>OU015745.1:66143694-66194603 GCA_907169655.1 Acomys percivali | reverse complement strand
TTTGTAATTTTTAACTTTAGCATAATCTCTTGAAACCCAGCCATCTTCTTTACATTGAAGTTGCTTTTCTTTTTTCTTCTGTGCTAATCCTTGTCATATATTTTGCAACATTGTATTTTCACATTCATTTGTGTAAGAAAAACTTAGAAAGGGTTCCAGCTTTGTGCTTAAAAACAAAGACTGTGGATAAATGGATTGAGCTAGAAATGATCATAATGAGTGAGTTAACCCAGAAGCAGAAAGACTCAAATGGTATATACTCACTTATATCTGCATACTAGCCCAAGGGGCATGTCCCATGAAAGCCTTCCCTTACCAGGAAACTGGGACAGAGGGGAGGACATCCTATTGGGACTCTAAATGAGAGAACCATGTGAGAATAGCAATGTAGAAGGATCCAGAGGGTCCTAGAAATCTACAAGTAGAATATTATGATAGGCAGATTTGGGTCAAGGGGTCCCACTCAAACTAAGGCAGTAGCCAAGGACAATACAAGAGGTAAAATTTAACCCCCTACCCAGATCTAGCCCATAGACAGGGCAGTCTCCACACTTGAGTGGAGAGATGGATATGACTTTTTCATGTACTCTGGTGCCTCACATTTGAGTATGTCCCCTGGACAGGGAGACGTAGTGGCACTCAGAGGAAGGACAGCAGGTCACCGAGAAGAGACTTGATACCCTATGAGCATATACAGGGGGAGGTAATCCCTCTCAGGAACAGTCATAGGGGAGGGGAATAAGGGGAAAATGGGAGGGAGGGGAGAATGGGAGGATACAAGAAATGGGATAACCATAGAGATGTAACAAGAATAAATTAATAAAAAAAAGAAAAAGAAAAAAAAAGACAACACATAAAATATATAGGATTGTGACAAAGTCTAGGTCTAAGTCCAGTTTTCCAATTTCTTTTCAATAAAAGTTCAAGGGAAATGCCGTTTGTTTCTAGGAGTTTGTCAAGGACTACCTGAACAAATGTAAACTTTAAAGACTGTTAGGAAAATATTTTGAGTTCCAAGTTCATGTGTGTATAATACTATTGGAATTTGCGGAACATTTCTTAAAAACTGGAAATAGACTCTCCATGTTCCCCATACCATCTATTCTGATCATGGTTTCCCTTCTCCCATCTTCTCAGATCCTTCCCACCTCCCCATCTGTCCCAATCCACAATCTGTCTTTCTACATGCTATTAAAAAACAAACAAACTACAATAGACACTCAGATAGGCCTTGTAGCCAATTGGGGAGCAGTAAGTGGGGAGCCAGGGCAGGTGTCCTTAGCACCTCTCCCAGGGAGTATTATGAACTTGTGGGCCCTGTGGCTTTGAGTATCTGGAGCTGGAATGACCCATGAAGAGATATCCTGGCTTTGAGACTGACTTGCAACTGTAGATCTCCATCATATGGAGGCACACAGAGGTTGAGGGAGGGAGATGGATGAGAGGGAACACACAGGACATTTGAGACTGAGATCAGTGGACATCTGGTTCTCCCAGGCTGGAGAATCTTATAAGAATCCTGGTGCCCCATATTTGGCCATCTCCTCTGGGTAGGGAGGCCTGAGGGCTCTCAAAGAAAGAATAAGCAGGCTACAAGATGAGACTTGATATCCTATGACCATATAGTGGGGGAGGAGGTCCCCCTTGGTCACAGACCTAGGGGACAGGAATCGGGTTAAAGTGGGAGGGAGGGAGGAACAGGAAGATACAAGTGATAGGATAACAATTGAGTTGTAATCTGAATAAATTAATTTTAAAAAATGAAAAAAAAAACAAAACAAAGACTGAGTGAACATTTATTTACAGGTTTTTCTATGAGAATAAATTGGTTATTTTTATAAGGTAATGCCAGGGAGTGTAGTTGCTTAGTTATACAAAAATTCAATGTTTAGCTTTATAAGCCACCACTAAACCTGTTATTAAGCATAGCTGTGTTATTCAGCATGCCTAGTCATAATTTGTTAGTGATAAATAATTACTTTTATACCTACTCCTTAATATTTACCATCAACACTAAATAATTTTTTTAAATTAGTCATTGCTGCTCTTTACTCTGAGGTTAGTATACAATTTTCTGCTATTTTAAAAACTTTGAAGATCTTTTCAATTGGTTATTTCCCATCTGTGGGCCTTTTATATTCATATAAAATACAACGAAGTATTAGGTGTAGAGAAGCCCATTGTATTTTTGCACTGCTGACTTGTTTTCCTGTGTTTTGCTTTAGGCATTAAGTGGTAAAATGTCTACAAAATGTTAATATGTGTAGATAGTAATCAGGTAGGTGGTATGAAAATGTTTCCCTTTATTATAGCTTGCCTTTATATCACCTGAATAGTATTTAGGGATAAGTGGTTTAATTTTTGGTTTTGTTTAACTTTTGGTCTTTTTTTCCATTTGTTTACTTTATATTTAAATATTATTAATTTATTCAGATTACAATTCAATTGTTATCCCATCACTTGTATCCTCCCATTCCTCCTTCCCTACCACTTTCACCCTATTTCCCTCCCCTAGGTCTATGACCAAGGGGGACCTCATCCCCCACCATATGGTCATAGGCTTTCAAGTCTCATCTTGGTAGCATGTTTATTTTTGCTTTGAGTAACATCAGTCCTCCTCACCAAGGGGAGGTGGTCAAATATGGGGCACCAGAGTTCATGTCAGAGTCAGATATTATATTGAATTTAGGTACATGGCTGTGTGATTCTCCTTGTGTGTATGTACATGTACTTGTGGAGACCAGTAGAAGTAGGTTGATTTAGAGATATAATTGCATATAGACTGTTGTGATCTGCTTTCTGATTGTTCTAGGTACTGAACACAGGACCTCTATAAGAGCCCTATGCACTCAGATGTACACTGGATCATACTTCCAGTTCCTACCTTATATCATTGTGATGAATGAATATTCTTATGCTTTATGGCTTCCATGCTTAAGGTGATAAAAATATGTCTGGTGATGGTTTAAAAGGGCAACTGTTTTTGAGTGTAGCAGAATATCATTAGGAGTCATTATATCACTGTGTTTTTGTATTTATGTTTCTTCATTTTAGACTAGTAATATCTGGTTTTACTGTATGTGTCTGTTTTATCAAGTCTCCAGGTTTTGGTTTCCCAAGCATAGTTATATATGGGCTCAATCTCATGTGACCAACTTTGTGCCACAGTTACTCGAGTATAGGATTTAGTTGTTGCATGAAGCCTCTCTTATGATGATTATACTAGAATCTTGTGTAAAAGAATAGATAACTATCATTAGAAATAAATTTATTGCCTTGGGGGGCAGCTGGTATTGATTGGTTCTCTCCAAGGTATTTGTGCTATCTAGCCTCCTGGTCCTGGCTCTTCAGGCAGTGTGAAGAATGGGCTCTGTCTTGTGGCATGGGTCTCAAGCTCGGCCAGTACTTTAGTGATCATTCCTCTAAATTACTGCATCACTTTTAGCACAGCTTCTCTTGCAGAGAGGACCAATTGTAGGTAGAAGGTTTGAAATCATTTGTTGTGGCTATCCCTCCACTGGAAGTCTTGCTTTGTCCTGGAGATGGGTAGTTCTGGCTCTGTATTCCCCCAGTGTCACACTCATAGATCCCTGGAAATTTCCATTGCACGAGATTTCTACCTTGTCCATATCACCCAATTCTAGTTGTCACTTCCAGTACTCTCTCTGTTCATCTTTGCCTGTCTGATACATATTGTTCATGTCCTTCCCCACCCTCAGTCCACCCACAATATCTTTCCTATTCCCTGTTCTCAGGGAGATGCACATGTCTGCCCTTGAGCCTTCTTTGTTACTTAGTCTCTCTGGATGTATGAACTGTAGCATGATTCTCCTTTACTCTAGAACTAATATCTCCTTATAAGTATATAGATACCATGTTTGTCTTTCTGGGTGTGAGTTATCTCACTCAGAATGATTTTTTCTAGTTCCTTTCATTTTCCTGTGAATTTCATGATGTCCCTTTTTTAAAACAGCTAGCAATACTCCATGGATTAAATGTATCATATTCACTTTATCTATTTTTACTTGAAAGGCATGTTGATTTCTTTTCAGTTTCTGACTCTTGTGAACAAAGTTACTTTAAACATATTTGAGCAAGTTTTCTTATGATAGGATGAAACATATTTTGAATGTATGTCTATGAATAGCATTGCTGGGTCTTGAACTAGGCAGATTCCCAATTTTCAAAGAAACCACTGTCTTGATTCCAAAAATGCCTGTAAAAAATTGAAATCACACCAGCAATGGTTGAGTGTTCCACATGGGCCACTGAATTTCCACTTGTGTTTTTGTTCTTAGCCATTCTGACAGGTATAAGATGGAATCTTAGAGTTGTTTTGATTTGCATTTCCCTCATGGCTAAGAATTTTGAACATTTCAAGTATTTCTCAGGCATTTGAATTTCTACTTTTGCAAATTCATTCTTTTGATCTGGACATGATTGTTTAACTGATCTTGATTTTGTAAGTGGTAGCTATCCACCATTTGTTCATATCAATTAGATTTCCCAATTTTGTACACAGGTTTTCAAAGTATGACCTTTTGATTCCTTGGATTTCTTTGGTGTCTGTTGATAAGACTCACTGTTCATTTCTGATTTTATTAATTTGCATATTCTATCTCTGACCTTAGTTGGTTTGGATAAAGGTTTATCTATCTTGTTGATTTACTCAAGGAGGTAACTCTGTTTCTTTGATTCTATATATTGTTCTATTTGGTTCTATTTTATTGGTTTTAGCCTTGAGTTTGATTATATCTTGAAATCTACTGCTCTATGTATGTTTATTTCTCCTTTTTCTAGAGATTTCAGGTGTATTGTTAAGTAGCTAGTGTGAGATCTTTCCAAGTTCTTTATAAAGGCATTTGTGCTATGGACTTTCCTCTTAGTACCACTTTCATTGTGTCCCATAAGATTGGATACATTGGGCTTTCATTCTGATTGAATTATAAAAAGTCTTTAATTTCTTTCTTTATTTCTGCCTTGACTCAGTGGCCATTCAGTAGAGAGTTGTTCAGTTTCCATGGGTTTATAGGTTTTCTGTTGTTGCTGAAGTCATGTTTTAATCCATGATGATCTGATAGAATAGAGAGGTTATTTCAGTTTTCTGTATCTTTTGAGACTCGACTTGTGGTTAAGTATATGGTCAGCATTGCAGGTTTGATGACCTGCTAAGAAGAAGGTATATTCTTTTTTGTTTGTATGAAATGTTCTATATGTATCTGTTAGGTTCATTTGAGTCATAATCTCAATTAGCTTCATTATTTCTCTACTTAGTTTTGGTCTGAATAACCTGTTCGTTGGTGAGATTAAGGTACTGAAGTCTCCTGTTATTAGTGTATGTAGTTTGATGTGTGATTTAAGCTTTGGTAATGTTTCTTTTACACATGTGTGTACACTTGTGTTTGGGCATATATATTCAGAAGAGAGATTTCAGCTTGGTGCACTGTTTTCTTTAAAGACTATAAAGTGTCCTTCTCCATCTCTTTTGTTTAATTTTGAATTACATTTTGTTAGATATTAGAATAGCTACACCAGCTTGTTTCTTGGGTCCATTTTCTTGAAAAATCTTTCTCCAACCCTTACCTTGAGATAATGTTTATCTTTGATGTTGAAGTGTGGTTTTTATATTCTACAAAAGGATGGCTTCTGTTTTTGCATACATTCTGTTACATTATGTTGTTTTTAATTTTATGATTTAATCCATTGATGTTGAGAGATGTTAATGATCAATGATTATAATTCATGTTATAAATGTTGGTGGTGGTATTTGTGTGTCTGTGTGTGTGTGTGTGTGTGTGTGTGCGTGCGCATGTGTGTGTGTATGTGAGTGTGTGTGTGTGTGTCTTTGTTTTTTCCATCTTTTGCTTTTCTTCTGGTGGGAAATTATTTATTTCTTGTGTTTTCTTGGTACAGTTAACCTCCTTGACTTAGATTTCCTTCTAGTATCTTCTGTAGAGCTGTATTGTTAGATAGATATTGATTAAATGTCATTTTGTCATGGAATATCTTGTTTTCTCCATCTGTGGTTGTTGAATGTTTTATTGGGTCTGTGCTTTTAGAGTCTCCAAGATATCTGTCTTGCCCCTTCTGGCTTTTTGAGAAGTTCTGTATAACCCTAGTAGGTTTGCCTCTGTATATTATGCGGCCTTTTTCCTTTGTAGATTTTAGTATTCTTTCTCTGTTCCGTTTATTTGGTATTTTGATTATTATGTGATGGGGGATCTTCTTTTCTGTCCCAATCTATTTAATATTCTTTAAGATCCTCATACATTTCATAGGCATTTTACTTTAATTTATGGAAATTTTCTTCTACAATTTTGCTGGAAATATTTTCTTGGCCTTTGAGCTGGAAAGCTTCTCCTTCTAGTCCCATTGTTCTTAGGGCCACTTCATGGTGGCCCAGACATTCTGGATGTTTCATGTCAGAAACTTTTTATATTTAATATTTTCCTTTATTGATATATCAACTTCTTATTTTGTATCTTTTATGCCTGATATTCTCTCTTCTATTTTATATAATCTGTTGATCTCACTTGTTCGGTGGTTCTTATTTGCTTACCTATGTTTTCCATATCAAGAATTCCCACAATTTGTTTTCTTTATTGCTTCTATTTTCATTTTCAGGTCAAAATGAGGTTTTGGGGTTTTGATTTTGTTTTGTTTTGTTTTTCTTTACATGTGTGTTTATTCTTGGCTTTCTGTAAAGTAGTTATTTAGAGGAGATCCAAAATGGTGGCACCAAACATGCACATTGTATTTGATCTGCAGGATGGAGACAAGGGACCTGGCTGGGAACTATAGACTGCAAGACTTGAAGAGCCCTTGGTAGAGGGGTCTGCAAAGTGCAGAGACCAGGTGATCCCAGCCTTGGGCCATCCAACTGGCCCATGGAGGAGGATGAGTGCCCAGTCCCCAGAATTTGGACCCATACCCACCTAAGACCTGCTACCATGTACTATATCAGGGACTCAGTATCTGAGACTGAACAGTGGGGTGGTGAATAACCAGACTGGGGCTGCTGGCCTGGGAAAATGCAGGAAAATAGGTGGTTATGATCTTAGACTGACCTGTGAGTCCATAGAAAGCCCCAGGGGCTGGCGACTACACATGAATAATATCCAAAGCATAGCAAAGCCAAGTGTGCATGCAATATCTCTGCTCTATCTCTCCCTCTGTGACTGATCTGTGGGCCACACAATAACAGTATCATAGCTGGCTTGCCCAGGGGAACCTGAGAGTGTGGATTTGGGATAGATCTCACCACAGATCATCCCTTTAGTCCACATAGGGAACCAAGGCCCACTCGGGGCCCCAGATGCCTGTGGACATGCTCTCCGGCTACAGTTCCATAACTGCACACTTGAGTTGACTCATCTAAGGCAGCATGGTCTGAAAGGATCAGGCAGAAACCTCCACAACAACAGACTGGGACTATTCACTCAAATTTGGGTGGAACGCATCTGTTCTGAAGTATCAGGCAGATGCATAGCTATCTACCACAGCTCAGCAGGGACTCTCACACTCTCAAGAAGGACTGATCTAGCCTGAGGGGACCGAGCAGAAACCTAGCCACCAGCTCCATCCCAGTGATCCATTCCTGCAAGCTCTGCTGGAACCTGACCAGTGGCAACAACAAGAGGAAGTTTCTGCACACTCCCAGGTGGGACTGAATTGGTCAGAAGGGATCAGGCTAAAGCCCAGCCAATTCCTACAATCCAGAGTGCAGCATCTGCTCTCTCAAGTGGGACTGAACGTATGTCTCATGGCCTGAACGGATCAGTCAGAATCCTAGCCAAACTCCACATGCAGGAAGGGTTGCAGCACTCTAGGGTAGACTGAACTTAGGCCTCTGCAAAACGCCAGTATCTGAGAAAAGGGTTTTCAAAGCCCAGCCAAAGGCATGATAACCAGCTTTATCTACACTAAGTCAAACTGATCCTTGGGCTGCGGAGCACCAGCACAGGTCTCTGATGACTCAGTGGAGTGCCCAGGGTGTGGATTAAAGTCCTCTGGTGCAGAAACCAGGTCATCTGCATGATCCAGGGGAGGGTTCCATGATCGCCACAGGTGAGCGCTCTCAGCCTATAGACTCTCACCAATGAATTGCTCTCAGTGGTCAGTAACAAAACCAGAAACTACCTCCTAATGTCAGAGACAGCAAGATGACAAAATGCCAGTGTAGAAGCATAAACAAAAAATCCCAAAATGATATGGCATCTCTACATCACAGCTATACCAAAGAAAGCAACTCTGAGAACTCAAACACAATTGAAAATCAAGAAAATGTCTTCAAATCCTTAGTGATGAAGATGATAATTGAGGAAATGAATAAAATCCATAAACAAATGCAGGAAGATGCAGTCAAACAGATTCAAGACATTAAAGAGGCCTATAGAGAGACACTAGAGGAAATAAAGGAAAATATAAACAATCATATGAAGGAAATCAATAAAACAGTTCAAGATCGGAAGATAAAAATGGAAACAATGATAAAAGCACAGACAGAGGAAAGCAAGTAATGAGAGAATTTACAAAAGAAAGTAAGTAATGCAGAGGCTAAACTTCTACAACAGAATTCAAGATATGGAGGAATGAATATCAAGAGTGAAAGAACAATCATAGTACTCAAAGAAACTATCAAAGAAAATGATAAATCTGAAAAATTCTTGACACAAAACATTCAAGAAATCAAGAACACCATGAAAAGATTAAACCTGAGGATAATAGGCATTGAGAAAAAAGATGCCCAACTCCAAGGCCCAACAAAATCAAAGAAGAAAATTTCCTCAGTTTAAAGAAGGAGATGCATATAAACATACACGAGGCCTACAAAACATGAAATCAAATAGACCAGAGAAGAAAAGCCTCCTGCCACATAATAATCAAAACACAAAATGTACATAAAAAGAAACAAATATTAAAAGTGGCAAGGGAAAAAGGCCAAGTAACATATAATGCCACACCTATCAGAATTATACATGACTTCTATCAAATACTTACAGATTTTTAAAAATACATTGAAAGATAAATTCTCAACTTCATATGGAAAAACAAAAAAACTCAGAATAGCTAAAACAATCATGTACAATAAAAGATCCTCTGGAGGAATCACCATACTCGATCTCAAGCTGTACTATAGAACAACAGTAATTAAAACAGCATGATACTAGCATAGCAAAAGGCTGATTAACCAATGGAATCAAATTGAAGTTATAGAAAAAATCCACACACATATGGACACTTGATTTTTACAAAGAAGCCAAATCTATTCAGTGGAAAAAGGAGAGTGTCTTCAACAAATGGTGCTGGTCTAACTGGATGTCTACATGTTGAAAGATGCAAATACATCCATATTTATCAGCATGAACAAAACTCAAGTATAACTGGATTAACGACCTCAACATAAAACCAGAGGCACTAAATGTATTAGAAGAAAAACTGAGGAAGAGCCTGGAACACATAAACACAGCAATCAACTTCCTGTACAGAACTCTAACAGCCAAGGCTCTAAGGTCAACAATTAATGACTGGAACCTCATGAGGCTGGGAAGGTTCTTTAAGGTAGAAGACACTGTCAACAGAACAAAGTGACAGCCTACAGACTAGGAAAAGAACTTTTCCAACCTCTGACAAAGGACTAATATCCAAAATATATAAAGAACTCAAGAAATTAAACACCACCAAACCAAATAACATGATTAACAAATGAGACTCAACAGGAGATGCAATAGCACACAGCAAGAACATATGCTCAACCATATTCATAGTGGCCTTATTCATAATAGCCAGATCATGGAAACAGCCTAAGTGTCCCTCAGTAGAAGAATGGATAAAGAAACTGTGGTACATTTACACTATGGAATACTACTCAGCTATTAAAAACAAGGAATTCCCAAAACTTGTGGACAAATGGATTGAACTAAAAATGATCATAATGAGTGAGTTAACCCAGAAGCAGAAAGACTCAAATGTTGTATACTCACTTATAATTGTACACTAGCCCAAGGGGTATGTCCCATGAAAGTCTTCACCTACCAGGAGAGTGGGATAGATGTAAGGACATCCTATTGGGACTCTAGGTGAGAGAAGTATGGGAGAATGTGGAAATAAAAGGACCTAGAGGGTCCTAGAAACCTACAAGAATAACATTATGATGTGCACATCTGGGCCCAGGGGTTCTGATCAAATTATGGCACCAACCAAGGACAATATGTGCAGTAAACATTGAACCCCTACCCAGATCTAGCCAATGGATAGGACATTCTCCACAAATGAGTGAAGAGTGAGGTCTGACTTTCACATGAACTGTGGTGTCCCATATTTGACCATGTCCCCAGGATGGGGAGGCCCAGTGGCACTCAGGGGAAGGATAACAGGCTACCAAGAATAGACTTTATACCCTATGACCTTATAGAGGGAGAGAAGGTTCCCCTCAGTCACAGTCATAGGGGAGAGGAATAGAGAGAAAGTGGGAGGGAAGGAGGAATGGGAAGATAGGAGGGATGGGATAACAATTGAGATGTAATACGAATGAATTAATAAATAATTAAAAAAGAAATGGGGTTCAGAACTAAACAGAATTCTCAACAGAGGAATATCAAATGGCTGAGAAACAGGTAAAGAAATGCTTAGTATCCTTAGACTCTGAGATTCCATCTTACACCCATCAAAAAGTCTAAGATCAAACACTCAAGTGGTAGCACACGCTGGCGAGGATATGGAGAAAGGGAAACACTCCTTCATTGGTGGTGCGAGTGCAAACTTGTACAACCACTATGGAATTCAATCTGATACTTTCTTAGAAAGATTTTGATCACAAAAACAAATTAATAACAATAACAACTGTGAGAAACACTTGGGTCTCATGGAGAAAAAGCGTAAAAGTGTGAACTTCCAATGGATCTCTAGTGTCAGGGGTGTTTGCAATAACACACTCATTAGTACTTGCCTTTATCTATGAAACAAAAATGGCCACAGATTTCTAATTGCTTTGTTTCATTTCCAGTGGCAAATGTCCCATCTAATATCTTGTATTTTCTCAACCAGATAATTCACGGTTTTGAATTTAACCTTTTTTTTCTGTCATAGCAATTCTTTATGTGATTTATTTTAAAAACCTTCCATTTACAATGGCCACTCAATCTTTTATCCAAAGTGTAGAGAGCTTTCATTTTTTTATAGGTATGCATTTAATGATACCATGAAGTCTGATAAAACAACCACTCTCCCCACAACTTTGCTCATTAAAGAGACTGTATCAATTAATACACTCTCCTCTGTGCTATTTCGCATCATATTCGACAGAAGCACTACTAAGTTGGACCATTAATATATATTTTTTACTTTCAAGTCTGATTTCAATATACATACATTCATACATATACATAAACATAGAGCCATTCATATTTTAAATATATTTTTGGTCTGATGAAACTCTCCTTTTCTGACTCATTTTTTAACATAGACATATGTTTTGTGTTGTTCACTGAAGTAAGGCACATTCAAAATGCCTTAAAACATTTATTCTCCATTTCAAAACATATTAAAAATTCACATACAGCTGTAAGGAAGCACAGTTTTTTCCCACAGGAAGTAATTTAACCAAATTTAAGGTAAGATAATAGGAGGATATGGCTTATTTAAAATTGAGAATTCTCAGGCATTTCCTTTCATTGGTTCACAAACATTTTGTAAATGAATAAAAATTCATTTTTATTCAATATAGTATAATACTGAAACATTGGTGATTACTCCACAATTATGTGGCTAATTAAGAATTTAAGAAAGTTATAATAAAATTGGATGATATATGCATTGAGAAATTTAACAATTAAGGGCATGTTATTTTGCCATTTACTTTTTCAAAACACTTGAGCTGAGAATGACTGACTCTGAGATAATTATAATGTTTGCAGTGGTGCTTGCAGCCTTTTGCAATTCATAAATTGCTCTTTAAAAGTTATTTCTTATGTCATTTCTAAAATAGCTGATAGAATTTTCTAACATTGTTCCCTTGGAAAATATGAACATACCATTATGTTCAATTTTATATTCAGACAGAAATAAAAAATATTATTATACTACAAATGCTTAAATGACAATTAGGTGCTCATTATTAAATCTTGACTATCATCATAGAATTCTCCCTAACCCCACTCTGTCTGTGAAGACTTAGATCACAGAATCTGTTTTGTACAGTCCCATTACTGCACAAACGGACTAAGTAGCATTTGGTGTAATTAAAGCATAATTCATGCTTCTAATTTGAAAGTAAATGGTTTGGAGACTGAGGCATCATAAAATTGGGTGATGTAAGTGCTGGAAACCACTTTTTTATTTCTCAGAGAGAAAGCTCATATTAAGTTTCTAACATTTTTTACATTGCTTAGAGAAGTACACCACCTATCAATGGACAAGAATGATTGGAAACACTAAAAGTGCATACCTATCATTGCACATTTGCATATAGAAAGTTTGGCAAAAGTCACTCATTGTGCTTGCTTTTATACTGAATCATGCTGTTTATACAAAAGACTGTCTTAAATACCAACTTTCTCTAATATTTACTCAAATCAAATAAAACTCAAATTACCTAAATTGCCAGACAGAAGAAATGACTCTTTAAGAAGCCGTGGGCAATGCTAAGTTAATCTAATGATATGGTCTCCAACAGGGAATGTTTGGTCTTCAGAGCATGTGTTGAAGTGTAACAAATTTTGATTGAAAATACATTAACATCTGAGAAGTTTCTACCGCAAAAAATAAACTTATTCTAAGCATTTGTGTTTACAGTTTTAGAACAGGGACAGTATTCCTTCAATGTTATACTATGCTTAAAAATAAAGAAGGCTTTTTATTTTTTGTTAAATGCCATTCTATGGACATCAGAAAATGAGACATGGATGACAGAGCAATTGATTTTCTCTCCTGCCTATTGTGTAGATAACAATATTGATGAAATACAGAAGTCACAAAAATAAAACATCAATAGGCTGGAGAGATGGCTCAGAAATTAAGAGCACTGGCTGTTCTTCCAGAGGCCCTTAGCTCAATTTCCAGGAACCACATGGTGGCACACAACCATCTATAATGAGATCTGGTGTCCTCTTCTTGTGTGCAAGTGTACATACAGGTAGAACAGTACATAAATAATAGATAAATATTTTTTGTAAATAAAAGAAAGTGTCAAATGAGCCTTCATGTTTCTGGAAAGGAATGAGGGGTTTATATGTAGTGACTATGTGTTTAACTGACGCAGTCTTCCTGTAGAGGTACTTTCTACAAAATGCTGATAGAGAAAACCCAAAATCAAATTGTAATACATAAGAAGGTTAATTTGTAGATATTGCATAGATATTTGAGTAAGATAAGTTTTGGTATCCAAACTACATTTAAACAAAATACATTTAAAAGCATAAACAAGATCCATTGGTCCAACATGGGTTGTCACAAATGTTTAATAGTTTATTACCTTATATAAGAATATTATTTAATTATTTGCTTATTATGATTTTAAATGTTTTCTTTTGTGTTTTATCTTTTATGTATGTCTTTGTTTTGTGTCCAGGTGCATGTGGTCATGCAAACAGAAGTATACAGACTAAGATAAGGCCTTTGGCACCACAGTTTGATCACTTTACGACATATTTTTTTAATTCAAGGTCTTTCACTGAAGAAGAAATGAGAATAAAGAACATAAAGGCCAAGTAATTCTCCTGTCTCTCATCTCACATTGTTGGGATTACAGGTCCCTTATTGCACACATTCAACTTTTAAGTAGTTTCTGAGATCAATCATGTCCTCAGTTATACTCACCAGCATGTTTTCTCACTGATCTCTTGCTGCAATACTTATTTTCATAGACATTCTTTTTCATGAATTTCCCTCTCCAACGTTTTGAAACTCTAATCATTGGCTATTTCATTTTCTCTCTTTACAAAAAAAGCAGTTAGTGATACTTTGACTTCTTCGTTTTCAATTTTGATCCCCTTGATCTTCTTCTGTTTTCTGATTGCTCTAGTTAAAACTTCAGCTACTATACTGAATACATATGGACAGAGTGGAAAACCTATACTTGTTCCTGATTTTTATTGGAATTCCTTTGAGTTTCCCTGCATTTAATTTGATTTTTGGGTTGCTATGTATTTCCTTTATTATGTTTAGGTATGCCCTAAGTTCTCCAGTACTTTTATGATGAAAGGGTGCTGGATTTTGTCAAAACCCTTTTCTGCATGTAATGAAATGATAATGCAGGTTTTTCTTTATATGATGGATTACATTTACTTATTTTTGTGTATTGAAACACCCCTGCATCTGTGGCATGAAGCCTACAGGATCATGGTGGATAATAATTTTGATGTATTCTCAAATTCAGTTTCCAAGTAACTTATGGATTAGTTTTGCATCTATGTTCATAAGGAAAATTTGTCTGAAATTCTATGTTGAGTATTCATCTCATTTGGTTATCAGGGTAATGATAGTCTCATAAAATAAATGGGGCAATATTCCTTCTGTATCTATTTTGCAGAATAATTTATGAATATTGATATTAATTATTTGAAAGTCTGGTAGAATATGGCCCTAAAACCATCTGATTATGAACATTTTTTGGTCAAGGAACTTTTAATTACTGAAAATATTTTACTAGGAGTTATTAAGTGTTTATGTAATCTTGATTTAACTTTAGTAGGTGGTATATATTAAGATAATTATCCATTTCCTTTAATTTTTCTAACTTGGTGGAGTACAGATTTTAAAAGTATCTCCTTATGATTCTCTGGAATTCTTAAGTATCTGTTGTTATATTCCCCTTTTCATCTTCGATTTTGTCAGTTTTGATGAAACCATTAAGATTTCATTAGAGAAAACTCTTTTGAAGATAGCTTCTTCTGAGGAGTGAATGAAATCGTGCGGCTACTGTTATCTCAGTACTATGTCCATGTCTGGCTTGAATATGTACTAACCTTGTGCTTGCTGCCACAATCTTTATGTTTGTATATGCATCACTCCTACTGTGTCTGCAAGGTAGGTGTACCTTCAAGTCATTCAGCACTCCCAGCTAACAGAATCTTTCAGTAATAACCTAAACACTAAAAGGCATATTTTGATAATGACATCCCGTTTAGGACTGAGTGCTTCTAAATTTCTCTCTGTACATTATCCAGTTGGTTATCTCTGTGTTAGTTCCCATTTACTATAAGAAAAACTCTTCTCCAATAATGGCTGAGTGAGACACTGATCTCTGAGGTTTTTGTTTTGTTTGATATCCTACATTTTTCATTTTCAGTTTTATTTCAGTTTGGTGATTCTGCTTTTATTTTCATGTTTTGAAATGTTTAATTATTTCATTGAACTCTTACTTTGTGTTTTCATATGCTTATGACGGTCCTTGAACATAGTCATAGGCATATTGCTATATTTACGTTCTGGTCTTGGACTTTAACTGAATCCCATTTCTCTGGGTCAGCTGTATTTGAAGTATTGGGTTCTGGGGAATGCATAAATTCTTGTTTGTTCACATTTATATACTTTGTTGTTTATCATGTAATAAATGTTCAAATTGTGTTTTAGCAAATGGAGCTACTTCTTTTTTATTTTATGGAAAATAGATTAAGGGGAAGATATCCATAGACCTGCACTGGCATCTAAGCATCTGGAGTTATGGTGATAGAAGTGATTCTAGGTGTTAGAATCTGTCTTCTCTTACTTTGGTGGGTGTCCAATTCTTTCACTGCTATTTCTTTCCTTATTTCATAGAAAAGTGTTGTAGTTGTGATGTCATTTGTAGAAAGGTGTTTTTTTGTTGTTTTTTTGCATATCAGCTGCTAACACATAGGAATAAAAATGGGCTAAAAGATAATACTTGTTCAGAGACATTCTAAAACATACATGTTAGTTTGAATGTTTTAAATAACAGAATCTAATTAGTAGTGCTGTGTTATCATTTCCAGAACAGCCCTTATATACTGTTGCCTAAGCCAGCTGACAGTAACTTTCTTATTAACTATTAAAGCTGACTTCAGTTTTTCTCACTTTATTGGCCTTTAGTTAACAAAATAATTAATGATTTTTTATAAACTTTATACCAGCATCACCACATTATTTGCATGATCTCATGTCAGAGAAACAATTTTCTTAAATATCATTTAATCAATTGATGATAAAATATTGAAATATATTACATTTTCATTGTCCTTTTCATGAGGTCCCAAATTGTACTCATGAGACATGAGCAATTTAGCTTTTGTTGCCTATTTTTAATTCTAACTTTTCTGTTCATCATGTAATAAATGTTCAAATTGTGTTTTAGGAACAGAAGCTACTTCTTTTTGCTTTTATGGAAAATAGATTAAAGGGAAGACATCCAAATGTCTGCCAGCCACAGGACCTACCCTTAGCCTGAGCCACTACTATGTACAAGTATGTGGTGAAGACATATGAAAAAAATAAATTGAACTGTTTAGGCATTATGAAGACCTGGAAGGCAGAGAGGAATGGTCTAATATGAGTAGCCTGCCCTGCCAACTGAGGCCACTGTGAGGACCCAGCATGAGCTGATGCTGAGGTCTGGGACTGCAGCCATGCAGCAGCCAAGGTCAATGTCAATGTCCATGTCTCAGATTACCACTAAATATCATGTGGACTTTAGGGTCCCTAGTCTGGGCTGCTGCCTTGTTTGATGAGCAAAGGCTGTGCAAAGCTATTTCTGTCAGTGAGGACTGGGTGCAGAATTCTGGAGAACTAGCCTAATATCTTGCCAGCTGCAGCAATCAGGAGAGCAGGAGAGCAGGAGAGCAGCCTTTACACCTTTCCTACACAGCACAGTCCAGATAGCATTAGTGGTAGGATGTAGGTGAGCCGACTCTGAGGGTGTTAGGGCTGGAGAGTTAGCTTTATCACTTGTCTGCTGTGTAGTGGAGTGGGTGAGGGAGAGATGGGCTCTTATGCACTTATACTCATGTACTGGGGCAGGTGGAGGAGGTAGCCACAGGATCATGAAAGCTGGAAAGCTGGTGCTGCCCCTTTCTGATTTCTACATTGGGTGAGCTAACTGAGTCAATACTGGAAACCTTGCACTGGTGGTGTGGATGCAGGAGAGCTGGTAGGCTAACCAACTTACCTATCACCCAGGACAAGATGAAGGGATTTAAATTGGCCCATCCCAACATCTATCTCATGTATGAACTGCTAGAGGGCCTGAAAGATCTGGTCCTTCAGATTAAGTGGCAGTGTCTCCATGATACAGGGCAACAACAGGGTATCCAAAAGGAGACTGTGTGAACATCTAGTACTGATAGTGTAGAAGAAGTCACAGGCCTGGACCAAGCCAATGACTCATTGCAAGGAACATTTGCAGATAAAGATATATGGATAAAAAGGCATAGTTTTGGGCCACATTGACACACTACAGCTTTCACAATTTTTATACTTTATTTTTAAAAAATTTTTGGGAGTGGTTGAAAGGGCAGAAGTTAGATACAAATGAAAAGGAGTGCTATTGGGGTTTATTATGTGAAGCTCACAAAGAATCGTTACAAAATTAATAGAAATAAATGTTGCTTTCATATAACATTTTTGTGGACATATTCCCCAATTCCTCTCAGTTCAACTCCTCATCAGGATTTACCCCTTTTCTGACACTTATTAAGAAACAAACATATAATTGATAATAGTAAAACAAAGAAAATACTATAAATCAAAGCAAACAAGTAGGAATAGGGCAAACAAACAAACAAACATAAGGGCTTTCCAGGTGGTTGCCACAGCACCAACGGTGGCTGCTGAGGTAGGTAGCAGGGAACAGTGGGGAACTGCCTACAGAAGTGATTGGTGTGGTGTCCAGTGAGAAGTGGCAATCAACAGATGCTGCAAGGGACTGCCTACAGTGGTTCATGATAGTGGAGACCAGCACCTTGCCTCAGTAGCAGGCTGTAAACAGCAGTGAGAAATGGAAAGACAGACTGCTGAACAGCTCAGTTCAGCAGACAGGTAAGAGAATCAACAGGCCACCTTCTAAAACATAGGCTTGGGGGCTCCCCAGTCTGAAAAAATAAGAAAGATAAAAAGAAAGCCCTCCCTATCCCCCTCCCCAACCTTCCTGTGGTTGAGAATCACAAACTCTGAGCACACTACACTCTTTAGAGATCTGGAACAGAGTGACACTCCTACAGAACAAAGGATTTAAAAAACAGAAACCACACAGCATCTGACACCCAACCCACATGTCTACTGTGTTGTGGACTCCTCAGAGGAGAACAAGTAGTCAGGGAAACCCTATAAAACCATGGATCCTATGTAGCAGAGCTTAGACAAATATAGATACAAGAAGACAGAGTCTGTGAAGCCAGTATAGGAAGCAGCTGTCTCCCAAAGGTACTCATCCCTGTGACTACCAACTCATAAAGCCCAAGCCCTCTAAGCAGATGTCTACAGGAAAGAATAAGATGTAAAATAAAAATCAGGACATTATGGCAGGCCCAGAAACCAACAGATACCCTAGTACAGTGTAGTCACAGGAAAATGACCTTAAAATCATGCTTATATAGTTATTTCAGAACTATAAAGAGGAAATGAAAAGATCCTTCCAAGAATTCCAAGAAAATACAAATAAATGAGTAGAAGCCATCCAGTAGAAACATCCACAAGCAAACAGGTGAAGGGATTAAATAAAGCAGTTCAAGACTTGAAAACAAAATTAGACAATATTTTAAAGATCACAAATCCAGAAAAACCATGAAATGGAACAATTAAAAAATGAAGCAGGAATCCAAGAGACAAGAATAACCAACCTAATCCAACACATGGAAGAGAAAATCTCAGGTGCTGAAGATACAATAGAAGAAATTGATACATCTCTCAAAGAAAATATTAAAACAGAAAATTGGTGACACAAAGCCTCCAAGAAATCAAGGACACTATGAGAAGGAGTAATCTCAGGATTATAGGGGTAAATGAAAAGGAAGATGAAAAGTAACAAGGACCAGAAAATATCTTCAAGCAAATCATAGAAGAAAACTTCCCCAATCTACAGAAAGAGAAACCCTTGAACATACAAGATGCCTACAGAACACCAAATATGCTACACCAGAAAATAAATTCCTCCCACCACATAATAATCAAACCACTAAATATGAAGAATAAAGAAAACACATTAAAGGCAGTAAGGGTAAAAGGCAAAATAACATATTAAGGCTGACCCATCCGAATTACACCTGGCTTATCAACAGACTATGAAAGCCAGAAGCACCTAGAATGAGGTTATGAAGACTCTTAAGACACTACAGATTCCAACCCAGACAACTATATCCAGCAAAACTTTCAATCACCATAGATGGAGAAAACAAGATGTTCCATGACAAAACCAAATTTAAAAAGTATCCAAATACCAACCGAGCTCTACAGAAGAAAGTAGAAGAAATATGTCATTGCTACGAGGTCACCTCTATCCAAGAAAATGCAGCATATAGATAATCACACATCAACAAAACCAAAGCAAACACTGCCACAAACAATCACCACTAACTCCTCAATAAAAGGATCCAATAACCATTGGTCACTAATATCTCTTAACATTAATGTCCTCAAATCCCCAGTAAAAAAGCACAGGCTAACAAAATGGATGCAAAAACAAGATCCATCCATATGCTGAATTCAAGACAACACATTCCCAACAACAAAGATAGACATTATCTGAGAGTAAAGGTCTAGAAAAAAATTCCAAGCAAATTGACTCAGGAAGTAAGCAGAAGTAGCTATTCTAATATCGGATAAAATAGATTTTCAATTAAAATTAATCAAGAAAGATTGAGAAGGACACTTTGTACTAATCAAAGGAAAATTCCACCAAAGGACATCACTATTCTTAATATCTATGCCCCAAATATTAGGGTACCTACATTTGTAAAAGAAATACTTTCAAAGTTTAAATCACTCATCGATCCCAACACAACAATAGTTGGAGACCTCAACACCTCACTATTACAAATGGACAGATCCCTAAGGCAGAAATTAAGTAGAGAAATAATTAAGCAACAGAGATCATGAATCAAATGGACTGAACATACATTCACAGAACTTTTTATCTAAATAGAAAAGAATAAACCTTCTTCTCTGTGTCACATGGAACCTTCTCCAAAAGAGATCATATAATTGATCACAAAACAAACCTCAATACATACAAAAAATTCAAAAAATCCTCTGCATCTTATCAGACTACCATGGCCTAAAGCTGAACATCAACAACAATAGAATTAACTATGGCAGCAGCCAAGGACAATACATGTAGTAAACTTCCAACCCCTACCCTGATTGAGCCAATGGACAAGACATTCTCCACAGTTGAGAGAACTCTGGTGCCCCATATTTGACAACGTCCCCTGATGGGGATGCCTGGTGGCACTCAGAGGAAGGATAGCAGGCTACCAAGAAGACACTTGATACCCTATGAGCATACACACGGGGAAGAGGTCCACCTAAGTCACAGTCATAGGGGAAAGAAGTGAGGGGAAAATGGGAAGGAGGAATAGGAGTATACAAGGGATGAGATAACAATTTAGATGTAATATGAATAAATTAATAAAATATACTAAAAAAAATTTTAAAAAGCCAAAAAACAATGGAAACTAAACAATGTTCTACTCAATGACAACCGGGTCAGGGATGAAATAAAGAAAAAAATCAAATACTTCCTAGAGTTCAATGAAAATAATGGCAACACATATCCAAGCCTTTGGGACACAATGAAAGCAGTGCTAAAAGGAAAGTTAATAGCACTAGGTGCCTCCATAAAGAAACTGGAGATATTGTACATAAGCAATTTATTGGAACATCTAAAACTCTAGAAAAAAAGAAGTAGACACACCCAAGAGGAGTAGATGGCTAGAAATAATCAAACTCGGGGCTGAAATCAATAAATTAGAAACAAAGAAAACAATTCAAAGAATCAACAAAACTAAGAGCTGGTTCTTTGAGAAAATCAACATGATAGAGAACCCCTTAGCCAAACTGATTAAAAGGCAAAGGGAGAGTACCCAAATTAACAAAATCAGAAATGAAAATGGTGAAATAACAATGGATACCGAGGAAATCCAAAGAATCATTAGATATTACTTCAAAAGCCTATATGCCACAAAATTTGAAAATCTAAAGGACATGAACAATTTGCTTGATAAATTCTACTTTCCAAAATTGAAACAAGATCATGCAAAGTAGTTAAACAGTCCTATATCCCCTAAGGAAATAAGAAGAGTCATGAAAGGTATCCCAACCAAAAAGATCCCTGGGTCAGATGGATTCAGCACAGAATTCTACCAGACCTTCAAAAAAGAACTAATACCAATACTTCTCAAATTATTCCACAAAATAGAAACAGAAGGAACACTACCAAACTCATTCTATGACGCCAAGTACCCTTAACACCTAAGCCACACAAAGACCCAACAAAGAGAATTTTATACCAGTCTCCCTTATGAAAATAGATGCAAAAATATTCAATAAAATTCTGGCAAAACAAATCCAAGATCACATCAAAAATCCCATCCATCATGACCAAGGAGGCTTCATACAAGGCATGCAGGGGTGGTTCAATATAAGGAAATACACCAATATAATTAATCATATAAACAAACTGAAGGAAAAAAAACCTACATGATCATCTCTTTAGATGCAGAAAAAGCAATCAATCAAATACAACACCCTTTCATGTTAAAAGTATTAGAGAGATTGGGGATAAAAGGCACATACATAAACATAGTAAAGGCAATATACTGCAAGCCTATAACCAACATCAAGCAAAATGTAAAGAAATGTAATTCAATCACAATAAATTTGGGACATGACAAGGTGGCCCACTCTCTCCATTTCTCTTCAATATAGTACTTGAAATCCTAGCTAGAGAAAAAAGGCAGCTAAAGAAGATCAAGGGGATACATATAGGAAAGGAAGAGGTTAAAGTTTCACTGTTTGCAGATGATATGATAATATACATCAGTGATCTTCAACATTCTACCAAAGAACTCCTACAGCTGCTCAACAACTTCAGCAAAGTGACAGGATACAAAATTAACATGAAAAAGTCAATATCCCTCCTGTATACAGATGACAAATGGTGGAGAAAGAAATTAGGGAAAACACTCCCTTCACAATATCCTCAAACAATATAAAATTATCTGAGTGTAAATCTAAGGAAGCAAGTAAAAAACCTTTATGAAAAAACATTTCAAGTCTCTGTAGAAAGAAATTGAAGAAGATATTAGAAAATGGATAGATCTCTCATGCTTATGGATTGCAAGAATTGACATAGTAAAACTGGCCATCCTACCAAAAACAATCTGCAGATTCAATGCAATCCATATCTAAATATCTACACAATATTTTACAGAACTGAAAAGATCAATTCTCAATGTTATATGGAAAAACAAAAGGCCCAGGATAGCTAAATCAATGCTATACAATAAAATATCTGCCAGAGGAATCTCCATCCCTGATCTGAAGCTGTACTATAGAGCAACAGTAATAAAAACAGCATGGTTCTGACACAGAAATAGGCCAGTTGACCAATGGACTCAAATTGAGGACTCATATATATATCCACACACATATTGTCATTTGTTTTTTGACAAAAAAGCCAAAACAATACAATGGAAAAAAGAAAGCATCTTCAAAAAAAATAGTGCTGGTCCAACTGGATGTCTATGTAAAATATGCAAATATATCCATATGTATCACCCTGTCCGAAACTAAAGTCCAACTAGATTAAAGACATCACCATAAAACCAGACACACTAAATCTGTTAGAAGAAAAAGTGGGTAAGACCCTAGAACTCATTGGGACAGTAGACAACTTCCTGAACAGAACAGTAACAGCTCAGGCTCTAAGATCAGCAATTAATAAATAGGACCTCCTGAAGCTGAGAAAGTTCTGCAAGACAGAAGACACTGTCAACAGAACAAGGTATCAGCCCACAGATTGGAAAAAGATCTTTACCAACCCTACATCTGACAAAGGGCTGTTATCTAAAACATACAAAGAACTCAAGAAAGTAAACACCACCAAACCAAGTAACCCAATTTAAAATGGGGTACAGAACTAAACAGAGAATTTCCAATAGAGGAATATCAAATGTCTGAGAAACACTTAAAGAAATGTTCAACATCCTTACTCATCAGGAGAATGCAAATCAAAACGACCTTGAGATTCCATCTTACACCTATCCGAATGGGGAAGATCAATAACTTGAATGACAACACATGCTGGCGAGGATGTGGCTAAAGGAGAACACTCCTCCACTGCTGGTGGGAGTGCAAACTTGTTCAGCCACTCTGGAAAGTAATATGGTGCTTTCTCAGAAAATTGGGTACAGCTCTACCCCAAGACCCAGCTATACCAGTCCTGAGCATATATCTGAAATGTGCTCCACCATGCAACAAAGACATTTGTGAAACTATCCTCAATTATTTGTAATAGCCAGAACCTGGAAACAACTGAGATATCCTTAACTGAAGAATGGATAAAGAAACTGGTACATCTACATAATGGAATACTCTTCAGCTATTAAAAACAAGGAAATCTTGAATTTTTCAGGCAAATGGATGGAAATAGAATTGATCATTCTAAGTGAGATAATCCAGACCCAAAAAGATACGCATGGTATGTATTCACTTATATGTGGATTTTAATCCAACATAGACAGCCTAAGAAAGGCTCCACCCAATAGGGTATAGGGACAGATACAGAGATTTGAAGCTGGACACTGGATAGAGTCCTGAGAGTGTAGGGTGGCCCTATCAGACCACAGAGGAAGAAGTCATATGTAGTACAGGGTACACTAGATAAACTAATGTCAGACACTGGGGGAGGAGGGCTCCCCTTTTTAAGGCTTAGGGGAGGGATGGAAAGGGGATGATAAAATGGGAAGGGATTGGGAGTTGATGAGGGATGGGGTGAGATTGGGAGGAGATGAGAGAGAGGGCTTCAATTGGCATGTAAAGAGCTCAAATTGCGAAACAATCAGGTGATTTATATTCTTAATCCCACTACTTGAGGGTAGCTCTGAGACTGGCAGAGATGAATGTAAAGGCATAGGGAGGTCTCATGTTGCCCACAGGTTCTCTATGACTTATTATTAGAGGCCACTCTTAGTAAGGCATGAAGGAAGATTTGCAGATGCCTTACATCAACTCATACAATGAGCAGAAACCCAGCTTTAATTATTCTGTGCATCACACACCTCACACAATTATAATGTTAGAATTGTATTTTAAGAATTGAAACGTTGTCCTATCTCTGCATTCATTTTTTCCTTTGATGAGTATGTAGTATCCTTCCCTATTACTTCTTGTTGGTTTTCTTTTGAAGTTTATTAAATGGCTACACTAGATTGTTTCTTAGAAAACATGTATGGGTGTTTTCTTTCTTTTGACTTTGCTGGTTTGGGACTATTTATTCCCCATGTTTTCTTGTGTGTAGTTTGTCTCCTGAGGTTGGAGTTTTCCTACAAGTACCTTCTGTAGGGATGAATTTGTCACCCAAGTTCATATAGGAAACAGTACTACTGCTTAAACTGAATATTAACACTTATACACCTTCTTCTTAGAACTTCATGCAACGTTCTACAAAATTCATCAAATACTCAGATACAACGCAAGTCTCAACAGATAACAGAATCTCCTTATGGAGTTGGCTTCAAATGTGGCAAGCCATTCAGAAATTTAGCCCTAACAAGACAGGAAAGAGTTTACTTCAAGTTTGCCAAATACAAATAGTCAAATCACTATGGATGTAACATTTATATAATTCTTGATTTATCTCATTGTTCTTCCTGCTGTGTGTAGTTTATTTTATTCATGTGTAATAATATAAATATATGCATTAATAAAGGAACATAATTAAAAATAGATATTTTGCATCTGACCAGAGAGTGGTTAGAACAGATGAAAAGTAAATGAAAAGTCTAAGGCCAGGTAAATAATTTCTTGGAGCATGTGGATTCTAAACAAATTGGTTTGTGTAAAAAAAATGTATAATGGTTGTGAGAAATTATGTTTTCAGAAGAAATTAACCAGACACTGATGCTGGATCAGACATGATAGGAATCATTCCTCTCAGCATGATGGACACTGATATCCTGCATCTTCCTAGCTCCATCCCTGGATGATTCTGTTGCTGTTACCTGTCATATTTGGACAGCTTACCGAACAACATTGTAGAAAGCTTCTGATCCAACTTGGACCACCATTTCAATCTCTTATTAAGTCTGGAATCTCTCAACATTAAAAACTGGACCACAAATGCAATCCCTGGCTTGCTTAACCATTTTCTCCATGTTTTGGAGCATTCCATGGTATTATTTGCCCCAATTCAACCTGAAAAAACCTTAAGAGAAGGACACCCCATTACTTCTAAGGGGGATTCTCTTCATTCTCTTGGTCTACAAATGCTTATTCTCATCGGGAGGTGATCATAAGTCATTAGGTGAAATGCAGGGACATCTCTCTTTTTCTTTATCTTGCATATGTAGATAAGGAGATAGGAGCTGAAAAGAAGGAAAGGGAAATATAGGAACATGGAGGGAGGATAGAACAAAAGCTAGATGATTGAACCTACTCCTTAACTCAAGGCCTTAATTGTTTCTCATAATGAAGATTATGTCTAAGTCATTGCTATAGAATTTAGTATATTGATGCAAAACATGGGCATGTCAAATACTTGTCAGATTTTAGCACAGGAATATATATCCTAAATCAAACAGATAGGTATGACTTAATTGATATATGAGGTAAAATAGTTAAATAAAGTCTTCAAAAGCCTCAGAGACATACAGAATATGGCATTTAACATTGTTTTTATAATGCTAAATTTCTTTGACCAGACAGGTTAACTCCTGACAATACCCTGTCGACCTCAAAGTACATGATGAGCATCAAAGAAACTCCTTATGGAGATGTCTTCAAGTATGGCAAACCAGCCACTGGGTAAAATGGCTTCATTCCTACCACAAACAGAATTCTGCCTAAAAATGGGCAGCTTAGATGGAGGCAGAGTTGACAGGTACACAGGATAAGCAAGTCCTTAATAGTTCCTGCCTTGTGAATAAGTCTGTCAGAGATATTGGGCCAGAAAACTGAAGATGAGGCTCCAATGTTATAGAGAATGCTGGGTGACTGTTCAGGCAGCAAATCTTCTAAGTCAATTTGTACATTTTGGAAGCTTCTATTGTACACTGCTGGTTCACACAGTAATTTAAGCTTTATTCCTTCTCAAGTTTCTGAGTGGCATTGAAGGACAGATAGTATAGTTTTATAATCAAGTTTAGTTGGTTAAGGGATAAGATCTTTTTAGATCAAGATAAAGAAGTTAAGTTATTAGAGTTGAGATAGGATAGATATTGAATTTCATTCAGAAATTTAGACCCAATAAAACAGGAAAGAACTATACTTCAAGCTGGACAAATACAAAGAGACAAACCACTATGAATGTAACATTTATAGAACTCATGATCCTCATGATTGTCACATGGTTCTCCCTGCTGTATGTAGGTTTTTTTTATACATGTGTAATGAAATAAATGTATTTAAAAAAAGATTTTCCCATTAATGAAGAGCCTAAAATAAATAAATAAATAAATAGTATTTTAAAAAAACAAGCAAACATAATAAAAACAGCAAAAGAAAAAGTACCAGAAACATGTATAAACCCAAAGATACACCTGGTTGTATGCACAGGAATTGCATAAAACATAAAACCAGAAGTCAAAATATACTCAAAGACTTGTATGGTAATTATTAAAAAGTCCTGAAACAACATTTTTAGACAGTGATTCTCTTAATAGACCTCTGAGTTAATTTTGTATTGGCAAATTAGTGCTGGGTTTGAAACCTACCCTTAAGAGTATCAGTTCCTTCTTCTCTTCCCTTTTTCTGCCCTCCCTCCCTCCATTGCCCTCTCTCTCTACCTCTCTACCTCTCTCTCTCTCTTTCTCTGATCTTCTTTCTTTCTTTCACAAGTGAGAAAACCTTGGAGAAAAAAATGCATTTGATAGTGAAGATCAATTGATTCCAGATGCCATGCACATGTAGTCACATCTTTCACCTCTACAACAGTATCTAGTACAGGTGCTACCACAATTTCTGTGAGTCCATATGTGCATCAGTCTTGCTCTGTTTATAATTCATTGTTTCTTTGATGTCCTCTATCCTTCCTGGATTTTATAATCTTTCTCTCATCTCTTCCATTGTGTTCTTTGTGCCCTGATAGGAGATATTTGATGGAGATATCCCATTTAAAATTGAGTGTCTTAAGGTCTCTGACACTCAGTACATAGTCTCACTGTGGGCCTCTGTGTTTGTTTCCATCTTCAGGATGGGTCTTCTATGATAAAGGCTGAGCAAGGCACTGCTCTAAGAGTTTAGAATGTTTGTATGAGTCATTTCATGGCTAAGTTTATTTGCAGTACAGTAGCATTTAGTTTTTCCACAGGTATATGTCCTATTTAGTCTAAGATCTTGGTCATCCAAATACTACCTGTTGGCTATGGATTCCATCTTAAGGGGTGGACCTTAAATCAAATGAGATATTTGTTCGTTACTCCCACAAACTTTGTTCTACTATTGTATGTGTTGAAGACAGGTTATCATTTCAGACTTAAGGTTTTGTAGCTACGTTAGCATTTACCTTTCCCTTTTAGCAGTGTTCAGAGAACCTTCTGGTATTTTGAATCCCTATCTTTAGTGGTGAAGACTCTAGAGCCTTATAGGAGCACCAGTTTGACTTCATTGTGTCCAATGAATTGTGTAGGTGTTGTCTTCAGTAATAAGTTCTTACCATCCTTTTGTAGATAGCTACCAATAGCCTTCATAATACCTTGGGGGGGGGTAAATATGGTAGCCCTTGGATCAAAAACCACATTAGTTATAACATATTGTTGGTATTTGAATATTCATTTAGGGACAAGAGATGTCTAGTTGGATCTTTGTCTCCCTGTTATTTGAAGATTTCAATCAGATTGCCTTCATATGTATTATTTAGGAAGGTTCTACTGTTAGATTTTCAAACAACCTCTCAAATAGACTAGTTTTAGCTGTCACTCCATATATTCTTTCCATTGGCACCTTCCTATTTGATCTCTGCATTCCAGCCCTCCACTCACCATTCAGTCATACCCATCTATTCTATTGCTCCTTCTGAAAGAGATTTATTACTCCCAACTAGCTTTCTCTTCTATATTTAACATATGGCTCTAGAGATTATAACTTATTTGTCTATGACTTAGTAGCTAAAACAGTATATAAGTGACTGTATATCATATTAGTCTTTGTGGATTAGTCTAAATCCGGATGATGTTTTCTAGCTCCATTCATTTACCTAGGTTTTAAGGATTTCGTTTTTAATGGCTAAATAATAGTCTATTGTGAAAATAAAATACATTTCATTTATCCATTCATCCACTGAAGCACATGTAGATTATTTATAATTTCTGAATATTATTAATAGAACAGCAATAAAAATATTGAGCAAATGTCTCTATTGTGATATTAAGCATTCTTTGGGCATAAGACCAAGAGTGGTAGCTGGATCCTGAGGTAGATATAATCCAAGATTTCTGATGAAGGACTATATTGATTTCAACAGTTGCTGCACAAACTTCAATACCCACTGGCACTGCATGAATGGTCCCTTTACTACACATCTTCACTAGCAAGAGTTATCATTTATTTTCTAGATCTTTGCTAATCCAAATTCTAGAAGAAGAAATTTCAAAGTAGTTTTTATTTGAATGTTCCTGATGATTAAGAACATTGACTATATTAAAAAATACTTCTGAATTATTTGTGTTTCCAATTTTGAGAGCTCTTTTTAGATCTGTATCTAATTTTTATATTTTGTGTTTTATTTTCTTGATGTCTAATTTGTTGTTGTTTTTTGAATTATTTACATATTTTGGATATAAGCCCTCTATCAGATATTAAGTTGGTAAAAATCCTTTTTTCATTCTGTAGGCTACTGCTTTGTCCAAATGATGTTGTCCTTTTCCATGTCAATAATTTCAACGTTTCTCTCCACTTTCTCTTCTATCAGATTCAGTGTGTCTGAATTTATGTTAATGTCTTAGATCCATTTGGAGTTGGATTTTGTATAGTCTGATATGAATAGATGTATTTGGATTCTTCTGAATTCAGTCATACAGTCTGACCAGCAAGATTTGTTAAAGCTACTGTTTTATTTTTCAGTGTTTATATCTAGATTTATTGAAAACCAGGTGTCCATAGGTACATAGATTAATTTCTGGGTCTTAAGTATGCTCCATTGCTCATCATGTCTGATTTTGTAGCAATAACTGATGTTTTTATTAATATGTCTCTGTAGTATAATTTGAAATTGTGGAAAGGATACTTCAGCAGCTCTTTTCTTATTCAGGATTGATTTAGCTAGTGTGTATGTGTGTGTGTGTGTGTGTGTGTGTGTGTGTGTGTATGTGTGTGTACTGGGAAACTGTTCTAATCGGATCTATGAAGAATTGTGTTAAAATCTTGTAGGGAGCACATTGAATCTGTAGGTTACTATCAGTAGGATGGTCAGTTTTACTATGTTAATCCTACCCACCCATGAGCATTGGAGATATTTTCATCTTCTTATATATTCCTCACTTTAATTCTTCAGTGTCTTGATGATTTTATAATACAAGTCTTTCACTTTCTTGGCTAGAGTGACAACCTAGTAGTTTCTATTTAGTTCAACTAAAGCAACTTTAATTTACATGGGTGTGGCATTATCCACTGGAGCATATGAGTAACAACCATTCAAAGAAAATTGTTCTTCCTCTACCACCTATCATCTATCAAAAGCTCCTCAGCTCAAATGGAGGTGGAACTTAAGTTATTTCCTCCACCTTTTATGCTGCAGTTTTTGCCTTGCTTAGTCAGTATTTAAGACTTAATTCTCCAGAGATCACCAAACCAGGTCTTTGCACTCTCATTGATTATGGACACAGAATATCCAATTATGGGTAAAAATGAGCTAGTGAACAAGGTAAAACTGACACAGCAGGCTGACCAATATGATGATGTGACACTGTACATGGAATCTGTAACTAATCAAAGAGCTAAGTCACTTAATGATTAGAAGAGTCTTCTCTACATTGGTTCATAAAGTGTTGGAAGTTCTTTTTCATCATCTTGGAAGCATTGAGAAAAAAAGCTCAAACATGACTTGATAATAAAGAGAGAAAATTGAGATTAAGCTAAGAAGCACCTGCAGTGATGTATGATTTATAGTGAGATAGTTCTTCCTCCATCTTTCACAAGTAGGGAGAAAAGTTTTCTATTTGAAATTGAATGCAATTATTACCATTACATGGTTAAGGTTGCTGCTGTTGATGAGAAAGTGACTGAGGGCCAGTCATAACAACTATTCCAAGAAATATGACCAACAAAATGGTAATGCAGCCAACACATCCTGTCAGACTGAGTCTAGTCCTTAAGCTCTCAGTGTTCTATTATGAGATTCTGAAATCTTCAGTGAAAGACAGACAGCTCTACAATAAAACAGCTTTTGGAGAAGCTGTTGTTGAACTTGTTCCATTAAGTAAAGGATAATACAAAGACCTCTCTATAATAATTCAGTTACTCAGAGACCATTTGACATTGTAGACATTACATAACCAAGGAAACAAAGCAGAAGCCAGAGAAAGAAAGGAAAATTAACTGGCCTTCCAACCTTTCTCTGGCTCATTTAAAAACTCATACAGTAGCCCATTTGTCATCCAGGCTGTTTCACACATAGGTTTATTTTTTTATGATTTATGATGAACTTTTTTACTTCTATTTCAATTTCTATATTTACTTATGATCTTTATACTTTACTACTAGAGTACTAGAGTCAATTAACTTTAGATGATTTCTCTTTTTCACCTTGAGTTGGTCAATACGGGGTTGTGGAAATTTTGTTAAAGGTACTTGGATTTTGAATAATAATTTTAGTACATTGTGGGTTCAGAATGGCCAATATTAAAGCTGCTTCCATGTCTAAGCAAACAAAAGGCATGCATAATGGTTTGTGATGGTGGTTTATTTGTTCCAATTACAAGTGTAGTTATTGTGAGTATTTTAAAGTTAAAAGTAATTTGGAAGGATGTGGTAAAACAGATACTTCAAGGATGAACATCGGGATCACATCCCAGCATGCATACCCTTGACCACAACTTCAGAGATTGTCATTAAACAAAGTTGTGATCTAATATTCTTTGATAAGGGCAGCAATGTTTCCCTGTCCCTTACTTACAATGTTATCTGCTGTTTGGTTTCATTATTTTTGCTACAAATTTTTTATGAAAAAGTAAAGATGCTATGAACAGCAAATCATTTAGTTATCACTGTTCCATGTGTATCAGGTACAGCAGTAAATGAAATATTATGTATTTAACTTTTTTCTGCTTTATTGGTTTGGGTTTGTTGTTGTTGTTTTGTTTATATCATCTTTTTTCTTCTTCTCTGATAATTTCCTAACACACATGTGCTACAGAAATAGTTAACAAAAAATAACTTGAGATGATGGCTAGTTTTGTTTGTGTCTTATGGAATTTTCATGAACAAGCAACCATAATTTTTAAGATACTTGTGTTAAGTACAGTGCCTGTAAGTGCAATAAAAGTGTTATCGATGGATTTTCAGCTACTTTCTCTACAGTTTTTCAATAAATTAGTTTATCATTAAGTAAATTTTACCTTCTTGGAAACTGATTCACTATTTCCTCTTGGCAACGAATGGGATTTTGCCAACTTTCAACATAAACTTTATCATAACAAAAAGCCAAATATCATTCTCAAACATGTCAATAATTCACCCTTATTAGCATGACCCTTTCCCCCAAATTGAAGTGGATGTTTTTCCTGGATTGGTGGAAGATTGATAGAAAAAAGGTCATTTTGGTCTGAGGCGTTTACTAACCTAGGAAGCCACAATGTTTTTGGTCAATGGTGCCATAGGGTAGCATTACATGTTAAGTATTGAGCCTACAAATTGGTCTTGGATTTTAAGAATTTGTTCATGTTCTTACAGCCTGGCTGTTTTCCATCCCTTATTTCTATTTGTCATGTGCACAGTATCATCTTTTTTTCACTCTCTGTTTTGTTCCCAAGCATTCTTTCTTAGTGTCCACATATTTGAGAATAGACCATTTTATTTTCTGGTTGCACTGTGTATCTAAGGCCTCCACTTCTTACACACCACAGACTCCCCTCATCCTTCCCAGAAATACAGATCTATGTAGTTGAAATTGTGTTTATGTTGGGAACTATACACTGAGTGGTATGTTGCAGTCTCCTTTTAAAAATCCATCCTTTTCATCTTCTTAAATAATGTGTATATGTGTGTGCAGGGGTATAAATCATACCTGTCACTCAAACCCAATAGAGTATTTCCTCTACAGAGTACTTTATAGAAATTCAATTTTATTTTGTTTTTTATTTATATTTTTTTTTATTCATTTAGTCATATTACATCTCAATTGTTAACCCATTCCTTGTATCCTCCCATTCCTCCCTCCTGCTTTCCCCCTACTCACATCCAAGAAATTTAATTTTAACAAGTGGGTATCAAAGCCCTACTCCCCATATCATGGAACTCACAAGGAAACTGTGGTGCCCATCGGCTACCTGTTAGTAAGGGTATCTAGGTCCTTACCATGTACTTTCTTTGGTTGGTCTCTGCAGCCCTTGCCCCTTCCTGGGCGCAGATTTGTTGGATCTATTGATCCCTGGAGTTCCTGTGCTCTCCGGGTCCTTTTATGTTTCAACTCTTCCATAAGACTCCCTTCACTCTACCCCAAAGTTGGGCTGTGAGTCTCAGCTTCTGCTTCGATACCTTGCTGGGTGGAGTCTTTCAGAGAACCTCTATGGTAAAATTTCCCATCCGGCTCCAATTGTATGGAGGAATGGGGGGATGAAAGGACCCAGAGGGTTTAGGAGCCCCACAAGGAGACCATCAAGGCCACCTGATCTGGACCCAGGAAGGCCTGAACAAACTAATACATCAACCAAGGACAATGCATGAATTGAACCTAGACCCCCTGTTCAGATATAGCCAATGGACAATGAGTGATCCACTGCTGTGGGGAGAGAGGGATTGCCTCTGACATGAATCCTCGTGCCCCTCTCCTTGGTGGGGAGGCCCAATGGCACGCAGAGGAAGGGGAAGCGGACTATCAAGATGAGACCTGATAGGCTGTGGTCATATGGTTGTGGAAGAGGTCCCCTTCTGTCAGAGGTCTAGAGGAGGGGAATAGGACAGAAAAGGGAGCAAGGGAGGGAGGGTAGGAATGGGAAGACACAAGCAAGGGAATAGTAATCATGATGTAATCTGAATAAATAATATATTTGTAAAAAATTAAAATTAAATAAAAAAAGAAGTATAATTTAAGAGGGGCATTTCTTCCTTTTAGAATGTTCACTCTCCAGAGCCAGGAAAATGTTTTCTGTGTGTTTTATTGTGCTAAGTACACTCAAAATGATCAACAAATGTTGATGATAGAAGGCAGTGAATCCAGATAACTAGAAGAAGAAACAAACCCCAAACACGTTTTTTTGGCTTCTTTCATTATGATCTGATTACAATAGGAAATACCTGTCCTATTGGAAAAATTGTCTCAAATACTGCATTCAAATAAAAATACAGTACTAATGGTGGTTGTGGTTAGTCCAAAAGAAGTAAAGTTGAGTTTATTTGTGATGTCATGACTGATCTTCATTCATAAAACATTTCCTTTGATTTTGCCTAAGCCCCTAGGCTAAGAAGAATAAAGATATGGAGGGCAAGATGTTATCACATGAAAATAGATTACCTGTCACATTTGCTACTCATATGCTTAGATATTACTAAACTAGTTTGATAATGAAATAGTGATAATTTCTTGTTATTGTCAATTGAGCACTTATTTTAAGAATTGTGTCCAAAGATATAGAAGTATTTCAAATTCAATTATTTTGCACTTTGAATAATAAATTATGTTTTTTACCTATTTTCCAAAAAAGACTTAACTTACAATGACTTCTTTAAACATAAAGTCCTTCTATTTCCAAGCAACATAATTGTTCATAATGCACATTGTTTCTCTTCATTCGAGTTCCAGCCAAAAATTAGTTGCACTTATTCAAGTTCCAGGATAAAAAGAAAACTGAAAAGAAAAGGAAAAAACACATCACATTCTAGAATAAAAAGATTATATTTATTGAATATAAGGTGATTATTTAAGCTTGTTCATGATGCCTTGTCAAAATGTGTAACTCAGGCAACCAGTGAGATGATCCATCTGATAAAGGAAGCCCATGTCATACTAAGAACCTGAGTTCAATAATGTAGTTTCCTGTAGTGATTGGAGAGATGTCATTCTTGTTCACACACACACACACATTCACACACACACACACAAACACACACACACACACACACAGTGAGAGAGAGAGAGAGAGAGAGAGAGAGAGAGAGAGAGACAGAGAGAGAGAGACAGAGAGAGAGAGAGAGAGAGAGAGAGGAGGACAGGGGAGAGAACAGTTAAAGAAAGGTAACATAATTGTAAAATACCAGTATTTACTATAAGTTATGAAAAGTGCCATAATGGCAAGTTACCTACATTATATAATTTAATACTGCCTTCATCACTGACATACTTTAAGCAACACTGGATATTATGATAAAATAGCTTTAGTACAACCTATAAGCTCAAATACTAAAAACATAAAAATAACCAGAGGGAGATAATGTATAAAATAAAATTTACAGGATGTATTTGCTTATATTTAGTTTTCATAGCAGTTAATGGCAGCCTATGTAACTGGTATCATACAGACTGAATAGCAAATGGAAGCATTCATGTCTTAGTACTCACACACCTCTTGTTCTTAACCTTTCAATCATATCTTAAAATGCTGAGGAAATGTACAATACACATTTAAATTATTTATATAATATATCTTGGTCAGTCTTCTAGTCTGTTAATGAACATTTTTTGTCTCAAATAACTTGCCCAATTCTATAATCACCTCTTTTGTTTCGTGAAAAGTTCAAACTATCAACAGTAACAACACTTTTAACAAGATCCTCTCCCTCAGACTTTTTGTCATGTCAGCAAAGCCTTTCCCAAGCCTGGTTGGAGCTCCTTGAATACATCCAATGGCAAGAATGCCAAGCCTTACACAACAGTGCCACTAACAAGTATGATCTTGAATATTTCATTCTTATGTTTCCAGTCAGTGTGCCTCTCACTATCTGGGTTGATGTTTTAAAAGTTCACTTCTTCTTCACTGTCAATTCTTAATTGTTTTTGCCCTTGTTTCTTCTTACACTTCATTTTTTCTTTTAAAAAATTAATCATATACAATACACCCCAACTGCAGTCACCCCCTCCACCTCTCCCAGTACCATCCTTTATCTTCCCTCTCTCCCACATCCACTGTTCCACAGTTTCGCTTCAGAAAGTGGAGGCCTCCTAGGTATATTAACCAAACACGACATAATAAGTTACAATAAGTCTAGGCACAAATGTTCATATTCCTCATATGGGATGAAGCAACACCATAGGAGAAATGGTGTCCCAAGATCAGGCAAAAGAGTCAAATACAATCCTCATCCACATAGTTAGGAGTCTTCCCCCCCCAAAACAAAAAAACAACTATAAGATATATCCAGAGGACCTAACTCAGACTCATACAGGCTCTGTGATTGCTGGCTCAGTCTTTGTGAGCCAGTATGAACCCTGCTTAGCTGATTCTGTGGGACATGATGTTGTAGGGTCCTCAACTACTCTGGCTCCTAAAATCCTTCTTCCCTTTCACCCATTTTCCAAAGCCACATTTCACTGTTTTTCCAGTTATATTAATCACAGACTCATATGTGAGTAGATTCAAAATGAATCTGTGAGCTTGAACACTCTCAAATTTGTTTTCATTTCCTATGATGATCAATTAATTGGATCCTTTCATTAAATTGTTTCAATAATCTCCCTGAAGTTTCACAGATATGTAAGTTTGAGGATTGTAATTCACTGGAGTGTGCAATATGGCTAGAAGAAACTTTAAAAACTGTAAACCTACTACAAGTGCACCCACTTTGAGACATCTCCATGCCTTGTTCTCTTAAAAAAAATAGAGAATTTCTTTGCTTATAAAAGCACCTGTTTTTAACTTTACAGCTCAAACCATGACCTTTAGTCTCTGAAACATCCTTCTTTTGAGAATGATCATCTCAATTTTCATCTGCCTAACACCTATATGGGTAGTGTCATCACTAGAAAAAAATGGATGAATCTCAATATAATTGTCATTTAATGGCTAGCAGCACACTTATTATACCCTTATTAATTTCTTTAGTCATTCCTGTAAAAGCTGTAATTATTTCCTCAGGTGAGAGGATGAAATGCAAGCCATTCCCAAGCTATTCTATCTCTTTCTAGGCTCTCACTGGCTAGTTCAACTTAGCTCTTCTGGCTCAAACTCCTTTCCAATACAATTGATTCAATTTGTTTTCTCTTTGCTTCTGACTGAATTGCTCTGCTTAGCCTCAAAGGAATTCTAGTAATATGTCTTAGCCTTCTGATGCTTCTCATTCTCTGGCTCGCTATATCTTTACTTGTGTCTAGCTTTGTTCTTTTTGCCACCTGTCTCCATAAAACTGTTCTGGTTAAAAAAAAATTATCAGGAAAAAAACTCTCTTTTCTTTCCCTATACTGCTCTTAAGCAGCATCTCTTTGCTGTCCTGTTCTCATGAGAGTTAGGCATATCCTATCTGTGACTTATTTTGTCAAATCTTCTGTGATTCATCACTTTGTTTGACCCTAAAGTATATGCCACATGTACTAAGTTTGTGTCTGTATTTCAGCCAGATCATATTATAATACAGAGTACGTTTGTATTCCGAATCATATAGTCTAGAAGGTCTTCGGATATGATTACTTGCCTGATCAGTCATGTTGCTGGATTAAAATTAATCCTTGGCACATATTCATATTACAAATCAAATTGTAATTACATTTTTAAACATTAAATTAGCTTCTTAAAAAGAGTGACTATGTTTAATATTTTATATCTACTAAAATGCTGACATCTGCTGAGTGAATGAACTGCTTAATGATTTAATAACCATTTGTGTTTTTTAAATATAAAATAGTAACTTAACATTCCTTATATATATTTGTAAAATCCTAGGCACAAATTTAAGAGATGTTTCTCCCTTAACATTTATCAAACAGAAAACAAAGGCAAGAAACTTAAGTTTCCTCACTTGAAGGCTGATGCAATTTTCATTGAATTTTAAACCTGGATTCCTCAAATACATAATTTCCATTTCAAATGTCATGGTTTTGACAGGGAAGTTACTTCAGACAAGCATCCATTATTCAAATATTAATTCAAATATTTTATGGGTATGCAAAACAAGTGGAAAAGAGTGACTTAAATATAACAATTTTCTCAAAATTTTATAGTAAAGACACAGTGGAATCTCACTTACTTATATCAAATGCTATTCAATTGAAATTTATGTTCTCATGCTTGAATAATTTAAATTTATTTTGAAATGATGTGTGGTATGCATATCAAATATTAATCTTCAACTTTAGTTAGATTTCCACTTTTTAAATTTTGTTTTGATTAGAACCTTTTCTAAGGAAGTTCAGGTATTATGCTGATTTGGAACTTATTTATAAGTAGCAGGAACTCCAACAAAAGGTCACTACCTACTTTCATGACTTAATGCATGCACAGGTTAAAATAAAGAGAAACACTTTTCTAAAAGCTGAGTAGACTCCTCTTGCTATTGTCCTTAAGTTCTGATTTGTTTATATCACACATATTGTGGAGATGCTAAACCTATTTACCAAGCATGGGGCAACTACTGTGTCATATCTCCTGGGATTCTTGGAAAGTTGGTCTATACATGCAGTTAATTAACCTGAGTGGTCTTTCCATTTCTTGAATAAAATAGTTTAAAAAATGAAGACCTTTGTAAATATTACAGTACTTTGACCCATAGAATATCAAATATAAAAATAAGCATATACCATTTGTAACTACGGTTATCACATAAAGTTCATAGTACCTAAGAATGTGACTTTTTTCTTAAGTTACACTATATTTATATGTTTTGATCAGTGTTGAGTTCTATAATTTGTAAGTATGACCACTTTTATTCTACTGGCTCAATTATTGTCTGGGAGTCTTACTACCTCCACCTGCTGACCTGGGCCTAGTCCTAGAAGTTTATAGCTGTATAATATAACCTAGGCCTAGAATATTTTAAGCCTCTGAGACTTACTCTTTCTTTTAATTGGTGCTTATTTTTTATTTTAATTTATTCAGATTATATCCCAGTTGTTATCCCTTTACATGTATCTTACCATTATGGACTTACTCTTAATGAGCTCTCCCTTACTTGCTCTTTTCTGGGCTGGCTGGTTCAACTCAGTCATGCTGGCTCAAAACCTCTCCCAGCTGATTTATTTAATATAACTTCTCTCTGCCCAGAATTGCTCTGCTTGGGCTCAAACTAACCTAACAATCTGCTTTAATCTTCTGTCTTCTTCTTATTTTCTGGCTCATTTTGTCTTTACTCGAGTTTTCTCTCTGCACCTGTCTCTCTGTCACTATCTGGTAAAACTGCTTCCTCTCTCTTAAAAACTATTTCTTAAGTAGCTTCCCTTTCCTTTCTCTTCTCATGGGAGTTGGACATATATTATTCTGTCAAATGTTCTCTGATTGTCACCTTTTCTGACACTCAATTACATATCCCTTTCAAATATGAGTGTTTCCTTCTACAAACTAACTTTACCTTTGTTTCAGATTAAAGGCATGTTCTTTACCTCATACTTGCTCTATACCAGCCTGGCCGTGAGCCCAGGTCTATTTGTTTGCCTCTACCTCTTAGATTAAAGACTAGTTTATATTCCAGATGGATCAAACAGACCTAGAAGATCTCTGGATATGATCTCTTGCCAACTAGATCACTAAGACCTAGAAAGTCTTTGGATGTGATGCCTTGTCAGAACACCCATGTTCTGTATTAACATTCCTCTACAGGGTTTGCTTGATGTTTTTTGGTAAACTTTAAGAAGGGAATTCATAGACATCACTTACTGGATACACAATAAATTTTATCCAAGTTCTGTGATTGTTCAGAACCAGATTCATGCCTCAACTTTGAGCTTTCTTCTTCTTTAGCGGATATGTCAGCCAGTGTTTTTGGAATATAAGTTTTTATTTTTATCATTGTACATTTTAAAAACTTTTATAAGTTGGCATTGTCTGAATTTTTATTTTTCTATCTGAGTACCTGTTTGTATGTTGGTATTTGTGTTTGTTTATTAAAGAAGAGTTTCAATATTAAGTGTTAATTTTCCTGCCATTATTTCCTGAATGTAGGGTGTAAATGTAGATAAAACTAATATTTTCTGTTCTTTCTGTTTCTATTTAAATTCTCTTAATATTACAAAGACTACACTTTTACATTATTACTATTTCTGGCTAGTGTTTACAAAAGATGACCTTTCTTTGAAAGAGATATTTCAAATTTCTTACCTCTGTCCTTTTTTACCATAGGTTCTGGAATTTCTGATCACTTCTGTAATGAAGATCAGTATCTCAAACACTCCTTTTCAATGTCTGTAGATTTTAAAAAGAAAAATGAAAGAACATAAGATATGCATAGGGGAAGATATCAAGTCAACAAACACACACACACACACACACACACACACACACACACATTCTCATAACTACAGAAATAAGATGATCTCGAGGAAGACACAATGCAATAGAATGGTTTTTTGAAGTCCAAAATGAATTCCCCCTACTTTACATTAAAAACATTTTTTCTTTGCTTAAAATAAAAAATAATTTTCATATAATGGTTTTCTGCATACTAATCAAGCCTTTAATTTTTTTGACAATGAATAATAATTGCTGGCATTAATAAAATCATGAGATAAAAAGAGGGACACTTGTCCTCTTAAGATGTTTTCATCCTTTAATCATGTACAATAAAGGGCTGTTTCCAGCAGTTAAATGGGGGAATTGGCCTTAGGCAGGCTTGTTCCTGACTGTAAATGATTTGCTGAAAAAAATAATTGCTAATACAGGCTGTCTTCAAATGAAAGAGGTTTGCAAAGGAGATATATAGCAGAGTCTAAGTTTGCAAACATTATATATATTTAAGATGTTTGCACAAAAGGGAAAACATTTAGATCAGGTTTATTGGATACCATACACAGTTCCAGTGCCATTCCATGCAATAGAAATGACATTTTGCAAAACTAGGCTATTCAGAGATGAATCATACAAAGGAGAAGTTGGAAATACTTAACTCACTCTCAATGAACTTGAAGATGGGGGCTTAATAAGTCATGATTGAAATGGAAGAAATGATTCAAAGTTATATGGAGAAATAACAAGCCAGAGGAATGATTTTTCTTCTAGACTTGAATATGTTTTACTTTTCTATTTTTCAGAAATGAGGTATGAATACACTTCTTTAATTTTGATGGAAAAAAACATAAAATATACTGTATAAGATTTTAATTTAGTCTAATATAAACACACAAAATAGTTTTTCTTAGTAAAAAATATAAAACCTTATTCAGATGTCTCATATTGAGTCAGTTTTGTTATCAAGTACAGTCTCTTCAAAGACAAGGGAAAGTTTTTTTTTCTGTTGCTGCATCCATTATGATCATTAATGGCCTTTAGACTCAAAGTGCTGCATAGCAAAATTCTCCTTAACTGTGTCTTTCACCTCCAAGCTATATTAGACGATATATCATAGGAAACATAAAATAGATGAGTGGCCTTAAGATATTCAGTAATGGTGAGATCTTTGATTTTCAAAATAGATTAAAAGTAGGATGACTTCTGATGGTCCTGTAGAATAACCCCTCTGGGACTCCCTGTGGCTGTCAGTGTGATTCCTGTACTACAGAGAAGCTATCAATTGTCATGTAGAATAGGCACTGAAGAAAACTAGCCCTCCTATATGTTCAATAATATACAATTTAAAATAAAATTAGAATATTTTAATGTTATAAACATTTTAATATATATATAATGTTCTCATATAGCCATGTGTAAACCCAATGTAACTGGCTCACACTCTAAATTTTTATATGAACTTTATTTTTGTATGAATGGGGTGATTTTACATTTAACATATTATTTAATTATTCTAACAAAATATTTTCTAAAATATGTAAATGTGAGTAAATTTTTATAATTTATATGTTGGAAGCTAGTATCTAATGTTATAGCATTGTTAGATCAATATTTTTAAGTGTTTCCTGTATCTTAGGTTGGTCTTAAAATTTCTATGTATTATTGGCTCACCTTGAACCCATCATTTTTCTGTCTTCACCTCCTATCAACACTGATCACTAACCTGCTCATAAGGAGGTCCTTTCTAGGGTGTTTATGTCTGGAGGATCTACTGTTCTGAGGGTGTTTTGTACTATTATAAGTTATTCTTTGTGGTTCTATCTTCACTGTCATGATGACAGCATAATACATTCTGGGTTGTGTGTTGTACAACACCAACATGCAGACAAAGTACACCCACTGGTGCAATGGTTGTTCACCCAGTCTTTACTTTCTATTTTGGCTTCCTTTTGCATATTAGGAGCTTAGGTTTCCCACCCTTATTTCAATCATCTGTAAAACAGGTGGTTTCCCCAAATTAGGTTGGCTAATGTTCCAGCCAGGACTATCTATGAGGTACATTAGAGATAGAGTAGTAAACCACAGCACTGAGATTTCACTGGCAGATCTGTCACCATAATTTCAAAACACTTAATCTTTACCCATTCTGATGGAGTGAGAAAGCTGGACTTATCAAACACCTTCCTGGATTCCCAGAGTTCTCAGTCTCTATAGAGTGTACTTAGTGGTACACAGGATTCTTCAGAGATGACACTCACCCATTGACTCCCAAATAAGGCCTAGTTTATCTCACAACTATCCTTATAAAATGAGGCTAGCTCTCATCTGTCAACAATACGATTATCTCTCTCTTGATCATAGAGCAGCCTGAGATAAGCCTCCTATTCTCAGACATTTAGGTTTGTAAGAAGCATGTCATTTACCTCTAGAGTTCAATTCCCAGCAACCACATGGTGGCTCACAACCATCTAGAATGAGATCTGGTGCCCTCTTCTGGCCTGCAGATACACATGGGGCCAGAGTACTGTATAAATAATAAATAAATAAAATCTTAAAAAAAAAGAACATATGTGTCTTATTTGGCATGATAAAAATGCTTGAAAGATGAGGGACTATCTGCTAAAAGTCAACAATTCTTGCCTATTTGGGAATGTATTAAGATAAAGGACCTACATGAAGCCCTATTTGCTGAATACAAATCTTTATTTTTGTTTTTCATTCACATAAAAGTATGAGCAGTGAAAGAACATAATAATTCTCTGAAAGCCTATTAAAGCAAAAATGAAATCCTTCATTGAATAACGTCAATTAATCTAGTTGAATATTGTTGATGTTTTCTAAAGAAAATACTTTTGTGGAAGCTTGCTTTTTTGAGTAAGTAAGTGTGAAGTATAAAGTGATGTTATTGCTTAAAAATACAAGATTTTCCAGGAAAATATTTCTACTCCTTTGAATAACTGTCTCACACATTATTGTCTTCTGCTTGCCTGTGCCTGTTGTCTTTGGAGAAAACATGACATTCGATGGGATATAAAAAAGGCTACATGAAGGTAAGCTAATAAAGACTATATTTTATTTTATTTTATTTTTATTTCTTTTATTAATTTATTCCTGTTACATCTCAATGGTTATCCCATCCCTTGTATCTTCCTGTTCTTCCCTCCCTCCTATTTTCCCCTTATTCCTCTCCCCTATGACTGTTCCTGAGGGGGATTACCTCCCCCTGTATATGCTCATAGGTTATCAAGTCTGTTCTTGGTAACCTGGTGTCCTTCCACTGAGTGCCACCAGGTCTCCCCCTTCAGGGGACAACGAAAGCCTTCACTTACCAGAAAACTGAGACAGAGGGGAGGACATCCTATTGGGACTCTAGATGAGAGAAGCATGGGAGAATAGCAATGTAGAAGGATCCAGAGTGTCTTAGAAAGACTATATTTTAAAATCATATTTATCATACATTGCTCAAATACAGGTTATAATTGTAATAGAAACCACTGGCACACTTAAAATGAAATGAATAAATAACTGTTACCCAAATTATAGCCTGTGGTACCATGTCAGTGTTTGTCTATAACAGAGAACAGTAGATCACAAGTCCTCTCATTTTTACCTCATTATATGAGAGGGGACATCTCCTCACTTGGGAATATCCCATTATAATTCCAGTCAGTGAATGAAACATTTTGAAAACCTTTTAGGTTACTTTGGTTCTATTCCTTCACATATATCTATTTTTATCATAAGCCTAGATTGAATAGTTTCCATTCGTAATATTTATCATCTGTAAGGCCCCAACATTCCACAGTCCTTGTATACACCCTCCATGTTACATTAAGACCATAGAGCACATACTCTAGGATCACCAAGGCTCTAGCACATGGCTCTACCCACCTTCCCCAGGAGACCTGGACTATCCAGGTTAGACTCTCAAGTCCAATCCTCTGCATGGAACACAGCCATCAGAAAAGTGCTGCAGGCTATTCTCTGAGTTCCAACCTCCTGCCCATCGCACTGCCTGCCTTACAGTGGAGGGTTTCCAGGCATCTGGATCATCCAGCTTCAGGCTCATGGCTCTACTCACCTTCCAAAGAAACCCTTCCAAGGCTCAGGTACACAGGGTTCCAGCCTTCACCTTATGGTGGCACTATCTACCTTGCAGAGGAAGGCTGCCAGGCCCTAGGAACACCCAGTCTCTGGCCCATGACTCTACCCACCTTCCTGAGGAATGCTGCTGGCACCAGAAACACCCAGCCAACACCAGGGAAAACCAAATCGCTAAAGGCCAGCATAAGAACACAATTGACAAGAGCAAAGGCACTATGGTACCACCAGAACCTAGTTATCCTACTACAAAAAGCTCTGGATATCCTAACATACTATGCTGAAACACAGATATATGATCTTAAATCTATTCTTGAGATGATAGATTACCCAAACACAAAAGAATACCCCTTCTTAGATGCCCAGGAGACCTTCAAAAGTGAGCCTATAGTCTTTAACAAAGCAAGCCTCAATCAATACAAGAAAATTGAAATAACCCCTTGTATCTTATCAGATAACCATGGACAAAAGCAGGATTTCAACAACAGAAAGAACAGAAAGCCTACAACCTCATGGAAACTGAACAACTCTCTACTACTGTGTCATGGAAGAAATAAAGAAAGAAATTAAAGACTTCCTAACATTGAATGAAAATGAAGGCGTAACATACTCAAACTTATGGGACACAATGAAAGCAGTGCTTTAGGGGAAAGTTCATAGCACTAAGTGTTCTCATAAAGAAATTGGAGAGATCTCACAATAACAATTTAAAAGCACACCTGAAAGCATGGAATAAAAAGAAGCAAACACACCCAAGAGGAGTAGATGGCAGAAAATATGGAAATATCTAACTGAGGGAGAAAAATAAAGAAAAAGAAAGAAAGAAAAAGAGAAAACAAACAGGAGAACAATACAAAAAGTCAACAAAACCAAAAACTGTTTTTTTGGGAAAATCAAAAACATAGACAAACCCATATCTAAACTAATTAGAAGCCAGAGAGAAAATATACAAATTAAAAAAATCAGAAATGAAAAGGGCAGAAGATGCACCAGCACACAACAAGAAAATTTGCTCAACCATGTTCATAGCAGCCTTATTCATAATAGCCAGATCATGGAAACAGCCTAAATGTCCCTCAGTAGAAGAATGGATAAAGAAAGTGTGGTACATATACACTATGGAATACTACTCAGCTATTAAAAACAAGGAATTCCAAAAATTTGTGGACAAATGGATTGAGCTAGAGATGATCATAATGAGTGAGTTAACCCAGAAGCAGAAAGACTCAAATGGTATATACTCACTTACATCTGCATACTAGCCCAAGGGGCATGTCCCACGAAAGCCTTCAAGGGAAAATTTAAACAATAACTGCATTAACAGTAAACCTTAGATCTACTGATAATTTTATAAAATTTCTGATGCATGAACATTTCTAACTCCTTATGTATAAATGTGTTTGAGAAGGGTCTCTATGGTCAAATGGCTGAAGGTTTTAGCAACATTACTATATTCAAGGCAACAATCACGAAGAAAAATTCCCAGTTTTTCATTATCTAAACTTTCCTCCATTTCCTTATTCATGTTTTTGTTCTACATTTTATATGTATTTATATGTTTCAATCAATCCTCTCTCCTAACAGGTGTCCACACATTTGTATATTATGTTACAGGATGGAATTCTAGGGAAAGAAATGCAAATTTTTACTTTCTTTCTATAGAACCTGCAGGCAGCTGGCCATGTTCTAAGAACTACGAATTAAGTGAAATTGCAGATACAAATTTTTAAAAATAGTTTAAAGAATATTCATTCTTTACGTATTGTTTTTCACACCAAGATCAATTTACCTGCTATATTCATGATAACATATATGCTACTTTATTATGGATTTTAGTACTGGAAATAAAATGTTTTGAGGAAAAAAATCATGAGGTTCTGAATATCCCTGGAGATCTCTGCAAACCTAATCTTTCTGGTTCTGAATTTTAACAACCAAGCTCTGTTCTCAAATTGCCATATTTTAAACAAGGTTTTATATCCACATTTGCTACACTTTCAATAAAAAAGGCTTAATATCTATTTTCAAAATAAGTTTTATCCCTATAAAAATGGATGATTTATTGTGGGAGAAGTTAAAGAGGAGAGAGAAAGAGACAAAAAGAAAGAATCGATCTGTATTATGGCTAGATACTCACATGTACTCAATCAGTTAAATTGTTATTTAAATATATAAATATTTAAAATATTACAAATGAAGGATCACAGTGTGGATACAAAATTTGATATTGATAAAATGGGTGAAAAAGAAGTATAAATACTTTGGTACTTTTTGTTGTATGCATGTGTGTGGTTTTGCTTGGCATGCATGTCTCTGTATCACATGTATATCTTGTGCCTACAGAATCCTGAAGAGGACATCAGATCCCCTGGGACTAGAAATTCAGATATTTGTGGGCAACCATGTGTGGGTTCGTGGTATTAAAATCTGTTCCCATAAAAGATCAGTCAGTGCTCTTAACCACTGAGCCATCTCTCACATCCCAGGAGGTATAACTTTGGAGAACCATTAATATTTTATTTCCTATGTTCTTAACAGAGAAGGGGGCAAAAAGATGAGAAAAGCCAGAGGAACAGAAATCAAAGTAACAATTCATGATTTTTGACAAGATTTAGTGGAATATTTTACACTGAGAAATTTACCTAAAACAAGAAAAATCTACAACTACCATTTGTAATAAATTTTGTCTGACTGGATTCTATAAAGGAATATGGAGGCATTTATGATAACATTAACTGCTTAAGTTATGTGGATTATTCTATCATTTATAGTATTCAGTAAGTGAAAGAAAAAAAAGATTATTCTAAATGTTGATTTGCCTTGCCTTGACTAGCCTCAATAAGAGGGCTTTCAACTTGTTTTATTGTTTTCTGATTTTACTGTTAGGTGTTTGAATGCTTGTCCCATAGTTAAGTGCACTATTAAAACATGTGGCCTTGTTGAAAAAAATGTGTCACTGTGGGTGCAGGATTTGAGGTTTCCTGTGCTCAAGCTACACAACAAGTCGCACACCATCTCCTTCTGCTACCTGTGGATCAAGATGTAGAACTCTCTCTCTGTAAGCCCTCTGCCTGCCTCCCGACCACTGTTCTAACATCTGGTTCCCACACCCATTTCCCTTAGCACTCTTCCTCCTATCCTCTTCACTCTCTTCAACCACTTCCCATGTCTATTTTATTTCTTTCTCTGAGTGAGAGTCAAGCATATTCCTTGGGACTTTCTTTTGATAGCTTTTTGGGGGTCTATGAATTATAATATCTTGTAATATACGGCTGCTATATACTTATAAGTGAATACATACCATGTGTTTCTTTCCGGGTCTGTGTTACCTCACTCAGGATTATCTTTTCTAGTTCTATCCATTTGCCTAAAAATTCATGATTTCTTTTTTTAATATCTGAGTAGTATTCCATGGTATGAATGTACCACAGTTTCTTTATCTAGTTCTCAGTTGAGGGCCTTCTGTGTTGTTTGCAGTTTCTGGTTATTATGAACAAATATTCTTATTGTATGGAAACCATGGGCAGGGGCATCTCTGAGACAAGTTGGTGACTTACAAAAGGATAGGCTCCTGGGGAGAATATAGGGGTCACTCTAGTTGAAACTCCTAGTAAAGTGAGACATGAAGAATGAAGAGGCCACACTCTAACCAGACAGGACTCTTAGTGGAGGGAGGGGAATACCAACACACTCACAAAAACATCAACCCAAAATTTACCCTGCCTACAAGATAAGCAAGGATAAAGGTAGACCATAGCTTGAGGGAATGGCCAACCAAAGCCTGCCACAACCTGAGCCCCACATCATGGGAGATACCCAACCCCTTATACTATCAATGACAAACTGCTATGTTTCCAGATGGGGAAGCCCAGCCTAGCTTTCCTCTGAAAGTCTCCAGCCAGCAAGGGATCAAAATGGATGCTGAAATTCAAGGGCAAGAATTGGGCAGAGATCAAGGAGAGTTGTGGAAGAGTGAGGGAAAGGATAAAAGAACCCAAAGGGGACAGAAGTTCTGCAAGAAGAAAAAATAGAGCAAACTAACCTGGGCCCTGGGCTTTTGCAGAGACTGAAGGAGAAACCAAGAACCCCATGAAGTGGATACTGGTGGCCTACACATATGTATTAGATGGACAGCTTGTTCTCCAAGTGGGTTCTCTAGTAAGGGGAGCAAGGGCTATCTCTGACAGGGACCTTGTTGCCTGCTTTTTGTCACTTTTCCCTGCTGGGGATACCTTGCTAGGACACCATGAAAGAGGATATATTCAATTCTGGTGCAACTTCATGTGGTGGGTAGGTTGGGATTCCCTTTTTCTAAGGAGTTGGAAAAGGGAGACAGGAAGAAGAGAGAGTGAGGATGGGATTAGGTGGAGAGGGGAGAAGAGGGCACAATTGATATGTGAAGTGAATAAATATTATTAAAAATAAAAAAGAAAAGAAATGGGAAAAATTATGTAGAACTCTCAACTCCCCCAGCACCACATCTCCCTGCATGCTGCCATGCTTCCCATCATGATGATATTAGAACAAATCTTTGAAACAGAAAGCCAGCCCCAATTAAATGCTTTCTTTTCCAAAATTACTATGATAATGGTGTCTCTTCACAGCAATAAAAACTAGCTAAGACAAAGAACCTCTATTTTCTGAAGAGGAAATGGAGAGGTTCAGGAAACTGCAGTTGGCAATGTCATGTGATAATATTTTTGTTTATCCTTTTCTCATACAATACATCCTGACTAAAGATTTCCTCCCTCCATTCCTCCTATCTCCTTCCCGCTTCCTTTCTCCTCCAGATCCACTCTTCCTCCCTTTCTTTCAAGAAAAGAGCAGCCCCCTGACACATTAACTGAATATGACATAACAAGATACAATAAAACTTGGCACTAACCCTCTTATCCTGGCTGCTTGAGAAACCCCAGTAAGAGAAAAAGGGTGTTAAGAGCATGAAAAACAGTAAGAGTTGCCCCACTCCTGCTGTTGAAGCCCCACAAAGACCCCAAGCTAACAATCATATTTATACTGAGGACCAAGAACAGACCCACGCAGGCTCTGTGACTGCTGCTTCAATCTCTATGTGCTACTCTGAGACCTGTTCAGTTGATTCTGTAGGCTGTGTTATCCTGGGCTCCTCTACTTCTCTAGCTCCAGTCTATTTTCAACGAAAAATTATTGAAAGCATATGAGTCTAAGAATCATTTTATCTTTTGCCTATGTTGTTAATTTGTTTTGATTTTTTGCAGATATATTTGATTTAAAATTATTTTGTACTCTATGAATATATGAACAAATAATTTTGAGCATTTAACAAATTTCTCTTTATCTTTTTATTTGTGCTACTCTCTATATATGGTTAATGTTTTGGAGTTTATAGTCATTTTAACTTCCTTTTCACTATCTTATCTCTCATATGTATCCATAGTGTATCCTTTAATACATAGATAATAGTATACACAACTGCCTGTCTTTCAAACTCCACTACACTTGAAGTTCCTGCCCAGCAGTTACTCCATTACACTTTATAACCTATATGGCTTTCATTCACATCTAGTTAAAACCTATTATAGACTGTCAACATGACTCTTAAAGCATCTCTATTTATAACATGTATTGAATATATATTTACTGAAGAAAGAACTGTAATTTAATTCCTAGTTTAATATGTATTTCTATAAAGCCTTTTTAGTTGTACAAATTGAGTCAAATTAGTTCATTTGCAGATAGCAATATTCTTAGAATTTTGGATCTATTGTATGTAGGGTTGGTAAAGATCTTTTCCCAGTGTGTAGGCTGTCACTTTGTACTGTTGACAGTGTCCTTTGCCTTACAGAAGCTTTTCAGTTTAATCAGGTCCATTTATTTATTGTTGATCTTAGAGCCTGAGGTGTTGGTGTTCTGTTCAGGAAATTGTCTCCTGTGCTGATGAGTTCAAGGGTCTTTCCCACTTTTTCTTGTAACAGATTTAGTGTAGCTAGTATTATGTTGATGACTTTAATTCATTTGGACTTTAGTTTTATGCAGGGTGATAAATATGCATCTATTTGCATTTTTCTACATTTAGCCATCCAGTTAGACCAGCACCATTTTTTGTAGATGCTATCTTTTTTCCATAGTATGGATTTTGTTTCTTTGACAAAAATGAATTGTACATAGGTACATGGGTTCATTTCTGGGTCTTCAATTCAATTCCAGTGATCAACCAGCCTATTTATATGCCAGTTCCATGCTATTTTTATAGCAATGTTCTATAATACATCTATGCCAGGATGCTTTGAAGAAAGCTTCTGATTCTAACTGTTCCAGCATTTCAGACTGTCCTACAGAGAATTTCTATTAAACCTGGAACTTTTCAATATTTAGAAAGTAGCCCACAAATGCTATTCCTAGATTTCTTAACTATTTTCCCCAATTTAATTTAAGACCCTAAAAAGATATTATTTGTACCAAATCAGCCAGAAGGAGCCTTAAAAAGAGAACAATGCCTCATTTCCCTTAAAGGAGGTTGGGTAGTGTTTTGGTTGTTTTCTTGGGATATGGATGTGCATTTTTCTTTGGAGTTGGTTATAAGATATGATTGATCTTTTTCACAGGGAAAAAGAGTCTGTACTCAGAGATTTTTCTCTTCCTCTTTCTTTTTCTTTCTTAGGTATGGAGATAGGGATTAAAAAGAAAGAAGGGGAATATAAAAGTATATAGGAATGACTGAACAAAAAGTAGATTATTGAGCCTACTTCTCAAATTAAGGCCTTAGCTGTTACTTACAAACAAGGTTATCTTTAATTCATTGGCAGAGAAGATTTTTATTGATGCAAAATAAGTTCAATTTTGATACATTGGTATAGAAATGAATTTTAAGATTAGTCTTCAAACAAATTAAATAGATTGCTACACTAATAGGAGGTAGTGTACACATAAGACTCAATTATAACACAAGGTTTACTTCCAAGGCTTTAAAGGTGCTATTGTAGGCTGTTTAGGATAATTGAGTAATACAAGTTAAATGGTCATGTAAGTTACTAGTCTCATTTCATCGCAAGAATATACACCTTAGGTTTAAGAGGTAGATATGATTCTATACATAGATAATGTAAAATAGTTAGAAAGGGCCCTGGAAAACCTCAGAGACCTGCA
>OU015745.1:66126614-66143244 GCA_907169655.1 Acomys percivali | reverse complement strand
TGTGTGTGTGTGTGTGTGTGTGTGTGTGTGTGTGTGTGTGTGTGTGTTTCTGTGTGTTAAATCCACAGTCCCTTGCCCTTGACTTGGTAGCGCAGTGGTGCGGGCACCACATGCCCTAATTTCTTTCTCTGCCCCTTTGCTGTTTATATATAGGAGGGCTACTGATTTTTGAGTTAATTCTTTGTCTAACCACTTTCTGACATGTTTATCAGATGTAGGAGTTCCCTGGCAGACCTTTTTTAAATTTATGAACACTATCATATCATCTGCATATAGTAATACTCTTACTTTTATCATCAATGGGTGTTGACTTTTGTCAAAGTATTTATCAACATCTAATATGATGATCATGTGGTTTTTTATTTCAGTTAGTTTATATTGTTGATTACATTGATGTATTTTTGTATGCTGAACCAAACCTACATCTGTGGGATAACTCTTACTTGATCATGGTGTGTGAAGTTTTTGATGTATTCTTAGATTTGGTTTGCTAGTATTTTATTGAGTATTTTTGCAACATTGTTCATAAGGGAAACTAATCTGAAATCCTCTTTTTTCTGTTGAATCTGTGTGGTTTAGGCATCAGTATTAATGTTTCCTCATTAAATGAATTTGGCAGAGATTTTTATGTTTCTGTTTTGTGGAATAATTTGAAGAGTATTGGTGTTAGCTCTTTCTTGAAAGTCTGAAAGACTGGTAGAATTCTGCACTGAAACCATCTGTCTCTGGGCATTTTTGAGTGCTTCTATTTCCTTAGGGGTTTTAGGTATATTTAGACTGTTTACCTCATTTTGATTTAACATTGGTAGGTGGTATCAGCCAAGGAAACTATCTATTTTATTTAGATTTTCTAATTTTGTGGATTATAGATTTTGAAGAAAAACAATGATTCTTTTGATTTCTTTGGCATCTGTTCTTAACCCCCTTCTTATTTCTGGTGTTGTTAAATTGGATAATCTCTCTATGTTTTTAAGTAAGTTTGGATAACTTGTTGTTACCTCTGTTTCTTAACAATTAGACTTTATTTTACAATTCAAGTATCCTATACAAAAGGGAAAATGGCTTAAATGGAAACAAGAATAACTCTTCTTGTATCTGTTCCATGGGATGGATCCCCAGGTGTTGCTGGTCTGTAAGCTGGTTGTCTCCCCAATCCTCATGTCTTCCTGTTCCAAAACCTGTAGCCTTCTCCTCCCCTCTCTGCCTATGTCACTCTTGGACATGCAATGGCTGGTCTCAGTTAGCATCCCTGCCCCATTGATATTTGATCAGAAACATAATAGCCTAGTTGGAGTCCCTCAATCCATTTCCTAAATTTTAGATCCAGGATAGCTCCATCCAGTCTATCACAATGTGTCCGTGGTGTTTCCAAGGGATAAAGCCTGCCAAGATTGTTTTCACCTGGGACAAATCCTACAGTCCTTCCACATTTTGTACTTTTGTTTGTTTGTTTGTTTGTTTGTTTCTATTTTATTGATTACATTCCTGGGATTGATTATTTCCTGCCCTCTACTTTTCTTGTGTGTATTTGCTTCCTTTAGTTCTAGAGCTTTCAGGTGTGTTTTTAAACTACTAGTTTGACAGTTCGTTCATTTCTTTATGAAGGCACCTAGTGCAATGAGTTTTTCTCCTGGCTCTGTGTTCACTGAATCTAATAAGTTTGGACATGTGCATTCATTTTCATTGAATTCTATTAGTCTTTATTTCTTTTTTTCTTCTTTGACCCTGTGGTCATTGCATAAAGAGTTCTTCATTTTTCTTGTAGTTGTAGGCTTTTTGTTGTTGATGATGTCCAGATTTGATCTGCGGTGCTCTGATATAAAGCAGGGGGTTATTCAAATTTTATTGTATTGTTAAGACTTGCTTTGTGACCAATTATATGATCAATTTTGGAAAAGGTTCCTTGGGAGGCTAAGAAGCATATTCTTTTCTGTTTGGGTAAAATGCCTTTCGATATCTGTTAGGTCCATTTGAGTTTTAATGTCTGTTAGTTTCATTATTTCTCTGTTTTGTTTCTGTCTGCCTGATCTGTTTATTGGTGAGATTGGGGTGTTGAAGTCTCCCACCATTACTATATAGAGATTGATATGTGATTTCAGCTTTAGTAATGCTTCTTTTATGAATGTGGATATCCTTGTATTTGGGGCTTAATTATTCAGATTTGAGATAGTATTTTGGTGGATGTTTCCTTTGATGAATATGAAGTGTCATTAACATATCTTTTTAAAATGTGGGTGATAGTTTATTCTGCTAATATTAGATTTTGTACTCCTGCTTGCTTCTTGGCGTTATTTCTTTGAAAACATTTTCCTTCCCTTTACTCTGAGTTAATGTTTATCTTTGTTTCTAAGGTGTGTTTCTTATACGCAGCAGAAGGATGTCTCCACATCTGTCAGTCTGTGTCATCTTATTGGGGAACTGAGTCTATTGATACTAATAATTAAACTTATGTGATTAGCCTTACTGGCAAGTACCTTTACTAGATGAGTTATTACTATTACATATTAGTTTTCTGTCTTCACATGACTATGGTTTAACATTTTAGGTAATAGATGGGCATACAGATAATTTCTGCTCCCCCAGGGGCACAACATTCAGTTTTTCTTTTTCCTTGTTATTTTTAATAAAGAGTTAGAAACAAAGTAAGACAGTACTTCAGACTAAGGGCTGGAAAATGTTTTCAAGCAAACAGATGTAAGAAGCAAGCAGGAGTAGCAATTGTAATATCTAATAGAAGTGAGTTACAGTGATACATGCCATGGAAACGTCTTTCAGGAATTACAAGTGTATGAGTGAGTTACAGTGATACATGCCATGGAAACGTCTTTCAGGAATTACAAGTGTATGAGTGAGTTACAGTGATACATGCCATGGAAACGTCTTTCAGGAATTACAAGTGAATGAGGGTGTTAATTTTGAGCATCTCAAGAGAATTTCCAGGTTATCTATGCCATATTGATGCTTAAGGGTAATTCATTGACCTTGATTATATAGCAAATTGAGTGATCTGTTTCTAATGAATAACCATATTGCAAGTTTATATTATATTCTCTCAGTTTCTCTTTCCTCCACTCTCCTTAGAAGCTCATATATTGTGTAGAGATATCTTAGTGATTGAAAGATGTCTTCTCACAGATAATTACATCCAGAGATCTGTCAGAACTCAGACATGTGAATTTAGAAGTGGATCGTCTGAAAATGTCAAGTGTTATGAGTGAGTTTTAAAATGTACTTTTCACACCCCAGTTCTGCTATGATTGCACCATGTTATAATATCCTGAAAACTCTGAGAAACATTGCTTCTGTTTTGTTTTTCTCCATGGAAATATAATAAAATACATAATTTAAGTTTTGAGTATTTTTATGCTATGTACATATGCTGTGTAACTTACATTGATGCATAGATATGTTTATTACTACAGTTTGGTTCCATGCAACCACTCATGTTTCCACACATTCATAGGTCACTGTTACTTATACTGGAGGAATTCTTTTCATGGCATTTGCATGCAGAAAATGTTCTGACAGAGACATAAAAACTTTACATGTCAATTAAAAGTAAATAACATATTTTACAAAAATTCATATTAATTCAAAAAGTAAAAAAGCATATCTGAAAGGATAATATCTAAAAATAATAGATATTGAGGTCATGGCTGGTGCTTTCATTAAGACACATATTTGAGGGACTTAAATATGTTTGTATATTATTAAGAGACAGACTGAAAATATATAATTTTTATCCAAATCCTCATGGACTTTGAGTCCAGAGGAATTGGTATGGGACTAGCAAGATGGAGCATGTTTAAACACCAGTTATCTCAAGCTTGAGATTTAAATTTCATCCTGAGAACCAAAGAATGGAAGTTGTGGGACAAAGAGCCTACCTCAAAAAAAGATGATGAGCATCAAAGAACCACTATATTGCTCTCTTAACAGTGTCTCCAGCCTTACAGAAGCTTCTCAGCCTACAGACTGGGAAAAGATCTTCACGAACCCTACATCTGACAAAGGTCTAATATCCAAAATATATAAAGAACTCAAGAAATTAAACACCACCAAACCAAATAAACCAATTGAGAAATGGGGCTTGGAACTAAACAGAGAATTCTCAACAGAAGAACATCAAATGGCTGAGAAACACTTAAAGAAATGCTCAACCTTCTTAGTCATCAGGGAAATGCAAATCAAAACAACTCTGAGATTCCATCTTACACCCAGCAGAATGGCTAAGATCAAAAACTCAAGCAACACCACATGCTGGAGAGGATGTGGGGAGAGAGGAACACTCCTTCATTGCTGCTGGGAATGCAAACTAGTATAGCCACTTTGGAAATCTATCTGGTGCTATCTCAGAAAACTGGGAATATGGCTTCCTCAAGACCCAGCTATTCCACTCCTTGGAATATACCCAGAAGATGCACCAGCACATAACAAGAAAATTTGCTCAACCATGTTCATAGCAACCTTATTCATAATAGCCAGATCATGGAAACAGCCTAAATGTCCCTCAGTAGAAGAATGGATAAAGAAACTGTGGTACATATACACTATGGAATACTACTCAGCTATTAAAAACAAGGAATTCCAAAAATTTGTGGAGAAATGGATTGAGCTAGAAATGATCATAATGAGTGAGTTAACCCAGAAGCAGAAAGACTCAAATGGTATATACTCACTTATATCTGCATACTAGCCCAATGGGCATGTCCCATGAAAGCTTTCCCTTACCAGGAAACTGGGACCGAGGGGAGGACATCCCAATGGAACTCTAGATGAGAGAACCATGGGAGAATAGCAATGTAGAAGGATCCAGTGTGTCCTAGAAACCTACAAGTAGAACATTATGATAGGCAGATTTGAGTCAAGGGGTCCCGCTCAAACTAAGGCACCAGCAAAGGACAATACAGGTGGTAAACTCTAAACCCCTACCCAGATGTAGCCAATGATCAGAACAGTCTCCACACTCGAGTGGAGAGTGGGATATGACTTTCTCATGTACTCTGGTGCCTCATATTTGACCATGTCCCCTGGAGGGGAAGACCTGGTGGCACTCAGAGGAAGGACAGCAGGTCACCGAGAAGAGACTTGATACCCTATGAGCATATACAGGGGGAGATAATCCCTCTGAGGAACAGTCATAGGGGAGGGGAATAAGGGGAAAATGGGAGGGAGGGAAGAATGGGAGGATACAAGGAATGGGATAACCATTGAGATGTAACAAGAATAAATTAATAAAATTAAAAATTAAAAATTAAAAAAAAGAACGTCTATATTGAGATGGCTGCAAATGTGGCAAACAAGCCACTGGGGAAAAGGTCCTCATTTCTACCACAGACAGAATTCTGCCTTAAAAAGGACAGGCTTGGATACAGGCAGAGTTGATGGCCAAGACAGGATAAGCAAGTCCTCAATAGTTCCTGCCTCACAAATATGTCTATCAGATATATTGAGCCAGAAGGCTGAAGATGACCCTGCAACATAATAGAGAGTTTTGAATGAGTATTCAGGTAGCAAACTGTCTGTCACCTTCTCATTTGGGAAGCTACTAATCTACTCTCCTGGCAAACTCAGGTAATCAACTTTATTCCTTCTCAAATCTCTGATGGGCTTGAATGCCAGGTAGTTTAATTTTATGATGAAGCCTAGTTTTTGAGGGGTTAAGATATTTTAGGTTTATATAGATATTTTAAGTTGATAATGACAAGATATGATAGATATTGACTTACATTCAGAATTTTAGACATACCAAGATAGGAAAGATGTTTTCTTCAAGGCTGTCAAAGACAAATAGCCAAAACAGTAAGAATGTAACATTTGTATAATTCATGATTGCTTCATGGTTCTTCTTGCTGAAGGTTGTTTATTGTATATGTGTGTAATGATACAAATGTATATGTAAACGATAAAAAAGTGAATAAAAAGTAAGTAAAAGGGCTCTCTCCTTGTTTCTGTTCCTGTTCTAGAGGATATGACACAACCACTAGGTGGCTACAGGTGATCAGTCACATGTGCTGTGACTATTATCTATCACCCATTTTCTTTCCCCATGCAAATAGAGCATTGCCAGTGTCCTAAGTCACAACCAACGTAACACATTCATCCTTAAAGCTTCCATGCCCCAACTGTTTTTATGTCCCTATTTCATATGAAATAAAATGGCCACAGTGCTGTTCTGTGGTAGCAAGCTGCTGACTATTCCTAAAGCAGCTGACCAATCTTTAATCTGAGTCAGGCCAAGCTTTTGTTACTTCCTGACTTGATTTTAGAGCCTTGAGCTCCCCACTGCCACCTGGCCTGGTACTAGCATCCCAGCTATAAGATCAGTAGCCCATGTTGCAGAGAAATTTTCCATTCCTGCAGCCCCAGTTGGAACAGAAATATTGTGAGATGGTCTTTGTTCCTTGCTCACTTAAGTCTTGGTGCTCAAATCTTCCTGTAAAGAGGCATGAACTTCTGGCTTGGTGCCCTGGTAGTGTCAGACAGCCCTTCCTTGGGGTATGGAACCACCAATTCCATGAACTACATAAGAAGTAATGGAGACAATGGAAAAGCATCATTGTGCACATGTTGAAATGAATATTGATTAGAAATGTAAGTAGTCTTCATTCATACAATAAACAAAGACAACAATCATTTCTGTATATTCTAACCAACCATTAAGCAAATAATACTCTTGTATTATAAAAAAGAAAAAACCATTTCAACACCCAGGAGAACATATAAAACAGGGTATGTATTGTAAAATTTGTGGGATTAGGATGGAGTTACAAGTATCCCATTACTACCATCTTTGTCCTATCTGGACACATAGAACTAAGGCAGCCTGGAAAGCCCTAACATAAATTATATTGTTATTTCTTCACATCATGAGCATATATTAGTTTTTAGTACATATTGGGAATCTTTTTAAAAGAACTTTTAGTGGACTAACATTTTATATTACACGCATCATTCCTATAATAGACGGAGATGCAGAAATCTCACTATTTTCTTGGGGAATTGTGTGTGTGTGTGTGTGTGTGTGTGTGTGTGTGTGTTTGCCTAAAAGTTTGTGGCCAAATCAAAGCAGAACACTTGAAAGAAAATAAACAAAGATTGAATTATGGAAAAACATATTGCTCTTATGTTTAATACACCAACTGATGGCACAGGTAAGCAAAATTAAAAGATACAAGAAGATCTATTTTTAACTAGGCACAACCCTATTCCTTTATATTGCATATCTCACTTCCTAGATTGTATTTAAATACAAAATACACTTTTGTATTTATATGATAATGAACCAAATGCTTATCCAGTGGTGAACTTGCGTTTTAACTATTGCTGAAGAAAAGTATTTTTAAAAAACTTGACAAAAGGTAAAAATATTTTATACATATGAAAATGTAGACCTTTTAAATTTATTTAAACAAGCAGTGGCAAGCCACTTCAGAAACTTCAGAGATTATTGACCAGGGTTGCTGATATGGGCTTAAAGCAAAGGTGCCTGAAGTCAGCAAGCCTGGGAGATAAGTAATGAAATCAATAATGAATCAAGCAAGGTGCCAGCAAATGTGAAGTGTTACTTTGGTTCAGTCAGGTGCTACTAGAAGCCATCAAAACTAATCTTATGAAGGTAGCTCAAATCACTACTTAAATAAGGAGAGCCTTCTGAGGTGAGCACATGCTTCTGATGCTCAATCTCTCATCCCAGCTCATCTGGCTTTACAGGATCACAGGCAACCAAGTAGATAAGGAAGGGCTCAACCACTGATGACAATCTTTAGTGCATACCATTTACTCCAGCATGACTTAAACAATTTAAATAGTTACAACATAGTCTTGTTTTTTAAAAAAAATTGTAAGTAAGCATTTTAATTGAGGACTAAGGTTTTAATAATAATTTTAGCATATTTTTAAAGTATTTATAATAATACAGTATCAAAATGTGAATCTAGGAATTTTCATGATGTTTCATCTCTAGATGAAAAGCCACAGAAAACTGTTGAAAGAGAGAGAATTAGTGATCTTCAGGAACAAGCTAGGTTTTCCAATACCAAGGTATCAGCACTAAACTCATATGAGCAAACAATAATAAATGATCTCAATAGGATACATTTTTAATTACATACACACACACAAACACACAAATATATATATATATATACATATATTGATATATTGATATATTGATATATACATAAAGAAGTAAAAATTAAGCAGTACCAGATCATCAATTTAAGGATATGGGGACATGCAGAGAAGTTGGTGAACAGGATGAAGACGTTGGAAATATAGAACTCATAAAATTCTAAAAAATACAAAATTTGATTTAAAAATTATATATTTACTATGATTAGAATATATGTTATGGTTATGTAAGCATTACATATTTAGTATTATATATTGTAGTGTAAAATGTATTTACTATTTTATTTATTATTTATGTTTTAAATATATAATTATTTCTCATTGATATTAATTGCACTTGCTAAGCAAAAGTAAATAATTTAAAACTCCAGTACATAATTGTGGAATTATAAGGAACTATTTTAATTTAAGAAGCTAAATAGCATTTAAAATAAATTTGATGAGTAGAATTGCATCTTATATTGCATTACCTATTTCTTATTTCTGTTCAAAGATATTTTGTAAGATGATGAGAACACAAAAAGTAGTTATTTGTGTAAAGTATATGAATTTTTAATATAAATGATTAACTACTATTTTGTGTATTATTATCTATTGATGAAAGTATTCTAATGCATGAATATTTTAGACAATACAATATAAATAATTGTGCTTTGTTCCTAAACTTCTGCATTAATTATTCAATAAAGAAACTACACTTTACATTCATCAGTTATAAAGAGTTTCTCATTTCTGGTCTGCTAAGCAAAAGATCTTGACATTCTGGTTTTTCATGGGCCCTAAATGATATAGCATTCTTTACTTGGCGATAATTTTAGTTTTCTACTTTTTTTATTGGTCATTTGTTTATCCACTTTTCATGGTGGTCCAATTTAGTTAAAATTTAACCATTATATTCTCTTGTAGCTTTTGAAAAGTCTATAAAGTAAGGCAGGATTAACTCTTTACCAAGAAAGATATGTCATCTTCAATTTTAACAAGACAAAAGGTGATGTGGTTACGGATTTGTACCAAAATGTATCACTAGTCACCAGGGGCTATATTTCTGAGGACAATGACTGCTTCTCCCATCTTGACCTCTGATTGTCATTGCCTCCCCTGAGAGTAACCAACTATTCTGATTAAGTTCCAGTCCATAGGATGAAATCCTTAATGGTCACTGCTCTTGGTCTAAGAACATATAGTTAGCCATTGGGATTAGGAAAGAAAGTATACTATTATTTTGCTCAATGCACATAGTAGAAATTCGATTCCAAACAACTCACTGCACTCATATTTTAGTGAATCTCTCAAACCTCACCGGGGAAGCCTCTTTTTATACTAGATAATGATCATCCTTCAGTGGAATTTCTAAGCGACATTCCCTTACTAATAACTCAATGATCATTGACAAATAGGGAATAGAGAGACAGTAAGAGACAGAGTTGGTGGATGCCTTAAAAATACTTTTTTTCCTGGACCTTCGAGGACAGATTCTCATGTGAACTCATAGTTGTGAGAGCATGCACAAAATACGGGCATCCAGAATTCATAACAATTCCAAGCACAGAAAGGTAAGGTAGGCAAGAAATTTCACCATTTTCTGAGGACCTGTTGATAGCTGATTGCTGCTGAGAAAGAGAGAGTCAGTTCACAAGAGTATAATTTTTGGTAGATCAAACACATGTGAGTGGAGGGAAGGTCACAGATGGAAGAATATATATATGGGCAGCACAAAGTATACTCAATTTTTTAAAAGGCAAAAAAGTTGAGTATGTGATGAAATAACATAAACATAGAAAATAAAAATGTATACTCTTAAAATGCCAATAAAAGACTTCCTTTGTGGGGTAGGATTTTATATACCTGTAGTCATAGTGAATAGGAGACGTAGTCAAGAAGATTATGGATTCAAACAAATAACTGAGTTCATAATTGTGGACCACCCTGGGCTATGCAACAACCTATCTCAAAAATAAGCAAGCAAACAAACAAAGAAATGAAGCAACAGCAGTAAAACAAAACAAATTAATTTCAAAGCTGAATATAAGCTTTTTTATATCATTTAACATGTTAAACATATTGTCATATTTCAACTGTGCTCCATTTGATTACTTTCAAAGATATCTCCATCATCTTCTTGTCATTGTCTATTCTATGGGGATCATCACTTCAATCATCTTCTGTTATAATGATTTTAAATGGGCAAGCAGGGTTATTAACAATGATCATCTAGTTCATGATGGTGTGATCAGATATTACACTGGACAATATAGTAAAGCTATTGTCCTTTTTTATCTTGAAATCAGAAGTAAATATATTCCAAGTGGGGCGCTTGTCTGTCCAGTGGACAATATCATTCTTTTGCAATGAGTCAGTGAAGTCTATCACAATGGCTTTAGTTTGCAAATCACTTTCAACCATCTTATTCTATTATTTGCATTGCTTTTTGTTATCTAGCATACTATGAGTTTACATTCTCAATATGGTAATGACAATCATTTATTGCCAAGCCTCAAAAACAGAAAACCTGTCCACGATCCAGAGCTGTTTTTGAATATGTTAAGAGGAATGCATGTTACCAATAAGATGCATATCCTCTTTCCATCATTGTAGGTTATTCAAAGTTGTGGAGTAGAACTAGTGAAGAAGAAATAGGGAAACAACATCCTGTTCTCGGTGTTCCCTGGGATCTGTAATATAGCTCCAGCTTGATTTTGACCAGGAAATAGCATGGACTCCTATAATCACCTGTATTTTGATGTGAAATCTGACTACTATAGTGGAGTCCAGGAAGGAGAGAGAGAATGAAGTCTCCAGCCTTGTTTCTCCACAGAAACATCAATCCCATAAAAAGGTAATGACCAAGGCATCCAGCAAATTTCAAGATTTCCTCAAGCAGCAGAAAGCCTGGAATGGAGACAATAACAATAACAAAACATTTAGCTATTGATGTTCTTTTGAGAAAGTTGTTTCCTGTGCCAATGAGTTCAAGGCTCTTCCTCACTTCTTCTATCAGGTTTAGTGTGTCTGGTTTAATGTTGAAGCCCTTAATCCGCTTGGAGTTTAGTTTTGTGCAGAGTAATGAATATAGATCTATTTACATTTTTCGACCTGTAGACACCCAGTTATATAGAAGAGTTGGGGGATGGAAAGACCAGGAGAGGAGGTGTCAGGGTGGGTGTGGGGGACTGCCTCTGACAAGAACTCTGGCGCCTGAGATTTGATCACTGCCCTTTTGCAGGGCAGCCTTGCAGAGAAGGAGAATAGGCGATGCAGGTTATCCTGATGAGAACTGATAGGTTCAGTTCCTCAGGTCGGGGAGTAGGGAACCCCGTCAGAGGTCTAGGCCAGGGGAAGAGGCCAGAAAAGAAATGGAGATTGGGAAAGATAAAATACTAGTGAGATGATAACAATCAGGCCCAAATGTGAATAAATTATAATTAATAAAGAATTAAAAATAAAGTTCTCTGGGTTGTTTTCTTTGGGATAGCTGGAAACTGAAAAGGCCATGTTGTTTTGGGGTTTTTTGCATATGCTTTTACGCTGTCCTTTAGACATCTTGCTGTCTTTGATTTGGATGTAGGGCGTCTGATGATAGATTCACTTGTTTTCTCATGATTTCCATAGGCTGGAAGCTCTGATGCTTCACTGGTGTGGATGGCAGGAAGTTAGCCCTGTCGTTTTGGGCTCTCACAGCCAGTTATCTTCAGCTCCCCTGTGCTGTGGGTCCTGCAATCGTTCTGGGTCTCTGGATGAGCATTGGGTCAGGCCAAGGTATCCACAGTCTTCTGGGTTCGCTGCCAAGTCCAGCCAGGGACACTGGGCCCGAACCACCCGCCGAGCTCAGCTAGAATCTCAGGGCCTGAACTGTCTGCCGAGCTCAGCTAGGAAAAAAATAGAAAGTCATTTATGCCTGAGAAGCCTGCACACCCATACTCAGAGGTGTCACACACACACACACAAATATCGTTCCTAAACAAAACAAATCATTTAGTTTTCTCCTATCAGCTGAACCCTCACAAGTGCACAGCTGAATTAAGCTCAGAGTTTGTCTGCACCTGAATTTCTGCCTGACATGATGGAAGGAGAGGGAACATACACATGGCTTCTTGTCTTCTTACCATGCTTTCCAAAGGCCTTGTAATCTGCTCTGCCTTGCACAAAAATGAAGGAGGCAGAGAGTACATGCCTGGGACATCTATGAATAACCAAAAAGGGAGTGCAATTTCTCTATTAATGGCCTGGCTCTGGGGTATAGAGAAATGACAGAGAATTAAGTTTTCTAGAAAGATGGATACACACCTAAGTAACCCTCAAATGCCCAGAGCATTATATTTGCCCTGGTTACAGTTTATGTGCCACATCACTGTGGTACTCAAAGAACCAGGAACTCTAAACAGTGATACTAATAAGGGCATTCATATCTCTAATGTTTATATGTGCATATACGTTTATATACAAACATGTTATTATATTGACAATACCTTGTTATTGAATTGAACTTTGAAGTGAAATCATTATCTGAAGATTAGCTCAAAACAGTGAGTGGCAGGGTGGCAAGTGTCTGAGTAATGAAAAGTCATGAGAGTGAAGGGACAAAATCAGGTAATCTATGGGTGCATGCATATAAATCATAATTCTCTATATTGGTAAAATATAATAATTAAAACCATAATTTTAATACTACAGAAATGATAGAAATGTCAAAAAGCATAAATTGTTCAAGTTCAAAGTATAAATACACAGTAAAATTTGAGTTTAAGTTTGATTATATTAAATTCTCATTATAATATGAATATTCATAAGGTATGCTCCATGGTTGGTGCTTTTTAGGAGTAGCCACAATAAATTTATTATATATGATATTTGAAAAATTGTCTCTTTGACAACTGCTAATACTGAATAAATTCCCTCAGAATCATATTGCTAATCTCTAATCCCATCTCCTTGGGAATTTGAAAATATAATAAAAAAAATAATGTTGAATTAAACTACCCAGTCATGTTACTCAATTGACTTCTTGCAAGAAGATATGATATGTCCTACAGAAAACATGACTAATGCCCATTTTTATTTTTCTCTTGTGTGCATGTGTACCTGCTAATGTCTGTGTGTGGTGGGGTATATGTCTGTATGTGGGTATAAGTACAGGCCAATGTATGGAAAACAAAGTTAGTTCAATGTTAGGTGTCTTACTCAATGACTCTTCACAGTATTTTTGAACAATGAAAAAATGTGGAGCTCATTGGCAGAGTTATCCTCACTAGCCAGAACCATCTAAAGGTACTGATGTTTCACCTAATGGTGTGTGCTGTCATGCATGGCTTTTATGTGAGTGTGAAACTTTAAACTCAGGTCCTCATGATTATTCAGCCCTGTCCTTTCTAGTTTTGTATAGGCATTTTCTGGATCTTGACAGAATACTTCTCTTTACTCTAAATATTGGCAGTATGCCATTCAATAAATTCATTGACTGTGACTGAAAATATTAATACCCTGAAAAGTAAAAGTTATCAAGTCGCTTTCTAAAAAATATTAAATATCTATGTTATTTTAATAGTAATACTGCAAATCCATAGTTTCGTTTACTTAAGTAAAATTTGTCTATCAAACTTTGTTGGATAGGTATCCTTCTACAACTCTGTTTTTTTTAGACTAAACCATGTGCCTGACAAGCATCAATACTTATTTTAAATACTCACTTTGTTCTTTTTTTCCTTCTTTAGAAGCTTGAAGCTACATCATATTTATTTACCATGTTATTTCAGCTCAGGGAAACATTTTAAGAACTAGAAATAGGTACATAAATGACATGTTACATTTTCATCATCCAGTCAGAGAAGTGCTTTTCTATTTTCACATCATAGTATGTAATGAAACATAACAGTATGAAGCCACTAAATTGAAAGAAACTGTGTGGGTGCTACCTGGTACAATAAATGGCCTTTTACAATATGTCAATCACAGTTAAAGTGTAGTGTTACATATGGGGATTATTTAACACAAAATTCACAAAAAATTATTTCTTAGGTACTTTGATTTTTAAATATATTTCTGGACACATTCTGAATTAGTCTTTATTTTCTGGAGAAAATGTAATTTGTTAGTGAGAAATGAAAAGGATTCTTTTGGCGATGACAGTAAAAAGGCATAATCAATAAATTCATATTTCTCAAACCCTTATTAGAGGATTTACATATATTATGTTATTTAATTGAAAAAGCATATGACTCGATTCTCTGTTGTTTATTTGTTTTGTTTTCTAAAGGAAGAAAATAAGGCTTAAAGGATACTAACTGTTTTTTTTTTCAAGGAACACAAGGTAAATTATTGAGTTTGAACCAAGCATGCTTCTACACACTCTGAAGTAAACCATTCCTATAATAACAAGGTTGAGTAAATCATTAAGTTTGATAAATTTATTTGTAAAAAAAAATCCTGGAAAGTTGTCCAGTATTTGGAAGAGAGGGGAAAGTAATTACTTTTTATTTTATGTTAAACTTTGTGAGGAGTGTGGCATATCAGGTGAGGATTAAATGATAAGTATAAAAGAATATGGGTTGAAGTTAGTGAGTAAAGAGTAAATAAATGAAGACCATAGAACATTGAATAGATGACATGACCTCATATTAGCTTTCAGCAGGGACCTGTCAGAACTTTCTGAATCCTATTTTATTGTCGTAAACTGATAAAGTCAATGTAGTTTCCATAGTCTGACTTTTGTATGAATTGCCAGCCTCAGGTATCCTGAATACAGAAACAGAATTTTCTTACACATCAGACTCCTTTATTTAAGCAACAAATATAAACGTTAAGATGCTTCTTAATCAATATTTAGCCTCAGGATCAGAAGTATCTATTTTCTTAAAGTCAAGGAAGAGAGGCTCTTGTGTGCCAGATCCAGTGCATGTATTGGTTTTCTAATTGATCTGTATTCAGAGATGTGATTAGGACACTTTCCATCAAATTATTAAACTTAGCAAGGTGCTTTGCTGATGTGTTTCTGGGTTTGAGGTTTTGTTTAAAGCAGAAGAGTATAATTGATTCTGGAAGAACTCAGACTATACTGCTCTGAATCACACTATCTTAAACACAAACCTCTGAGACTTCTGCAAAAGTGAATGCCCAAGGCAGCTTCATTCCAGCCAAACCAGCAATCTGAAATTCTAGTCAAAGGGGATCTTACACCAACCTATGACTCTTGCCCTCATTGTTAGCTTCCTTTCTTGGCAAGCTGGATGAATCCCTGCTTGTAGATGACTTCCTACCATCAAAAACTTATTAAATAGAATTCAGTCTTCAAAACAGCATTGTATGACTCCTAGGAGTAGTTTGATTGAAGGCAAGTCTTTTTTTGCATATAAATAAGGTAAATTCAGATGATTATACCATCAAGTTAACCATTGATTGGTTTGTCCATCATCTGTGATAACTTTCATAATTAAAAATATTTTTATCTGATGAGATTTTGTCAATACAAGAGATGGAGGGTTAACCAGTACTACATGTTAAGTCAAACAGGGAAATATTCTAGGCTCTGAAAAATCTTCCTTGTGAAAACAAAACATGATTCTAAATAGTGTTTTCCAATCGCAAATAACTGGAAGACCAGATGTCAATGATATACAATTAGGTGCCTTAATCTGAGCACACATCTCTTTAAAAGGCTTCAGAAAAGCTGAGTATTTGTCTGATTTACAAAATATAGAGTTTGCCTGGGAGTAAATCACCACAGTCCAACCTAGTCAATCCTGTCAACATTCTAGTATAGAACAGGAAAAAAACCACAGGCCCAAAACTCTTATAAAAGAGCTATGAAGAGCAGGTTATTTTTTATTAGAGGAAGATACAGTTTGCTTTTGGGTGAGGAGTCTCATATGTCAAGCACAGTACAATGAGTGACTGAAAAACCAGGAGTATACAGATAACACAAATAGGAATAAATTTGTTATTAAAAATAAAAAGGATACAAACTTGGGGAAGGGAAATGAGTGGATTAGGTAGGAGTCTAAGTAGGAAATGAACATGCTCAAAATACAATGTAGGAGTTTCTCAAAATTAATAAAAGTATTTTCAAAAATATATATTTTGTAATTGAAAAGGACTGTATTCTTGCTTTTATAATCATACAGACTTATATGGAAAAGAAGTACTGACAAAAAAAGAGACAAGATGTCCCCTTTCTCCAAATAAAGAATTTTCCATAAATTTGATTATCAAAACTGATTGTACAATGGTTATACTTTTATACTTAAAATATAGAGGGAGAATTATTAAATCATGTAATTGCATGCAGATGATGTTTAGAGAAATGATGGTTAGTAGTTTTAATTCTATAACTAAGATAGAAGAAAATATAGAAGCATATAAAACTCTAAAAATTATAAGGTTCAATTTGATCCAATGATATTGATGAATCTTATTGGAGACAAGACCCACAAAGGTAGAAAGATAGTTGGTCAATGCAAATATATATATATATATATATATATATATATATATATATATATATATA
>OU015745.1:66112631-66126604 GCA_907169655.1 Acomys percivali | reverse complement strand
ATATATATATATATATATATATATATATATATATATATATATATATAATGAATTAAAATGTTCAGGGCCAATTATGTTGGCACATGCTGGTAGGCTATGCTGACAGCTTAAGGCCACATTGATTTACAGATTGGTGCACATACCTATATGCAGGCATAATACATAGTTTACAAACATAATGCAGCCTAAACAATAATTTGCATAAAATAAAAATAAAAATTCATAAAAATAGAATGATACATAGAGAAAGTAAAGTATATATATTCATATATGTATTAAGCAACATTATCTACATAAATTAAAATTTCTGAATATTTTTGGTACATATTCAAAGCTCGACAAGCAAATATCACTACTGAAGAGATCTTAAATAATGCAATATTTCTTCATTCTCTGAGTAGAATTCAAGGAGCATAGTGAGAGTTTCCTTATGCATCCAAATATAACATTTAAAAGTATTCAGAGTAGATTAAAGAACAAAAATCATGTAAATGTGAATGAATAATATGCATATTCAGGCACCATGCTTGTCCAGAAGTATGAATTTCCTCTGAGGTAGCTTAAGTGAAACATGTGCTCCATGGACTTAGTAACAAGGAAGTTCAGTCTTGTTGGGAGGAGTGGCACAGGGTCAGGCTTTGGAAGTTCTCAGTCTCAGCCCAGCTCCAGCTCACTCCCTCTGCTTACGGCTTTCTGTTGAAGATGAGCTCTAGGCTTTCTGCTCTGAATCCTGATGCCATGTGTACCTCAACCCCATCTACTCTCCATCTGCAACCAAAAGCCAAATTAAATAATTCCTTAGGTTGCTTTAGGTCATGGTATTTTATCACAGCAACAGAGAAGTGGCTGAACACATAGATCTCTATTTTGTATTTGGCTTAAATCCTTAAACAGAGTTTAAAAGAAAAAAAACAGTTAAAAGAAATGCTCAACCTCCTTAGAAATAAGGTACAAAATATTATGCAAAATCATGGTGTTCATGATCATTAGGAATGAGACAATACAATGACCTTAAATACATCTTAAAAGCATCTCATATGAATTATATAATAATATATAATATATATAATATATAATATATAATAATTTAAATATAATATAATACATAAGGTAAACTCCAGGCATGTTCATCTTATTCCTCCTTTTAGCACTACTACTGATAGATTATTTTATTGGTAGAAAACACTATGCATATTCTTTTATTATAGTGTATTCAGGTTGCATCCTGATTGTTATCCCCTCACTTGTATCTTCCGGTTCCCATCCTTCCTCCCTCTTTTGCCCTATTCCCCTCCCCTAGACCTCTGACAGAAGGGGACCACTTCCCTCACCATATTACCACAGCCTATCACATCTCATAAGGATAGCCTGCTTCTCCTTCTGTGTGCCACTGGGCCTCCTTGCCAAGAGGAAGTGTGAAAACTTATACAACTATTTTGGAAATTTTGCTCAACTATGTCATAGCAGCCTTATTCTTAATAGCCACAGGTCGCTCAACAGAAGAATGGATAAACAAGCTGTGGTTATTTTACATAATGGAATATTCTTCAGCTATTAATAACAAGGAAGTCTTGAAATTTGCCTGGAAGTGAAAATGATTATCCTGAGTGAGGTAACGCAGACTCAGAAAGACACACAAGGTATATAGTCACTTATAAGTGGATACTGACCCAAGTATGCATGTTATTATATATTTTATCACTTCTTTATGAAAACAATATCCATTTTAAACAATGAATATAAATTGCTTGAATATAATTAGTGTTAATTAATTGAGAGCTGGTTCATGTTATTGTTAAAATGTACTTTTCAAGAACAGATAACTTTTTTATTTAACATGAAACTATAAACATATTTTCTAAGAACACTCTGTAGTGTTTAAAATTTTAAATCATCGCCAGTGGAAATTACCCAGTATTATTTTTCCTTCAATGTTTTGATGTTAAAGTAAAATTCTATTTGGATAAATTTTACTTCATGAATAAATATTTTGTTTAAGGTTTTAGTTTTCCATGCGGTGTAATTATAATACAATTTTGTTTAAGTTTTTGTCACCAAGTTATTAAATACATAACATAAAACATTTTGTTTTTGCATATTACACTGTTTACTAGTATATAGTGCTTATAAAAATAATGGGTCTCATTATGATGTTTTCCTGGTACTTTTAAAATGAAGACTGTTACTTAGAGAAGTAATTACACATTAAAGCTGGATGATTTTGTGGCCAAATGTGGTGGTTTAATGAATACTGATCTTGGTGCAGTGCAGCATATGATTATAACAAATATATGCAATAGTGTAAGTAAAATAAACCAAGTAGCTAGTGGAAGTTGGAAGAAATTGTCAGGACATGAGCGGGAATGATTGAGGTAAGTATACAAACAGAAATTTGGGCATCACTTACAAATATTGTATGGGAGTTGGTTAGAAATTGACAGCATCTTATTTTAAAAGATTGTGATTGAATTATAATCCCCTATGTAAAATAAAATTTCTAATCCATGAATTTGAGCATTTACTTGAATAAATTTCAAGCACAGTATTAAAGAGATAGAGAGAGAGAGAGAGAGAGAGAGAGAGAGAGAGAAGGACAGAGACAGAGAAAGAAACAGAGACAGACACAGAGATTGTGCATTCAGTGCAGGGACTGAAGCATGGTCCTTTTTCAAGAGAAGCAAGTACTCATAATCTCTGAAATAGTTCTTCTGCCGCAACAACATATATTTTTAAATTTATAAGTTCAATGAAAATAAATTATGAAATAATGATTTAGTAAAGTTTTAGCCCATCCATATTGTATGCTCTAAAAAAAAAGAATTGGCTATTTTTAGATAATAACTTGCTTATGACAATAAGCTTGACTCAGAAAGAGTGAATGAGCCAGCTCAGTAGAAGCTAGAAATATGGAAATTAGAATATATGTTTGTGGAAGGATCTTTATTTAATGATATGAATCTCTGTAAATTTTTTGAAAGGGTGGAAATGTATTAGGAGTTTTATGCAAGCATAAAAAGGCCATCCTATGCTTAAAACCACAAAGAGTGAGCTAATTGGAGAACAGATAACTATGAGGGTAAATATAAATATACATTGCAGGACTCGAGTTTGGAAAGGACTCCTTCTTTCTGGATGTGGCTCTTATGTGGGTAATGTCATGGGCACAAAGGACAGGCATATCACAACAGAGAATTGTGTTTAAGGACTCAAAATATAGCCAAATCTGTCCGGCTTAGAATGAAATGTGCTTTAAACTAATGACATAGATTTAAGAGTTCCTAAACTTATTTTAATGTGACTGTATGTCCTGCATATGTCTGTGTGCTACGCTTGTGGAGGTCAGAAGAGGATATTTGTTCTGATGGAAATAGATTTACAGATTGCTTTAACTTCCAAGTTTCAACATGGATGTTGAACCTGGATCACCTGAAGGAGCACATGTGCCCCCCCATCCTTTGAAGTAGTACTTTATTTCCAGTTCTATCCATTTCCCTGCAAATATTAAGGTTTCCTTGTTTTTAATAGCTGATTAGTATTCCATTCTGTAAAAGTACCATAGTTTCTTTATCCATTCTTCCATTGAGGGGCCTCTAGGTGTTTCCAGATGCTGGCAATTATAAATAAAGCTGCTATGAACTTATTTGACCAAATGTCCTTGTTGTATTTTTGAGCATCTTTCAGATATATTCCCAGGAGTGGTATATTGGGTCTTGAAATAGCACTATTCTTAATTTTCTGAGAAAGAGCAAAATTGATTTCCGAAGTGATTGTACAAGTTTGTACTGTCACCAGAAATGATGAAGTGTTCCCTTCTCTCCACATCCTCACCAGCATGTGCTATCAATTGAGCTTTTGATCTTAGCTGTTATGATGTGTAAGATGGAATCCCAGAGTTCTTTTGATTTGCATTTCCCTGATGACTAAGAGCATTACATACAGATTCCATTGTGTTACCTAAGTTTGGTTATGTTGTGCCTTCATTTTCATTGAATACTAAGAAGTCTTTAATTTCTTTTTACTATCATCCCTGACCAGAGGTCATTAGAATTAGAACTGTTCAGTTTCCATAAGTTTGGAGGCTTTCTATTGTTTCTGTTGTTATTTCCAATTTTATTCCATGATGGTCTAATAAAATGCAAAGGGTTATTTCTGTCCTATTGTATCTTTTGAGGTTTGCATTGTGAGCAAGTGTATGGTCAATTTAGAAGAAGGTTCTGAGAGGTACTGAGAAGGTTTATTCTTTTGTGTTTGGGTGAAATATTCTGCAGATATTTGTTAGGTTCATTTGATTCATGGTGTCTATTAGTTTCGTTATTTCTCCATTTAGTTTCTGTCTTGATGATCTGTTTATTGGTGAGAATGCCTTATTTAAGTTTCCCAATACTAATGTGTGGGGTTCAATGTGTGGTTTAAGTTTAGAAATGTTTCTTTTACAAATGTGGGTGTTCCTGCATTTTGGGGCATAGATGTTCAGAATGGAGACATAATCTTCCTGTATTTTTTATTTGATGCATATGGAGTGTCCTTCCCCATCTCTTTTGATTATTTTTGGTTAAAAGTCTATTTTATTAGACACTAGAATGCCTATTCCACCTTGCTTTTTAGGTCCATTTACATGATATACCCTTTTTCAGCTCTTTACTCTGAGGTAACATCTATTATTATTGCTGATGTGTGTTTCTTATATGCAACAGAATGATGGGTCCTGTTTTTGCACCCAAACTGTTAGCCTGTGTCTTTTCGTTGAGGAGTATAAGCCACTGATGTTGAGAGATATTAATGAGCAGTGGTTATTAGTTCCTGTTATTCATGTTGGTAGTGGTAGAGTGTGTGTTTCCTTGTTTTTGTTTTTGTGGATGTTGGGTTACTCATTTCTTGGGTTTTCCAGGGTATAGTTAGCCTTCTTGGTTTGTAGATTTCATTCTAGTATCTTTTGCAAGGTTCAATTTGTGGCCAGGTATTTTTTAAATTTGGTTCTGTCATGGGAAATTTTGCTTTCTCCATCTATGATGATTGAAATTTTTGCTGAGTATAGTAGCTAGAGTTTGTATGTGTGTTCTTTTAGTGTCTCCATGACATCTGCGCTGGCCCTTCTGGCTTTCACAGTTTCTGCTGAGAAGTCAGGTGCAATTCTGATAAGTTTATCTTTATATATGTCTTGGACTTTTTTACAGCAGCTTTTACCAGCCTGTCTTTGTTCTGTACCTTTAGTGTTTTGATTATTATATGGCAGGAGGATTTTCTTTTCTAGTCCAAACTAGCTGGAGTTCTGTAGGCTTCTTGAATGTTTCTGTTGATTTCTTTCTTTAGGGTAGGGAAGTTTTCTTCTATGATTTTGTTGAAAATGTTTTTTGGACCATGGAGCTTGGAGTCTTTTCTTTCATCTATTCATAATATTCTTAGGTTTGGTCTTTTTATAGTGTGCCCCATTTCTTAGATGTTTTGTGTCAGAAACTTTTTAGTTTTAACATTTTCTTTTACAGAAGTATTGATTACTTCAACCTTAATGTCACACTTGAGATTCCTCTCCATCACTAGTATTCTGCTGGTGTTGCTGTATCTGCAGTTTTTTTTCACTTCCCTAGATTTTCCAACTCTAGGATTGTCTCTGATTGTGTTTTCTTTGTTGCTCCTAAATCTATTTTTATATCCTTAATTGTTTTATTCATTTATTTCTCCCCTTTGACTGCATTTTCCTATAATTCTTTTTCACTGTTTGGGTGTATTTTCCTGAATTTTTGAGAGACTCATTTTGCTTCTTCAAGAATTCTTTTCATCCCCTCAGATTTAAAATCTTCTTCTTGAGCTTTGGGGATGTTAGTATCTCCAGAGCTTACTGTAGCAGGAACACTGTTTTTTGGTGGTGTTGTATGCCTCTGAAATTTGTTGTTTGTGTTCTTATTCTGGCCTCTATCCATCTGGTTGTTCTGATATTAGCAGACCTGGTGGTCCCTCCAATGGTGTGGCATTCTGTGTCCTAGCAGGGCCATGTAGGAAGAGTAGATGGAGAGAGCTCCAAGCTCATTTTCCAAAATCCACAGATCCATAGAGGAACAAGAGCCTTACAATCTCATAAAATAGATGTATAGGTGAATAGTTTTCTTCTCCACTTGTTTTTGCAAAAGAAAACTATGGGGAACAAACTCAATTTCTTTTAATTTCTATTTTATTTATTCACTTTACATCCCAATTTTAGGCACTTCCCTCCTCTCTTCCCAGTCCCGCCCTCCTATCTTTCCCATTTCCTCCCTCTACTACTCCTCTGAACATCTAGTTGCATCAGGACTGAGTGTATCCTCTTCCACTGAGGCCAGGCAAAGCAATGGGTCCTAATCAAAAGGCAGGCCACAGAGTCCATGTCAAAGACAGACCTTGATCCTCTTACTAGGGCACCCACATGAAGACAAAGCTGGCCATTAACTATATACATGTACAGGGGCCTACGTACAGTCCATGCATGGTCCTTCATTGGAGCTTTAGTCTCCATAAGCCCCGCCCCGAGCCAAAGTTATTTGAATCTATTGGTCTTCCTGCAGAGTTCTTGCCGCCTTCCAGTTCCTTCTATCCTTCCCCCAACTCTTCCTCAAGGTTTCCCGGGCCATCGAATGTTTGCAAGTGAGTCTTTGCATCTGTTTCCTGACCTAAGGATAGCATATGATTTCTGTGGTAGCAGAAAGGAAGATACTCACATTTTAACCTATTTCTTACTTGCATAAACTAAAAGCACTAGATAACTAAGAAGTTTAGAAAGAAAGCTTTTGTGAAGAATAATAACAATAATAAAATAAAGCAATCAACAACATTAACACAAATATTAAAAAATGGATGAAGGAGAAAGTGCTAAACTGCCACATGGTAAAAAGTATCTGAAGGTAGCAATCACACTGTTCACCAAAGCTGTTAGAATTTGTAAAACATTTAGGTTTAATCAACATTTTGACAAATGATTAGCTCTGGGTTATTTGAAACCATTGTGTTCTGAGCTGGGTAAATTGGCCTCTACTATTAAACCCAGCACCCAGAATGCATGGCAGGTTGATTTATTCAAGTCTAAGGCCAATCTAGTATCCATAGTGAGATCTTATTTTTTTAAAGGAGGGAGAATAAAACAGCAACAACAACAGCAACAAAAATAACAAGAACAAAATTTATTTCAATTTATAAAATACTCAAAATATTATTGTTATTTCAAATAACAAATCAGATTAAAGATGAGTAACTGAAATACTCATGAACTCATATTATCTTAAAAAACATATTTTATATTTCTTATTGAGGTAAAGTGGCTATAAAAATTGAGAAAAATACAATTATTAGCTAAAACTAAAAGAAATATAAAATCATTGCATAAAATGTGATACATGTGATACTTGAGTTACAGAGGTAGATGTTTTGGAAGATCTCTTTTATTTATTTATTTTTTTACTGAAAATGGTATTTTTTAAATAATATATCCTGATTCCTCCCGATTATAGGTTCCTCCCTTTACTTCTTTCAGCTATTCCCCACTTTCCCTTTCATTCATACCCACCTTACTTTTGTCTCTCATTAGTGAATGAACAGGATTCTATGAAATGATACTAATACAATAGAATAAGATAAAACAAAAATGAACATATTAGGATTGAAAAAACAAAGAAGCAGAAGGAAAATTGCTAAGTGAATGCCTAAGTAACAGGGATCCACTTATTCCCACACTAAATAAGCCCATAAAATAATAAACTAGAAACCATAATACATACTCAAAGAATATGTGTAGGGTAAAAAGAGAGAAGAACATGTGTGTATATGAGTGTGTGTGTGTGAGAAATAAAAAGTAAGAATCCAGAGGATGGTATTAGTCAAGGAATCCAGAGATTACATTATGTTTATTTTAGGTTGGCCGTCTACAACTGGACATGCAACCTACGCAAAACAGTTATTTGTTTTTCTAGTGATAATTCCTTGGTGAAAAATAATTTTTGGGTTTTTGTTTTGTTTTCAAGTAGTTATCAATTGGATAGGCATCTTTCCAATCCCAAAAAGTGATGCCCAGTGAAGAACCTACATGTGCATCTAACAAGCTGACTTAAAGGTCCTTATTTACTTGATGCCCTTCATCTTTTCTGGAACTTACATTCTTTCTAATTTCTCTTCTGCCAAGTTCCTGGAGTCAAAAGGGAAAGGATTTGGTGGATTTATTCTGCTTAGGACTGATTGTTCCAAAGTTTCTCACTATCTGCATATTTTGTGACTTTGGATCTCCATATTTTTTGTTGTGCTCCAGGAAGAAGGTTCTCTAATGATGACTGAACAATGCATAAATCTATGAGTACAACAAAATATAGTTAGGAATCATTTCATTGACAAATTTCTGTTTGTGTTTTAGAATGGCAGTATTTAATTTTACCCTAGGCACTTGGCGTATGTACTCTCCAATTCTTGGTTACCTAAGCAGTATCAGCTATGGGTTCTGAGACTTAAGTCGAATCAGATATTGGTTAGTTATTTCCACCATTAAACTAGCATATCTCACAGGCAGGACATCATTGTAGATCAAAAAGTTTGTACTTGTGCTGATGTTTATGCTTCTCCTTTGGTAACATGGAGAGTACATTCCTATACAAAATATACTATCATGTAGAAGAGAAAGATTTATGTACATACCAACTCAACTTCTCATTCATGTTCAATGAGTTTTGTAAGTGCTGTCTTCAGCAATAGGACCTTGCTCTCAGTTAGTGAGGAATAACTCATAGTGTTGACAATAACCTGGGTTGTTTTGGGTTTCCATGGCCAACAACCAAATTATATGTAAGGCAATCACAATGCTAGAAGAAAAATTCATTTTGTTATAACAGATGTTAATTTGGTTGTCTCCCTCCCTACATATTGGTAAGTATATGCAGATCACTTTCATATTTGTATGTATTTTACAAGTCGGCTACTGGGTCAGGTTTCCCTACTGTGCCTCAAATTGTCCTTAATTTTAGCTCTTTCCCTGTATTCCATCCCCTTTCCACCTCTTCCCTCCCACTAATTAATTAATCCTCTAGTTCCAGTCCCAATATCTATTTAAAACGATCTATTATATGACCATTTAATACAGAGATCTATCTGTTCCTCAGTAGTTTCTTCCTCTATACTTACCCTCTACAGATCTACAAAATGTATCTTGGTTATCATTGACTTAACAGCTAATATCCACTTCAAGCAAGTGTCTACTGTATTTGTCTATGTCTTTGAATTATTTGATTTGGGATGCTTTTTCACTTATCGGTAAATTACGTAATTTTATTTTTTTATAGCTGAATATTAATTACTTCATTATATAAGTGTACCACATTTTATTAAATCTATTCTTCTGTTTAGGGACATCTAGAATTTTTCCCAATTTCTGTCCATTATGAATAGAGTACAAATAACCATGGTTGAGGAAGTTTCTTTGTGGTACTATTAAGTATCATTTGGGTATATAACCAAGGTTGGTATAACTAGATCTTGAGGTAGGTCAATTTTCACCTTCCTTAGGAACCACTATTTTGATTTCCACACTGGCTGTACAAGTTTGCACCCTCCTAAAAATGGACTAGTGGCCCCCTTGCTCCGTACACTCACTAGCATTAGCTGTCACTTGTTCTATTAATCTTAGCCATTCTGACAGGTATAGCATGAAATCTGAAAGTACCTTAGATTTGTGTTTCCTTGATAACTACCAATGTTGAGCCTTTCCTTAAATGATTCTCAGTCATTTGAATTCTTCTTTTGAGAAATTTCTATTTAGATCTGTGTCATATATTATTGGATTTTTAATATTCAGTTTTTGAGTTCTTTATATATTTTGGGTATTAGCTGTATATCAGCTCTGTAGTTGGCACAAATATTTTCACATTCTGTAGACTTTCTGTTTATCTAAATGATACTATCCTTTGCTTTTCAGTTTCTTTGGATCCCATTTATTGTTGATCTTAGAGCCTATGCTAAAGGAATTCTGTATGGAAAGTATTTTCCTGGATGAGTAAGTCTTTTAATGTTGACCCTACATGTTTATGTATACTATTTAACTAAGAAACTTATGTTTTAGTGTGCATTGTCTGCAAAATGTGTGTATATATGTGTGTTTATAGGCATAAATGTCTTATCCAAACATTAAAATCCAAATCCCAGTATACCATACACAAACTTGAAAGAAATGCCCAAAATAAACACACTTGTTTATAATTAAAACCTGTTGATCTTAATTTTGTTTTGACATCTCTTTATTTTAATAATGACAGCTCATCTAAGATACCCTGCAGTGTGTAAAAGTGCTGTATAACATTTTGGTTGATATATTCAGATTCCTGTCATTTAATTTATCTTTTCTGTCTGTGGGTTAAATGTTCATAAAGCCAACTCATTAATTCCTTCACTTGAAAACTTTGTTCTTATTTGATATGCTTGTCTCCCTCTTTTTTTAAATTTTCATAGAAAAATAGATATAGACAAATGTATTGTGTAGACCTTCTTATTATTTCAATATATCTGTAGTAAATGCATTCTCTTTTTATTTTATTAATAACTGTCAGCCCTTGCTTGGTAGAGGGGACATGGAAATCAAAGAAATCAGGCAGGCATCTCCATATGCAGAACTGTTCTAATAATAAGAACCACTGAAGGGCAGCAGTCTCACCAGAGAAGTGGAGACTGTTGATATATCTTGAGGTACTTGGGGTTTATAGGATGAATACAAGGGGATCATGTGGGGATGAATTATCACATTTACATCTCAGTTCCTTTGCTGTTTCATAGTGGTGTATATAACTCAAAGAGGTATGTTGATCCTCTTATCAGAATATTCAGTAACCTAACAGCCACAGGTGTTATCAGTTAAATTGACTTTCCTGTCCAGCTCTTCTTATTCCTCCTGAGGCCTTTAGGTCACTAATCCTTTGACCATTCTAACTCCCTGTTGTAGTGTCTCTTGCCAAATCATTTTGCATGCATAACTCAGCAGATGTTAAAACTCATATGCTATATGCCAAAAAGAGGCTAGACTGGAAAACAGGTAGTTTTCTATGTTTTATAGAAGTCCATAGTGGAGAGGAATGTTGCCGTTAATTTACCAGTATGACCTAATAACATTTATTATTAGGCCTATAATGATTATTATGGCAGTATTTTCTAACATGTTAGCAATCAATCAAAACACAGACCCCTGCTATATTTTTAAAATAGCCTTAGGTAACCTGAAGCTGGGCAGATATTAATCCCCTAAACTGTTTCCCATAGTGGGGCAGGTATAGTATATGCCATCTGCTCTTAATAATTTTTATCAAGTTATTTCCCATCTATAATCCCAAAAACTTGCTAATTATCATCATCTAGGCCAGGTCTCCATCCACGCCAGCCATGTGCCTCTTCTCCTCCTAACCCATGATGTTGGGCCTCCTTCTCCTCCCTTCTCCTCCAGTCTGTCTTTTTCCCTAGATTCCCCTTGTCTCCCCCAGCCTTGGATCCTTAGCCACACCTTTTCCATTTGCCCTGCCCATATTTGATGGCCTTTTATTGGTCAAACAGGTTAACCTCTTAGGCAAGGTACAGGTGGGGCACAGAGACAGCAAGCAGTAATTATCATCAAAATACATTAAACCAACCTCCAACAGAGGAGAAATGATCACTGACTTAGTCATACAATTTTATCACCCTATTTTGAAAAAAGTATGTTACTGTTTTTAATTACAAACCACTCTTATTCTTCTTTCTTGTCCAAAATCCAGGATAAATAAGTTTTTCTTTTCCCTGCATTCTTCTGTTTTCTACTTGTTTTAAAAGAATGAACTGAGTTGTTCCCATTGCCTTCATAAGTATTCTAGTAAGGAACTTGGCAGAATGCTTATAGATATGTGACCTTTTTCAATTACATTATCATTTATTCTTAAAAGCAGAGCCCTTCTAACAATTATATGGCCATCATCTATTTTTATCTATCATCTCCCCATCTATATTCTATTTCTAATAGAAACCAAGACATGTAACTTATAATAGCTATTCAAAATTTAGTTGCTGAAGACTAAAGAAAAGTTAACCTAATACAGTAACAAAGAAGTAGTCAGGCCATCAGTGAGTTCTCCTGACAATGGCTGATTCAAAAGTGGCCATAGATTAATACCCACATCATAAAAGCATTATTAACAAAAAAATTTTAACTTAGCAGAAATATTGACCCCTAATTTTCATTTTTATATATTCCTAAGTGTTATGGGCACATACTAAAATTTGAGAGTTGTAAAGCCCATGATTCCAATAAGGAAACATATCAGTCATTTCTAATCGGGTATGCAGAAACTCTCATAAGTAATGACTGTTTTAAGCTTGGATAGTAGATGAGACAGGCATAAATGGATGGAATGAAGAGAATAAGTGTCAAAAGTCCCAAGGTTCCTCCCTTCCCCCACAAAAAGTCAGAATGTGGAAAATCAAAATGTGGGAGTCTTTTAGTGTATCTAGTTTTGTCTTGAAGGAAGCTTAATTATGGGTACTTTAACAGGTATATCATGTTTAATAAGGAATGCATTTTATAATCATTCATGGGACTGTATAAATACATACTATGCTTAGCAATCATAGATACTTTAACTCAAGTGATTTTATACAAGATCAAGGCTCATGAGCTTTCAACCACACAGTCGATTGAGTAAAGAACCATTGGCCTATCAAATCAAGTGAATTAATTATATTCTATGGCATTCTAAAGTCGCTAAATTAGTAACAAGCCATTTGCTGTGTAATGTTCTGCACATCCCATTTTCTTTCAAATACAATTTTTTCTCCTAAACTTTTTAAATTGGAGTGAGTCCTGAACCAATAGACATTATCGCCCTTCTCTTTAGATTTTTAAAAGCAGTTGTTTTATCAATTTTTGACAATTTTCTATAATGTACTTTGAACATACTCACCCACTCCCTGAACTCCTCTCATACTCTGCCTATCCACCCTTATGCCACTTGTTTCCTCTCTGCTAGGCTCTGTTCAGCTTGCCAAACTACTTTTGGGAGTAGGCATTGCCCTGGTTTGTGTATGACATGCAATTACATTATTAATGAAAACTAAACCTTCCTTTTCCATAAACCATCACATTTTAGTAGCTCTTCAGCTAGCGGTGGCACATCCTATGTACTTTCCATCCTCTGCTGGGATTTTGTATAGCTTGAGATAGTTCATGTTGTTATACCTGGTATGATCTCATATATGCAACCTTCATGTTGTCCCTGGGAAATACTCTTTCCTTAAAGTTATCCCACACCTTTAGATCTTACAACCTTCAAGCCCCCTCTTCCATGAACATCCATGATCCATGAACATCCATGATCACTGAAGGGAGCGTGTGATATATATGTACTATTTAAGGCTGAACACTATGGTATTTTATTCTCTGCACATTGTTCAGTCACGGATGTTGTTGTTAATTGTCATCTACTGTAGATGGTTCTTTTATGATATATGAAAGTCTACTGATACATACATACATTATATATATATAGTTATTAACTTATGGGTACAAGTACCTGCAGCATCCAGAAGAAAGTACTAGATTTTCCTGGTAATGGAGATACAGGCAGTTGTGAGCAGCTCAATACTGCTGGGAAGTAATATTGTATTCTTGTGGGTGATCTCTATGACCTTCACATCCAACATAATGATGGGCTACCAGGGACAAGAAGGCAGTTTGGCTCAACAGTACTCAGTGTCCAGAACTGGTTTAAACTTCTAGAGTTTGTCTCTGAGTAGCTTATTTTAGGGATATTAAGCACAGCAAAATTTAGTGAAAACTGTACTACAGACAGAGAAAAGTGCATGTGAATCTTTTAGAGTAATAAAGTAATCTAAAATACAGATGAAGCATAAATTTCTCAAAAATCATTTTAAACTCTATACAGACAGGTTCTATGGATGGACTGAGATAAACAAATTTCAGTAAGGGTTTGCTGGTCTCTGGCCACACAGATAGTTCA
>OU015745.1:66089722-66111631 GCA_907169655.1 Acomys percivali | reverse complement strand
ATAGATAATAAAAGCAAAAATTGAGTAAGCTTTTCTAATTGGGCATATGCTTTTCAGCTAAAATATAGTAACTCTAGGTTTTTTAATACCTCTAGGTATTCCAGATGGTAGTCTGGAACATTATTAGAACTAATTTTATTCCTTTAGGATTATGTTTTCTATATTAGTCTACAGAAATATCATGCTTAACTAAAAAGGCAGTGTGTCAGGTTGTAATTGGTACTGTAGAACTTTCTTTCCTCTATGAGAATAACATTAATATTAGTTACAGCAAGAAACATAAAATCCCCTGCTCAGAAAATTAAGAGAACCCATATATACATTATTGTTTGACCCGATGGCATGTATTTATTGTTACATTTTTCTTCACTTACTCTAATTAGTTCCTAAAATTTTTAATGTACTTTCTTTTCAATACCACACTGAGTCAAATCAGTGTGCCTCATATGTTTCTGGTAGTAGAACAGAGCCAACCATTAGTGCATGGCTAGATCCCAAAGAAAAATGACCCTCTGGACTGCAGCACACATCAACTGTCAGTTGTTCCTCAGCCAGGTGTGGGGTCTCCAGAGCCCTCCCATTTCCATACTGGAAAAAAATAACTGAACTTTGTAAAGGGATGTATTGTGGGAGATTTGATCAGTGTTTGCAGTGGATATTATCAAAATTTATTGTACAAGAGTTTAAATTTTCAAAGGAATAAATTTAATATGTATCATATTTGATTAAATTATAAATTCTAAATCACAAATAATTAATATAGTCATTAGTGTTTACATAGAAATTACATAAAACTTGGTATAAATGACATTACAGATTTCTGAACATTAAGTATTAAGCACAGTCTGCATTCATTAATACACATCATTAAATTATTTTAAGATAAATGAATTTTAATATAATACTTTTTGCATGTAAGGAACATTTGTATGTTTGCAAAAGTGAGCCTTTTACAGTTAAAAATCTGGTCTCTTACACTTACACAATGGAGACAGAGAAAACATCATGGAAAACTACTATAAAGCAGATTACAAATTATGAAAGTAGGCACATAGGATGAATAAAGTCAGAAGAGGAAGCACTAAGTTCACATTGGAAATGAAGATGGAGACTTCTAGGGTGAGGGTGGCATCTCTCATTGTCCTAAATAACAACATTAAATAGACAAATATGGAAAATGAATGCCAGACATCCCTAAACAGAAAAAGAGCCTGCAAGGAAGTCTGAGACACACCAATAATAACCAACTCCTTGATATTATTTTTGAAACTTCAGGTCTTCAAGGGAGATATTGTGAAAGTCCCAGGAACTTGGTCCACTATAAACAGATGCTAATATACAACTGTACATGTTGAAGACGCATTAAAATTTCCCTGCCCAAATATGATAGAGCTCAGATCCTTGAGTTTGACTACAACCTTGCACTGGTCATTAGTTAGATAACATAATATCTCTTGGAAAATATAAATTTTATGGCACACTTATCTCTTGTCATGTAGGCTAAGTGGTTCCGGGATCTTGGAGTAATATCCTGAACAATGTCTCATCTGAATACATTAAAACAAGGACATGAACCATATGCGTGGACACAGTTAGAAATGAAGGGGAAGCGCAGGAAATCTAATAAAGACAGCAAAGTCCACTCCATGTTGAGACAATATGAATTTTACTAAATGTGACTAACTCATGGCTAATGAAAATTTAGAAAATTCTAAAAGAAAGCATGCATTTAATGCAAGTCAGTGATTTGTAGTAAGCTTAGTGGTTGTGCATGATTAATGTTGATTCTCCTTAAGAATCTAGAATCAAAAGATGTTGATTATTTCTATAATAGATCTAATACCTCAGACAGGTAGTGCACAGGTCCATTATCTGCTCTAGTCATGTGATAAACTGATCTCTTTTCCCATATATTTAGCTTTTGTAAACATCTCATAAAATAGAGTCAATGCACTTACAATAATGTGTTTAACTATGCAATTTACTGAATATTTTATGGCATACACAATACAGTAGAGAGAAAGAAAATAAAAGTGGGACAGAGAGAGAGAGAGAGAGATTCAAATTGTTCAGGGAAAAGGAATAGAGGGGGGAAGGGAAACAAGTGAAGAGGAGGGGAAGAAAATGAAAAGAATAAAATATAGTCAATGTTCTATTGATGCAAATAGCCATGTCCATGGTAAGTCTTATGAATAAAGCGTTTAACTAGGTTTTTTGTACAGGTACAGAGAAGTAGTCAATATCACCATGGAAGGAAGCATGGTGGTGAGCCAGCAGACATGGTAGCTGAGATTTTTTTCAAAGACAGCAGGAAGAGGAAGATACTGTACCTGGGTTAAGTTTTTGAAACCCCAAAGCACATGACCAATGAGATACTTCCTCCAAGAATGCCATGTCTCAAAATCCCTCTCAAGTATCACCCTCATTAATGGCCAAAAGTCCAAATATACAAGCCTATAAAGACCATTATTATTCAACCTGCACAAAAAATAAAAAGGAAAGTAAAATAAAGGAAAGTAAAATAAAGTATGTCCTGGTAGGAAAGACAGATTGTCCTAATTAATGAATGTGAAAATATATGCAAAGGTTTAAATGATGCCATTATATTTTAGAATAGGACTGTGAACTGAGGAAACACATGATTAAGAGAGTAATATTTTATAACAATTAATTAATAAAAATGAAATACCATTAAATCTTTAGCAGTTGCACTGGACAGATTTCAAGCCCAAGAGAACCACATGTGGCTACCAACTACCCCAATTAGGCAGCAGATGTAGAGCCTTTGTACTATTTAGAAAGTTCTAGTGGGAAGAGGATATGGCAGAGGAGCTGCTCTGTGGAATTATGGGTGCCTTTGTTGAACAAGTAGCATGGCTATGACCTAAGACCAAACTGGATATGCTCTGATTTGATGAGCCCTATTCCATGACTTTAAATGTTTATGGTTCTCAGTTGGTTGCTTTATTAAACACTAGACCAGCTTTCAAACAATTAAAAAAATTATTCATGTATTTTCAAGCTCCATTTTTTGGAGCATTCAAATTAAGAATTATCATATTGTCCCTAACAATGGAACATATTGTTTTTTCTCTAAAGACATTGCCTCCTCAAGTCCACTTTAAAAAAATTCTAGCTAGAGAAAAAAACAGCTATCCCTAGTACTTGCTTTAATGCCTGTATCTCGCTAACTAATTGTCCCCATAGCAACTATTGCTGCATGATAAAGTAATGGAATGTAATAACTAGTTAAACAATGAGTGTGGAGTACCAGTAAGGTATAAATAGATTGCTCAAGGCAGAGGGATCACTATGGAGAAGGATGTGGTACTGATTAGATAGATGATAATCTTAGTTATAACTTAGAGAGCACAGTGGTGAGAGGAACTTGAATCACAGTCAAGTTGATGTTTAGCACAAATTACTAAGAACATAGAGCTCTACAATACACTTCAAGATATTGGGCCAGAAGGCTGAGGATGATGCTCCAATGTATTTGAGAGTTTTGGGTGACTGTTCAGGCAGCAAAGCAAACTGTCTGTGTCATCTTTTTTTTTTCTTCTTTTGTTTGTTTGTTTGTTTTTCCATTTTGGAAGCTGCTAACCTCCACTTCCTGTTTACTCACCTAATTAATTTTATTCCTTCTCAAGTCTCTGATGGGGTTGAAGACCAGATAGCTTAATTTTACAATTAAGCTTAGTTGTTTATGGGTTAAGATGTTTTTAGATCTATATAGATATGTTAAGTTGATAATGATGATATATGATAGGTATAGGTTTACATTCTGAATTTTAGAGGCACCAAGGTAGGAAATATATTTTCTTCAAAATTGTCAAATACAAATAGTCAAAACATTAAGAATGTAACATTTATAAAATTTCTGGTTGTTTTGTGGTTCTTTTTGCTATAGGTAGTTTATTTCATATATGGGAAATAATATATTAAAAATATTATAAAAAGGAAACAAAACAGAAATACTTTAATGTATAATAGAGGTGTTTGTACATCTCAAGGAACAAAGTTTATGTGTTTTGGTTCCTTAAAGAAAAATTTCTGTTAAGCCAGGCATAGTGGTACATGCCATTAATCCCAGCACTTGGGAGGCAGAGGCAGGTGGATATTTGTGAGTTCGAGGCCAGCCTGGTCTAGAAGTGAGTCCAGGATAGTCAAAGCTACACAGAGAAACCCTGTCTTGAAACCCCCCTCACAGAAAAAAAAAAAGAAAAAAAGAAAAGAAAAAAGAAAAATTTCTGCAAAATAGATAAATGATTGAAAAGCAGAGGTGGCTGGGTAGGGGAAAGATGTTAATTTAAAGTGGATTATTGAAATAATGTCATTGAGAAATTATAAAATAATGTTTTTGGACCTGATCTGCGAGGAAAAGAAAAGTTGGTGATAGGCTCTAAAAAAAAAAATGCAAGCCTCATATCAATTAGAATGTTACTAGGATTCAAGATGGCGGCGAGCAGTGTGGACCGTGTGTAGAAGCTCCAGTGGGCAATTCAGGGAGTTGCCTGGAATTTTGAACCAGGAACACCAAGGTCCCCACACCACTGCAGCAGGAGTGCTCCACGGTTTGAAGGGACCAGGGTGCAAAGGACCTGTGTACCTCTGCACATGGGAGGAGTACGGATTTTCTCAGACCAGAGAAGCAGCAGTGGTGGCTGAAGTTTGCAGCTCAGAGCCCTCTGGCAGAGGCGATTGGTGTGGTGGCCTGTGGGAGTTGCTGTGGGAAAGGGGACTCTGAGCAGAATTTGGGCCATGCCGTGTGTTTTGGGCCCTGTGAACCAGGCTCAACTTGGTGTACAGCTCATGCCCTGAGATCCAAACTGGACTTGGCAGGCAGTTGAGCCCCTGAGACCCAAGCTCAGCTCAGCACGTAGTTTGGCTCCTGAGACTCTGGCTGAGCTCAGCGCAGTTTCAGCCCAGAGTCCCTAGCTGGACTTGGTGGACAGGTTGGGCCCAGAGATTCTAGCTGAGCTTTTCACACTGGCTGGACTAGGCATGCAGCTTGGGTCCCAAGTCCCTGGATGAGCTCAGTGGGCAGTTCCGGACCTGAGACTATAACTGACCACTGAGCATGATTTGGGCCCAGAATCCCTAGCTGAACTCAGCAGATGGTTCCAGCCCTGAGAATTTTGCTGAGCTCAGTGTGTGTTTTGAGCCAAGAATCCCTGGCTGGACTTGGCAGGCAGTTGGGCAGAGAGACTCTAGCTGAGCTTGGCAGGCAGTTTGGCCCCAGAGAACCTAGCTGAGCTCAGCAAGTGTTTTGGGCCTGGAGTCTATGTCTGGACTGTGGGAAGTCCCAGCTCTGAGACTCTGGCTGGACTTGGTGGGAAGTTTGGGCCCAAGGACTCTAACTGAACTCAGCAAGCTCAATGTGCAGATTGGGCCCAAGACTCTGCTTGGACTCAGAACTTAATGGACTAAGAATACGAACTGGACTCAGTGTGTGGACAGTTTGGGACCTGTGACACTAACCTGGACTCTGCAAGTGGTCTGGGTCTTGAAACGCTACCAGGAAGCAAAGACCAGTGGCGCATCAAAGCTCCAGGACTAAGGAATTCTCAGGGAGACAGGGAATAGAGTGGCCATCAGGCCACCTCCTCCTGATCTGCTTCAGTCCCTGGAGAGTTCCAGTGCTTCAAGGGGACCCAGAAGGCTGTGGACACTTTGGCCTGACCCTATGCACATTCAGAGACCCAGGATGATTGCAGATCCCACAGTACAGGGGAGCTGAGGATCACTGGTTATGAGAGTCCATTACAACAAGGCTAGCCTCCTGCCATCCAGACAAGTGAAGCACCAGGGTTTCCAGCCTAAAACAATCGTGAGAAAACAGGTGAATCTATCATTAGACTCCCTCCACCCAACTCTGGAAGCTACCTAATAAAAACAGAGATGGCAAGATGACTAAAGGACAGTGTAAAAATCATACGCAAAAAACAAACAAAAAACAAAATAATATAGCGTATCCAGATACCAGCTATTCCAAAGAAAACAACCTAGACAACTCAAACACAACAGAAATACAAGAAAATGACCTCAAATCCTTAGTAATGAGGATGATAATGGAGGAAACAAATGAAATTTGTAATCAAATATAGGAAGACACAGCCAAACAGGTGGAAGACATAAAAGAGATCCATAGAGAGGCACTGGAAAAATTTCAGAAAAATAAAAACAATCATATGAAGGAAATCAATAAAGTGGTTCAAGCTCGGAAGGCCTATAAAGAGGCAATGGAAGAAACTCAGGAATATACAAACAATCTGATGAAAGAAATAAAAAAAATCAGTTCAAGATCTGAAGATGAAAATGGATTCAATGATAAACACACAGAAAGAAGAAAAATGGGGATGTGAGAGCTCAGAGAATAAGACAAGCAATACAGAGGCGAGCTTTTCTAACAGTATCCAAGAGATGGAGGAACGAATCTCAGGTCTAGAAGACACAATCATAGATCTTGAAGCAACAATTAAAGAAAATGCTAAATAAAATGCTAAAAAAATCCTGTCACAAAACATCCAAGAAATCAAGGAAACTATTAAAAGAAGAAATCTGAGGATAATAGGCATTGAGGAAAGAGAAGATGCCAGACTCCAAGGCCCAGAAAATATTCTCAACATAATCATAGAAGAAAACTTCCCCAATCTAAAGAAAGAGTTGTATATAAACATACAAGAGACCTACAGAACACCAATTAGAATAGACCAGAAAATAAAAACTTCCTGTCACATAATAACCAAAATGCAAAATATACAGAATGAGGAAAAAATACTAAAAGCTGCAAGGGAAAAGGGCCAAATAAAATTCAATGGCAAACTTATTAGAATTATACCCAAAACTTCAGCAGAGACCATGAAAGCCAGAAGAGCCTGGATAGAGATCCTGCAAACTCTAAAAGACCACAGATGCCAGGCCAGACTATTTTACCCAGCAAAACTATCAATGATCATTGATGGAGAAAACAAAATATTATATGACAAAAACAAACTCAAACAGTACCTATCCAAAAATCCAGCTTTACAGAAGGTACTAGAAGGAAAACTCCACCCCAAAGAGATAAGCTACAACCAAAACTACACAGGAAATATATAACTACACCATGGCAAAACCACAACCACAACAATACTCTACTGGGACCAACATCAAAATTAAGACTCTTAACAGTCACTTGTAAATAATATCTCTCAAAATCAATAGTCTCAATTCTCCAATAAAAAGAAAACTGAATGGGTGCATAAACAAGATTCAACATTCTTCTGCATCCAAGAAACACATCTCACCCATAAAGATATACATTACCTCAGGGTAAAATGTTGGAAAAATGTTTTAAGCAAATGGTCACAAGAAACAAGCAAGTGTAGCCATTTTAATATCTAACAAAATAGAATTTCATCCAATATTAATCAAAAGAGATGAGGAAGGATACTTCATACTCATCAAAGGTAAAGCCAACCAAGATGACATCACAATTCTGAACATCTATGCTCTCAATACAAGGGCACCCACATTTGGAAACCACATTTCATTCCCCACACATTTCGGTAATAGTGGGAGACTTCAACACCCCACTCTCACTGAAGGATAGGTCATTGAAACAGAAACTAAGCCAAGAAATAACATTGTTAACCAAAGCCATGAATCAAATGGATCTAACAGGTATCTATAGAACCTTTCACCCAAACAAAAAGGAATATACCTTCTTCTCTGTACCCCATGGAACCTTCTCCAAAATTGATCACATTGAAGGTCAAAGCAAGCCTCAAAAGATATAAGAGGATTGAAATAATACCTTGTATCTTATCAGATCACCATGGTCTTAGGCTGCACTTCAACAACAACAGAAATAACAAAAAGCTTACACATACATGGAAACAAAACAACTCTTTGCTTAATGACACCTGGGTCAGGGAATATAAAAAAAAGAAATTAAAGACTTCCTGAAGTTCAATGAAAATGAAGGAAAAACATACCCAAATTTGTGGGATACATTGAAAGTAGTGCTAAGAGGAAAATTCATAGCACTAAGTTCCTTTAAAAGGATCTTGGAAACATCCCACATAAAGAACTTAACTACCCAGCTGGAAGTCCTAGAAGAAAAAGAAGCAGAAACACCCAAGAGGAGTAGACGACTCAGGACTGAAATTAATAAATTAGAAACTAAAAAACCAGTCCAAAGAATGAACAAAATGAAGAGCTGGTTTTTTGAGAAAATCAACACGATAGACAAACCATTAGCCAAACTAACTAAAAGGCAGAGAGACAGTATACAAATTAACAAAATCAGAAATGAAAAGGGAAATATAACAACAGACACTGAAGAAATACAAAGAATCATAATCCTACTTCGATGGCATATATGCCACAAAATTTGAAAATCTAAGGGAAATGGACGATTTTCTTGATCATTTTCACTTGCCAAAATTGAGTGAAGAACAGATAAACAAGCTAAATAGTCCCATTTCCCCTATAGAAATAGAAGCAATCATTGATAGTCTCCCAAACAAAAAAAGCCCTGGGTCAGATGGTTTCAGTGAAGAATTCTACCAGACCTTCAAAGGCAAGCTAATACTGAAACTCTTTAAGCTACTCCAAAAGATAGAAATGGATGGAACATTACCAAATTCTTTCTATGAAGCCATAGTCACGTTGATACCTAAACCCCACAAAGACCAAACAACAAAAAAAGAGAATTTCAGACCAATTTCTCTTATGAACATTGACATTAAAATACTCAATAAAACACCCACAAAACAAATACAAGAATATATAAAAGATATCATTCACCATGACCTGGTAGGCTTCATTCCAGGCATGCAGGGATGGTTTAATATACGGAAATCCATCAATATAATCCACCATGTAAACAAACTGAAAATAAAAAACCACCTGATCATCTCTTTAGATGCAGAGAAAGCATTTGATAAAAATCCAACACCCATTCACGTTTAAAGTTTTTGAGAGATCAGGGATACAAGGCACATACCTCAACATAATAAAGGCTATATACAGCAAGCCAATAGCCAAAATCAAATTAAATGGTGAGATACTCAAGGAAATTCCTCTAAATCGGGAACAAGGCAAAGCTACCCACTCTCTCTATATCTATTCAATATAGTACTGGCAATTCTAGCTAGTGCAATAAGCCAACAAATGGAGATCAATTGTATCCAAACGGGAAGGGAGGAAGTCAAATTATCCCTATTTGCAGATGATATGATAGTGTACATAAGTGACCCTCAAAAGTCCAACAGAGAACTACTACAGCTGATAAACATCTTCAGCAAATTGGCTGTACACAAAATTAAGTCTGTAGCCTTCCTATACACAAATAACAAGCCTGCAGAGGAAGAAATTAGGAAAACCACACTCTTCACATTAGCCACAAGCAATATAAAATATTTAGGAGTTTCTCTAACTAAGCAAGTGAAGGACTTTTTGAAAAAAAATTCAAAACTCTGAAGAAAGAGATCAAAGATAACCTGAGAAGATGGAATGATCTTCCTTCCTCATATCAGGAGAATTAAATTGTAAAAATGGCCATCTTACCAAAAGCAAGCTACAGACTCAATTCTATCCATATCAAAATACCTACACAATTTTTTAAAGACATTGAAAGTTCAATTCTGAATTTCATATGGAAAAACCAAAAAACAGAATAGTTAAAACAATCTTGTACAATAAAAGATCCTAAGGAAGAATCTCCATACCTGATCTCAAGCTGTACTATAAAGCAACAATAATTAATAGAGCATGGTATTGACAAAGCAACAGGCTGGTTGATGAGTGGAATAGAATCGAAGACCCAGATATGAATCTACACACGTATAGTCACCTGGTTTTTGACAAAGAAGCCAAATCCATTCAAGGGAAAAAGGATAGCACCTCCAACAAATGGTGCTGGTCTAACTGGATGTCTATGTGTAAAAAAAAAAATGCAACGGGACCCATATTTGTCACCTTGCACAAAACTCAAATCCAAATGGATCAAAGACCTCAACATAAAACCAAGATGTGGAGAAAGAGGAACACTCTTTCATTGCTGGTAGGAATGCAAACTAGCATAGCCACTTTGTACATCTATCTGGTGCTATCTCAGAAAACTGGGAATAGGGCTTTCTCAAGACCTACCTATTCCACTCCTTGGAATATACCCAGAAGATGCTCCAGCACACAACAAGAAGTTTTGCTCAACCATGTTTATAGCATCCTTATTCATAATAGCCAGATCATGGAAATAGCTTAAGTGTCCCTCAGTAGAAGAATGGATAAAGAAACTACGGTACATTTACACTATGGAATACTACTCAGCTATTAAAAACAAGGAATTCCTGAAATTTGTGGACAAATGGATTGAACTAAAAATGGTTATAATGAGTGAGCTAACCCAGAAGGAGAGACACTCAAATGGTATATACTCACTTATAACTGGACACTAGCCCAAGGGGCATGTACCATGAAAGTCTTCACTTACCAGGAAAGTGGGACAGAGGAGAGGATACCCTTTTGGGATTCCAAATAGAGAAGCATGGGAGAATGGCAAAGTAGAAGGATCCAGAGGGTCCAAGAATCCTATAAGAAGAACATTATTATAGGCAGATTTGGGCCCAGTGGTCCCACTCAAACTATGGCACCAGCCAAGGACAATACAAGCAGTAAACTTCAAACCCGCATCCAGATCTAGGCAATGGACAGGACATTTTCCACAGTTGAGTGGAGAGTGGGTTCTGACTTTCAAACGAACACTGGTGCCCCATATTTGACTAAGTCCCCTGGATGGGGAGACCTGGTGACAGTCAGAGGAAGGATAGCAGGATACCAAGAAGAGACTTGATACCCTATTAGCATATACAGGGGAAGGAAGTCCCCCTCAGTCACAGTCATAGGGGAGGGGAGTAAGGGGAAAATGGGAAGGAGAGAGGAATGGGAGGATACAAGGGATGGGATAACCATTGAGATGTAATATGAATAAATTAATAAAAAAGAATGTTACTAGATGAAATTAAAGATATTGAGTCTATTTTAAGATGCAAAAAAATTCTGTCAGTATACTTTATGTTGCATTTGTTCAGAAAAAATCCATTTAGATAGAAGTAACTTACTATTTTTTAATTCATTTTGTGTGCCTAGAATACATTTTTTAAGTTGGAAAAAAAACACATTTTATGTCTCCTGCATAGGGCTTATATATTATTACAAGGTCAAGGTAAATTTTAAACATTTTATTTATTAATTAATTTGTTTTTTTGTTTATTGCTTTGTATATACTCCAGCACGTACCATAATGTGCCTATGAAGGTGAGAGTGTAATTTGCAGAATCAAATTCCTCTTCTTCCACATGGTATGTTCCAGGGATCAAAACTCAGTTAATCAGGTTTAACAGTAAAAACTTTCCTACCTGTTTAGTCATCTTGTAGCCTAAGAACATTTTAGAAGTTAACTCCTTTCAAAATTAAATAAGAAAAAAATATGCCCCATGTGTTTTTGGAACGTGGAAATTTAACTCAATTTTTAAAATTTTGTTTCTATGACTGAAGACATATTACTTGTATATAGAGATGTAGCAGGAATTTGATACTTTGTGAGTTCCTTAGTCTCTTCCACCCTTCTTGACCCTTATTCTATACTTCCAATGCCCCAACACTTGGTAGGAAAGAAAGAAATTTAGAGGGGAAAAGACTGTCCTTGTTCTTGTACAATTTTCTGCTGATTAGGGGTACAGAGTTCCTTGGGAAACTTTGATCTTTGCTGTCATGTTATTCAATTTCTTCTTGTCTCTTTGGTTGTGACCACTTGAGAAACCACAACCAAAGCAACAAGAACCAGCAACCAGCAGCAACAAGATGAACAAACAACGGATGCTGCAGCTTCTTTCGTGGGGTTCTAATATTTACATACCATATTAAAATTTCCTAGAATTCTAAAAGTCATACGTTTGCAGAAACTTTCTGTTGCTGGAAAAAACACACCAACAATATTTCCATGCTTTTAATGTAACCAAAACATATCACTATGTGATGGTATTGTTCATGTGCCATCAAGACTTTCTAAATGGTCAGGTTGTTTTCCTCACTGAACTAAGAAAATTCAACACATTCTTTAATTCATTTTTTTCATATGGATGCTTTGAATGCTTTCAGAACTCTTCAGCTTAACAATTTGGTTTTTAGAAAAACTAAACTGGGTATGGATTTAATTTTGATCACTAAGCAAGGAAGAAAATATTTTAAATATTGAGCCATATGAGTCTTTTTCCCTTTTAAATTATATTTATTTTTACATATGTGTTTTCATGACTACATGTAAATAATATAAACTACACAGCAGGAAGAACCATGAAAAATCAAGAATTTGGTAAATGTTACATTTATAATGATTTGGCTATTTGTATTTGGCAAATTTGAAGTAAACATCTTTCCTATCTTGGTGAGTCTAAAATTCTGAGTGAAAATCAATATCTATCTTCTCTAACTTAAAAGATCTATCTAGACGTAAAAACATTAATCCATAAACAACTAACCTTAATTGTAAGTCTAAAGTATTAGTTATTCAACCCCATCAGAAAAGGAATTACCTGAGAGACAGTTACTGCCTGACCAGTCATCCAAAACTCTCTGTAATGTTGGAGAATCATCAACACCATCAAGCCAAATATCCCAATTAAAAATGGGGTACAAACGTAAACAGAATTCTCAATAGAGGGATATGAAATGGCTAAGGAACACTTAAAGAAGTGGTTAGCATTCCTAGTCATCAGGAAAATGCAAATCAAAATGGCTCTGAGATTCCATCTTATACTTTCTAAGTGGCTAAGATCAGAAAATTTGCAGGCAAATGGATAGAACTTGAAATGATCATCCTGAGTGAGTTAACCAAGACCCAGAAAGATACACATGGTATAAACTCATTTAAAATTGGAGACTATGCCAACAAGGACATTGAGATATAATCTGAATAAATTACTTAAACCTCAACCATGTTCATAGCAGCCTTATTCATTATAGTCAGAACCTGGAAACAACATAAATGTCCCTCAGTCAAAGAATGGATAAAAAAAAACCAAAACAACAACAACAACAAAACTGTGGTACATTTACACTGTGGAATACTACTCAGCTATTAAAAACAAGGAAATCCCAAAATTTGTGGACAAATGGATGAAACTATAAATGATCTACTGAGTGAGTTAACCCAGAAGCAGAAAGACTCACATGGTATATGCTCACTTATGATTGGCGACTAGCCCAAAGAGAATGTCCCATGAAAGTCTTCACTTACCAGGGGATTGGGATAGATGTGAGGGCATCTTATTGGGACCCTAGATGAGAGAAGTATGGGAGAATGGGAAAATAGAAGGACACAGAGGGTTCTAGAAACCTACAAGAAGAACATCATGATGGGTGGGTCTGGACCTAGAGGGGTCTGCTGAAACTACTGCACCAACCAAGGACAATACATGCAGTAAACATTGAACTCCTACTCATCTTTAGCCAATAGACAAGACATTCTCCACTGTTATGTGGAGAGCAGGGACTGACACTGACATGAACTCTGGTGCCCCATATTTGACCACTTTTCCCTGGTGGGGAGGCCTTGTGGCCCTCAGAGAAAGAATAAGCAGGCTGCCAAGATGAGACTTGATAGAAAGCCTTTTGCCATATAGTGGGGGAGGAGGTCCTCCTTGGTCACAGACATAGGGGACAGGAATAGGGTGAAAGCAGGAGGGAGAGAGGAACAGTTGGATACAAGTGAGGGGGAAACAATTGAGATGTAATCAGAATACATTAATTAAATAATAAAAAATAAAAAAGTAAAAAAAAATGGAGCTGGTTCAGCTGGAAAATAATTCAAGTGACAGCACATGCTGTTAAGATGCCAAGAAAGGAGAACACTCCCCCATTGCTGGTGGGAGTGCAAACTTGTACAACCAATTTGGAAATCAATGTTGCCCTAGCTCAGGAAATTGGGAATAAGTCGACATCAAGACCCAGCCATACTGCTCCTGGGCATATACCCAAAGATGTTCCACCATACAAAAGGACATTTGCTCCACTTTGTTTATAAGTGCCTTGTTCATAATAGCCAGAATCTGGAAACAAAATAAATGTCCCTCAACTGAAGAATAGATAATGAAGCTTTGATTCATTTTAACAATAGAATACTTTTCACTATCAAAAACAAGGAGATCTTGAAATTTACAGGCAAGTAGATGGAACTAGAGTCATCTCACTTTTTTTATGCCATCCTACATAGAGGAAGAAATGGATCTCTCCTCTGTCCCTAGTAAACTCACAGAGCTGTGTGTCATTCTGAGATCTGGGGCAAGTTGCTGCCAGAGTTCACTTCCCATTTGTGTGCAATACAATAAGAGTTTTGTTTATTTTATCTATTTCTTAATTTTACTTCATTCTTATCTTTGTATAGTCCTCTAATTAGCACTTAATGTTGTATTATTTATATATTTACATTTTCATTATTACATCTTCATTATTACATCTTCATAATTCAGGTGTCATATTTGGGTATATTCCTTATTTGCCTTTGTTTGACATTTTTGACGGCTTTAGTACACTTTTTTGTGAAAGAACATAACTGATTTTTATTTTCCTTTGAAACTGGCTGCCAGATTTTATTTGTATTCAGTGATCATATTATTATTGCTAATAAAATTAAATATTAAACATTTTTACATTAGAGATAATTCATATGTATTCTATGCAGAAGTCTTACATTTGAAAAATAAAGAAGGTGCTTTCAACTTGTTCACCTGATGTTAGAAAGAGGCATTTTATGGCCCAAGCAGTGACTCAAGCATTAATGGATATTTTGGTTGTCCTGACAGTATGGTAACATTGACGTTATTCTCTTATTCTGTTCAAAATGATAATTCATTATCTTACAGATTTAGTAAGTGAAAGCATTAAAATTTTAATCAATATTTATATGCATCTAAAAATATTTCCATTGTGTGTATGTACATTTTCATCAGTTTAAAAGGATTTGGCTTGTTCCCATTTCCTAGACATTGTGAATAGAACATCAAGGAACAGAGCTGAAAAGTATCCGTGAAGCAGGATGTTTAAATCATGGGCATATGCCAAGGTGTGGGATAGCTGTCTCATGTGATAGTCTTATTTTGAGCTTTTAGATAATTTTTGACACTGACATTCAGAGTGGATGCAACATTTTGCAATCTTATCAACAGTGTGTGACAGTGATGGTTTCACTTCTCCTACACACTCACCGCCATTTGTTGTCAATTATTTTCTTGATGTTGGCCTTTCTGTCAGGGATAAGATGAATGGCAAAGTTGACTTTTTACTTTTTTAAAAATATATTTTATTAATTTATTCATATTACATCTCAATGGTTATCCCATCCCTTGTATCCTCCCATTCCTCCCTCCCTCCCACTTTCCCCCTTACTCCCTACCCCTATGTCTGTGACTGAGGGGGACCCTCGCCCCCTGTATATGTTCATAGGGTATCAAGTCTCTTCTTGGTAGCCTACTATCCTTCCTCTGAGTGTCGCCAGGCCTCCCCCTCCAGGGATATGGTGAAATATGGGGCACCAGAGTTCGTGTGAAAGTCAGATCCCACTCTCCACTCAACTGTGGAGAATGTCCTGTCCATTGACTAGATCTGCGTAGGGGTTAGAAAATTAATACAACATATTTTGAATACAGTTTCCTCTTGCACTTTTCCTCCAAGAAACTTACCACTGTCCTGTACTCCAATCCTTCTTCATCTCTATTTAGAAAATAAACAAGTAAATAAAAAAATCAGAATAAAAAAAATTAAGAAAAAGTGCCAGAAACACATCCACATAGATACACAAAAGCACAACTCACAAATCCGTAAAATGAGAAATGACAATATACAAGAAAAATACCAGTAAGATTTTAAAAAACTGTTCAAAAAATGAAAGTGAAATAAAAGTCTCTAAGATGCTTCTGCATTTGTTGTGTATTGGCTGTCTTCTGCTGAGCATGGAGCCTACCTTTAAGTATGGTTTATATACATAGTGAAATGTAATTGTAGAAATCTAATTTTTCCTTTGCAAGCTATGGAAGATAGCATCTTGTTTGCGGAAGCACTTGGACCGCACCTGGGTGGTGTGGGGGGTGGCCATGAAGGCCTTGTGCCTGCTACATCAGTTCTTGTGAGTTCACATGTACATCTATCCTGTGATCTGTCCCCCTGGCTTTAACAATCTTTCCACCTCCGCTTCTATATATCTCCCTGAGCCCTGAGGGGAGGGGTTTGATGAAGACATCCCATTTAGGACTGACCTAGTCCTTACAACGTTTTTCACCCTTTGCACATTTTATAGTTGTGGACGATTGTACTCATTCCCATCTAACATAAAATGAAGCTTCTTTGATGATGGCTGAGGCAGACAATGATCTACAAGCATAGAAGATTTTCATTAGGAGCCATTCATTCTTATCTGCAATATTGTGTTAATTTGCATGCCCCCAATTGTTAAGACTGTTTGACATTTTAAGAGGGATTTTTTTTATTTTAAATTTACTTATTTATTCACTTTACATCCTGGTCTTAGACCCATGCCTCCTCATTGCCCATCCCCACATCCCCCTCCCAAATACCTCAAAGAGGGGAGCCCCTCTCCCATCTTCTAACCATCACGCCCCCCCACCCCGCTGCTTAACAAGTCTTATCAGGACTGACTGTATCTTCTTCCCCTGTGGCCTGGCAAGACAGTCCTGTCAGGGAGAAGTACTTGAAAAGCTGCCAAGAAAGTCCAGGTCAGAGTCAGCTTCCAGTCCCCTTACAAGGGGACCCACATCAGTCCTAACCTTGCTGTCAGCTACATCTTTGTAAGGTGCTTAGGTCTAGTCCATGCAAGGTCCTTGCCATGGGCTGTCTCAGTTGGGTATACGTCCTTGGCGTCGGGAGTTCTAGAAGAGTCGATGGGCAAGAGACAGGGCGAGTGACTAACAGAGACAAACTCAGGGGAAGTTTGAATCTGCCAAACCTCTGTCATCTGTGAGTTTTTTTTTTTTTTTTCTCATCTGCCATTATCTGGAGTTTTCTTCTTAAACGTTTTTATTTGTAAGTCATAATATGAACTATTCACTGGTGACTAATTCCTAGGCAAGTCTTTATATAACAAATGCAATGGAACTTAGTGGTAAACTTGACTGAATGGCCCTTGGCTGCAGTTTCAAGTAAAGGGTCCCCTAGTAACACAGTTATGTCGGAAAAGTTTTTTGATAAGAAAAATAAAAACAAAAACAGAAGCAGTCACGTTTTTCCAAAACAATGAGTGAGAAGAGCTGTAATCACTTACTCCTGGCAGCGACATCAGACCCATTTCCAGGAGGCTCTGCCTTTGAGTAGGGGTCGTGCCTTGGGTTCCGTGGTAACATTTGTCACACATACTCCACTTGAGGGCTCGTGTCAGGTCCTTGGTTGGTGCTTCAGTTTACTCAGGCCCATCTGGGCCCTGGTTAGTTGGCTCTGTTTGTTAAGAGACAATCTGGCTGACACATCTGTCACCTCATTGATCACTGGGGTTGATTCCACTAATCGGGCTGGCTAGGCAGGTGCTCCCTTCCTCCTCCACCACTCCATGCGAGTCCTTCCTGAAGCGCTTAGTGGAAGAGGAAGACCGTCCCCAAACACAGGAGGTTTGGTCTTTGGTCAAGGGTATAAGAGTCGCTGTACTTCTCCGCTAGAACTTCCAACCAAGCTTAAAAGGTGTTTCTTAGACATTTTATTTTATTTCTTGAGAATTGTGTCTTTAGATCCATGACTTATTTTTAATTAGCTCATCTCTTTAACTTGACTCTCATTTTTTATTTATTTGTGTATTCTGGATATTAATCCTCTATCAAATGTATGGCTGACAAATATTTACTCATGTGTAGACTTTCTCTTCACTCTCCACACTTAATTTATTTTTTTCCTTTGCTATACAGAAGCTATACCTGTAGTTTTATGAAGTCCCATTTGTCAACTATTGATCATAATTCTAGAGTCAATGTAGTTCTCCTCAAAGTTTCTTTTGCCACACCTATAAGATATAGAGTTCTGCCTATGCAGTTTGAGCATTTCAAGTTATTCATTCAGTTCATGTGGTGTAGAAATTTATGCAGGTAAAAGATATGGGTATGACTTCATTCTTCTTTACTTGGACTTCCTATTGTCCCAGCACAATTTGTTGAAGATGCTATCTTTGCTTGAGTGTTTTATTATAGTATTGTTGTCAAATATCAGATTGTTGTATGCTGATACTTATGTTTAGATCTCTTATTTCCATTGATCTGCATGTTTGTTTTTGTGTCTGCACCATGCTGTCTTTATTGTGAATTCTGGTATGATAATTCTTTTTGTATTTTTCTTTTGTCTCAGTATTTCTTTCATATATCTGGGTAATTTTGTGGTTTCATACAAATTTCAGGATTTTTTCTATATATGTGACAAATGTTGGAGGGATTTTGAGATTGCATTGAATCTGTAAATTGCTTTTGGTAGGATGGTCATTTTCTCAATATTAATTAACACCAATTCATATGCATACGAATTCTTTACATCTTCAAGTGTTTTTCTCATCCTATTTCTTCAGAGATAAATAAAATTTTCAGATAAATGGATAAAATTAAAACAATATCATACTAAGTAAAATAACTCATACTTATAAAGACAAACACCTCATACTATCTCTAATGTGTATATCTTATATCTGCACCTTTACATGTGGAAACTGAAAACCAAGCAAAGTAAAATTGACCGTGGTCAGGAGTCATTCAAATAAGGAACTTTTGAGAAGGGGTAGGAGGACACAAGTGCTACCAAGCAGGGGATGGGAAAATTTAGAATATAACTTTGTCTGCACTGGAAGAATGGAGGGAAAAATACATACTAATTAATCAAATTTATTTAATTAATCCCACAGGTCCTCTAGGTCCCTACAGCTTTTGCAACCCCTTTCCCTGACTCTTTCTTGGGGATGAGAACTCCTTCTTAAAGGCTCAGTTGACCTTAGGGCCTCTGCTGCTCAGAGCTTAGCCAGGCTAATCTCTGACCCCTATTGAGTTGGGTAATGGCCCACTGAATGGCTTGTGTCATCACTTGCCTTCCAGGACCTCCATAGTCAGGCTCCACTGAAAATCTTGATGCCAGATACCCAGTACAGAGTCTCTCTGGGCTAAGCCAGGCTAAGCTCTAAACCCTACTGAGTGCATGACAACCCACTGCGTAGTTTGTCATTTCCCCTTCCTCTTACTCATCCATGGGAACAGTGTCCTCTTTACCCTCTCATTCACCCTTGAGATGCCCTTTAGAAAACTTCCAGCCTTTCCAACTTAAAAGGATCCAAATCTATTCACCTTTGCAATAAAATTTGTACTCAGTATGCCTTAGCCAATCAATGCATGTGACACTCTAGATCCCAATATTATTCATGACCTTTACAAATACTGCAAGTGATCTGGGAAATTAAGAGACACTCCCTACCTCTAAGCCTTCTCTTATCTTGCTCCAAGCTTTCTCTCTGTTCTTCTTTGTTTGCCCACTCCATTTCTTTTAGCTATAAAGCCTGAAAAAGATGATTCCTTCACTAATTTGATCTGGTAAATGAATCTCCCTCCATTGGCCTAAATGCACAGCTCCCTCTCCTTCTCCAACACCTCCAGTTTCCAGTTCTCTCTCTTCAACAACAATTTGCACAAATCAACTCTCTCTGGCACCCTGTTTTAGCACACCAGCATCCCCAAGTCCTACTCTTTCTTACTCCTGTCATGCTAAAGGACCTCCCTGTCAGTTGCCTAAAGCAGCCATGGCTTTCCTGTGGTGGGAAACTGTTGAAGTGGATGGCTTGGTCAGAGTACATATTCCCTTTTAATTAAGCAAACTCTCTCAAATAGAGAAAGATTGGGGTCCTATATTGTTAATTCCTCTGCCTTTATTAAGGAATTTCAGTATATTGGCCAATGTTATAATCTCACCTTCTATGACATCCTTATGACCCTTACAATCTTCTTCCTGTTGAGCATAGATGAGTCTAGGATCAGGTTAGGTCACATGCATATGAAATCCATCAAACTGATGCTGCCCATCCCAATGGCACTGAGGCAATTCTCAGATAGGACCCTGGATGAGATTACAATACACAAGTAGATATCTGAGCTAGGGATCAATTTGCAACTTGTCTCCTAGTCAGACATTATAAGGCAACCCTTAAATTAGTTATTTATGACAGAATCTGAAAAAGTCCAAGTGATCATCCAGGACAAGCATGGGAACATATCTTAATTCTTGGAGCACCTTAAAAACTAAGGATTATAGTCAGCATTGGTCAGAAACTTTTGGAGGCTGTCCTTATTGGTCCTATAGGAGACATGATGCATATTCAGGAAAGCATACTGCCTGTTATGCAGAATAGAAATTTTTTTATGTCCTAATTGAGAACCCCTAGCACCACACCTTGAGAGATAGGAGTTATTGGTAAATTGTCCTATAGCATTCATCACAACCACCCATCAGGCACCATCAAAATACTCTCTCAGCCCCTAGGTACTGACACTTTTATAAAGTGATCCAATGTTCCTCAAGAGTTCTTACATCCCTAAAATAACCTTTGCCAGTTCCCATCACAGGGTTTATTGCAGCAAGGCAATACCAATGAGCAGTCCAGTTTCAGCTTTTCCTTGCAATCCTGGATGTGACTGCTGGTGCTGCCACTGGAAGAACAGGACTAACTATTTCTTTAGTGATTGACCATTATTTTTCATCTCAGTTCATTCATGATCTTCAACATGTGGCTCAGACAATCCTCACTCTGAAGCAGCCAACATATTCCTTGACCCCTGTAGTGGTACAAAATCCGTGATGATTAGATTTGCTAACTTTGTCTTTGTCCCTTTCTCCAGGAGGAATTTTGCTTTTCTATCAACCACTCAGACACAGTAAAAGGCAAAATCCTAGAATGCCAGGTGATTCACAAAAACATACACAACAGATTGATGCCTCTTGCCATTGGACTGTTAGCAGTCCAATATGGAACTTGATACTATGCTTTTTTTTTTGTTTGTTTGTTTTTTTTGTTGTTGTTATTGTTCTTCTTTTTGTTTTTGTTTTGGTTTGGTTTTCTTTGAGACTGAGTTTCTCTTTGTAGCCTTGGTTGTCCTTGACTCACTGTGTAGATTAGGCTGGCCTTAGAATCACAGAGATCTAACTGCCTGCTTCTCCCTGCCGAGTGGTGGGATTACAGAAGTATGCCACAGTGCCTAATGGATACTAAGTTTCTTGTCTCCTCTTCTCCTTCTTTTTTAATCATACTATTTGCATCCTGTCTCATAAACTTCTTGTCTAGGTTCCTTCAACAATAGATCCAAAATATTTCTAAACAGACTTTTTTGGTTTTGTTTTTTAAGACTGAGTTTCTCTGCGTAGCAGACCAGGCCGTCCTTGAACTCACAGCAATCCACCTATTTCTGCCTCCCAAGTGCTGGAATAAAAGGCTTGTTCCACTGTGCCTGGCTCAGATTTATTTATTTTTTAATCAATTGTTATTAAATGAATACTGGCCCTTAGCTAAGAAGGCAGAGATCTGTAACTCCAGATTATATCCTTCCTGACTGCAAAGATTGAACTTGCTCTTCTGCCTCCTCTGAGAGCTGTGTGGCTACTGGACTCCCATGCCTTAGGATGTCCTTCCTCTGGGACATTGTACCACCTCAGAGCTTTATGTTTCCTGGGCTCCTGCATCTCAGGATGCCCTTTCATTTGGACACATTCGCACCTAGGAGCTATGTGGCTTTTGGGCTATTCCAAGTGCCAGGGCACCTTCCCATTAGAACAAGAAGGACAACACAGACTAATGGCTGCTGAGAGAGAGAGGGAGGGGAGAGAGAGAGAGAGAGAGAGAGAGAGAGA
>OU015745.1:66035469-66046641 GCA_907169655.1 Acomys percivali | reverse complement strand
TGTGTGTGTGTGTGTGTGTGTGTGTGTGTGTGTGTGTGTGTGACAATGATAATAAAGTCAAGGAAGTTAATGACAAATTATATATGGAAGATTGATTTTTCTTCTTTTTCCACATGCATATAATTATATATAGTCAACTGTGGTTCTAAAGTTTTACATAAAATGTTAAAGAAATATATAATTCTCAATAATGATTTTCATCCTTTTATTTATTAAAACTTTGTAATTACTTTCTGTTTACCATTTTCACTCTGCAATGCTATGTTGCTACACTTTACTTACTTTGTAACTGTGTTAAATATGCTATGAATGTTTTGGGGTTTTCAGAGCTTGTGTTGTATAACCCTATTAGTCTTAATATCTTCCAAATATAAGCATAGAGATTCTGGCAATTCAAATGTACGAGAAAATACCCAAAAAAGCTCCCTGTAAGTGAGATAAATGTCCAAAATAATCAGGAAAGATAAAAACATGAGAAGGCAGCTAATGTCTGTGATAAGAATGGAATTGTAATGAAAAGAAAATCAGTGCTAGCTCTGCTCTTCCCTCTCTAACTTCAAACGTTGCAGTCTTATTAAGTGCTCAATGTTCGAAAAATATAGAAAGAGAATTAAGTCGGTGAGTGAAAGGAACAAACACACACTCAGTTCAGTGATAATGTGTTGTGACAAAAAGAAGAGAGTCAACACAAGGACCTCAGAGAAGGCCAGGGGAGATCAAGGATGCCAAGCTGCTAATTGCAAGTTAAGGTGGTTCATAGCACTAGGAATGTTCTCGGACTGATAATAATGCAATTTTTGAAGGGTTTTAATATCCTCAGGTAGAGACCACTGTTACACTACTGGAAGAGTTGATACCATTAATTAAGAAAGCATTCCTTAAACACATTTTCAGTTTTAAAGGGATTGGGTTTAGAAGGATGAAAGCACCCACTAGCACCTATATTTACAAAAGTGCAAAGGAAATACCAGTAAACAAACAATGAGAAAATCAAGTTATAATCACAATATTCATCAGAAAGATTTTTGTCAAAGAAACTTTAAACAACATTCAAACATCTACACCAAGAGCCTCTGGGACACTTGACCATTCAAGACAGATGATTTTATTTTTCACCAATCAACAGCAATATAGCAGAAGCCTAATTTTACTTCATAGTGACTATGACATGCAGTGGAGATGTTCCTATCATCCAGAGGTAGACTTTTCACACATCAAAAATGATTAAAGAGCTGATGTAAGTTATGGTTTTGATTAAAAGTAAAATAAAATTCTATATATTAGTAGTTCTTAAATTATGGAAATTAAATTTCTTGTCATTCATGGTCTAATGATATTAATATAGTTGTAGTCCCCCAGAAGAACCAATTCCTCAGGCTCATCCCTAGCATTTCAACAAAGAACTAGATCTAGTCTCTCTTCTAGCTTGTCCATGCTCCCTGTGGATCTATCAGATCACATCCTATTGATGCCCCAGAAATAAGTCCCTAGACCTATAGGCACCCAACCCAAGATGCCTAGACAGAAGCTTTAATATAGCCAAGACAAGATGTCTTTATTAGAGGACAAGTATCCTACCACAACAGGGTGTAAATATCCAACATAGATGAGACAAAAGAAAAAGACCTCAAAACCACCTACACGAAGATGATAGATGTCTTTAAAAAGAAAGTAAATAGATCCTTGAAAGAAATAATGGGAAACCCAAACAAACAATTGGAGGAAGTGGATAAATAACTTAAGGAAAGCCAGAAAAACACATATGAACAATTGTATAGAATTAATTATTTTCTTTAAGAAAGTTAAAAAACACAAATAGTTGAAGAAAATGAATAAAAATACTCAAGACCTGAAAATAGACATAGAAGCAACAACAACAACAAAAACCCAAACTGAGGGAATTATAGCAATGAAAAATTTAATAATTCAAATAGGAACTACAGAGGCAAGATGAACAACATAATCCAGGGGATAAAAGGAAGACTATCCGGCATTGAAGACATGATAAAAAGTATACACCAGTCAAATAAAATATTAAATCAATAATTCCTGGCAAAAACATCCTAGAAACAGGCCAATATGAAAACACCAAAGCTAAGAATTATAGAAATAGAGCAAGGAGAAGAATCTCAGTTCAATGGCCCAGAAAATATTTTCAACAAATTCATAGAAGAAAAAACTACTGACCTCAAGAAGGAAGTTTCAATAAGCATACAGAATACCAAATAGGTTGGACTAGAAGAGAAAGTTCCATCACCACATAAATAATCAGATACACCGATCAATGGATTCTCATTGAAGACTCAAATATAAATCCACACATCTATAGACACCTGATATTTGGTAAAGAAGCCAGAAGTACACAATGGAAAAATAATCAGCATCTTCAGCAGTGGTGCAGGTCAAACTGGATATCTCCATGTAGAAAAATAAAAATAGATGGATACTTATCCAAACACCTCAGTGAAAAATTAGACACACAATGGCAAATAAAAGGGAAAGTAGGAAATGGGTTTGAACATTGGCACAACAGATGATATCCTGAACAGAGCACCAATAATGCAGGCTCTAAGATCAACAATTAATAAATCGGACCTGATAAAATTGAAAACTTCTGTAAAGCAAAGGACTCCAATCATAGGACAAACAATGAGTTACAGAATGAAACAAAAAACTTTCACCAACTCCACATCCAAAACCTGGCTACTATCCATACACATAAAGAATTGAAGAAACAACCCAATTAAAATTTGAGTCCAGATTTAAATGAAGAATTCTCAATTGGTGAACTTCAAAATGCAGAGAAATACCTATAGAAATGTTCAACATCATTAGCCATCAGGGAAATGCAAATCAAAACTACATTTAGATTCCATCTCATGCCTATCAGAATGGCTATCAATAACACAAGTAAAAGCTCATGCTGCCAGGATGTGGAGCAAGGGGATTACTCCTCCATTGCTGGTGGGACTCCAAAGTCATACAGATACAACAGAATCAATACAATGGTTTCTCATAAAATTGGGATTCACTCTACCTAATGGCCAGCTCTACTAACCTTGGCATATACCCAAAGAATGCTCTATTCACCATCAAAGACACTTGCTCAACTATGTTCATAGTGGCCTTTTTCATAATAGCCAGAAACTGTAAACAACCTAGGTGTACCTCAACCAAACAATGGATGAAGAAAATGTGCAATAGTTGCACAATTTAAGATTAAGCAACTGATAAGAAAAGAAAAATTGTATCATGAAATTTGTAGGAAAATCAATCCAACTGAAATAAACAAGTTGTCCTGTATGAGGCGATTCAAAACTCAGAAAGATAAATAAGATATGTATGCACTTATAAGTAGACATTAGCTGCTGTTGATTAAATGATAACCAAACTACAACCTGTAGGTCCAGAGATGTTAGGTAAAGAGGCAGGTTCTAGCTGGGAAACAAGAATCTCCTGGAAAAGGGAAGTAGAATATATTTGGGTGGGTGCAGATTTTGGGTGGTTGGAGATGTGAGTGGGAGGAATGAGATAGAGGGTGAAAATACAGAGAAAGACAGCTGGAATTACTGGGCATTTGGGAGTCAATGTGGGAAGCTGGTGCAGTGGAAACTTTCTGGAATCTATGATGGTGATCCTAATGAGGACTCCTATAAATAAGATGTACAGAATCTGAACTGGCCATCTTCTGTAGTCAGCCAAGGCTCACAGTGGTGGGAATTGTTTGTCTTTCTTGAGTTGTTAACAAGGGGAGGTGTGCAGATCCCTAAACAACCTTTTGACTTTTAAGGTGACCTGTGCAGATCTTGTCGGCTAGACATGGGATCTGAGCACTTGCAAGAATGGGATGAGCTATAGTCTAATTTTTCAGACAATCTTACTTCAGTTCCAGTACTTTTATACAAGAATGTAACAAAAAAGTAATGATCCAAGGAAGACTGTTTGAGTTCAGAAAAAAAGCATAATCAGAAAATACATGTAAATAAATGCCCTTAAGCACATACTAAATATTAACAGAACAGCCCTTTTCCAAACCTTTCTTAAGGAAGACTAACTTAAAACAATTACTTGGTGCACATTATAGATTATATCTGGGAAGTCATGAGAGCAAGGCAGAAGGGTATATCCAGATTTCGGGTACACTGGACAGATTGGGTTCTAAAGATATGATCTGACATTCAACAAGAATATACATGCCTGGTAAATTGACTGTAAATGATTTCCACAGGAGGAAAAATCATGTCCAAGAACAATTCAGGGAACAAAATCTGCTTGAGATAAAAGGTCCTCTGACTTTTTCTGGAACCTCTCTCTCAGTTCCCCAAGGCATTATTCACTATATGGTTCATTCTTTTGACATATTCTGACACAATCCAGGCTGATACTAAATCAGAGGGTTGCTCTCTGCAAATTTACAGTAGAACTTCGTTGTTGAGGACAACTTCCACTAAGTTCTTTAAACATGGAGAGATCACGGTGTTGTCAACATGGAGCCTTCACTCATACATTCTAGTCTCTATGGTATGACACAGTATTCTACAGGATACTGAAAGAGAAGCCTGGACACCATCCTACCCGCCAATCCTTTGACCTACAATTAATCCTCCCACCAAGATGTGCTGGGGCAAGGGAGGCTAAAATCCTGTGGGAGTGGCCAACTAATGTCTGGTTAAATTTAAGGTCTACTCCTTGAGAAAGTACGCATCCCCAGCACTGCTTACATTACTAAGAACTGGAGACTGCAGAAGGCAAATACAACTGGTCTAATAAAAAAAATCAGTGATATGTCTGTTGTACTCGTAGATTGTCCTTGTCCAGTTGTCTTCACAAATAGTTTCTCATGTACCAAATGGGAACAGATACAGAGATGCACAGCCAGACATTATGACAAGAGAGACTAAATTACAAGTCTCCAATATAGTGCCTCCTCTTGGAAATCAGGGAACCCTGTGGAAGAGGGAGAAGAGAGATTGTAGGAGACAAAGGGGATGGTGGACACCAGGAGACTAAAGCCTACCGAATCAATTAAACAAGGCATATGAGCTCACAGTGACTAAAGTAGCAACTAAGTAGCCTTCAGGGTTCTGCACCAAATCTTATGCATATATGTTGTGGCCCTTAGCTTACTGGGACTCCTAACTGGGGTACAGTGTTTTTCTATGACTTGTTTGTATGTTCTTGAGACTCTTCTTCTTTTAGGGTTGCATTGTTGGTCTCAGAGTGAGCAGTTTCAACTTGATTTATAATATTTTTTCTTGTTTAGGTGTTGTCTCTTGGAGGCCTGCTCTTTTCTGAAGGAAGCTGGTGTGACAGTGAATCTGGAGGATAAGGGAGCTGAAGTGGTGGGACATTGTGGAGGGAGTGTGATTGGAAAGTATTGTATAAAAGAAGAATGTTTTTATTTCTCAAGAAACTTTAAATGAATATTAGTCCTTGTGCATTTTTAACATTCCTGTATCATGGCATATCTATGTCTAAATCTGTATCTTCACATATGTATACATTCATATTTTATAAATTTATATCCCATTTATATAATATAATATAATTTAATATGTATGTAGATTTTCAAATTTTCTGAATTCCATTTGAATTCATAAAGAGGACATATATATATATATATATATATATATATATATATATATATATATATGCCTTTAACACAACTAAGGAAATTGCCATTGTTTGTATTTGAATGCATTCAGTTTTTTATCTTTATTTATGCATATGTGTGTGCAGGTACTCTCAGAGTTCAGAAGATTGCCTCTGATCCTCTGGAGCTGATGAATCAGGCAGTCCTGAGCTGTCTGACAAATTTTCAGAAAAGGCCCTCTGTACTAATGACACATGATCTTAACCATTGAGCTACCTCATTAGTCTCTTTTTCTATATATTTCATGGACATAAACAGTATGAAGAACCTAGTAGCTGTTTTCTGTATGTTTATCTGCTGATTTTTCATTTCTAAAATAATCAGTTTTCTGAAAAAAGAGATTTCTAAGGCAAAATTTCTTGACTCTTTCTCTCCCAGCAACTATTTTCCCACAATGTTGCACTCTTAACATGTATCTTAAAGAATATTGCCGGGTTGAGGTGAAGATGAAAGAAAGTCTATAAAGCTATTTCTGTTAATTTTGATTCTGTAATGTTTTTGTGGAAATACTCAGAATGGGTTAGGAAGTCTCAGCTTCATTATATTTTAGTCATGTAAGGACATCATCATGGTAAAATGCAAATGTCCCTTTTGTTTGGATGTCCTTTTGATTGGCACATCTGTGTGTATGTGGGACATTATGAGGAGGGAGGCCAAAATAAAATTGTCCTCATGCACCTGCCCTTTAGTGAGTTGTCATGCCTGGCAGAAACTTTCTGGCACCATCTGGTAATAATCTTATGCTCTGAAGCATGTGGATTCATGGGCCTTTTAATTTTTATCTTGTCTAGTATAATTGCAGATGCTATTCTTATTCACAAATGGGCCAAGTTTTGCCTTCAGCCAAAGGCATCCAGCTTCCATTGATGCTAATGTGAGGGCAGCCATAAGAAAAAGTAAAGAAAATTCAGCTAGCACCTCCAATTGTCTTCTGAATCTTAATAAGCCTGTTTTGCTTAATAACACTCAATAGGGGAGAGTTTCACAGGTTATTTGCTCATTTTCTATCAAGGCAATTTATTGGACCCTTTTAGAAAGGGCTATTTTTGTTACAAACCAGATTCTTTGGTTTCTATAGCCCAGAAGAGTAACATGGAGTCATGCTTTTTGTACACATGAAAGGGTTCAGAAAAAAAAAGCTCGAAAATATAAGTCCTGACATTTCAGCACATACAGAAAATGTATGCCCCAAAGAATGGAGGCTTCAGAGAATTCATGCAGTGCCTTTTCACACAAAGACAAGTGCAATTTGTACAGAATATAAAGAATCATAGCTAATTAGATTGGCTTTAATTGGGTTTGTGCTAAATCTAATGCTTTATAGAACCATCAGGGCTGAAGAGAAATGAGAATCAATTTGAAAAACTTACAGAGAAATTGACTGCTGAGAACTAAAAGAGATAAATAGGCGTCGCATCTCTTATATTAAATAATCAGAATAAAGTAACATTGAGGCACACACTTTTAAAGACGTACAGAGGAGCTTTGCTTGCATTATTAAAAGTAGAAAATTATCAATCATTAATCACTCTATTTTTAATTTTTAATTTAACTCATGGCCACGCTTATTCCTTCTAGAGGGAAAAATGCAAATATGTTACTCCTTCAAGAATGGATGTCCTTCGGTTACATTTAAATATTTGAAATTCTTGTAATGAGTCTAAAATCACTGTGTGAGGATAAGCCTTGACTGTGGTATAAATCAATAATATACCTGATGTGGTACAGACCTATTGAGTAGCAGGGATATGATTGCAAAACAGAAAGAGGATTTTATATGAAAAAATGCACTCATATATGTGTACTAACAGATAACAGGGTGGGACATTCTGAGAGTGGTAAAAGTCAGATTTCTCTGAGTACTGATTAGAGTATTTCACTTTGATCGCTGATGAGTAATCTGGATTTTTATTCCAGTAGGTATTTGGGGGAAAATAATTCTCCTATTGTCTGTGTGATCTATTTCTGATAAGTAGGAGACTGGCATTAAGTTGTGCTGCTGGTTATCTGTGTCATAATATTTATCTTTGTATTAAGTATACATATTTATGATAGGAACTATTTATTTGTGTTCCTCTGTGAGATAATGTTTACTATATGCACACATGTAGATGCCTGGTGAGGCAATGGAGTGTCAGGTCTTTGGAAATGTACTTACCAGAAATCTTTAGAATATGGGGGGAACAGAGCTTGGGACCTCTGCAAGAAACATAAGTGTTCTTAGCTACTAAGCCAATTCTCTCTATAATGAAGATAACTCATATGATCTTTTTGTAAGAGAGGTTGGGAAAGAGAAGACCAGACTTAAAACATTTTTAGAGAAATGTTTCCTCATTTCTTCGTAGAGTGAAAAGAAACAATACTGTGCACATGATAGAAATGAGCCAATGACTATACAAAACTCAGGTTTTGATTCAATTTCATTTCACACAGTGAAAGAGTGACCTCTTTGTCTGTCTTTCTGTCTCTCCATCTCTGTATATGTCTCTCATATATATATATATATACATATATACATATATAATTATTGACAATGTTCAAAGTTTGCATGAACATACTAGTAAATTCCACTACAGAAATATGTCAACATTTACAAATATTAATTGCTAAATCACTTAGTTCACGTATACACATAAAGTCCTCATGCACCTGTGCATATAGTACTTAATTCCATTCTAACTGCTGTAATGATTCAACATATTTTATGTGTTTAAATTGATCAAGTATTGCATTTTAAATATATGAAGTTTATTGTATATGAATTATAGAACACCAAAGCTGTGAACACGTTTCCATGCTGTACTTGCTTATACTGCCACATTGCTTAATTGTGGCAACTTCATTTTCTCTTTTGTCATCTGATGTGGTTATTATCTTATTTGCATTAAATTCATAGAATAACTCATAGGGGACTGACATATTAGTCATTCTGTGTTTCTACCAGAAAATGAAATTTATCTTTAGAGTTATTTAGAAATTCTTATTTCCTTATTGAAGGGAATTGAGTAAGATAAAGTTGAGGACTGGGTTTAAAATGGAGAATCTTAACTTAAAATATATAGTATACAGTAGATATCTTTCAGCCCCAAAAGATAGAAGTAAGAACCATGAAAATTTGAGACCACCATGCTATAATATAAGAAGATTCTTAAATAAATAAATGATTCTGCTTTTCGGAAGGTTGGTAGGCTGGCTTCTGTTCTATAAGCTGCTGAGCTTCTGTCTTCCTTCAGCACTCAGTGGCAACATCATATTCAAATCTTTCCATCTGCCGTAACTGAGAATTTCATGTCAAAGTTAGAGCATTGTGCAATGCCATGAAGTATCTGCTGTATATACAGTCAGACTATTATATATTACAGCCACATATAGAGTCATAAATTATAACTATATCTGCCACTATCAGAAAAGTGAAAATGAAAAAAAAAAAGAGGATCTTCTTTTCATTTCAAAATATTCTTTGGGAAAGCTTAAGAAAAATATCCACATAAAATTGTGTCTTATTTCCCAGGAAATTGTACAGAAGAGCAATTTCTCAACTGAATTTCAAGTTCTTAGGCTGAGGTCCAAATAAACTGTAGGTTTGAAAACATGCACAGGATAGCTCTCAGATATATGCCTTCCAATGTTTTTCTCAGTACTAATAAGAAGGAGCTTCTAGAATGGCTTCTGAGAGGCAAGAATTTGTAATCTTGACCTTGTATTGGGAAGTAGGCAGTAATGAGATTCTCTCATCCATTATTGGTGTGAGGGCATCAGGAACGGTGATAAGAATGTGTATTTGCTGCTGCTCCAGGACCATCTGTTGACTCACTCATATATTGAAACACCAGGACTTCTATTTGCCTCCAGCTACTTAATAAAAAGGCAAAGCTAATCTCCTCCTTATCTCCCAGTGAGAGCTGTGATTTGCCAACTTTAAAATAAACGATGATTTATCTGGAGGTTATGAAATTGGTATGAAGAGAAAAACTGAATATAAGGCTTAACTTTATTAGTCATTGAACCTACCTCTTGAGATCACTTCTGGGTTTATTTCAAGAAAGTGCTCCATCACATTGCCTCAGTAATCAGATAATTTAAAATCTAGTAATGTATTTTATTCATTCTCCATGTGGTCATTGGCTTTCCTCTCTTCTTTATGATTTTCTTGTCCTTTGCCTCTTAAGAATTAAGTTGTCTGTATTATTTTCCTCATTAAGCAATTTATTTCTTTCCAAGTAAAATGAAGACAGAGGACAGGAAAACACTTTTCATCACTAATGGGATCTATATGAATCTCTTTCAAAGGGAGAAGGTATGTCCAGAGGTGTGGCATTTGGGAATCTTGGTATTTAAACACTCTTTAAACAGAAGACAGGGAATTAAAACAGCAACAACAACAACAAAACAATAACTTGAAAAAAACAGAAAACCTCCTCAAACAAATGAAAACATTTAAATAAATCAATGTTGTGAATTTTACAAATGATTACTCCCTTATCTGTTTTTGGGTCCACTAAAGGGTGGCTAGACAAGTCATAGGCAGTTATCATTATTAATCTGCTAAATGCATGTGGTATTAAACTGAACCCTAATGACTTTTGTTATCCCCATAGCTCATATCTCAACACTCACAGAGAAGCTTCTTTTTTCTGTAAATGGTGGTTAATTGAGATTCCCACATCTGGCTCGGAAGTGAATAAGGGACTTCCAAGTGATCATTTCTAAATGAGTGACCCATAGTACAACCCTATCCTCCCAAGGCTCAGGGATAACTTCAGAAGCCAGGATTCAAAGAGTACAAGAGCTAGAAGATAACAACAAGAAAACTCTTTTTAGACACAGCAAGATAATTGCACATTTGAGCTCAGAATGATTGTGACACCATGAAGAAGATCTGTACAAACTCAAGCCATTTCTGTTTAGCCTACAAAAATAAAGTAAATTACATTTGCATGTGTACTAACACTACTATAAGATACAATGGCAAAATATATGCTCACTGATTACTGTAGCCTACTGCATTCACATTATATATGCATTATTTCTCTGTCAATAATACATCACATATTAACTGCAAGTGTTGAATGGACTGTTTCTTTCTTTTTTAATAATTAAATATTTTTATTTTTTACATATACATATATATTATTACATATGTATACAATAAAATACCTATAGCAAGAAGACCCATGACATAATCATGAATTACATAAATGTTACATTCTAGTGTTTTGGCTATTTGAATTTGACAACCTTGAATAAAACGTCTTTCTATCTTGATGAGTCTACAATTCTGAATGTAAATCAATCTCCATCACATCTTGTCATTATCAACTTAAAACCTCTATCTAGACCTTAAATATGTCAACTCCTAAAAAACTAAGCTTCATTGTAAAACTAAACTACCTGGTCTTCAAACCCATCAGAGACTTGAGAAGGAATAAATTTATTATATGAGTAGACAGGAAGTGCAGCTTAACCATTTCCCAAATTAGAAGATGACAGGGACAGTTTGCTACATGAGCACTGACCCA
>OU015745.1:65993337-66030469 GCA_907169655.1 Acomys percivali | reverse complement strand
TTTCTTGGTTTGGTCTACATTACTCAGGACAATCTTTTCTACTTCCATGCACTTGCCTTCAAATGTCAAGATTTCCTTGTTTTTAATACCTGAGTAATGTTCTATAGTGTAACTGTACCACAGCTTCTTTACCCATTCTTTGGTTGAGGGACATCTAGGTTGTTTCCAGATTCTGGCTATTATTAATAAAGCTGCTATAAATATAGTTTAGAAAATGTCCTTGTTGTATGGTGGAGCATCTTTTGGGTATAATCCTAGGAGTGGTATGGCTGGGTCCTGAGGTACAGTTAGTCCCAATTTTCTGAGAAAGTACCAGATTGATTTGCAAAGTTGTTGTACAATTTGCACTCCCAGCAGCAATGGAGGAGTGTTGGGCTGTCTCTTTATTGTGTCACTTCATTAGAAATGTATTAGGAAAAAATTAACAGACGTGACTCAGCTAGGATCAACTTCATTCCCAAGGCCATTCTTGTTTTACTGGTCTCACTCAGGGGTTGAAACCTTCATTATACCTGTATACATCACTGATGTATTGACTGGTTATTACTATTTCCACCTTGCTTTCTTGCTATGTCTTCTTCCTTCTTTTTATACAATCACAGTCATTAACCACAAAAATCAAAGGAATCTAGTGCTGCTTAGACTTTGTGTTTATTTTGTTTTTATGTTGTTTGTCTGTTTGCTTTTATTTTTTGTCCAGTCGATACAAACTAGTCATTAGAGGATAATCAACCTAAATTGAGAGAATACTGCAATAAGATTGGACTTTGTGCAACCTGTAAGACATTTTTTTTATTAATTTATGTGAAAGGGCCTAATCCAGTGTGAGTTTGTTCAACCCCTGGGCAGTAGGTCTTGGTTTGTACCAGAGTGTAAAGTGAGGAAATCATGTGGAACAATCCTATGAGTACCGTTCCTTTGTTGTCTGTGTTCAGCATCTGTCTCCTGGTTCCTGTTCTGCTAGGTACCTGTCCTTTTATGATGAATTATACACTGTTGGATGAACATTCTCTACCAAGTTGTTTTGGCAATTGTCTTTGTTAGGGTTTCTATTGATGTGATAAAAGAACTATGACCAAAAGCTAATGGAGGGAGGAAAAAGATAATTTCACCCTCACTCACATAAGAGTGCATCACGGAGGGAAATCAGGACAAAACTCAAAGCAGGGCAAAAATCTGGAGACTCAAGCAGGCACCATAATAATAAGCACTTACTAGCTTATTCCTCCTTTTGGCTTCTTGACTTTTTATAGCTCCCAGGGTGAAACTGTCCATAGTGGGCTGTACCTTTACACACTAACCATCAACCAAGAAAATGCACAACAGAATAATCCACAGGCTAATGTGGATTTTCTCAACTCAGTTTCTCTATTTCAAAATGACTCTAATCTGTGTAATTTTTTATTTTATTTATTATTATTTTACAGTGCAGGACAGAAGAGGGCATCAGATCACATTATAGATGTTTGTGAGCCATCTGCTCTTCCAAAGGTCCTGAGTTCAATTCCCAGAAACCACATGGTGGCTCACAACCATCTAGTCCGTGTCATTTTGACAAAAAATAACTAGTATAGTCAGCTTTCTGACACTGCTATAGCAAAAACAAACAAACAAATAAATAAACAAAAACCCTAATTAGACTTTTTTTTTTAAAGCAAAGGGAGAAACACAAGTGTGAACTTAGGCAGGGACTGGAGCACAGGACACAGACAAATGCTGTTTACAGGCTTACTCAGCTACATTTCATATATACTCAGGGCAACCTGCCCAGGAGTGACACTGCTCACAGTGGGCTGAGCTCCCCTACTCACTCAGTAATCAAAATAAATGTCCTACAAGCACTGATCTACAGGCAATGTGCTGGAGGTATGTGCTCAGGAGAACATTATGATAGGCAGATTTGGGCCCAGGGGCCCCGTTCAAACTAAGGCACCAGCCAAGGACAATACAGGTGTTAAACTTTAAACCCCTACCCAGATCTAGCCAATGGGTAGAACATTCTCCACAGTTGAGTGGAGAGTGGGGTATGGCTTTCTCATGTACTCTGGTGCCTCACATATGACCATGTCACCTGGAGGGGGAGACCTGGTGGAACTCAGAGGAAGGACAGCAGGTTACCAAGAAGAGACTTGATACCCTATGAGCATATACAGGGGGAGGTAATCCCCCTCAGTAACAGTCATAGGGGAGGGGAATAAGGGGAAAATGGGAGGGAGGGGAGAATGGGAGGATACAAGGGATGGAATAACCATAGAGATGTAACAAGAATAAATTAATAATTAAAAAAATAAAAAATAAAATAAAAAGAACAAAAAATAAAAGAATTTATTGCAGTGAAAAAAATAAAATAAAAAAAGGAAAGGTGTTCTTTTGTAATAAAAATATTATATTTTTATAGAATGAGTCTGCAACTGAAATGATTACTCTGTAGAGAAAATATAACAATGCATTTGGAATAAAAACAAACTTTTTAGAATGGACATAGGACTATATTAGAAACAATAAACCACATTAGCAACATCTGTCTATGAGGTTTATGATATCAGTAGTTCATTATGGATAAGCCATACCAAACACACCAAATCTCTGACCTCCTTTCTGTATTAGTGTACTTTCTGTTGCTCTGAGAAAAACAGCTGGGGAAGGAAAGGGTTTGTTTAACTTATGGCTTAAATTCCACCAAGTATAGAAGCCAAGGAAGAACTCAAATCAGAAACTGAAGCAGAGACTATGGGGAAATGCTTCCTTCCTTACAGGTTTCTTCTTCTGGGTTTCTCTGATATATCTCTTTTCGACTCCAGGCCCACTTGTCCAATGATGGCACATGCCAATTGGGTAGGTCTTTCTCAATCCAATTAGCAATAATAAAATGCCCCCATACCCATAACCACTAATCTTTCTGGTGGATGCAATTTCTTTTTGAAAACATTTTTATTAAATATTTTTTTTATTTTTTGCATATGCATTTATATTAGCATACATATATACAATAAACTATCTATAACAAGAAGAACCATGATACAATCAGTAATTATACAAATGTTACATTCTTACTGTTTTGGGTACTCATATTTGGCAGCCTTGAAGAAAACATCTTTTCTATCTTGGTGCATATAAAATCCTGAATGTAAATCAATATCTATCATATCTCACAATTATCAACTTAAAACATCTATCTAGAACTAAAAACATCTTAACCAGTAAACAATTAAGTTTCATTGTAAAATTAACTATTTGGTCTTCAACCCTATCAGAGACTTGAGAGGGAAATAACATTGATTACCTGATTATACCAGGAGTGTTAATTAAGATTACTTCTTTTATTACATTTGTACTTATCAGACAAAGTTTAACAACCAGATTTCATCTCTTCTGATTCATGACTGTTGATGCAATGCAGCAATAGGCAACAAGCTACCTATAGGCATAATGTTATTATGTAATTCAAAGTGTGTTGCTGAGGAATGAATTCAGGACTTTTGCATGCTGGGTTATATTCTAAACTCACTATCAGACTGAGTTATAATCTTGGCCCAAGGAAAATCATTTGAAGTCTCAAGCTTTCTTTAAATTTTGTCATGGTGTGTACTGGAAAGGAACTGTAACAGCAACATCTGCCTTTAACAAAACCCCAAGGTTTTATGGAAAAATATAAAACACTGAAGATTTTTGGAAATTTTCATAATTGGTTGCTTTAGTGATACTCACATGTGCATATGACTTGGGATTACATAACATGTTGGGGGTCTTCTCCCTGGAGAAATATGATTCTTCCTCAGTCAGTAGTCATTGGTTGCTTATAGTGTTTCATCTAGGGGTAATGTCTTATGAGATTTTCATTACAAATTTTTCAATTACAGTGATGCCTCATTGTGAAGGTTTTGCTCAAGCAAGTAAACTTCTGGTTTCAGGACATGTATAGAAGACACTATTTCACAGAAGGAGTACTACTTCTCTGGCTCTTACAATAATTTTTCTGTCTTCAGTAATATTTCCTGAGCCTTATGTTGCATTGTACATGTACCAATTGATGAGAGGTGGGATCTGTACTTACTTGCTTAAAAGGACAGAAATTGTCTGTTGCCGTGTCACCCCAAACACACGGGATCTTGTCTTAAAAGGACAGATACTTTGAATGAAATGTGAAAATACATTAATTTAGAAAAAGAGCAGTGGTGTGTTCTTCTTTGGGCCTTGATCCTCTTCAGCCATGAGTAGTTGTCTAGAGTTTCTGAACCCAGCATTAACTTTTACCTACTGAGTTGGTCTTACATTAAGTTAATCAATTTTTGTTTACTCTCAAGATGGAAGTACCACTATTGCAGCACATGGGCTATCTTGATGGGTTGCTAATTGTTGTGCTTCCATATGCTTTACCGCTGACTAGGCTCTGTATGTTTTCTCTCCCTTGGCAGCTTCCATAGCACCTTCTGATACTGTAAAAGCTAGTCTTCTCTGTTACGGTTTTGTAAATTCCAGATCCAGATGGTTTAACAGCAGGTTTTGATTATATCTTCAAAGAAAAAGTATTACAATGATTATTAAATTATTCCAATTATAAGACAGAAATACCCTCCAATACTATACCTAAAGCATTATTTTAGTACTCCAAATAGGCAAAGATACACCAAAAATAAAACAACAGGTCAGTATCTCTGATGGACACAGAATCAACACTTTTCAGTAAAATACTTAAAAACTAAATACAGAAATATATTTAAACTTTGGCTTTATCCCATAAATGAAGGGATGGCTCAACATAAGTAAATCAAGTAACTGTAATACGTGTTATAAATGGATTTAAATATAAAAATCACATGGTCATCTCAATAGATGTAGAAAAGGACTTAATGGAAGCAGAATCCCTAAGTAAAAAAGAGAAAAAGAAGAGAATACAGGAGATATTGAATGGAGCATAGACAAAGAGGAAATAATATAATAATACAATGAGATTATTATCTCAAAATACAAAAATTAGCCAGGCGGTGGAGGTGCATGCCTTTAATCCCAGCACTCGGGAGGCAGAGGCAGGCGGATCACTGTGAGTTCGAAGCCAGCCTGGTCTACAAAGGGAGTCCAGGACAGCCAAGGCTACACAGAGAAACCCTGTCTCAAAAAACCAAAAACCAAAAACAAAAAAAAAACCACAAAAATTAATGTAAAATAATGTAATGAATGAAACAATAATGAAACTGGTAAAATTGTCAAGTATACTAGGATTTTTTTAAAGGCATGAATTCATTTAATTTTAAAAATGAATCTAATTTTCTTTCATGATAAAAGTTCTAGAGAGAATTGGCCTAAAGGGAACCTGCTTCAACATAACAAATGCTATATAAGATAACCTAACATCATCATCCTAAATGGAGAAAAACTCAAAGAGATACCACTAAAATACAGAAAATCCTTTTTTAAAATTATACCTAAGCTTCATCCACTTTCCGAATTGTGTTTTCTAGTAACAAACAAAACTTACCATTATTATCATGCTCATTTTACTGGTTTATGATTTCCTATTTGTTTTTATTTCTTTTCCATTCAGGTTGTGTAATGTAATGACAGTAATATTGCTGGCTTATGTCTTAGAGGAAAAAGCTTGTTGAATTCAGGCTATTAAGCAAGAATGAAACTTACATTTGTTGAATGTAAATCTCCCTCTAGGGTCTGACAGCTCTGACATACTACAGGTGGTTGGGTCTTATATTGTGAATATTAGACTTGTTGAACAACTTCCTCTGTATCAGATTGTGAAACCCTGGTTGTTCTTACTTGTTTTTTAGGTTTTTTTTTTCAAAATTTATAAATTAGGATTATTGATGCTCAAAGGAGCAGCCATGCTAATGTCACCTTTCAATTACTTTGAACATTAGGATTCATCTTCTGGAGGTTGTGGTGAAGTTTAGATGATAATACTTTTCTTTCACTTCAATATTTTCCTTCAGAAGAGAACACTACCAGTTTTTAACATTCCAAGAATCTTCAATTCTAAGGGTCCCAGGGCCATGGATATTTCCTGTAATCAAGATTTAGTGCTAACTGAGAAAGGAATGAGTCACTTCCCACATATATCTTCCATTACTTGACTTCTCTGATAAATAATTTGATCAAATGTGAGTGGTGACTATGAAAGAGATTTATAAATATGTATAAATTTTGACTTTAAAGTGATCTTTGACTTTTAAAGAACTAGAATTCTCTTTGTTTCCCATCATAATGCAAAAATGAAGTTGATTCATTTGAATAAAACATGGGCAAGTTAGAGAAAGGATAAGGTAGTGTGGCTGTAGAACATTGTCAGGAGTGGTAGTGTACCATCAAATGTTTTTATTTTTCCCCATAGTGGACAGAAAATTTGGATGGTATTTTATGTGTCCTGCTTGACATAATTGTATTCAGTAGTAAGATGATAGACTGAGAGTTGCCTGTAATTCTCAGATATCTGACCATTCTTCCTCTATTCTTATGAATAGGGGACTCCTATTTGAAAAGTTAAATGGAATATGCCTTAAAACAAACCATTTGCATTTCTAGAGTATGAAAATTGCAGCACAATTCTACATGTGACAGAATACTTGAGCAAAGGAGAGTTAGCAATGTCATTTTTACAAAGACTTTAAAGCCCCTCCTGTACTTTTTATTAAATGGAAAAGAAGAGGCACCTTGAATAAAAGAATATATAATAGAAGATGGGAAAATGATTTCGGTAAAAATGACATAGGCACAGAAGCAAATACTTGCCTATAAAGTGACACAGATTTTTATAACTTGCAGCAAAGGTAACCACTGATAGTTTTGGGGCAATGTAATTTCAGAAATATAATTAATTCCTTTTAAACGGCATAAAGACACTCATTCAGTTGACTATTATAACATTTTGAAGACAAAAATTAAGCCTTGCTTTAAAAACAGAGCTAGTCTAGGACTTGAATGAAAATGCATAATATGAGTCTGAATCTTTTTGTAGTAGCAATAAAATAAGATATTCACCAAAAAAGGTGAAGAAAGGTAAGTAACACACATCAAAGAACACAGAAGCACATAGAGAAGATTCTAGTTGATAGAGTTTTGGCAGTTTGAGTAGAAACTGTAACAACAAAAATAATATGGTATTTATTTATAAATCAGTTTAAAACAAATAGCCACAGATAATTGAAGTTTCAACTAAATATTAACTATGGATAAAAGAATAGATTTTATGTGCAGACTTGCAGACAGCTATGTGTAAAACAAATGACTTTTGAAAACAGATAGGACATCAGAAACAGAAAAAAAAAAAAAAAAAAAAAAAAAAAAAAGGGCATTTCACCTGAGTCTAGTGTAGTTAGCTGGTGTGTTTGTTAGGCTTAGTGACAAGAATACAGGATATTTACAGGAGCATGGATTCCTCAAAGGCAGCTGTATCACTGCAACGCTCACTCTACCATGGGTGAAAACTCACAAGTCTCCTGGGTTCCCTGCAGGACATTCAGCCAGCTCATTAACTTGGAGAGTCCCCCTGCTTGTCACTCTTTAATTCTCATATAAACTTAAGGAGAGGCCTTTGAGGCATGAAATATTTACTTCCTGTATATTATGAGGTTTGTCCACATATGGAGTGTTAATAATTGAGTCTCTCAAGGAACAAAGGTTCAGTTCTGCAGAAATTGCAACATAGCATCAAAAGATGGATAAATATTTTTTGTCTATTCTGTGGTTTTGGCTTCTTTGTCAAAAATCAGGTATCCATAGGTCTGTAGGTTTATTTCAGAGTATTTGAGTCAATTCCATTGATTGACCAGTCTGTTTCTATTACAGTACCATGCAGTTTCTGACCTATGCCTGGCCTAACCTTAGACCTAAGCCATCAGAAACAGTGAACCCCTGACATTATTAACAATCCTCTGCTGTGCTTGCAGATGGGATCCTAACATAGCTGTCCTCTGAGTGACTCCACACAGGAGCTGATGTGAACAGAGGCAGAAACCCACAGCCAAACATCAGGTTGAAAGCAGGGAGACTTGTGGAAGAGTCAGGGGCAGGTGAAAATGATTCAGAGGGGACAGGAGCTCCACAAGAACTCCAACAGAGCCAAATAATCAGGGGCCCAACAGGGGGCCTGGGGAGACTGAGGATCCAAGCAAGGCCCATACATGGGGTGGGCCTAGGCCATCTACACAGACGTAATTGATGTACAACATGATACTCATACGGATCCCCTATTAAGAGGAGTGGGGATAATTCTGACATGGACTCTGTTGCCTGCTTTTTAATCACTTTCTCTGGCAGGACTACCTAACTAGGTCACAGGGAAAGAAGATAGACTCAGTCCTTATTGAATTTGATATGCTGTGATGGGTGAGTAGGGTGGCTTCCCTTCTCTGAGGAGCAGTAGAGGGGGTATGGGAAAAACAGGGAAGAAGGGTAGGATTTGCAGGAGTGGAGGGAAGGAACCATGACTGGGATGTAATGTGAATAATTAATTTAACAATCCAAATATTTAAATATCCCCTTTCAAGAGAAAAATGGATAAATATAGTTTCATTATTTACTGTCTTTACTGGTATCTCAAAATACCTGATAAAATCAGCAGGAGGAACGGTTTGTCTTGGCTAAGGTTGTAATACAGGTTCATTTATCTCTGTGGGAAGGCATAATGGAAGAAGAATGAGGCATCTTGCTGGTCACATTGCATCTGCAGCTCGGAAAGGGAGAGCAGTAATGTGCTCAGGTCAATTTCTTCTTGTATTCAATGTAGGACCACAGACCGTGGGATGTTGCATCCAACATCCTCAGTAGGTCTCCCACTCTCTGTTAAAGCTCTCTGGAAATATCCTCATAGAGGTATTTGTGGTTTTCTCCCAAGCGATTTCAATTATAGTCAGGATGACAGTAAAGACTAGTCCTAACACCTATTCTTTAAGCCTGGCCCTGCATGTCCTTATACAGAAAGACAATTTAGCCAGTAACACAAGTTAATGTCAGCAGTAATGTCTATTGATTGCATGTGACCTTCAAATGCTCTAATGAAAATGGGGCATAATTATCTCTGTGAGTTTTCTTCATAAATCCCAAATAACTACCAGAGAATGTCAGATCAATTACCTTAAGAGAATATCCCACAAATTATAAAGCCTTATATGTGTCAATGTTTTCAGTTTCATCAAAATCAAGACAAACTTGAGAATCTACCATAGTCCAGGCAAAGCTATAGAACCCTGTAACTAAATGAAACGAAGGAGTCTCATTTAACCAACAAATATATGTAATAAATGCAGAGGGCTAATATAATGAAAGAAAATAAAAGTATCAGTAAAGCATGAAATCTCTCCTCAAAGAAGGCAGAAAGCAGAAAAATCCACGTGAATATGTAAAAATCACAGCACACACAGTACATACCCTGGAGGATGTCCCTATGTCCAGTGTGTATATGGGCAGCACTACGTGTACATACAGAGTTTAATAACTCTGAGAGTGAGATGTTTTGGAGTCCTGGGTAAGCTGGAGTGAGGGTAATATAATAAAGGTATACTGCATACATGAATGAGGTTTATAATGAATCAATAATTTTTATTTTATTTTATAAAGCAACCACTTCAAACTTTGAAAATGAGTGGATAAAATTGCATTTGAGGAGCTTTCTTATAGAAATGCTAAGTGAGGAAGTATTAGAGAAAGGTATGTGGAAGTGTAAGGAGATATAAAGGAAGAAAGGGGGAGTTTAAAATTTAAATGCACATTAATTTTTGATCTTAAAGTCTTTTAACCTTTCTTCCTTTATAGCAAACATAAGAAAAATTTCCTGTTTCCTTTGGATAGTCATTACAGAATCTATTTAAATTAATTCTTCCTTTATAAAAAGAAATCTTACTAGAATGTTCTCTTGTGCAGACATATGAATTGTTAAATAGTATTCCTTCATTCACAGAAAAGAGTAGCAAATGTCTGCTTGTGTGGTAGATGGCTTATAACTTTCCATATTAATCTTGAGAACTCCCCTAAAGCTTCATGACAGTTAGAAATACAAAACTCCATTTGACAATATTGAATGTATGACAGAACAAAACATGTCCGTGTTTTGAATTTTCTAGACAAAATGTAAAAGTAAGGCTAGAAGAAGAACATAAAACAGCCATTTCTGAATTTTGCTACCTCCTCCTTATTAGCTACTTAAATTTGTAAATGCAAATTGTGAGATCACACAATACCTTTCTAGACATCTCCTTCCTTCCATCTGATTCACAAGAGTTTCTTTGACATAATTTTAAAGGAGGAAAAAATAAGGGTTGAAGTAGACATGAGACAGTGAAATGTTTCATCTGTACATTATCACAATAACTGAACATCTTTTCAGTGTTCACAGATTCTAGAGACAATGTTAACTGGCTTGAGTGACAATATCACTGATATATCTTTCCTTACATCTGAATATCCCTGTTGACATGAGACAAAAATAACTATTGTCTCTTGATAGTTGAAGATTTGGTGTGAATAGCTTATTATGTGAAGTGTGTAATCTTCCTCCATTCCCTCTTCTCATTGTATATAAGACAGTCTAGACCCCATAGATATTCAGTGCAACTGGCATACCCTAAGTAATTTGAGGTCTTAATTAAAGAGTTATATAGTGAAAAATATTAATACTTTAAATTTTATTGTTCCATAAAGATTACAATAACCCTTGATTTTCAAAGAATATGCCAAGTTTATAAAAATCTAAAAACACTATACCATTAAAATTGTACTTCATGTAATATTTGCTTTGGGCTAGCTATGATAATTCACATCAAAATTATAAACAAAAATTCTTAACAAACGTTGATCCCATATAAGTACTAAAGTATGTAGAGAGCTGTGCATGGTGACAGATGTCTGTAACTTTAACACCGGTCAGCTGAGACATGAAAGGCGGGAAGTCAAGTCCATAAATCCAGGGGGCAAAGAAAAGAAATTACATCATACCAGTCAGGACAGAGTTATGTGGATTTCAATGATACTGAAGGGGAATACAGAAAGTTTTATTAAAAGATACTTTCCCAAGCAAACACTGAATTTTAAAATGAAACAGATTGACTTTAATGCATAAACAGATGGTGATACAATAACTTTCATTAGATATTTTTTCTGTGAGAAATGCTGAAGTGAATTCTTCAGCCTGAAATAAAAATGTCATTATGAAAGAAGAAAAAGGGAGTGAGAAAGCTTACGGGTATGCACAACAATACAACAAACTCAGAGAATGGGTAAGTCCTGATATAAAAATGGTGTGACCATTTTTAATATGAGGGATAAGTGAAATAATAACTATATCAATTTGCTGAAAAATGTAGAAAAGCTTAGTGTATACATTTCCAAAGGCTGGGTAGGGATAAAATTCAAAATAAGTTTCTTCATTCCCATTTTTCTTGGAGAAAATGTTCAGCTTTTTTATCCAGAGTGAAGTCACAGTCATATGAACTTTGGTAATAATGAGAGAATTATAATTTTCTTTCTCATCACACACAAAGTATAACATAAGAAAAAAGTTAAGTAATTGGGTGGGCTTCCTGCAAATACATCAAAAAATTTTCACTGTCCAAAAGTATAAAAATGTATTAGAGTCAACATAAGCAACCTATCTAAGCAATGTGAAGGACATGATCTGAAATTTCTTCTGAGAAAAAATGTCTGTGAATGTCTGTGAGTGATTATTGGCCCATGTTAACTGAGGTGGAAGAGCCACCCTAAATGTAAGTGGCACCACTGCACAAACTGTAGTTCTAGTTCTGTCTGCATTATAAGAACATAGTGTGCAGAGTGTGTGATGGCACTACAGTTTTCATCTTCCTGACAGTGGACAGAGAGTGAGCAACAGTCTCACACTCCTGCTGACATGCCTTCCTTACCATGGTGGGCTGTAACTGTAATCAAACATCATGTTCTTTCTTGCTTTACTCAAGCATTTCACCACAGCAGAGGAAGGTAAACAACAAAGTGATTAAATACACTGCCATATCCTAAGTAACACAAACTTTCATTTATAGAACAGAAACTATTCCTTTAAAAAAAATCAAGACTGTTTAAACAAATATGCAAATTATTAATCTCATAATGCTAAATGTTCTTTCTTTATATCAAATATACCAGTAATATAAGATGCGAGAGTTAGAAATTCTTATAAAATTATAGGATTCTGTAAAAGTATATGTAAAAAGGCCCACATAAATCATACATATTTTATAAACACTTAAAATTTGTTTTAGGCGTAAGACAAGCTCTGCAGTTGAGAGTGTCTTTTGCTGTGGAGGGACCAAAATTAGTGTCTATCCCACAAGCTAAGCTTCTCATAACTTCTTCAAAAATAGCTGCTCTTTATTAAAAGTCCAAAAACACCGTATTTGTTCAGATCACACACTATTGTCTCAGTTGGTTTTCTATATACATTGGGATTCTGAAGAATAGGCTTTAACTAGTCAAGAAATAAAATAAGCAGAGGGACTGAAGGCTGCAGGCAAAGAAAAAGAACTTTTTCCATTGCCCATTAGATAGGAAGCCATATGGTGGGGTGTCCTGGCTTTAAAGTGTGTCTTGTAAGTGATTTGGATTTAAGATAGGTCTTCTTACCTCAAATTAAACAGTTACCTAAACATTCCCCACAATGGTGTCCAGTGGCCCAGATTTTTGTAAACTCTGGATATAGTCAAGTTAGCAACCAAGAATAGCCATCACAACATGTAAAATCACGTTATTCTCTCACCAATATTCTTTAATATGTGCAATTCTACATATTTCCACAAGAGTAAGGTGCTTTAAAAGTTATATGTAATTATATCACAATTTTATGTTTTAGGATACTATTCTCTACTGCACAAAGCAAAGGAAGTGAGTAAAGAGTAAAACATATGTCTCTCAGAGTCTTCACACTAGTTTCCAATTTAAGTTTAAGTAAAGTATCTACTTAAAGCATCTACTTATATCGAATCATTAAGGAAATTTTTTCTCTATTTCCTTCTGGCATCAAAATCAACATACTGTGATTCCTTTAGAGTGAGGGTTGTGTTAACACTAGTTGCTCAGGTTTTCCTATCTCTATTACCACCTTCGTCTTACCCACGTTATCCTCAGGACATCTTAATGACTGGTTATTTCCTGGACAATACAAGAAACTTTTCTGATCATGCATTTAATATTTTCATATTCTTATCATTAAACCAGTATTTCTTACTTTTCCTAGTATATGTTTCCTATTTTAATACTTAAGGCTGTACTAATAGATGAATGACTAACTCACATTGTTGCTGCCTAAGGGTTTTTACATTCCCTCCTCTAAGTATTTCTACACAGTAAAACATCTTTCTACATCTCTGTGGTTCCTAAATATCATCATCTTTTCATCAAATTTCCAATATAATTCAATCAAATTATACTAACCATTATTCTAGATGTTACACAAATTTTAATATAATCTTAAAAGCACATATTATTCTAAATGTACTCTTTGCCTTCAACCAAGAAGTTCTTTATGAAAAATTTAAAACCACAGAAGGCATAAATTAATGTGAATAATTACCATGTGTTTCTATTATTGCAGTGATAGGTTTGTTTTTAAAGTAGTTAATAGATCCCAGAGTGAATAAGAAATTAAATCACAAAAGATAATCCCAAACTTTGGCAAAATATAAGCATACTAATTGGAAAGGCAGCACAAGAGATGCTGCAACTGTTTGTACTCACATCTCAAACTCCCAGGGAAGTAGGGCTACTCTAGGCAATGACTTCATGATCATAATTCTATTGTGATATCCTGAATATATATGAAATTCTAGCACCAGGAGACAGCTCAAACAATAAGAAGGCAACAAACATTAACAATACAGTAAGTTTTGGATTCTTTACTATGTATACACATCTCTTCTAAAAAGGAATTAGAGATAGTTTCTTCTGGAGGCAAACTTGAGTGACTATGACCTGGGCACAAAGACATTGGCCACTGAGACTTCCATGTTCTAATGTGAAATCAGAATTGTGTATTTTGATAATAGAAGGAAAATAGAAATACATCAGGGAATGTTTAAAGTACCTTTGTAAGAACATTAAGTTGGTGGTTATAGCATCCTGAAGGAATCTCAGCTACAGGCCTCAGGCACTGTAAGAAAGCAGTCTTAACCGTTTGATGCGAAGAACTAGGGTTTGTTAAGTTATTACATTTTATAATGGATTTCTGATTGCTAGGATATTAGATCTAGCTTTTTCTGTCAATCACAGATATGGGGGTTGACACAGAGTTGGTCAAGGAATGGCTCATTACAGGGCTAAGCACAGTCCAAGATAAATTGTAACTAGGCTCTAGGGCTCGCAAACTTCTTAGCTTGCCATATCACTAAATTTCTAATCTGCCTTTGATGAAAAGTAGATGAGTAGGCAAGTCTCACCTGTTATGGATCTGATAGGATAGTTTCAATTAACCTGACTTCCAAAAATACTTCGAAGGAGATCACGATGGAAACATATAACCTACTAGTGACTGGGACCTTAATCCTCAACTGATCATTGGACTGTTTTTGTTTCTAAACATATAAACTATAATGTATCCTTACTTGAAGATATCATTGGAAAAACATCTGAGAATATCATTATGTGAACTAGTAGACAGAATTAATAAAAAACAATGAGAATAATTTTGATTTAACATATCTCATCCAGAAAAATTTGTTACTTTTTTTATAAAAATGTACTTCTTTCCTCAGAATTACTTGAGATGTCTTTTTTCAAATTTCACTGTAGATTCTGTCTTCCATGACTCTGATGTTATTTATCAGTGCATCATTATCTGCTGAATCCTATGGAGCATTATTGTCACTAATGTAATAGGAAAAGATCACAGTAAATCATTTTTGCCAAATTACTAACACTAGGATATTTTAGTAAATAATATGAAGTCTATGTTTACATGATTAAGAGCTTAGATATTGTTATTTGTACTGATTAATTTACTCAAAATGTAGAATGTTTCCCTTTCAAGCATCTAGCTAAGCAGTATTGCTCTAATCTCAAAGTGAAAATAGTGTTTCCCTCTCAAAAGAGTTGTTTTGAAATTATCCAGATCAGTAACAATAACTATGTCTATGATGGTAAAGATAAGCAGGGGATGATTTCTGGTACTCAGATGGGAAATGAACCTCAAACATTAGGAAGCAGTTCTAGTGTATGTTTAATGGAAGAGAGTGACAAAGTAAAAGACCCACACTGACAGATGGCCTTCTAGGGCTTGACAACTGGATGAGAAAGAATGACTCAACTAAACAGTGAGAATTTATTTATTTTTAAAAACTTTTATTTATTTTTGTTTTTACACATATGTACAATACATTCAACAATAGGGAATTTCATAAATGTTACATTCATCGTGTTTTGGTTATTTGTATTTGGCAGCCTTGAAGAAAACTCCTTTCATATATTGGTGCATCTAAAATTCTGAATGTTCTTCGTGTAGGTTTCTAGGACCATCTAGATCCTTCTATTTCCCCATTCTGCCATGCTTCCCTCACCTAGAGTCCCAATAGGATGTCCTCCCCTCTGTCCCACTTTCCTGGTAAGTAAAGACTTTCATGGGGCATGCCCCTTGGCCTAGTGTCCAGATATAAGTGAGTATATACCATTTGCCTCTTTCTGCTTCTGGGTTAACTCACTCATTATCATCATTTCTAGTTCAATCCATTTGTCCACAAATTTCTGGAATTTCTTGTTTTTAATAGCTAAGTAGTATTCCATAGTGTAAACGTACCACAGTTTCTTTATCCATTCTTCTACTGAGGGACACTTAGGCCATTTCCATGTTCAGGCTATTATGAATAAGGATGCTATGAACTATGGCACCAGTAAAAGACAATACATGCAATAAACTTCGAACTCCTATCCAGATCTAGCCAATGGACAGAACAGTCTCCACAATTGAGTGGAGAGTGGGGTCTGACTTTCACACAAACCCTGGTGCCTCATATTTGACCACATCCCCTGCATGGGGAGGCCTGGTGGCACTCAGAGGAAGGATAGCAGGCTACCAAGAAGAGATTTGATACCTTATGAGCATATACAGGGGGAGGAAATTACCCTCAGTTACAGTCATAGGGGAGGGGAGTAAGGGGAAAATGGGAGGGAGGGAAGAATGGGAGGATACAAGGGAAAGGGTAACAATTGAGGTGTAATATGAATAAATTAATAAAATATATTTTAAAATAAAATAAAACTCTGAATGTAAAGCAATATCTGTCATATCTCATCATTATCAATTTAAAACACTTTTCTAGACCTAAAAATCACTTATCCCATCAACAATTAAGCTTGATTGTAAAACTAAACTATCTGGTCTTCAACCCCATCAGAGGCTTGAAAAGGAATAGAACTTAATTACCTCAGTAGACTGGGGGTGCAGGTATACAGCTTCCAAAAAGAAAAAAAAAATGACAGAGAGAGCGAGCTACCTGATCAGTCACCTAACACTCTCCATAATGTTGAAGCATAATCTTCAGCCTTCTGTCCCAGTATATCTGATAGACATGTTTGTGAGGCAGAAACTATCAAGGACTTGCTTACCCTGTCTTGGCAGAGTTTGGCCATCATCTCTGCCTGCATGCAAGCTTGCTCATTTTTAGGCAAAATTCTGTTTGAGACAGAAATGGGACATTTTCCTCAGTAGTTGGTTTGCCACATATGAAGCTATTTCCATAAGTAATTTCTTTGATGCTCATCATCTCCTTTAAGGTCTCTGGGTGTTGCCAGGAGTTAACCTGTCTTATTCCAGAATCTTTAAAATAATAGAAAGATCTGTAAATGCCAGATTCTGTAGGTGTCTGAGGTTTTTGAAGACCTTATATAACTATTTTACTTTACCTATCTATAGAATCATATCTATCTCCTGAACCTATGATGTATATTCTTGTGATAAAAATTAGACTAGTAATTAGCATGGGCATGATTTGATCAAGTAACAATTTGCTTTTATTACATGAACCTGAAATAGCACTTTCAAAGTGTATCAGACTGCCCCACACAGAACTTCTATTAAGCCTGGAATTTCTCAACATTTAGAAACTTGACCACACATACTATTCCTGGCTCATTTAATCATGTCCCTAAATTTATTTGGACACCTACAAAATTATTATTTGCCCCCAAATCAACCAGAAGAACCTTTATGAGAATGATGCCCCATTTCCCATAAGGGGGCTGGGCAGGTTTTTGGTTGCTCTTTTGGGCTACAGATGATTACTTTCAGTGAAAATTGATTTTAAGTTAGTATTAGACATATTTAGAGAGAAAACAAGGTTGGACTCGGGGATGTCTCTCTTTTCCTTTATCTTTCTTTTGTAGATATGGAGATAGGGGCTGAAAATTATGAAGCAGGAATATAGAAATATATTGGGGTGATAGGACAAAAAATATAGTGTTGAATTTAATCCTCAACTTGTGGCCTTAATTGTTACCCACAAATAAGATTATTTTTAATTAATTGGTATAGATTTTTTGTATATTGATGCAAGATAAATTTGACTTTGATAAATTGATATTCATTTGTAAAAAAGTCAATAATACAGCATAAAAATTCAAGAATTATCAAAAGTTTGGGGAGAGAAGAAGAAGGAAGAAAATGAAGGAGAGAAGGAAGGCAGGGAGGAGGGAAGGAGGGAAAGCAGCAAGAAAGAAAGGATGGGAGGAGGGAAAGAAGGAAGAAAAGCGTAAAGGAAAATGCATTTGCAGCATGCTGGCTATTTTGTTTGCTTTTGGACCCCTCTTCCTTGCTGTGTAATATGGTAGAATTTTATGTGTAGACATCAACAGCAGAATCTCTTTCTTTTTGCCCTCAATCTGTTTAGCAAACGACAGGCATAAATAGAAGGTGAGGCAGCAGGTTTTGTTTAAGTATACAGTTGTCTACTCCCTTTATTCTTTACCTTCATCGAAGGGCGCAGCTTCTACCAGAGGACCCTACTTATGAACACTATTCTTTTCACTTACAGTCAATATGCCCTTCCATTGCTTCTCCGAGCCCAAGGTTAATTATTGAAATGAGCCATATGAGATTGTTGTTGACAACCATGTTGATTAAGTCAATTAAAAGTTTTGAGCCATTTTATTAATGGCCAGACCAAGAGTGGGGTTATGCCTCTGAAAAGTCTCTTGCTGACCAAGTTCAGGGGCACAATTTTTTGATGACACACACACAATTACATCAGTACTCAGAATAGCAAAGGAAGGTTACATGGGAGAATGGTTCAAAGTAGACTATTAACATCTGCTTTTTATGTAAAGCTAAGCAGCATTTTTCAGACACAATATAATGTGTTTGAACTATGGTCAAAGTCAGAGAGTCTCAGAAGTTTTGCCAAGGCAAATGTGCCTATTAGGGTGAAAGGTGGATAAGTTGTCAGTACAGCACAAAATAAAGTTAGGACAAGATGGCATTGCCTTTATCATTTGCTTTAAGGTAGGGTTAATCCTCTATCTCTTTTGCTTTATCCTTTCTTAAAAGTTTTCAAATGATACTTTTGCTAATTTTTTTCTTTATTAAAACTGAATGTGACAAAAGTTATTTAATGGGGGATCAGTTTCTTTTGTCTCATGGTTTAGTAATAAAATCCATCCTAGCTGAGAAGTCATGCTGGTAGAATCGTGAGACAATTTTCCACACTGCATCCACCATGGAGAAGCAGAGACGAATTCTTGGCTGGCACTTTTTTATTTATTAATTTATTATGTATCATGCTCTGCCTGCATTTAATGTCTGCAGGCCACGGAGGGCACCAGATCTCATTGCAGATAGTTGTAAGCCACCATGCAGATAGTTGCTGGGAATTGAACTCAGGACCTTTGGAAGAAAATCCAGTACTCTTAACCTCTGAGCCTTCTCTCCAGGCTTGGCCGCCCCCAGAGATGAATTGTAAAATGCAGCTTACTTTCTGATTTGACTTCATTCTAGGACCCCCAGCAACATAATGAAGCCACTATGTTTGGGGTTAGTTGCCCATCTTTTAAACCTAATCTAGAAAATCTTTTATAGACAGGCTCAGAATTTAGTTTCTATGATGACTTAGAATTATTAAGTACACAATCAATATTAATCACTGCATATGTCATATACAGGGGTAGAAAGAAACAGTAGCTTAACTATATTACACAAAACCAGAAATAAAATTGAAAAATATAGAGCCCATAATCCTATGGGCTTCTTAGGAAATGTTACTGTTGTTTAAAGCTAATATTATTTTAAGTTATTTACTCATAAGACTGTTAGGAATGCTTTGACTGAATGTAGCAGTTGTCAATAAACGGCTGTTTAGCCAATCAGCTTGGCGGAAGGACAGGAAGTGGAAGGTCGGGCTTCCAAGAGAAGGGGAGGTGACTGGAGTTGACAGTTTGGAGTGGACAGTTGGTGGAGAGAAGCTAGGAGGATCAGATTAGCAAGTGATTGGGATATAGTTATGGGTTATGAGGATTAAAGTAGTTTCTTTTAGTTAGCTAGTAGATTAGTAGCAATTTAGATTCTGCTCAGGGTAGTGCTTTCAGACTAAATTACAATTTTGTCTCCTTGTATCAGTTATTGGCTTCCTAGGCCATACAGATGTAATAACTGCAACAAATGAAAACATAATGTTGTTTAAAGCTAATGTTACTTTAACTCATTTACTCATGAGGCTTAAGTCTATATGATTGATTAGTCCAAATGGTAAACAATATTCTTGTGGATAAAATTGAGATGTCAACAAATAATTTAATGACTGGCATGTGAAGTATACATTCAGTGGAACACAGGCCTTTAGAAAAACAGTGTTCAAATCACTACAACTTTCCCATGATAAATAGTTTCAACTACCACTGATTGAAGGATTGAAATCCATTGTCCATGAGAAATTATAGAGAAATTTAAAGAGAAAAGAGTGATCAAATGAGATAAAAGCAAATGAGATAATGTTGCATATGTAGATTGGTATGTGATTGATTTGATATAGAATTTGTAAAACTACTATGCTTAACCAAACATGAGCAATTTTATGTAGGAAGAGATGGTATGCCTGAAAATAAGCAAGGGAAAATGGCTCAGGGCAATGCTTGAGGAAGGTTCCTCAGCGATACAAGACTGTATGTGTTTTCTGTGCAAAGGGACACACAGATGGAGAACCATAGGGCATGTGAGAAAGTGGCTTCAAGTCAACTAAGTTTCCTTCTGTTAAAATGTTATTTCTGACCTATCAATTTCTGTTTCAGAGGTACAATACTTGGATAGCATGCTTGAATCCCCAGGGTTGATATTTAGAACCACAGGAAATAAAAACAAACTAAAATCTTAGTTGAGCGACATTGTGCAATTTCTTCTAAAATGTTATTGTCAGGCTCCATAATTCTCACTGTATTTCTACATTTCTTTGTTATCTAACATTTTAGCCAAAATAAATTTCTCATATCATATCCTCTTGATAACTACTTCTAAATAATTTTCTTTTAAAATGTAAACAATTTATTTGGAAGAAGCCAAGCCAAGGCTGGAGAAGATAATTATTGCTATTTATTCTTTAAATGAACCTAGCTTCCCCGTGTGAATTGGCATTGAGATTTAGACTGAAACTATAGCATATGGCCTCTCTGTGACATGGAGTTTATCATTACTTCCTACATACCTATTTTCACCACTGCTATTTTGGTTTTATTTTTCTCTCATTTTTATCACTGACTTAAGTCAAGTATATGGTTTAACTAATGTACCGGAAATTCTTAATGAAGTCAAAACTACTAGCTGAAGTGTTTGATTTTCTGGCTTTTGTTAGCTTGGCTAGTTCGTTGGTGTGTTGCTGCTGTTTTTAAACTATTATACTTAGATAAAAAAAACATTTTTTCTCCTAATTAGTTGAGCAAAATGAGATTACCATATAATTTTAAGCTAATACATTTTTGAGAAAGAAAATAAAGAGTACAACAAACAACCACCCATGGCAGTGGCCTACATTGGGAATTCTCTGCTAAGTCAGTAAGTTGTGGCTTTTAAAAACTCAATCTTCAGGTGATATCTAAACAAGTTTTTTCTCAGATTATCCCATAAACATATAAACATACAGTTTTGTAATTCATATAATAGTTATGTGAATCATAATAATGCTTGTTTCTGAGAAGAGAGTAAAATATCACCTAGGAAGAGTATGCGGACTTTGGTATGAAATTGATAATTTAAACCTTCTCTTATAATTCATGGCTACGGAGAAGTGTCTCCTACAAACATGAGCTTGTTTCTGCTGATGATTCTTATTACATGAAGACAGTCAGTGTCTAGCAAATTATTTAGAGCTCTACTGAGGGCTGGACAGAAGGACAGAAGGTTCAGAAGTTAAGAGAGGTAGCAGAACTAAAACTTAGTTCTCATCACCGGGTTCAGTGTGGCCTGTAACTCCAGCTCCTGGGATGCATTGCAATCTACTAGTCTCCATGGATACTGCATAATTCAAAAAAAGAAAAACTATTCATTAGTAAAAAGAGAGATAATTTTTATTTTATTCTGTCTGGCCAAATGATATTGTTTTATCCACATTAGCTAGACTTTGATGGTGTATCTTAAGTCTTGAGTTCTAAGTTTGATGTGGTGATCATGTTCTCAATTGTATTTTCCTAACGCATTATGTGAATACTTTTCCATCATCAATATTTGGCAAATAGCTTTTTTGTAAAAGTACAACACTTTAAAACATTATAAGAAAAAATTTAAAACCCACTAGATAAGACAGTAGTGTACTTTATCTTTAGTTGGTCACTCTAACATTCACTCTTTTTATTAATTGTATTAAACTAAACAGTACAGTCTCAACAGCCTGTTTTAACATACATAATAACATTTAAGCCATTTAATAAAAGTAAGGACTTAACAGAATCAAGAAAATGGAGCAGTGATAGAAGCCACATTCACCCTATTTTTAGTATTAGGGTAGTGCCTGGTTGCCAAGTACACAACTGAATAAGACCATGTTCCTTTAAGATATGTAGTCTTTTATGTTTTAAGGAGTTGTATCTTTATAACTTCTCACAGCTTAAATTCAAGCCTTAGAATTAATACAGTTAGAATTGAAAATCAGTATTATAAATCATTTCCAAGGTTAATCAAAATTTTAATCAATCACTACTTGACTATATTCCTTGTTCTGAGCTATGAATATTTAGACAAAGGAAGATAAAGTCTACTGATAAGTATCATAAAAAACCTATATTGTTCATTTTATCATTTAACATTGTTATTTAAATCAATTTTATTCAGCAAGATGAGTAGAAAAAGGAGGCATTAAAGTTTTTTTCCATTATGAAATATAGCATAGATGTCACGATACCTAATCTGATATAAAACTTGCTAGAGGTAGCACCTGGTCCTCTTTGCACTTTCCAGGTTTTGGTACAGGAAGATAACTGTACCAATAATGCAGCAATAATGAAGCTCCTTCTATTTTCTCTGTGTAATATTCTCATCATCATTAGTCTCTGTGGAGGTAGGACAGATTAGCTTGCCAGCTCAGAACATTAGTGAAATTTGCCACTTCCCCATAATTCTTAACACTGCTGAGCAGGCTCTACAATGCAGAGGCTTGTAGAAACAGAAACCAAAGTTGAGTAATGACTTTTCTATTGATTTCATGTAAGAGTGATTAATTCAGATCACAGGCAAAGCTTGAATTAAATTATCCTGCATTCTTGTGTGTGTATGTGTTTCTGTGTGTGTGTGTGTGTGTGTGTGTGTGTGTGTGTGTGTGTATGTGTTTGTGATTCTGTGTTGTAAATTGTATTGTTCATGGTGCATATATGTGTGTAGGTTTATGTCAGATGTGTGTCTCTGTGTGTGTGTTTGCACATGTCACAGTACTTGTGTAGGGATAACAGAACAATTTGTAGGAGTCAGATTTTTTTTCCACCCTGGAAATCTAAGTCAGGCACTAGATTTGGCTTCAGGCACTTACTTTTACCTCTCATTAGTTCATATAGTCACATTCCCATGAAGAAAACTGCATGTGAATAACCAGTATTTACTAGTACAATGGCCATGAGGAAGGAATATTTAGAATTAGCAACAAAAGGCTAAGAAAACCTTTTCTAAAACCTATTTTTGACAAAAAATTTTTATACAATCAACAAGAAAATGAAAAGGCATGGTGCTAGCAACCTCAGAAACAGCAGGAAATATTTGCAACAGCAAGAATTCTCACTAATGGTTATAAAGAATCATCTCCAGTGAGGAACAGATTTAAGGATAGAGCAAATGGTAACAGCTTTAAATGACATTCAGTAAGATTGTCATCTTTGTACCATAACTAGCAGGGAATAATAAGAATATTTTAAAACTTAAATGTAAATGTAGCTTTGAAAAAACAAATGTAGAATATCATACACACTGGTGACTTTCAGATACTATTTTAAAACATAGGCAAAAAGTTCAAGACTAGAATGCATGAAATATTTATGACCTTAAGCAGTAAGACTTGATTTTCAGTATTGATTCCACAAAATAAAATCATCATACTTTATTGATGATATATAATAAATTAATATCATTGACAAAATATTTCTGGATATTTGCAATAGAATCCTAAGTATATCACCAAAAACATGAGGTAAGTTCTTGGTTATAATGGAAATAACTCAACTCCAGCATAAGGCTGAGAACATAAAGGTTTGAGAATGTTTAGTTCATATGTGTTTATCATTGTGGTTGATAGATAAAATGCAATATGTATGCATATTAATAAGTGCATATATGTTGGGCTAATATCCACTTATATGTGAATATATACCATGTATGTCTTTTATCTTTCTGGGTCTGAGTTACATCCATTGGGATGATCATTTCTATTTCCATCTATTTGCCTGGAAACTTCAAGATTTCCTTGTTTTTGATAGCTGAGTAGTATTCTATTGTGTAAATGTACCACAGTTTCTTTATTCATTCCTCAGTTGAGGGACAGTTAGGTTGCTTCTAGATTCTGGCAGTTACGAATAAAGCTTTTATGAACACAGCTGAGCAAATGTTCTTGTAGTATAGTGGATCATCTTTCAGGTATATGCTCAGGAGTGGTACAGCTTGGTCTTGAATAGCCCTATTCCCAATTTTCTGAGAAAGGTGTTGTACAAGTTCGCACTCCCACCAGCAATGGAGGAGTGTTCCCCTTTCTCCACATCCTTGCCAGCATGTATTGTCACTTCAGTTTTTTATCTTAGGAATTCTGATAGGTGTAAGGGGGTGGGTAAGGTTATCAGGAGCTCCACAGGAAATAATCAAGGTTGGTGGATCTCAACCCAATTTATGGGCTCCTGCACAAACTGATGCATCAACCAAGGACAGTGCAAGCAGAGAACCTAGACCGCCTGTTCAGATACAGCTGATGGACAGCTCATTCTCCACACAGGGGGAAGAGGGGTGGAGAGAGCCAGGAACTGCCTCTGATAATGAACCCTGGTGCCCAGGATTTGATCACTGCCCCTTGGCAAAGTGGACCTGTGGGAACACAGAGGAAGAGGATGAAGGCTATCCAGATGAGTCCTGATAGGCTGTGGTCAGAAGGTGGGGGAATAGGATTCCCCAACTATCGGAGATCTATGGTAGGGGAACAGGGATGAAGAGGGAAGGAGGGTGGGAACAGGAAGATTAGAGCTAGGGGATTACCATCAAGATGTAGTGTGAATAAATTATAATTTTAAAAATTTGAAAAAAAAAAAGAAATTGCAGTAGCAAAATCCTGCCAGCATTTATCTGTCTTCCAGTACAGAATTAACAATGGAAAATACAGATACATACCTTCTCTATGTAGGGAAATGTCACCCCAAAACATGGACAACTCATAGGCAGCCACACAATGCAAAGTTCACCCGAATCTGAATGAAGACTCACAGAAGCTGTATGTAGAGGCTATCTTCAGGACCTGCAGGCACTAGACAACTTGGAATTTTTCTTCTAGGCAACTGATTATCACTCTCATAACCTGGGAGGGATTTTTTGTAAAATCCATGTACAGATGCCAACCAGGGTCTCATGAGACCGAGAAGTTGACTAGTTTCTGAGGAGTCCCTGTAACATGTTTTATTTATCAGTACTCAGGCTGCCAGCCATGCAGTTGCAAACTGGCATCCAGACACATGCTGGCAAACAGTCTTCACATGGGCAAAAACAGTCACACATATAGGCCAGCACAGAAGACAAAGATAGGTAGGCATAAGGGCAGAATAATAAAGGTTTTTTAAAAAAACTCATTGTAACATTAATTGTGTTAAAAAACATCCTAACCCAGGTAATGAATAGTTCTCAAACCCAAATGCAGGCAGGTTAGCTAACGTAAAGTGTTTAGTTGTTTTGTTTTGCTATGTTTTTTACCTCAAGCCCATATTTATACAGAATTGAATGAAAGTGGCATTCTACTAAAATAGTTATATATTAGTTTGCATGGTTGTTTAATTTGGAGTTCTCCAGACATCTAGTGTGAGCCATTTTGTGCTTATTCAATATAAGAAGACATCACTTGCTAGCCAGGTTTTGCTGACTCATAGTAGATATCCATATCAGTGCCACATTGTTCAAACAGAAACAAGTCCTTAGGCCCGTTTCATTTTCAGGACACTATTTAATAAGCATTAGCTCATCTCACAGGTTTCTTAGTTCATTAACACTCATTAAATATTTCTTAAAACTGAGTGTGATTGTCAGTCCCAGGGCTTTTCCTTGGTGGGTCTCATTTTATTAATTCAGTATCATTGCTTGCTATTGTTCAGTTCATGTGTTTTTTGACTCACTGTGGCACTTTTCTTGTAAGATATATGTATCTGATGCTATTTTCCCCATTTCTTCTAAATTCTCTAATTTGTTTATACATTTGTTCATACTAACTGTCATGGTCTTTTATACCTTTGTCTGGCTGTTGCAATGTCTTACTAATCATCTCTTGCGTTATGGACATCCCACACGCTACTTAAAGTGTGCCTCATTTGTTTATCTTTCAAGCAAGGATCATTGTGTTCTCTTTTCTTTTGTATTGTTCTGGTTTTTTTCTCAATTTCCCCTAATCATTGTTTCTTCCCCTCATCCAATGTGGCATTTATTTGTTCTCATTTTTGAGTTCTCTGGGCAACAGATAAATTTTCATTCTCTTTGAATTATTTCTGATTTTATGCTGTGTAGGCTAACTTGCTTTTTAGTGCTGTTCTGGGCAAATGCTATCAATTTTGTTATATTATTTCCATTCTGCCTTAACAGCTTTTTAAAATTTCTGTCAAGATTTATTACTTGATCAATTGACATCCATAACTACAGGCTTTAATTTTTATCCACACTTTTCTTTTTTTCTTTTTCTTTTTTAGGACATAGGAAAGCCTTGGGGTTTGAATCTGAAACTCTCACAAGCTCTATTATCAGCCTTTAATATAAAATTGTTGTTTCCAATGTTTCTTTTCAAATTGGTTTATAGTTGTGCTGTTTTGTTTTTGGAAAAGTGCCTAGACATTAGTTCATCTTTTAAAAACATGTTGATACTTGTTTTGTGACATATAAAATTATCTATCCCATTTAATATTCTGTGTGTTAGTGACACAGATGTTTCTCAGCATCTATTACATAGAAGGTCCTTAACATTTCTTCTAAGGACTTTAAGTGAAGGATTCACTGGCCCGTGTATTTCGTTAGGTGATTTCTTGTGAAAATAAGAATGCATCTTTTTCCATAGGACTACTAATATATTCAAATATGTGTGCTTTAGTTCACAATGTAGAATTTTTTTCCCTACTGCTAAATTCACCTTTTAATTGTCTATTATTATTATTTACTTCCTGTCTGTTTTAATGGATATGTTTTATGTTGTTTGCATGGTTAGTCTTACATTCTTTTAGATTCCATTTATATGCATTATCATCTTCCATCTGTTTTGCATCAAAGTCAAACAATAAGAAAGGAAAGATATTAATACTGTTATTTTGAATTCTATCTCTACCCAGAGTTTGGAAATGTATACACTAAGATGTTGTACATTCTTTTCAGCATATTTATATAGTTATTATTTTATTTATTCTTCATATTAAAAATGGTCATACCATTTTTATAATATTAGGATGTATCCATTTACTGAGATTTTTGTATAGTTCTTCATACCAGTATGCTTCTTCGCTGGGTTATACACATTATTTTATTTATATTTTTTCTTCTTTTTATTTGCTATTGACTTGGAGAATACACTTACCTAATTGTTTAAAAGGGGCTGTGGGTAGGAAAGAAAGCTCAGTGGTTAAGAGCAATTGTTGCTCTTGAAGAGGACGCAGGTTCAGATTTCATCATAGATATGACAGGCCACAACCATCTGTAACTCCAGGCCTAGTGAATTTAACAATTTACTCTAGTTTCTCCTGGCAACAGGATTGTAGATGGTGCACAAGCATATATGAAAGGAATACACTGGTATCCGCAAAACAAAAGTAAATAAATAAAAACCCCAGCATATCCATAGTCATCCAAAACTTCTTTTGTGCAATTATTCTAACACTTGGAAATGATAAATTCACATTTTAGTAAACAAAATCTTTAAACTTGAGTTGTGTGCTATTTCATAAAACAGAGTAGATGCATGGCCATCTACTTGCTTTAAGACATAAATTGAGTGGATTAATTTTGGATTTAAGAAACACCAATGTGACCATGGTTCCACTCTCAAACCTTCTTATTCTTTGCCATGTCGTATATGTTAAATACTGGAGGAAGTAAGGCTGGATTCTTTCTAGTCACCTGAGATATGCAGGCAACTCTGAGCTGCACTAGCATGCAGCAACTATTTATGATAATGTTCTGCTTTCAAGTGATGATTGGCAAAACTACTACATATATGGGCTAGGCTCCAGAGGAACCATTCTCTTTTTGGGAGCTGGAATGTTTATGAACATTTAAATGATCAATGTATGTAAAGACTAGCAACTGTGGCTTTCTTCTATAATATATTTACAGCCTAGACTGCTCAACTAAAGAGACCCCCTACAGTGCCTAGTTCACCCCTCCCCCCATGCTGTGCTTAATAAACTTGCAGGGTCCAAGTTTCAGCAGTAAGTTAGAGAACTCTACTGTCTCCCACTTTACTGCATATTGTATTGTGTGCCTATTCTTCCTTTCTTCCCTTGACTCACCTGGTCAGGATCCTGGGACTCAAGGAAAGAGGGTCAGAGTAGTAGTGAGATAGCTTAGTTTAGATAAAGGCCCTTGCTACTAAGCCTGACAACTTGAGTTCAGAACCTAAATGGTGAAAGAAGTAACTGCCTCCTTCAAGTTTTTCTCTGACTTCCACACATGCACTGTGACACTCATGTGTACATGTATCACACACAATACACACACACACACACACACACACACACACAGAGATTGATTGAATGAATGAACAGATAAATAAATAATAAATAAATAAATTGAGCGCTTAAGCACTTAACAGTATGCAGGGATGCCTAATTTTTTAAAATGTATTTATTTATATATTTTATATCTTATGGCATCCCATACCCTTCTTTCCTCCCATTTCTACCCTCACACTCTCTTACCCCTTTCTCCTCTCCCCTTCTCAGAAGAGGACAGTCCCTCTACCAACCTGCCCCAGCACAGCAAGTGCCCAGGACTAAGAGCATCCTCTTCCACTGAAGCTAGACAAAGCATCCCAGATAGTGGAAAGTGATCCCAAATCAGGCAACAGAGTCCATGTCAGAGAAAACCGCCCACTCTAATTGCAAGAGGACCTTCATGAAGACCAAGCTGCCCATTAGCTACATATTAGTACAGGGAAATTAGGTCCAGTCCCTACATGCTCTTTGGTTGGTGGTTCAGTCTCTGTGAGTCCCTATAGTCCTCTGTTAGTTGCCTCTGTTGGTCTTATATAGTTCTTATCCTCTCCAGGTCCCTGTATCCTTCCCCCAACTCTTCCACAAAACTCCACCAGATCTGACTAATGTTTGGTTGTGGTTCTCTGCATCTTTTCAATCCACTGTTGGGTGGATCTTCTCAGAAGACAATTATGCTAGGCTCCTGTCTGCAAGCATGAAGAGCATCAATAATAGTACCAGGAATTATACTCAAAAGACGCTGCACCATAACACAAGGATACCCACTTAGCTATGTTCACAGCAGTTTTATTAGTAGTAGCCAGAAACATGAAATAGCCAAGATGTTCTTCAACTGAAGAATGCATAGAGAAAGTGTAGAACTATGAAACAATCAGGAGTTATATAAATGTTACTTTCTTAGTGTTTTGGCTATTTGTATTTGATAGCTTTGAAGAAAACATCTTTCCTATCTTGGTGCATCTAAAATACTGAATGTCAAGCAATATCTATCATATGTCATCTTTATCAACTTAAAACATCTATCTAGACCTAAAAAACACTTATGCCTTAAACAACTATTGTAAAACTAATCTATCTGTTCTTCAACTCCATCAGAGACTTGAGAAGGAATGAAATTAATTAACTGAGTATACAAGGGGTGCAGGTTAATAGATTCCTGGATGAGAAGATGATAGAGATAGTTTGCTATATAAGTGTATATGCAAAATAAAAATATTTAATAAAAATAAATTAAAAAGATGTTTGGTGGACTAGATAAATGTTGTAGGTTGATATCAATGGGATATGATAGGTATTGATTTACGTTCAGTATTATAGATTCACCAAGAAAGGAAAGATATTTTCTTCAAGATTGCCAAATACAAATAGGCAAAACACTCTGACTGTAACATTTAATTCCTGATTGTGTCATGATCCTTCTTGCTCTATGTAGTTTATTGTGTATATGTGTAATAATGTAAAGGTGTATACAAAATTAAAATAAATAAAAAAAGAAACTCTAGTTCACTTACACAGTGGAATAATACTCAGCTATTGAAAGCAAAGAAATCATGAAACTTGCAGGCAAATGAATGTAATTAGAAAAATTATCCCAAAGACACACACTGTATATACTCACTTATAAGTGGATATTTGCCATACATTACAGGATAAGCATAATACAATTCACAGACATAAAGAAGCTTGGTAACAAGGAAAGTTCAAGAGAGGATTCTGGAATCGCACTCAGAAGAGGAAATAAAATATAAAGGAGAAGTAGCTGAAGAGAGGTAACAGGATAGGAGAGGGAGTGCTGAGGGAAATGAGAATGGGAATCAGATGTGTGGAAAGGCGGGTGGAAGGTGAAAGTGCTGCAACAGAGTAGAGAAACCAATGTGGAGGTATCACGTGGGTATGCTGGAGAGCCTGGGGAAGGGGCAGGCTCCCCGGAGGATAAGAAGGTGACTCTGGCTGAGACTCCAGGCAGAGGAGGATATGGAAACTGCCATATTTCTGTGTGTCACATCTGATTCCTCTCTATCCAGAGGTGGTCCTTTGTCCTACAGGACAAATAACCCTTCCTCCTTCCTGTACCTTGTTCTCTTCCTATAACTCTTGTACTTGTCTCTTTTTCTCTGCCTGCTGTCCCTCTTGGGAAAATAAATATCCTTTGTGCTGAGATCTTGGTCTTAGGGATCTTTGGCAGATACTTTATTTTTCATTCACTACTAGCAACCCATCTCCATTCAACCTGTGAACATACATAAGCAGCCCAGCTGAGTACCTGTTGTAACCGGAATAAAACATGCCTCATATATTTACCTGCACATCAAGGCCAGTACGTCAGCTCTCTATTATTCTTAAAGTCTGAAATTATTAAAAATCTTTATTTTTAAAATTTGATACCATTATTTATGATGAAAATCAATGTAAAACTTATTTAAATAGTTAAAATTTAATATATTTTTTCTTGTTTTTTAAACTTTTCTACAACTCTAAGTGTATAAATTTGTAAGCATATGATGTGAAGTGTAATATGCTGTATGCTGCTGTTGATCCAAGACAGTTGATACCTTATGTACATTATTGTTCATCTCTTAAAAATTTTAAGTTAATGAGAAAAATTATAGTGTTTTCAAATTAATAATGATGACAGCATTATACAATAAAACACGTAATTTAAATAAAAATAACTTAAGAATAAGCATGTTTTTAATCAATCTTATCGTACAATACAAAAAACAAACAAACAAACAAAAAGCATTAATATAAGAACCATGGGCAAAGCCCCAAGATAATCATCAAGAAAATGAGTTAAATTAAGGAATTAATAAAAGTGACACCATAAGAACAAAATATTAAAATATAGACTGGAGTTAAAATTTTAGTTTTCATAAACAATATAGCCAAAGCAACAACATAAAAATAATAACATGAGAGACAAGACATGACCACAGATATGCAGAAAAAATAAAATATTATAAATTTTAAAATAGTTATTAGTTTTTAACTTTACTGGAGAGCAAAATTAGACATTAGTATAGTTGCTGAAGTGGTGATCTTGGAACTCCCAAACACACTGTATTGTATTGATGACTGATGTGCAAATCCATCACAGATAATATGACATCCTATTTAACATCGAATCCTCTCAAATGCTGAACATATATACCACGGTATATAAAATTTGTTTTTTATTTGCATTGTTGAGACATGATCTCACTGTGTAATCTGTCTGGCCTAAAAGTCACTATGAAAATAAAGTTGACCTCAAACTCACAGAGGTCAACCTGTAACCTGTCTCTGTTTCCCAAGTGTTGTCTTTAAAGACACACACACACACACACACACACACACACACACATATATACATATATACATATATATATATGTATATATATAAAATGATGAATAAGGATATTTTGTTCCAGGATTCAATGTTTAACAGATTGAGGCAATATTTTGGTAATAAAAATAAAAAGAAGAATGGCTCAAATTGTTTATTCTATGATTTCACATCCCAGTGATGGAAAATACAGTTTAACAGATTGCCTACTTCACAACAAAGACAAATGTCTTATCTAGAACTACAGAACTGTTATTAATATAGTGACAATACAGAAGTGTCACCACCATTGTTCATATTCAGAGAAAGATACTTTAATAGTTTTCATAAATAATAGCCTCCAAATCCTCTTGTGTTTGAACTCTTAGGCAACAGGTAATGATGCTGTTTGAGGTTATATGAAACTTTTTAAAGGAAGTCTTGCTAGAAGAAGTATGTCACTGTGGGCAGGCTTGGAGGTTTCATAGCCTAGGCTCACTCTCGTCACCCTCTACCCCCATCCTTCTTCCCATTTGTAAATGACAGTGTTGATGCATCCAGACTTAAAGATCAAGTAACTTGCAAATTCTCAGGCTTACCAATGTGAAAGGAGCCATATTTGGACTAACAAGATGGTATTCTGAAAACCAATCTGCTAAATTTCATGTATGTATGTATGTATGTATGTATGTATGTATGTATGTATGTATCCTGTATTGGTGCTATTCTTGCAAACAGTCCTGACTAATATAGCAAGAAAGACTATGAGTGATGGTTGATAATTAAGTCTAATTTAATAAATAGTATTAGTATTAGCCTGATTTTACAACTAATCCAGTGTTTTTGAACTACACCCTTTGTTGTTAAACAGTAAAACATTGTTATATTTTCTATATAAATATCAAAGCATTATTGATAATGGAAAATAGTCTATTGAAATAATTTATGCTTGTAGTTGTCTGGGTGTCTGACAGTGCACATATGTTTCCTGTGCCTATAGATACCAGAAAAGGTTATTTCCTGGGGCTAGAGGTATGGGTGCTTGTGAGTTGCTATATAGGTGCTGGGGATTAAACCTTGGTCCTGAGCAAGAGCATCTGGTGTTCTTTAACACAAACACATCACTCCAGTTTCAATTGAAATAAAATAGCTATCTGTGGAAAGTAATCCAGGTCTTTCAAATGCAAACCAAACAAGGTACTAGAATTTAAAAGTAGGGGCTGTAATATGAATAAATTAATAAAATATATTAAAAAAAATAAAAGTAAGGGCTGGAGAAATGGCTTAACAGTCAAGTGTATTTATTCTTGTAGTAGACCTGGCTTCGATTTTCAGTATTTCCATGGAGGCTAACTACTTCTAGTCACTCCAGTTCCAGGGATTTATAACACTTTTTTTTTTGCCTTTTCAGTGATCACATGTGTGCAACGCATAGACATTCAAGAGGGAAAACACCCATACCCACAAAATAAATTTTCACTTACTATATAACTGAAATTTACATAATAATTAGGAGGCTTAGCAGACCTAGTGATGCAGGAACACAGTGCTTGAATATGTGTACATCTTTTGAATGAATAAATACTTTAACTCTGCACTTTAAAATATCTACCAACCTTTTCTGAAAACTCTTATATAAGAATGTTAGAGGAGCTGGAAATGGATCAATGGTTAAGAGCAGTCCTGAATTCAATTTCCAGCAACTACATGGTTGGCTCAGGACCATCAATAGTGGTATCTGCTACCCTCTTCTGTTGTGCAGACATACAGGAAGACAGAGTACTTACATATATAAATAAAACAAAATTAGAGAATGAACATCTACTTGAGGTAGCTAGGGGCTATGTATATGTGTTTAATATAATATAGTGCAAAATACTAAATAAAGAATGTAATTAATGTCATTTAATATGTATGTTTAATATACATGAATGCAGGAAAGATAATGGTAAAAGTGACTAAAGCCAATAGTCTGTATTGTAAAAGTGAAACTTAGATTGAAACTCCATAGAGATGAGAAAATTTGTCTTTCTCTAGCCATATTCTCAGAGCTCAGCCAAAAGGGTTTAAAAATACCTGTAGTGTCAGTATTTAGAACATGGCAGAGGACTGTGAGTTTAGAACTGGCCTCATGTAAACTAGTTAGATTGTATCAAAACAACTAATCAAACAGACAAAAGCTTATTCTGTAGTAACATAGATCATAAATGGGGTGGATACCTGTAAAAATGTTATAACAACAATAGTCAAATTCCTTGTAGCCAATATAATTTATAAATTTGAACTAAATAGGTAAGGTTCTAGAGTGGACCAATATCCTAGACTGAATATCATTGAAAATGTCTGCCTTAAAAAAGAAAGGTGTGAATGGATGATCATGTGGGATGGATAACCAATTGATAAGCTCAACCCTGGTGAAAACTGTTTCTTCTGTGTTCAACATTCTTTAGTCTACTGTAGTTCTCTGTGTAGGGTTAAAGCATTTTGGTTTTTTCCTCATTTACATTAGCATGTCTACTGCTGGTGTCCTCATATACATAATTATGGGTAACAAATATTAATGAAAAAAGATCATGACTTTGAAAGAGAGCCTAGAGGGGTATGTGGGAGGCTGTAGAGTGAGGATAATTAAAGAGAAAATAGTGAAATTATATTATAATATCAAAAATAAAATAAAACAACTGTTACTGAGATGTTTTTAAAGCCAGAAATACAAGAACTAATTCACAGATATTATCTCATTCCTGGAGGTGCCTAATATAAGCTTAATTTTGTAGCATCACTGTGTCAGCCATTGTGATTGGCTAGGGCATGGTTGATTTTCTATAAACATTTATTCCTGAGTTAGTTTGTAACTGAACATACACCATAGATCTATTCTATTCATGCCATACAGATATTGCTTTAGACTATAGTATAACACTCAGTACAGAGGTTAATTTTCTCCAACCTGATTTTAGTTTAACAAAATAAAGTCCAAGTAATTAGAAAGGAAGGCATTTCATTTGTTGTCTCAAGACTTTGAACTATCATCACTTTAGTTTGATAGAGACTCAAAGAGAACAACAGTAGAAAATAAACAAAAGAGAAAGTTTCATCCAGACTTTTGCTAGAGACTACTGGTGAGAAGAAATCAAGGGTGAGCTAAGTAGAATGGTTCCTGTATGATTTTGAGAATTTAGTTGGCCTTTACTCCATAGGACTTGGAAGGAATACTATTTCCAAATATTGTCAGCTACCTCTTGGCTATATGGGGCTGATTGCTGTGAGGATGCATTTGTCCTTCCAGCATAATTCCCTGCCAGGGTTCTAGCCTTCATCCTTGTGTGGGAGTTGGTTGCTGTGAATTAGAGTACCATTTTCACTAATATTTTAGGAAGTTATTTTTGTACCACCTTCTAAAAGCTGAGCTTGAAATCGAACATACCCAGTTCTGGATTTTGTGCTCTTATAAATGACACTGCGTTGCCTCAGTAAGAAAATGCAGTGAGCTTTGCTTCTCCATTCCTCCAAGACAATCCCATACCACAACCTCTGAAATTGTGGTTCAGCCTAGTAGTTTACTGGGAGCTAATCCTGTCTAGGACCAGCAAATATTCTCATCTCCCACATATTCCAAAACCTATCTAGAAGATCCAATGATATCCATAGGATACCTTGATATCTCTTTGAAACACACACACACACACACACACACACACACACACACACACACACATTCAAAGACTCCTCCAATAAGAGATTTTATTTCATTTCTGTTTTCTGCTTATAAAAAGAATAAAAGACTATTTCACATGATATATAAATAATGTTATGGAAGGGCAGAAAATATGTTTGAATTCAAGTCATTTATGTTCTCTTCTACCTTCTGATATCCACTTTCACATCTTTCAGTGATGCTGAATGTTTTAAATATATATTTTTGATTTTAGTATACTAATTAGTTGTGTGTATATGCACTTGCATGTGTATGCATGCACACCCTTGCCTGTGGAGATGTACTTATGCTCTTGCACATATGTGGCAGAAGACAAATTTAAGGAACTGTTTCTCTCATGGTAACATGTTTGACCAAATGTCAAAGCTTCATGCGAAAGGTTTGGACTACTGACTTTTATCACACGTATTGACATCGAGTATTTAACACAATTAATAAAATAAATACTGTAAACTCTAGAATGGGCATTGGTTAACTTTCTCTAAATTCATAATTTTCTGACACATCAATTTCACTAGTCTGGGCCCTCTAGCAGCAGATATATGTGAATTTTATAATTGTATTTATTTCTGAGAGATCCATACGAGGATCCAAATCCACACATTCTGAACTTAATATTCAGGGATGTCAATGTGAGTGATGCTAAACATTGGAGTAATGCTAAACACACATCATACCTGCAGTTGGCAAAGGAGAGATGCCTCCTTTTATTGTGTGAGAATATGAATATGAAATGTGTGTAAAATAGAAGTAAAATCCGCTAGTTTTGTTTTATATTTTAGGGTATGTAGAAATCAATATTGCTGTACATTATCAGACAAACTTTATATCAAAATCCACAACTCATTAGAGTTTTCATAATTTTTTGGGAGGAGGCATGTTTTAATCTCTCTGAGGTTGAATGTTTCATTCTTCAGAAAATTTAATTTTAATGAGTGTGATGAATTATATTGGTATATAGCTACAAAAATACTGAGGTAGGAGGAAACCTTTGTCATCAACGCATGAATGGTTGTAGAAGCTTTAAAATGAAAGCTATTGCTAAGCATAAGCTGGTATTCCCACTAATGTGTACCTACATTATGCTTTGTAAATTTCTCATTAACAATGCCATGGGTCTTTAGACATTTACTAATTTTTAAATTTCATTTGAACCTTACTCCTTCTATTAAATATGACTGTCCTACATTTTTTAACTTCATAGATTTTTTTGTACAAACATAATAGGTGTATCAGAATAAACTTGTGCCCTTATTACTGTTCTATTGTTGTGATAAAATACCATGATGAGAACAAATTTTAAAAGAAAGCATTCAACTGAGGAGTAAGTTAAATTTCAGAGAGTTAGTTTACAACCATTATAGCAAGGAGCATTGAAGCAGGCAGGTAAGCATGGCACCTGAGAGTTTATAGGCAGAGCAATAGGCAATAGTCAGAGAGACAAAACTGGACCTTATGTGGACTTTTGTAACCTCAATACCCACCCTCAAAAATAAACCTCCTCCATAAGGGCACATGTCCGAATCCTTCCCAAATAATCTACCAACAAGGAGGCAGACACAGTATATGAGCCCTTAAAGACATTCTCATTCGAACCATACCATTTTAATGTGTGATTATAAAATTATAGGTTACAAAATTTAGATTTACAATGAATCATGTTTTAAGTAGTGATAATATTTATTTTCTATTAATGCTTACAAAATAATATGTAACTAACATATTTTTTCATTGTGAAGAAGTCTGCATGAGGAAATAGGGTGAGGGAGAGATGGGGGAAA
>OU015745.1:65920646-65984191 GCA_907169655.1 Acomys percivali | reverse complement strand
CTTTTTTAGGCAGAATTCTCTCAATGGTAGAAATGAGGACATTTTTCCCAGTGGCCTGTTTACCAAATTTGAAGCCATCTCCATAATGAGGTTCCTTTTTTAATTTTCTTTTTTAAAGCTTTTTACATATACATTTACATTATTCCACACACATATATATATAATAAACTACCTATAGCAAGAATAACCATGACACAATCTGGAATTGTATGTTACATTCCTAGTGTTTTGCCTATTTGGCTCTTTGATGCTCATTATCCTCTTTGAGGTAGTCTAAGTGCTGCCAGAAATTAACCTGCCTCATTGTCAATGAATCTTTAAAATAATAAAACCTTTTTAAAAATACCATATTCTGTATATATCTGAGGTTTTTGGAAGACCTTATCTAACAATTTTACCTTATCTTTATATAGAATCATATGTATTTGTTGCACCGAAGATGTGTATTCTTGTAAAAAAAATAGACTAGTGATTGATATGACCATGATTTAATCAATTAACAATTAAGTAGTATGACTTATTTATCCTAAACAAACCTTGTATTATGATTGAGTTATATAGGTACAATACCTCACACTGGAGTAGTATGTATGTATATATATGTAGTCTGAGAAATAGTCATATATTTGAATTCTATACCACTGTATCTAAAATTATACTTAATTCACATTTATATGCAAAAGTCTCTACCAGTGTATTAAAACTAATCTTGTGAGTGACAGTTAAAGCATTAATTTGAGAAGTCGATTCACTAATATACTTTTTGTTCTACCTTCTCTATATATTTCTATATTCCCCCTTCTTTCATTTCTTCATTTATCTCTAACCCTGAGAATGGAAGATAGAGAAAAAAAATAAAGAGACATCTCTGAGTCCAACCTTGTTTTCTCTCTAAATAAGACCAATAATAACCATCTCCCAATGAAAATAACCCTCTATAGCCCAAGAACGTTGCCTTAAGGTTTCTTCCTGCTGATTTGGGATGAACAATACCTTTGTAGGGGCCCAAATAAATTTGGGGAAACAGTTAAACCAGCTAGGAATAGCATTTTCTGGCCCACTTTATAAAGTTTAAAAAATTCCAGGATTAATGATAGTCCTGTGTGGGACAGTTTGAAATGCTGCACTGACTGGGATTGGAAGATTTCTATGAAGGCGTACTGAGAGCTTTCTCGTTCTGATGAGGAACAACTGAAGCACTTGGTGCTGGAACATGAAGGATACAGGATGTCAGTGTCCAGCATACTGAGAGGAATGCAGCTTGTCAGGTCTGATCCAATGTCAGAGTCTTTTTCCTTTGTTCTGGAAACATGTATTTTCTCATAGTAATTATATAGTCCTAAAATTATAGATGGATATGGTGTGCATGATGCAGTGAACAATTATGGCTGGTGTTCTGTTCTTTGTATGAGCAGAAAAAAAAAAAGACATCTGCAAATCTTCATTCATGCCATACAAAGAAGGATGGCATCTAATAATAATTTATAGGGGTTCTGTAGCCAACCGTCTGTTTGTCTGAACATTTATGTCTCAGCCAGTTTCAGAACTATTCCCATATACTGGGATTAACAATATAAGTTACCTGCTGGTTCTTCAGTTTAAATTCTTCATATCCCAATTGTATTCTCCACTCTCACGGACTCCTTATCCTCCTCACCCTGCTCTCCCTACCTCCCTTGGTACTCAGAAAGGGAAGTCTTCCTCCCCCAACAACTGACCTCAGTCTATAAAGTCTCATTTGTACTGCCTGGAACCTCTTCTTCTGTTCCCTGGCAAGACCATCCTGCCATGGGGAAATGATCTAAGTTTGGTGGCCAGAGTGAATGTCCAAAGTAGTCCCTACTCTCCACATTGTTGGATCCCCAACGATACTATGCTGCTATAGCTGAGCAGTGGTCTAGTCCACATCATAAATGGTCCTTGTTGATGTATCAGTCTCTGTATTGTAGTGTAGTTATCCTGAATTATGTGGCTAATTTCTGCTTATGAGTAATTATACACCATGTGTATCTTTCTGACTCTGGGTTACCTCATTCAGGATAATCTTTTCTAGTTTCATCCAACTGCCTGAAAATTTAAAGGTTTCCTTGTTTTTAATATCTGAATAGTATTTCATTATGTAAGAGTACCACAGTTTCTTTATCTATTCCTAGGTTAAGGGACATCTAGATGGCTTCAAGATTCTGGACATTACAAATAAAGCTGCTATGAACATATTTGACCAAATGGATTTGTTGTATAGTGGAGTATCTTTTGAGTATATTCCCAGGAATGGTATGGCTGGGTCTTGAGGTAGAATTATTCCCAATTTCCTGAGAAAGCTCCAGATTGATTTCCAAAGCGGTTGTACAAGTTTACACTCACAGTAGTAAGGGAGGAGTATTCCTTTCTCTATATCCTCTCCAGCATGTGCCATCACCTGAGTTTTTAATGTAGTTACTCAAAGAAGTATATAATGGAATCTCAGAGTTGTTTCGAGTTGCATTTTCCTGGTAACTAGGGATGTTGATCATTTCTTTAAGTGCTCCTCAGCCATTTGATATTCCTCTGTTGAGAAATATCTTTTTAGTTATGTATCTCATTCTTGAATTGGATTATTTGGTTTGATGCTGTTTAATTTCTTGAGTTCTTTACATATTTTGGATATCAGCCATTTGTCAGATGTAGGGTTGGTGAAGATCTTTTCCCAGTCTGCAGGCTGTTATTTTGTTCTTTGGACAGTGTCTTCTGCCTGACAGAAGCTTCTCAGTTTCATAATGTCCTATTTATTAATGCTTGATCATAGGAACTGAGTTGTTAGTGTTGTGTTCAGGATGTTGTCTCTTGTGCCAATGAGCTCAAGACTCTTCCCTAATTTTTCTTCTAATGGATTTAGGATATCTGGTTTTATATTGAGGTCTTTCATACATTTGGATTTTAGTTTTGGGCAGGGTGATAGATATGGATCTATTTTCATTTTCTACATGTTGCCATGCAATTAGACCAGCACCAATTTTTGATGATAGAATCTTTTTTTCCACTCTATGGATTTGGCTTCTTTGTCAAAAATCAAGTGTCCCTAGGTATGTGGGTTTATTTCTGTGACTCTGATTCAGTTCCATTGATCAACCAGCCTATTTCTCTGCCAGTCTCATGCTGTCTTTATTACTGTTGCTTTATAGTGCAGCTTGAGATCAGGAATGGAGATTTTTCCAGAAGATCTTTCATTGTGTAGGATTGCTTTAGCTATTCTGTTTTTTTGTTTGTTTGTTTGTTTGTTTTTGTTTTTTTACCATATAAAGTTGAGAATTGGCCTTTCAGTGTGTTAAGGATAATGTGATCATTCCATTAATAGGACAATACTCAAGTATATTCAGAGATTAAAATAATACATTTCATTGTTGCTGTAATTAAATAATATGGACTAATAACACTTATTATTAGGTTTATACTTATAAAACTATGGAAGTATTATCTAACCCACTTTCACAATCAACAAAATCACACGGTAACCCATCAAGGTGGCTCAGCTTCCTTCTTCTTCCTCCCTAAGATACTTCTCTACCTGAGCCTGTGAACTTTGGCCACACCTACCACATTCTGCCCTAACCAGGTTTAACCATTTTAACCAGCCAAAAAAGAATGATTTCTTGGGAAAATTTACATACATCATTTTGAGGTACATGAGTGTCTGTTCATAAAAGAAAACAAGCAGATCTCCAGGGATAAATAATTTGCAATCAAATACAAAGCACAAACATTTTATTTAGAAGATACATATTACTTAGGTTATGAGGGGAAGTACATACCTAATATAATACATTTTCTGAGGATATTTTTGTTAAAATCAAAATCTCATGGACTTGCCCAAGATTCATCACATTGATAACTTTATTTGGTAAAATATTTGACAAATACATGGTTGTGTGACATTCTTAATATAAATTGGAAGTATTAGTTATAATCTGCTTACTTTAAACATTGTAAATCTCCTCTGATGCAATACATGTTTAATATGCTACTTTCTGGGAAATTGAAATATGATAAATTTAGAGAATCCTATGATGTGTAATCAGCATTACCACCAGGATTTAAAAAGATGAAGAAGAAGGGCCAGAATAATGGCTGGCCTCACAACCAAAAAGAAGAAGAAGAGGAAGAAGAAGAATAAGGAGGAGGAGGAAGAGGATGAAGAGCAAGAAAGAAGAAAATGTCAATGTCTGTTGGAAATTGAGAAAACTCTGGTTGGTGACATCCTGAGTGATTGTGTGCCAATATAAAGGAGCCCAGAGCTTCGGACACATGAGAAAATGACAAAGCCTTCCTAAGAGGTGAGGGTCAGGAGACAGTGAGCTACTCCTCAGGAGTCAGAGTGTGGATGTCAGTGTGTGGAGATGATTTTCCCCTCAGATTCTTATAACTTTCAGACTAATCCTCAAAACAGTGGCTCTCAATCTTCCTAATTGAGAGACTCTATATTAAAATTTCTCATATTTTGGTAACCTCCCCCACTATAAAACTATATCCATTGCTTATGGTACAACTGTGATTTTTTTACCATTATGAATAATAATGTAAATATTGTTTTCTGCTGAGTGCAGACTCTCAGAATATCCATGTTGGCTAATATCTACTTATAAGTGAGTTTATACCATGGATGTCTTCCTGTGGTCTGTGAATGACTACTTTGATTTGAGCCCAAAGCTGTAGTGACCCAAAAGCTAAGAACTGCTGTTCCATGGACTGTTTTTATTGAACTGAATCAACCCTTCTCCTTGATTCAGATTATAGCATAAACCCTTCCTCTTCAGTAAATTGTACAAAACAAACAAGCTGAGCTTCCTGCTGGGCTTCAGATTTTTGTCTATGTTCCTGGTCATTTGTTCCCATGCATTCAGTATGTCCCTACACTTGTTTTCCTGTGTTTCTTTTATTTATAATGTCTTTTCTTTTACAATGATTCTATTAACTCTTTCCTTACTTTGTTAGCTCCCCGCTTGTGCTTGAATGATATTGAGTTTTAGCCATCATTGTGGTCTTATGTTTTCAAAATGGCTGTATATTTTCTGCAAGTGAGTTATATATTTTTTATTATTTTACTTCATTTTTTCCTGTTATCAATGTTATTTGGAAAATTTAGCCCACATCTGGCAGGTCAAAATTACCTGAAACTCTAGTTCCAGATGATTTCGTTCTCTCTCTTGGACTCTACACTCACATGTACACATACCCACACAGACATAATTAAAATTTCAAATAAATCTTTAGAAATAAAACCTATGCCATCTCAGCTGCTGTCAAAAATATTTACTAAATTTGAGCATAAGCCTGTAATAGGTCCTAGAAAAGTATCAGGGAATGGGAATATATCTCCTTCACACACTTGCAGACAGAGCGGGATTTATGAACAGCAGTGGCATTAGAGAGGCTGCGAGATGCTAGAAACACATTTTTCCTAGGAGCTGGTAGCATAGGTCCATGTTGACTTGGGTACTTTTATAGTGCTTTATTCCAATTAAAGATAAAAGCTTCTATTATTATGTGTTGCTCTAAGAATAAAAGACCAAAACATTGCTTATCATGTTAGCTTCATTACTAAGCTATTTTTTTAGCCTCTCTGTATTTCCTCACTTTTTTCCAAAGGCTACTACATCAGCCTCCATACTGACTTTGATTTCAACTGTGTGCTCCTAAGACAATTTTATTTACCCAGCAATAACATCTAAATGCAACTGTTGCTGAGTGAAGTTTCTTTGGATGGAAGTTTTTCATGGTATAGTATGTGTCATATAGGTACGCACTTTATTCATCTTGCATCCTTCTATATCTTTCTGTAAAAAGCAAAAATAATAAACATTTGAATATGAAATAGGTTCCAGAAATCTAAGACTTCTCAAAAGCTATTTGCTCATTATTTCTACTTTTCAAAAAAAGTCTTCACTATTTGTGGTACTGAGGCTGGAAAATAAGATGCAAATGACTTAGAATTGCATTGATGGTTTTGAAAGTTGCCCTACATTATTATAAAGCATGACAAGCAAGGATAATGTCACACATCCATATCCAGAACTTGGTAGCCTGGGAAGAGAGGACTGAACCTTCTTAGGCTTCTTAGTAAGGCTGCCTGTTAGAAGTTATTTGGATGACAAAGTTGTGGCTCCGTAGTAAAGTACTTGCGCAGCATGAATGTGTTCTTTCAGTTTGATTCTTAGGACCTCAAAAATAGAATTAAAAGAATCCCCCCTGCTGAATGCAGTCTGAAATATACTGTGTTAATAATAGTATTACTTTTTGCATGAGTTGTTCTTGGATAACAGCACAATAACATAGGTATTACAAATTCAAGTGTAAAGAAAGGACTGCACTCTGAAATAAGAGTAGCCATGGAATCCTGGATTTTGTGTAGTTTTATCTGTTGCTCCAGATTTTATGAACAGTCATTGTCTATGCTACTAAGTTTAGTGCTTAGTGTTGCATTTTGGAAAAAAAAATTAAAGTGTTTAAAAATATTTTTATAGTCTGTGTATGCCTACTTGAGTTTGTGTGCCCATGGAGGCAGAAACACACAGATACTAGTAAAGGGAATTATATCTCTGGATCTTTGGTGAAAAAGTGGTTATGAACCCCAATATATGGATATGGTCTGCAGACTGAACTCCAGTTCTCCACTTGACTACTAAGCACTTTTATCTTAAAGTTTTTCAAGACATAGTTTCTCTGTGTAGCCTTGGATCTCCTGGACTTAATTTGTAGACCAGGCTGGCCCCAAGCTCAAAGAGATGCACCTGCCTCTGCCTCCCAAGTGCTTGGATTAAAGGCATGTGACACCACACTTCACAAAGGAGGATTTGCTTACAGGTAAATTTTAAGGAAAATGGATGGAATTAGAAATGATGATCATGAGTGACATAACCCAGACCTAGAAAGACATGCATGGTACATACTCACTTATAAGTGGATATTAGCCCAATGTGGATGTCTTCTAAGAATCCCCACTCAGCAGAGGATCAGGGTAGATGAGGGTACTCACTGTTGGACTCCAGTTGAGAGTGGTATGGAAAAATAGAGTGATAGAAGGACAGAAAGGATCCAGGAGCCCCACAAGAAGACTAACAAGGCTGGAAGATGTGGACCCAGGGTGGGCTGCACAAACTGCTGTGCCAACCAAGGAAAATGCATGCAGTAAACCTAGACCACCCTCTTCAGATATAACCAATGGACAACTCATTCTCCATGGTTCTGGAGAGAGTGGGGACTCCCTCTGATATGAACTCTGCTGACCCCAATTTGATCATTTCCTCATTGGTGGGGAGGCCTGGAGACACACAGAAGGGGGAACAGGCTCTCCTGATGATACCTGATAGGATGTTGTCATATGGTATGGGAGGAGGTGCCCTTCTGTCATATGTCTAGGGGAGAAGAATAGGACAAAAGAGGTAGGGAACCTGGGAACTAGTACATACAAATGAGGGGGTAACAAACAGGATGTAATCTGAATAAATTATAATAAGCAAAAAAGAAATTCGTGATGAGTTAACATTTGAATGAAATTCGAGTTTAGAGTAAAAGCTTCAGAAAGAGATACATAACCAGATACGTGGTATACTAATCTGTTAAACTCATAGACTCACTTTTTCCCCTGAGGGTAGAGTTGCATAATTAGGAAGCAGCATAATAGCAAGCTATCTATTCTGGAAGCAAAGAATTAGTCCATCTCAAGTGAGAGAGCATCATATATATGAAATGAGGTAAAAAGGGATTTAAAAAAGTGGAAGTGATCAAATCAAGGGCACCAGAGTTCATGTCAGAAACAGTTCCTGCTCCTCATGACAACCATGGAGAATGAGCTGTCCACTGACTAAATCTGAACAGGAAGTCTAGGTACACTACATGCATTGTCCTTAGTTGGTGCAACAGTTTGTGCAGGCCACCCTGGGTTCAGATCCACAGACCTTGATAGTCTCCTTATGGGCCTTCTGCAACTTCTGGGTCCTTCCATCATCCCCCACCCCTGCATTCTTCCATATCACTCTCAGTGCTCCATCCCAAGTCCAGCAGAGAGTCTAACTTCTGACCTGGTCCACAGCTGGGTGGAGTCTCTCAGAAGACATCTGTGTGGGGATAACATCCACTTATAATTGAGTATATACCATGTATGTCTTTCTGGGTGTGGTTACTTCACTTGGGATGATATTTTCTAGTTCCATCCATTTGCCTGCAAATTTCACAATTTCCTTGTTTTTAATAGTTGAGTAAATGTGTAAATTTACCACAGTTTCTTTACGCATTCCTCAGTTGGAGGATATCCAGGTGGTTTCCAGATTCTGGCTATTACAAATAAAGCAGGTATGAATATAGTTGAACAAATTTCCTTAAAGAAAAGCTTTATTAACTAATTTCAAAAATATGGTTGTGAAACACGTTTTCATTATTCTCAGATTATCCTTGTATTGATACCTTTAAAAACAATTTTTCAGTAATTAATGATGAGGCAGAACGGACACATTTACAGCATCCACTTATTATGTTTTTATTAATTTACTAAGTGTTTTAATATATACCCTTTCACTAATTGATGTGTTACATATTTTTAACATTCTCTAGGCATAATGATGAAACTTTGGAAAGTGTACTATTATGTAGCTTCAGTTTCTATAATTCCTTTACTACATTAACCTATACAAATAAATGCTCTAGTTTAAAATATGTATTAAATACAGGAAGCACTCCAAAACCATTACACTTGCATTTCCTCTGTTTTTTATACCAAAACCAATGCATTTTTCATAAATAGCAATGAAATTACATCTGTTTTCTCCTAATAACTCTTCAGTAATGCCTGTTGATAGTTGGAATATGGACAACGCAGTTTGACCCACTACCCAGATATTTTATTTTACAATTTTCCAATCTGCAAGGGAAATTGTGATAATTAAACCTGAATGTATACAACCTGAAATTCTGAAAATAACCTAAGTACAAATCCCATCTCATCTACTATCATGAAAAATAAAATATTTGATATACTTGTGCTGCTTTTTTCATCCAACTTGTAAGATAAGAATCTGATTCTATAGTCAACAAGAAGCAATATCTATGCCTAGACATTCATGTATCAACCAGTCTGAGAGCTATACCCATATAGCTCATGGGATTAGCAATATAAGATACCTACAGAATTCTGCCTGAAAATGGGCAAGCTTGGATGCAGGTAGAGTTGGTGGCCAAACTCTGCCAAGACAGGGTAAGCAAGTACTCAATAGTTCCTGCCTCACAAATATGTCTGTGAGATATATTGAGCCAGAAAGATGAAGATGATGCTCCAATGTCATAGAGAGTTTTGTGAGACTATTCAGGTAGTAAACTGTCTTTGACATCTTCTCATTTGGGAAGCTGCTAACCTGCACTCCCTGTACACTCAGGTAATCAATTTTATTCATTCTCAAGTCTCTGATGATGTTGAAGATCAGATAGTTTAGTTTTACAATTAAGCTTCGTTGTTTAGGGGTTAAGATGTTTTTAGGTCTAGATAGATGTTTTAAATTGATAATGAGAAGCTATAATATATATTGATTTACATTCAGAATTTCAGGTGCACCAAGATAGGAAAGATGTTTTCTTCAAGGCTGTCAAATGCAAAGAGCCAAAAGACTAAGAAAGTAACATTTATATAATTCCTGATTGTGTCACAGTTCTTCTTACTGTAGGTACTTTATTGTATATATGTTTAATAATATCAATGAATATGTAAAAATATTTAATAAAAAAGAAAAGCATAAAAAATAAAACAACATGTGAAATGTCTAATAACACATAACATTTTGATAAATTTGTGCGTTAAAAACATTTGTACAAGCAATATCACCAACACAACTACACGTGCATTTATCCATATTCACACACATACACATGTATATATACATTTTATATTATATAGATACAAATGCATATGCACATATACACACAAATATGTGTACATACACATCTCTCTCTCTATATATATATGTGTGTGTGTGTATATATATATATATATCCAATGTTTTGATAACATTGCATTTAGTATAACTATTCCTTAAATAAGAAACAAACTCTTTTCTAGGACAGTGTGTATTTACTAAGCAAACTTCTGAGATTTTCATTTTGCATTCCAGTATGTTACTTTAGAACAAAAGTAACTTTTCAAACTATAAAAAGCATTACCATGAAATGATCCTAATATTTTTAATTTATAAATTGGTTTATTTATTTCACTATCTGTATGTCATCTGTATAAGTGATGCGGTTTCACTGTTATCCCACAAAGTCAATTTTCATTTAAATCGTTGGAATGGGAGGTTAGTGGAGCCTGGAAAATGAGAGAAAGTGATTTTTATACCCTTTCATATCAGTGTATAAACCCTTTCATTTTGCTACAATATCAAAGAGGCAAGACTCCAACTTCTCTGGGCAGCGCTGTTTGTTAATCCAGTCTGTTGTGCCCCATCTCTAATACCTTACAGTATTTTGGGGGAACAGAATGGAAACATAACATGACATGTTATTGATGAGATACTTTTCACTCTTAACAGCAAAAATGTGTGTCCAGGAGGGAACAAAAATAAGAACAACAAAACATGTCCAGAAGTAATTTGTGAACAGAGGTAATGTTAGAACAGAACCATGGAAGGTGTGGAGAATCAGAAGAAGGCTTGGCTTCTTAGTTCTTCCCTCCTAAATGAAGGGAAACAGCCTCACCTGTATTCAGGGAGGTGCCTGAATGGTCTCCCTACATTGAGGCCACCACAGAGAATCATATGTCACCTGGATGAAGGATGGTATTTCCATTTGGCACTGGACTATGCAACGAAGGATGCACTATTAGCAAGACAGTAACCCTGTTTTGTTCAGTCATGTACCACCAGTGTGTCACAAGTGGATTTGCCCAAAATCACTATTCTCTAAATGTTTGCAAAATTCTTTTAATATAATAAATATATAACTCAGCGTATTCAATAATGGAAAAATAAATGTTATTTTGTTATGTATATGAAAATTAAATAGGTATAATGTATTTTGACAGAAATTTTATACAAAGCAACACTAAATTTTTTACCATGTTAAACAAGCACTGATGCCAGCCCATATATCAATTATTCAATCATTTACTGCTTTAAAGAAACCAAACATTTTAAATAAATGACAAGCAGTAAATGTGGAAAAATATACGAGACAGTTTTAATTTGACAACAATTTTCCTGAAAGGAAAAACCCACAGAATTCAAATAAAATAAGACAATCTCTTACATTAATAGCAAAAATGAACTGATAATTATAAAATAAATAAATAAATAAAACACGATAGCTTTTACATTGTATGGTCTTAGCTCACTCCTTACTCTTTGTATTAATAAAAAAACTGAGACTCTTGCTCTGTCTATGACCCAGCCAGCAGCAGCATCCCTTACAGGCTAGAATCTCAGGCTGCTCTTTGACCATCCCAGCTCAGATAATATTTATATTGTTCCTCCAGAACACTGAGGGATTTATCAGCTGAATTTCATCAACCATCCTATGATCTTTACCTGTAGACATGCCTAATGGAACACTGCTTGTCTTACATGGTTATTTTTCAACTTTTTCGAGAAGCTTAGATTCACACGGTTCAAGCACCGTGCGCAATGCTTTCTTGCATTCTCTGTGGGTTTCAGATGCTGATACATGCATCCATCCCTTCTTAGATGTTTGTGGTCAGAAATTACTGCAAACAATTCGGGATGCCTAAGACTTGAAAATAACTTGTAAAACTGTTGTGTGTATATTTGAGAACATGACTTAAACCTCAAAGAATATTTTTAATATGGCCTGCCACGAACTTAAGGTATATAGGTTGTTTGGTTTCTTAGGTGTATAGGTTCTGCGGCAAATTTAAACAAACCTTTTTTTTTTTTTTTTTTTTTTTTTTAATTTTCTTATCACGTCATTGGCAAACCAAACAAATTATTCACCTAAGACAATCATGGTAAAGCAGAGTTTATCGGATGATGTTTTTCAGGAACTTTGGTCCTTGTGATCAGTTGCATCACTAAAAACCCTCTCTGGCATTGTTGAATACTCATGATAGCTGTATCTCTATCTCTGTATTACCTGCAGCCATCTCCTCCAGCCACAGCCATCGTCACTGATCACTAATTCTAAACTCTAATCTTGCAACATTCCCATCTTTGTAAGTTTCAACAGAGTCCTGACTCTTTGGGCCTCCTTCTAGGAGAGGATATTTCAAGTCAGGGGAGAAAGGTACCCAGCAGGATAGTCCCTATTTTAGAACCATTAGAACCATTATCATTGGTCTGAGAACAGCTAACAATATATGTGTGCTTCTTATGAATCGCAGGTCACAGACATTGGAAAAAGAAAGATGCTAAACAACCAAGGCCAGCATAATTTCTCAACTCAGCAACCAAGTGAATCATTTCTCCTTCTATGGATTCACACATGTGCACGGGTGTGCATGCACACACACACACACATACATACACATACATGCCACAGAAACAAGAATGTTCCATATGATATGGATTGATGTGAGTGTGTGGTCATAGTTCATAAAAACTTCTCGGAAATGTGTTTATATCTAAAAATTTGTGGGCAATGTGACTTATCAAGGTAACAAAAGGTTTGAAATCCATTCTCACAATTTAAATTCTGTAACATAATAATATAACTTCATAGTAGTTTACACTTCCAAACATTTCTGAAATATTTCAAAGCTTAGTTTTACATTTTATTAATTTTCTTAAATTAATTAAATTTTATTAATTTAATTCATTTTACCTATAATACTTTCCACATATTTATGTATCACATTCTGGTAATTGTCATTCCGTTCCAACCCACTTTAGCTCCCTCATTTCTTCAGGTCCCTTTATTCGAGTATTTGTGTGTGTGTGTGTGTGTGTGTGTGTGTGTGTGTGTGGTTTTATGAATTGTTGAGCTTACCAAGGGTCATCTGCATTGGAACCTGATGTGTCATCAATGAATACATAATGAAGACCATGTCTACAGCTCTCAGGATCTATAAGGACTCAGTAATCAGTAAGAACAGGTTGGGATCAAAAAGCCTTTCCCAAATCCACAATAGACTAATGACACCCCAGTCTTGCTTAAGCCCACTGTAGGGAGCCACTGCTGATGTATGATACTGATAACTTTGGATATGTAATATAAAGACAGCATTCCACCGCCTTTATTACTAGCTTCCTCTCTTATGTTCTTTCAGCTCCCTCTTCCATAGTGATTCTGGAGCCTCAGAAGGGGTGATACATATTTGCTATGTGAGGCTGAGCCCTAAGCTATCACTCTTCTCAGCACCTTGAGCAGCCATGTGTTTCTATGTTTATTGTTGCTTATTTCACAGAGATGCTTCCCTGATTAAAGTGAAGACTAGCATTTATGCATGAATGTATAAATATATTATTCTCATTATAGAAGTCTGTTTATAAATCTAATTGATAGTTGATTGTGCATTTCTGTTTAATTTTATTTGTCAGCCATTTTGATCTGGCACTTGTTTTTCTTGTTTGATAATTGTTTTATATCTCATTTTCTTCTAGTTTTCCTCTTCAGTTTTCATCATGAACTTTATATTAAGCATCTTCCAAATTTCTTTATCAATCCATCTTGAGGAAATCCATAAGGTCATTTTGCTGTAGTAATTTCTGTTCCATTGCAAAATTGCAAATGATATTTAATAAGTGCCTTCTAGAATGGGTAAGGAGTCACATGCAAGATTACCTGGGAGTTATATTTTCCAGATTTTTAAAGCATCTTCAGAATTGCAGGAAGGTTAACTATGAAGCTTTAAATGTCAGTCTTTAAAGAAATTTAACCTAAATCTATTCCTCACCGCATATCTAGGAAACTTCTCTTTGCAGCAGTTGAGACCATTACTGAAAACTTCAACCAATCAAAATGTACCGCTGTGGTGCCCAGTCCCAACTGATACATCTCTAACACCATTCCTACACCTAAGGTACAGGGATCATTGCAGAGGAAGAGAGAATGGAAGGATTGTAAGAGCCAGAAATACAGGAGATTTGCTGTGTACCTCCTAGAAATGTCAGAAGCTGCACCAATAACAGCATCTCTCTACATAGGTTGAACAATAACAAAGGTAATAGACAATAATGTGAATAGAGTAAAGGCTCAGGAGGCTTCAACAGTAGCCAAAGAAGGATAGACAATCAAGGAATGTTGATTCAAATGGCTCAGTATTAATTCTTGCAAACAAAACTCAACAGTATTGGGTAAAATGGAGAAAGAATATATATGGAGAAATGGGGTGCTTACAGTATCTTAGAAGTGTCTTCCCACAGTTGAATGTGAATGCCTACTCTGCAAATATGTATATTAGTTGTTCATTGAAAATATTTTAGAATATGAAAAGAAAATTAGTGTTGATAGCAGGTGGTTTGAATGGCAAGTGTCCCGTATAAACTGAAATATTTAAGTGTTTCCTCCACAGTTGGTGGTATTATTTTGGAAAGGATTAGTAGACATGGCTTTATTGGAAGAGGTGTCATGTAGGGTGGACTTGGGGGTTCCATAACACATAGTAGGCATAGTGCTCATGCTCCTGCATGTGGACAAAATATAAGTAAGCTCAGTTACTGCCCCATTGCTATGACGACAGGACTGCTGCCATGTTCTTTGTCATGAAAGTCATGGGATTGTTCTCTGTAATTGTCAGGAAGTGGCCAATTACATCCTTTATTTTATAGGTTGCTTTGGTCATGGTCCCGCTTCAAAGAGATAGAAAACTATTTGATACAGCAGATATATCTACAAATATTAAGGAGAAAAGAGGCCATGAATTTGAAAAAGAGAGAGGAAGGCAGGCAGTTGTGGAAGATTGTGTAGGAGAATATGTTATAATTATATTCTCAAAAAATAAAAGAATGAATTTTAAATTTTATTCTGTATTTGTGTGTGTGTGTGTGTGTGTGTGAGTGAGTGAGAGAGAGAGAAAGAGAGAGAGAGAGAGAGAGAGAGAGAGAGAGAGAGGCAGAGACAGAGACAGAGACAGAGACAGAGACAGAGACAGAGAGAAGAGATGGAGAGGAATGTTGCATTCCACTTCATTTGTGTGAGGTAGGAGACAATTTCTGGCAAGCCATTCTGTCCTTCTACCTGGCTGAGGGAAGTGCCCTCTGGTATTTGCTGGGATATGTATTCTAAGCTGGCTCACTGAAAAGAATCAGGACAGTTTTCCTGTCTCCACTGCCCATAACAAGTTGTTTTCTGTTTTCAAAATTCGACAAAATATTCCTAAAATTCATGTGTATGAAATGATGTTTAATGATATTAAAGAAAAGAGTAGATAGAATGGAAGGGAGGTAACTAAGATGATCAGGATCAAACATAAACATCAGCAATATATCAACATGGAGTATGTTTAGTAATATCCAGCCATGTGGGTGTGGGTGTTTAATCCCAGCAGTCAGGAGGCCCAGACAAAGGCAAGAGGGTGTGTGTGAGATGGACCACAGTCTGGCTTACACTTTGAGTGCAGCTACCTCAAAAAAGTAGTGAATATTTTGGAATAAGTAATCAAGTTTTCTACTGAAATATGTATGGAAAATTTGATAGAGTAAGCAATGCTATCTTTTAGCATGAAATGATTGATATCAAATGCATCAATGTTTTAAGTATAAGAAAATAAACAACAGACCCATTTACCTATATCAGTATATGAGAAAAATAACTTTGAAATTAGATCTTATAACTTAAAGACAAACAAGAAAATATCCATATTTTAAACATACAAGTCTTTAAAAGATTACAGAAATACTTCAGAAAAAAATCAGTAGTCCACCTAGAGAGAACTACTTTATTGGCCATTTGACATTCACTCAAAAAAAATATAGTCTTACTGAAAGGTAGATATTGACTTAAAATTATAAATAGACATGATGAAAGTAATAATTAAGAGAACAGCAAATCCAGATGTCCAGCAGTATTTTAGAATTAATTAACTTCTATCCATAATCTTGGAATAGAGGAAATAATAAACCATGTGATACCCTGCTGCAGCAGCTCTCCATGTTTTCTCAGTGATGAGCCCCTCCTCCATCACTTCAGTTTACCATTTCTCTCCAGGCCCTCAAAACTCCCTTCTGCATTCCTCAGACATCTGGTTCCCCTTCTTGCTTCCCTCGCGACAATTTGGCTTATCCAGTTCCCTTTCTACTTTATCTTTGACTGTTTACTTTATTTCCCCATCTGATTGAAATTCAAGGAGGGCCTCCCTTGGGCCTTCCTTATTACTTAGCTTCTTTTGGTCTGTGGATTGTAGTATTGTTATATTATAATATATGATTAATATCCACTTATAAATAAGTGGATACCATGTGTGTGATTCTGGGTCAGGGCTACTTTGCTCAGTATAATCCTTTATATTTCCATGCATTTGCCTACAAATTTTATGATTTCTTTGTTATCAATAGATGAGTAGTAGTTCAGTGTGTAAATGTATGACATTTTCTTTATCCACTGTTTGGTAGAGAGACATTTAAGTTGTTTCCAGATTCTGGATATTATTAATAAAGCCTCTATAAACATAGCTGAGGCAATGTCTTTGCCTTATGGTGGAGCATCTTTCAGGTATATGCCCAGAGTGGTATAGCTGGGTCTTGAGGTAGCAGTATCCCCAATTTTCTGAGAAACCAATAGTGATTTCCAGAATGTTTGTTTAAGTTTGCGGTCCCACTAGCAATGGAGGAGTGTTCCTTATTCTCCACATCGTCCCCAGCATATGGTGTCACTTGAGTTTTTGATCTTAGGCATTATAACAGGTATAAAATGGAATCTCAGAGTCATTTTGATTTGCATTTCACTGACAACTAAGGACGTTGAGCATTTCTTTAAATGCATCTTAGCCATTCGAGATTCCTCTGTTGAGAATTCTGTTTAGCTCTGTACCCCATTTTGAAAATTGGATTATTTAGTTTGGTGGTGTTTAATTTCTTGAACTCTTTATATTCTTTAGATATTATCCCTTTGTTAGACATGGGGTTGGTGAAGATCTTTTCCCAGTCTCTTGGCTGTCGTTTTGTTCTGTTAATAGTGTCCTTTGCCTTACAGAAGCTTCTTAATTGCATGAGGTCTCATTTATTAATTGTTGAACTTAGAGCCTGAGTTGTTTGTGTTTTCTTCAGGAAGTTATTTCCTGTGCCAATGAGTTCAAGGCTGATCCCCATTTTCCATTCCAATAGATTTTATGTTTCTGGTTCTATGATAAGGTCTTTAATCCACTAGGACTTTAGTTTTGTGCAAGGTGATATATATGGATCAATTTGCCTTTTTCTACAGGAGACATCCAGTTGGACCAGCAGTATTTGTTGACGATGCTTTCTTACTTTCATTGTACGGTTTTGGCTTCTTTGTAAAAATCAGCTATTCATAGGTAGGTGGGTTTATTTCTGAGTATTCACTTTGATTCCGTTGATCAACTACTCTGTTTCATTGTCAATACCATGCACGTTTTATAACAATTACTTGATGTCAGGGATGGAGATGTTCTTTTATTGTATAGAATTGTTTTAGCTATTCTGGGTTTTTTGGTTTTCCATATGAAGTAGAGAATTGTTCTTTCAAGGTCTGTGATGAATTTTGTTGGTATGTTGATGGGAAGTTCATTGAATCAATAGATTGCATTTGGTAAGATGCCATTTTTACTATGTTAATCCTACAAATCCATGAGATAGGAGATCTTTCCATTATTAGATATTTTCCCCAGGGATCTGAGTTTCCTAGCAGTGGGGGACACAGTAATGAGCAGGCCATCTTCTAGCCAAACAAGACCAATAGTTGTGGGATGGGAACACCAATTCACCTATAAAATCTTTGAATCACAATTTGTCCTAGTTATAAGAAGTGTAGAGATTAAAGATAGAGTAGAGACTGAAGGAATGACCAACCAATGTCTGGACAACCTGAGACCCTCCTCATGGGAGAAAGCCAACCCCTGACACCATTAATGATACTCTGATATGTTTACAGATAGGAGTCTAACTTAATCATTCTCTAACTGAATTAGATGCTGAGAGTCACAGCCAAGCAGAGCGCGGGGATTTCTGTGGAAGAGTGGGAGGGAAGGATAGAAGGACCTGAAGGGGACACGAGCCCTGCAAGTACACCAACAGATTCAACTAACCTAGACTCATGGAGGCTCACAGGGAAAAACCAACCAAAGGGCATATATGGATAGGACATAGGTCCCCTACACACACGAAACTGATGTGTAGTTTGAGCTTCATGTGGGTGTCCTAGTAAGTTGGGTACTATCTATTTTATGGACTCTATTGCTTGTTTTGGATTACTTAGCCCTAAGTGGCCTACAAGGCCTGACCTAGATGGGGTGGTAGCCAAGTCGGTCGGGCTGTCAGCTCTACTACTCCCTTACTACCACGGTGAGCTCAATAAAAGTGTTCCAGTGAGCTCACCCAATGCTGCAGAGTATAAGCACTGAGCTAGCTCTATGACTTTCATGCCCTTGGGGGCAGCTCATTTGGTCTCAGACTCCCAGCACGAGCTATACTGGTGAGGTGCTGGGCCAGCTCTCTGGAATGGTGTAGTGCGTGAGGGGCTGAGCCTGCTTTTCTAGGTGCTGCAGCAGGTCAGAGGCAGGGTGAATCCTGCTTACTGGTACCTAGTGGACAGGGGTGTATATTTTTACTACTACTACTACTTTTTCTTTTTTTCTTTTTTCTTTTTTCTTTTTTTTTTTTTTTTTTGGTTTTTCCAGATAGGGTTTTTCTATGTAGACTTGGATATCTTGGACTTGTTTTGTAGACTAGACTTGTCACAAACTCATAGAGATCCATCTGCCTCTGCCTCCTGAGTACTTTATTATATATTTCACTTTTAAAGGTATGTAATACATCTATCTTTGAAACTGTGAAGGCTTATATCTCATACATATACTTGTTATTATGAATCATTTCATTTGTAGTATTTAACTTGGCACAAACATTGTTAAATTTACATAGTGATAGTTTCCTTTGGGCTATTCAAAAGATTACTTAATACTATGAATGTTTTATATGTTCTCAAATTATAAACTAATACAAATTATTTATTTGTGTCCTGATGTTGTCACTTTTCCTCAGACTTAAATCTGTGTATGTAATAAACGAAAATGTACCTTTAACATATCCACTCATGAAATACATTTAAAATAAAATAATTTAATAAATGAAAATGTATATTTAAGATATCAGTTAATGAAACACATTTAAAATAAAATCAATTAAGATATTTAATTTAAGTTACTTATTTTCTATATGTCTTGTTAAATTTTCTCTTAGGCATTTCCTATAGGAACAGATGGTAATTAAAGTTTACTCATACTCTATTAGGAAGATCAATTTACTAGGATTTGGCCAGACATTGTTTTAGTTTGAATTCTGAGTTTTTTGTTTTCCACAGCAAACCGAATTATTAAACTTAAAATAAACATGATTTCCATTTAATAAGTAATCTCAATTTAAGAAAGGTCATCCAGCCAAAACTGTACACACAACTTAATTTTAAGAAGTACTACTATTACCCTAACACTTTCAGTGGCATGACTACAATAGTGTGCATTTAGGACCACCATCTTAATTTATTTGTCTCCTTTACAATTGAAAACCTTTATTCTATTTCTTTGTAAATATGTGCTTCATCTGAATATATGTGTGTGCACCATGTACATGCATTTTTGATGCTCATGATAGCAGAAGGAAGAGGATTCCCTTGTATTGGAATTAATGATAATTGTGAGTTGTCATGTTAGTGCTGAGAAATGACCCTGGTCCTCGGTAAGGGCATCCAATGCTGTTAATTCTTGGGCCACCCTCCCACATTTGTATTTTAAATTTAATGTTATTTTGGTGCACAAAGCTTTTCTTATAGAAAATGGTGTAATGAACAAGCAAACATTTCTAATAGTTTAATTATATCTGTAGCAATAGTAGCCTTTTGTTGTGGTAAGGATTTCGATTTCAGTTTGTTGATAGATTTCCATTGTGTTGTCACTTAATTATTTCTGGTCTTTCTTGTTCATTCCGTGTAAATGGAGGGCAGCAATTTAGAAGGCTTAATGTAGAGTCAATCAATAGCTAGATTATGGAGTCTAGAAATCATATTTCCTCATGTAATTTTAATGAATTGTTAATAGAAAATAAAACTACTATAAGCATACTATTAAAATCACCTTTCTTTAAAAGTAACTGTGTTTCATTTTACTAGTACTGTTCCTTATGATTTGTTTTTCTGCAAAAGGATTTAATTTTCTTTTTTATTAAAGAAACATTTCCAAGTATCTCAGGAATTCACAGGTATTTATATTTGCTTTTTTTTCTTTCATATATCTTAAATCACATGATATGGCTACAATATCTTATTTTAAATTGTAAACAAAATTTGTGTTGAAACTGCTAGCAGTCAAGTTATTGGTTCTTTTTCAAGTTATTGTTTCTTTTCACCTTTTTCTTTAAGTGGTCTCAACGAGTTGACCATTTGCTACTTCTTCAAATAATATGTATTCACCTTTTTGTTAATATCATTTAGATGTGTCCTTTTTGTTTGTTTTGTTTTCAATTTTCTAATCTACTTCTGGCCTCTTATGAACTCTAAATATTTGGGTGTTATTTAATTACTTACTATTAATTTGACATTCTAGGTACTCTATGCATACTTTTTAAATACAATTTTGTATATTGTTTATGGTACATGTGTATTAATAGGCACATGCAACTGCATACATGTGAGGAGTCAATTCTCTCTTTCTATTGCAAGTTCCAGGAATAAAACCAGGTTGAACTTTAAGTGCTTTTAGCTAGTGAATCATTTCTCATGCCCCAAAATAACTTTACTTCTGTTTATATATTGATATCTGTTAATGTTTTTCTGTGGCTCTAAAAAAGGTCCAGGCTACAATCTCTGGGGCTGCATGCAGATTCCCCTCCAGTTCAATTCATCTCTTGGGCCACCAGACCTAATAGCTCATCAACTGATCAGGATTGAAAGAAGAAAAAGGAAAGAGTGCACCGAGTTTCTTCTCTAGAGACTTGCTGTACTGTGGTCAAGAAGTAAAACTTAAACTAACCACAATTTTTCTACAGCCAGGGCTGCAAAGGCTATTTCCATCCAAACACTGTATGGGACTGTAAAAGGAGGCTCTTTGAGGTGTAGATAGGCCTCTTTGTGGATATCTCCAGTAAGCTAAAGTAGGCCCGTTTGTCTGAGAGGGAGGCCTGCGTTTGTTAACTTATATGTCAATATACAGGGAAATAAGAAATAAGAGGGAGATAGAAAATAAGACAAACACACACACACACACACACACACACACACACACATTCAAGAGAAAAGGTGGATGAATTTAGGCATCTTAACTTCAACTGGATGAGGCTAAGCTTTCCAATTTCAATGCCATTTTTTGTTGATCACCATACTTATACTTCTTAGAAAAGAGAATTACCTCATAGTCCAAAAAGGCAATATATCATAAAACAGATGAATTCTAAAATACAGCAGGTTACATGTTTTAAAATAAAATATTTCTTATTTATGTATCCATTACATAAGTTCATAGTGAGTTCAGAGTGATTAAGGTGGTCAAGATGTAAAGGTTAACAGGGTCTAAATGTTACAAGACTCTATGTATTTTCAATTAGGACTGATCTGGCTATACATTTTCCAATTATATCTTAGTTCATAAATGCATTCAGCACAATAATTTTATATGTCTTTCATTCTATTAATCAAAAAATAAAATAAAAATGGCAGCATATGATGCTACAAAGTGACAAGGTACAAAGAATTATAACAGAATAGTTTGTATATTTAGACATTAAAGTTCATGCTTATTTTAGACATTTCTAGTTAGCCATGTTATATCTTGGGTTCATGGGAAGTTTAAACCAGCTTGTCTATATTTATTGTGTATACCAGGATTTGTGGTGCCATCTGGTGTGAAGGCTTACATGACGCCACAAATCTGCTTCAAGGCTATCCCCTAGTGAGATATCTGGAGATACACAAAGGTGTTATTGCAGCCATAAAATTTCTTAAATTATTTTGGATTATATAAAACAATTTCACTAAAACTATTTCAATCAAATCAAAAATTCCATAATCAGGGATTAATTCATCTAAACAACAGTACATCTTCAACAAGATCCTGTAGGAAATTTGCTCAATCAGAGCTGGTCAACACCCAGAAAGTGACAGTACACACCAATGCCAGATATATTTTTCTTTTTGGTTTTTTAAAGACAAAGTTTCTTTGTATAAGCTTTGCTGTCCTGGATGCGCTTTGTAGACCAGGCTGGCCTCAAACTCACAAGGATCCACCTACCTACACCTTCCGGCATGCTAGAATTAAAGGCATGCTCCATCACATCCAGTTCCAATGCCAGATTTTAGAGAGATGTAGCAATGCACAGTTAACAGGGTTGTCAGAGGCTAGAAGCAATACTGGGGGTGCATCACAGACCTTGCAAAATATTGCATCACCTCCTAGAAAGCCCACATGACTAATGAGTTGCTGTAACAAGATGGCACTTGACAGAAATCCTCTGATTCTATTTCTCTAGTCTGTATTGTCTGAAAACCTGTACGTGTTAATGCCCATGTATACACCTACTTTGAACTACTACCAGTAGTTTGCCTAATAGAGAAATCTCACAATGGTATTGTTTAAATCACCAAATATGCTAAACATTGTTATCATATATCCTTTACTTAACAAATTTCAACATGCTTTATATAGTTTTTCTTCATAAAATTTATTATTTCTATTGCCTTGTACTGTAGTACCCCATACTTAATTCATGATCTTTGCTGTAAATTTAAGATTGAGGCAATTTAACATTTCCACTTCCCTTAAGTCATTACCATGATCTCACCCATTTCTATGTGCTGCATAGCCTAACTATCCTATGAAGAATGGATATTACAATTTAGTAGTTAAAAATCAAATCATTTAATATCATTGAGTAAAGTCTCCAGCATGTGCTATGCTCCTTTTTTGCATTTTTATTTGAAAGTCTATTCACATATGTTTCAGTGAAATTTGATAGCCTCTGATGCTCTGTTTAATGGTTCTTTTTGTACATTTAATTGTGCTGTGTTGGGAGGTTTAATATGTTTTGTATTTGTATCTTTTAAATTCTAAGCTCTGAAAAAGAAGATATCTAACTTAAGAATGAGATTACACACCAGGAACATCATAAAGGATGAGATATTTTCACTTGAATTTTTTTCTTGTTCACTGATAAACTGTGATACATTAAAACATAAATTGAACCATGATATTTCAAATTACTAAAATATGTAGCATTCCTTGCTTTGTAAAGATACAACATCAACTAAATAATGACTGATATCCTTAAACATTGGTCATTTTGCTGCATTAACCACAGTTTACAAGATAAAATCAATAAAATGTTAATTCATGCACTAAGAGGTGGTAAAAGACAAATAGCTAGGTAGCTAGACTATAAATAGATAAATAGATACAAAGGTACATAGTTGATAGACAATATATAGAGATAGATGATAAATAGAGAGATAGAAGATGATGATAATAGATAATAGACAGACAGATAGATAGATAGACAGACAGACAGACAGATAGATAGATAGATAGATAGATAGATAGATAGATAGAATATACACAGATATATAATTAAAAACTATTTTCAAATTATGATAGAGGCCAAAAAATCCATAAGTTTGAAGAGGTTTTAATGTTCAAGGAAGCTGGCATGATTGTTCAGTACAAGCCAAAGTTACAGGGAAATCAGGAAAATCCATTATACAAACCTGAATCTCAGCTGAACTTCTGAAAACCAAGCTTTCTGCTGTGTTTGGAGTCTGATGATCAGGATGCCCAATGTGGACAGCTCCTTCTTTGCACAACTAATCCAAACACCGTCTTTTTACAAACTGTTCATAGACATACCTAGACATGTTATTTTGTGTTCTACTGAAGTATTTCTTAACAAAGTTCAGTAGATGATTTGAACTTCATGGCTGCACTCTATGCTCATTCCCAACTACTCAGCATTCCTATCATCTATTACTGTGAACAGGTTAGCCTTTTGTTTCGTTCTTCAACTATTTTTCTTATATATCACATTTATGTTCTGAACTTCAACAATTAAGAGCTTATCTGTTCCTTAGAGGAATCTGTGAGTAACCCCATAGTGTCTCTAAGATTGTATTTTATTCATAGATACTGATTAAAAGGATCCTTCGATTAAATCAAATATTTCCCCAGTGCCCTCTATTATTCTAGTCTTCTTCCATTATCCTTCATTTTAAGCATAGAATAATTTGTCAATTCTTCTGTTACTGATCATAATTATTTACAATAATGATATAGATCACTCACCCACTCAAGTAAATTACTCTGATTAAACTTTTTACTCTATCCACAAAAATATTTATTCTTAGTAACAAATATTAATGCTGTAACTGTGGTTTTGACATATGTGCGCACTAAAGAAGATTCACTCTTTGCTTTATTTTTAGCCTATATCTCTTTGATTTCTGCATGATTCTCTTTTCCCTTGTGCTTATTTTAAGGCTCACCTTGGATTATTTACATCTTCTGAATTTTGTTTTTCTATTTTTCTCTCATCTAGATAGTTGCTCTGTTTTATTTAGGTTTCCTATATACCATGATGAAATCAAATTGGAGAGAAAGGATTAGTTTGGCTTATACTTCCACATCACAGTTCATCAGGAATTCAGGAAAGGAACTCAGGCAGGCAGGAAACTGGAAGCAGAAGCTGTGGAAGAGTGTTAGTGTGACTTATTGGTTTGTTCCTCATGGCTTGCTCAGCCTGCTGTTTCATGGATTCCAGGACCACCAGCAATATGGTGGTTTCATCCACAATTGAATGGGCCTTACAAGACCAGGCCCTGCACCTTTCTGTACACACAGCTTGTCTCCAAAACTTAGGCTGGATCCGTGCCAAACCTGTTGTTGCTCTTTGTGGGCATCAAATAATACTGGCATCTCCAAATGCTGGGTCTTCTCCTGCAAGTGCGCTCTCCTTTAATTAATAGTTTTTTCTGGTCTCCCTATTTGCTGTCAAATTTCTATGCATGACACCTTTAATCCTCAGCCTTCAACAGCTACTGAAGCTGTATATTCAGCAATATCCTCTCTTGGTTTCTGACAGTGCCAAGCCTCAGCTGCCTTTCATGATCAGTTCATGCCTTCAAAACAAGTATCACTTGTGTACTCTTACACTATTAATTTTCGTTGCCAGCATGAGGTACAATGTAGCTAGTCTCTAAATCACAGCTTTTGTGTTCTGACTCTCAGGAAGCATTCTCCAGAATATTTCACCTCAGTGATGCTGGACATTTCTTAATAAGCATATATTTCACAGCTGCAGCTTACTAGCTTCACTTCTCCCACACACACAAAAAGCAACATTTTCCCATCAATGATGCTAAATCTTTAGCCCCATCTGGCCAGAACTGCAGAATCTTAATTTGAAATAACAAATGCTTTGATAGAATCTTTAAACTTCCCTCTGAAATATAACATGCTCAAGACTCCTTCCTTGAAGCTCCTAAAGGACATCTCACGGAGCCCTCAACTTTCTTTTTCTTTTTTCCCTTTGTCCAAGGACATAATTTATTGGCCTCGTTATAGAAAAGATTTTACTTGAGACTTCAATACTTCATGCCTAACTTAGAATTTTTTTAATTTAATTAATTTATTCTTGTTATATCTCAATGGTTATCCCATCCCTTGTATTCTCCCATTCTTCCCTCCCTCCCATTTTCCCCTTATTCCCCTCCCCTATGAATGTTCCTGAGGGGGATTACCTCCCCCTGTATATGCTCATAGGGTATCAAGTCTCTACTCGGTGACCTGCTGTCCTTACTCTAAGTGCCACCAGGTCTCCCCCTCCAGGGGACATGGTCAAATGTGAGGCACCAGAGTACATGAGAAAGTCATATCCCACTCTCCACTCAAGTGTGGAGACTGTTCTGACCATTGGCTAGATCTGTGTAGGGGTTTAAAGTTTACTGCCTGTATTGTCCTTGGCTGGTGCCTTAGTTTGAGCGGGACCCCTTTGCCAAAATCTGCCTATTATAATGTTCTACTTGTAGGTTTCTAGGACCCACTGGATCCTTCTACATTGATATTCTCACGTGGTTCTCTCATCTAGAGTCCCAATAGGGTGTCCTCCCCTCTGTCCCAGTTTCCTGGTAAGTGATTGCTTTTGTGGGACATGCCCCTTGGGCTAGTATGCAGATATAAGTGAGTATATACCATTTGAGTCTTTCTGCTTCTGGGTTAACTCACTCATTATGATCATTTCTAGCTCAATCCATTTATCCACAAATTTTGGGAATTCCTTGTTTTTAATAGCTGAGTAGTATTCCATAGTGTATATGTACCACAGTTTCTTTATCCATTCTTCTACTGAGGGACATTTAGGCTGTTTCCATGATCTGGCTATTATGAATAAGGCTGCTATGAACATGGTTGAGCAAATTTTCTTGTTGTGTGCCGGTGAATCTTCTGGGTATATTCCAAGGAGTGGAATAGCTGGGTCTTGAGGAAGCCCTATTCCCAGGTTTCTGAGATAGCACCAGATAGATTTCCAAAGTGGCTGTACTAGTTTGCATTCCCACCAGCAATGAAGGAGTGCTCCTCTCTCTCCACATTCTCTCCAGCATATGGTGTCGCTTGAGTTTTTGATCTTAGCCATTCTGCTGGGTGTAAGATGGAATCTCAGAGTTGTTTTGATTTGCATTTTCCTGATGACTAAGGAGGTTGAGCATTTCTTTAAGTGTTTCTCAGCCGTTTGATATTCCTCTGCTGAGAATTCTCTGTTTAGTTCCAAGCCCCATTTCTCAATTGGGTTATTTGGTTTGGTGGTGTTTAATTTCTTGAGTTCTTTATATATTTTGGATATTAGACCTTTCTCACAAGTAGGGTTGGTGAAGATCTTTTCCCAGTCTGTAGGCTGATGCTTTGTTCTCTTGACAGTGTCTCCAGCCTTACAGAAGCTTCTCAACCTCATGAGGTCCCATTTATTGATTGTTGACATTAAGGCCTGGGCTGTTGGTGTTCTGTTCAGGAAGTTGTCTCCTGTGCCCATATGTTCCAGGCTCTTCCCACTTTTTCTTCTAAGTGACTTAGGGTCTCTGGTTTTATGTTGAGGTCTTTAATCCACTTGGATTTGAGTTTTGTGCAAGGTGACAAATATGGGTCCAGTTGCATTTTTTTACACATAGACATCCAGTTAGACCAGCACCATTTGTTGAAGATGTTATCCTTTTTCCATTGAATGGATTTGGCTTCTTTGTCAAAAATCAAGTGACCATATGTGTGTGGATTCATATCTGGGTCTTCAATTCGATTCCACTGATCAACCAGCCTGTTGCTGTGCCAGTACCATGCTGTGTTAATTACTATTGCTTTATAGCACAATTTGAGATCAGGTATGGAGATTCCTCCGCAGCACCTTTAATTGTACAAGATCGTTTTTGCTATTCTGGGTTTTTTCTTTTTCCATATGAAGTTCAGAATTGAACTTACAATGTCTTTAAAAAATTGTGCAGGTATTTTGATAGGGATTGCATTGAATCTGTAAATTGATTTTGGTAGGATGGCCATTTTTAATATGTTAATTCTCCCGATCCATGAGCAAGGAAGATCCTTCCATCTTCTCATGTCATCTTCAATCTCCTTCTTCAGAGTTTTGAAATTTTTTTCAAATAAGTCCTTCACTTGCTTAGTTAGAGTAACTCCTAGATATTTTATATTGCTTGTGGCTAATGTGAAAGGTATGGTGTTCCTAATATCTTCCTCTGCAAGCTTGTCATTTGTGTATAGGAAGGCTACAGACTTTTTTGAGTTAATTTTGTATCCAGCCAAATTGCTGAAAGTGTTTATCAGCTGTAGGAGTTCTCTGGTGGAATTTTGAGGGTCACTTATGTACACTATCATATCATCTGCAAATAGAGATAGTTTGACTTCCTCTTTCAATGACTTTTCTGTTCTTGTGTTCCAAAGTCTTTCTGTAATCCTCCCCAAAACAAATGATTAACTCTGTCCCAGCTATACCAACCACAGTATCCTGGCACCAATATCTGTCTTTGACTAGGTTATTTTGGGAGGAAAGGGGAGGAAAGCTTACACTTTCACATCACAGTTAATCATCAAAGGAAGTAAAAACAGGAACTCAAGAGGGCAGGAAGCTGCAGAAGGAAATGATTGAGAAGCCATGGATGAGGCCTGCTTACTGGGTTTTTTCTTATGGCATTCTTCAGACAAGCCCAAGCATGTCTCCATTTACAATGGATTAGGCCTTCCTATACCAATCACTAATTAAGAAAATGTTCTATAGGCTTGCACACAGCCTGATTGTATGGAGGCATTTTCTCAATTGAGGCTTCTCCATCCCTGATAACTCTAACTTGTGTCAATTTGAAATAAAACTAGCCAAACAAACTCCTTTTAAGATATTTTGGTTTCTATTGTGTGTTGCTTTGAAATTTTTGTTCTCTTTCTTATTTTTTTACAAATATCAAATCATGATTACACTATTTTTCAGAACCGTGATTGCCCTATTTTGTTTAACAAATGTTGAATGACTGTAAGAAACTTCACTCTTTTGTTTATCTGCTAGTCTGCTATGACTGTCTTTCTTTGAACACTGATTTCTTAGCCAAAATCTGTACTCCATCAAATAAGGATGATAAACTCACACTTATATACACTTGATACCCTTTTGAAAGCTTTTTCATATATATATATATATATATATATATATATATATATATATAAAATCACTGAAGATTTTATAAAAATATTAGCTAACTTATATGAATTAGATAGAATTTACATTATATAGAATTTATTAATAATTATATAATATAAACAAATAAATAATATAGTAATTATTATTCTACAGGTTATTATATATAGAAAAGCTGCAAACAAAAAGTAGAAATGATATTTTTGAAGTCACACTGTTTGTTTAAAACTGTCCACCTCTGCAGAATTCTGTGGCCTTAGATATATTATCTACTGCTAAAGTAAAGTTTAGTCCAGTTTTAAGCTAGGCTTATAATACTTTTAAGTAAATAGATTTGTTGTGAATATAATATGTAATTAGCAAATCTTAAGAGTTAAAACTGTGCCATATACAGAAACCTGGGAATATATGGAGATATACCTCCATTCATTAAAGAGATACCTCATTCATTAAAATGAATGCTCTGTTCTTTTAGAGGTATGGACTTAGTTACCAGAACCCACATCAGACAGTACATCACTGCCTCTTAGTTTGTTCTAGGTGACCCAGGCCCCACTTTGACCTCCACTGACAAAGGATTTCTGTGCATAAATACACACATAAGCATAATTAATGTTTAAAAAGTAAAATATTTTATAAAAAAGTTGAAATTTTTAGAATAAAATCATTAAGTGACATATTGTACTTAGAAAATATGTTGTTCAGCAAGCATTGAAGATTGTGTTTCTAAGTATGACAGCCAGTTTTTGCTCCACTGTTCAGGTGGAATAGAGTTTCACCTGCTGGGAAATATTCTAGTCATAGCTGGAAGTCTAGGATACCTGGAAATGTACATGCAATGAAGAATTTCAAAACATCCTCAAACTAGCACATTCTTAAATATTTATGGAAGCAAGTAAATAATCCTGAAATATGGATGGCTATTGCTTGCCACAGAGAATGAGACAGAATGTACTAAAACACTCAATAAAATAACTGAAGTTTTTTTCCTTTTCCTTTTCAGTGTGAATCATTGCATTAAGTAGATAGAGAGATGAGCAGATAGGAATCATTTAATAATTGATAAGACAGGAAAGCAATTGCAGGTGATGGATATGTACTGTATCCTTACATGGAAGTAAAAAATAAAGTTATTTTTCTTTTCAAGACATCTACAATTTACTTGAGTGGATAATATTCTGTCTCTACTTACATTAAGAACAAAGGAATTCAGAAACAACATAGAATTTAAGTTTTTTCTATTTAAAATTGCAAATATCAATTTTAAAGTTTTACTTCTCTTTATTTGTTGATATATCTATGAACTATTTATTTATTTATTTAGAAATAGATTGAATTCAAGCCTCAGCTATGTGAGTCCTGGGCATGCAAAAATATATCACACTTTTCCCTGCATAAACCATTTCTCTATTTTCCCAGTTACTTTGTCCTAATGTCAGGAGTTACTAGGCATTGTAGTTCATAATATACAAAGAAACCTAAACATGAACATCCTAGGTGTTATAAAGTAAGATTACAATCTTGTGTCATATCTCTCTACCCAAGTGCATAAAATTGAATTCTGGCCAGGAACACCAAAACTACTAGAAATAGTTGTCTCTCATAATTGCAATGGAAATGTCAAGGGCTCAGTGTTGGTTATATCACGTCTAAAACATGCACTCAATTTTGTATGGCATGGCATATCAAAGCTCTGAGGGTGGGCATTGGAACAACTAGAAATACAAGAACCTGTGCATACACTTGAATAACACATTCATTATTTATGTTAAAAATGTCTTTGCTTTCTTGTTTTCTGAGTGCAAGGTAGGGGATGATTTAACCATCTCCCCATGGTCACCCACTTTTCACAGTATTGTGTGCTGAAGAAACTGTCTTTATTCAACATAAGATAAGTTCTTATACCATTGTTATGAATGACTTGACTATAGTGTGTCAACTTATTTTTAGGTTCATGACACTGTTTCATTGATGCAGGTATCTATTATTATGCCAACATCATGTTTTCTTTGTGAATAATTATTCTTTTTTTTAAAATATCATAAAGAATGTGAGGGCTGGAGAGATAGCTCAACAGTTAAAAGCACATATTTTTTTTTCAGAGGATCCAGGTTCGGTTCCCAGCACTTATGTGGTGGCTGAAACTCATTTGTTACTCTCATTCCAAGGTGTTCTCTTCCAAACTTCTAAGGTACTGCAAGCACTGATGCAAAGGCAGATGTGCAAGCCAAACACTGATACATATAAAATAGGAAAAATAAATATAAAAAATAGAAATAAAGTGCAGATATTTAGTATTTCTGTATGAATTACAGGATTACTTTTTTCTAGTTCTGTGAAGACTTAATGTAGGTACTTCTGTGGGAATTACATTATGCTTAATACCACTTTGGGAACTATAGTCATTTAAAGTATTTATTCTTATAATCTATGAACATGGGTGGTCTTTCTGTTTTGTTCAGTTGATTTCAAAAGTTATTTAATGTTTTTAAATAAAACAATTAGTATACAAACTAATAGATTTCCTTATGGAATTTCCATAATTAGTTTGTATGCCCCCTCCCCATCTTTGTTCATGTGTTCTTCTACTATTCCTTCCAGTTATTACAACCTGTTTCCCGAATTATTCTTTCCACATTCATGTCACATGTTTTCTAAACCTCTCCCCACTTACACTCCAAAGAGCTTTGATTCCATTTCCTTCTCATCACCTCTTCTACTTTTGTGAATTCTATATATCTCACAAACACATAACTGTAATATATAATCAGTATAAGATAGTTTCTTCATAAGAGAGCAAACAGGGTACTACTAAGCTAGGATTATGTAATTTAGTATAATATTTTCGATCTGAGTTCATTTTCATGCAAATGTAATTATTTAATTATATAGTATACAGTAAAAAATTAAAAATTAAGCACCAAAATGGATATCAATAAGTGAGTATGTACATTTTAATCATTTTAATCCATTTATTATTCCAATGGAGACACAAAACGTGTTCTACAATAACACAAACTCTCTATATAGTCCAAGTTAGCCTCAAAATCAAAATACTGTGTTTCTGTCTAATTAGTGCCTTTCTTACCTGTATTTTGTTATTTTTATTATAGCATTTTTAACCTTAAGTAAGAGTATGCTCAGTTCCAGCTCCACCCCCTACACCTTTCTAATATGAATGGAATTGCCTTAATAATTTATTAGCAATGTTTTACTTATATACAGCAAACTCCATGTTTTAATACATTGACTTCTTATTTTATTAATTTTTCTGAAATCATTAATCTGTTCTATTAGGCTTTTGGTGAAGTCTTTGGGAATTTTTTTCTATAAAAATTATATTATCTATAAACACATGTAATCTAACTTCTCCCAATCCTAATTGTGTGTCTATATTGGTTTTTCATAAACACTCTCATATACTATAGTACCATATCAAAGAAGAGATATGAGACTAAAAATATTTTCTTGTCTTGATCTCCGAGTCTATACTTCCATGTTTCCCCATCTATTATGATGTTGATTCTAAATTTGTAATATCTAGCTTTTAGTATGTTCAAATGTGAATTTATAACCCTAATTAATAAAGAGTTTTAATAAAGATGAGTTGTTGGATTTTACTTTTTTCCTATGGAGATGAAACTTTGTGATTATTTTAAATTTTAATCTAGTGTAACCTCTTCCTTTCAGGCCTGGAATAAAACCAATTTGATCATGATATGATATTATTGATATTATTCATTTTATCTGCTAATATTCACTTAACATTTGAAAAAGTGTTTCTTCTTCACAACCACAATCGCTTCTTGCACCTGCCTAGTCTCTGTTGTGTGTGTGCCCTTGTGGAGTTTCTGTTGCTATTATACTTGCTATGATAGCATTCAGTTAGCACTTTTAAAATTTCTATTCATCAGAAACATTGGCATCATATTCTCTTCCTCTTCCTTCTTAAGTATGAGGTTTTGTCAGGCCTTAGAAAGTAAATATTCTGGATCCAGAGTGAGTTAGTTAGGGCCTCTCTCCTTTACATTGCATCCACTAGTTTGAGAGTCATTGATGTTAGATATTATTTAGAAGTTAAGTAAAATTGGTAAGTGAATATTTGCACAGTGTGAGGATTGTCTATTTCTGATATAATCATCAGTAATCGATAAAATTATTATTGGCTAATTTAGGAATTTTAATGAATTTTTATATGATATATTCTGATTATATTCTCTAGCTTTAGTTTAATAGGGCATATGTATCCTGCGAATAATACATTTCTTCTTTAGAAACAAAATATTTCCTAATATCTCATTTATCAATTAAATCTCCATAATACCATTTGTAACATTAATTCTTTTGTCTATAACTTTATTTATTTTGTGTTACTTCCAACCCTCATTAGTCTCAGGGAAGGCTTATTTATGTAGCTGATTTTTCCAGAGATCTAAGTCTGTTTAACTGACCTTTGAATTGCCCATTTAGACTTTTTCACTTAGTTCTGCTCTTTAATTTTTATTATTTATTTCTGTTACTTTGAGAATAATTTGTGATTGCTTTTCTAAGATAATGAGATGCCTCATTATGCCATTTATTTGTGATCTTTCCTTTCAAATGTAACCACTGATTGCTCTTAAATTTCATCTTTCTCTTACCCTTGCTCTACCTGCTGGTTTTAAAATGTCATGCTTCTATTTCCTTTTCTTTTAAGGAAACTTTACATTTCATTTCTAATTTCCAAATTTTTAAAGATTCTATCATCATTGATTTAGTAATTATTCCATTGTGATCAGAAATAAATTCAATATAGGATATTCCAATATGCATATATATCACATGGAATATATATATATATATATATATATATATATATATATATATATGATATATTTACCAGGAATTTTTATGTAGTTGAAAAAATGGTTATTAGATGGTTTAATTTCTAAAGCAAAAATTCTATTTAATCTACAGAACTTTAACTTTGATGACAATTTATTTGTTTTAGACTGGAGGAGCTACTAAAATAGCTAATTTATGGCTATATGTAAATAAAATTTTACTGCTTTTATACAGCAAGGTGCTTCAGTATTAAATGGGTATAGTATATTTTACATCTTTAATCATAAAGATAAATAGCATGATAATTGACATTTTCATATGTATAGTATTATTTGCTTAATCTGTGGTAAGCAAGTATTATTTTGATTATGTTAAAATTCCATTTATTTGAGAGACCCTTTTCCATCTTTTCAGTTTAAGTATATGTCTTTCAATCTGTGAGGCTTTTGTAAAATTAACAACTCATTTCTTCACTTTATATAATGGTCATAGCCCCCTCCTTTCTTTCCACCCAGTCACACCCTCCCTACTCCCTCTCTGCTCCCCCATTCCTCAGAAAAGGGGAGACATCCTACCCATCTACCCGAGCTCATCAAGTGACATGAGGATTGAATTTGCCTTCTTTCCCGGTCTCTTGGTAAGGAAGTCCCATCAGGGGTCAGTAATCAAAAATCAGGCAACAGAGTCCATATGAAAGACAGACCCCACAACCCTTACTAGTGGATCCACATGCAGCCTGATCTTCCCATTGGCTACATCTATATAGGTCCTACGTCCAGATTATGCATAGTCTTCAGTTGGTACTTAAGACTCCACAGACCACTCTGGTCCTAGGTTAGTTGGCTCTGTTTGTCTTCTTGTGGAGCTCTTGTTGCCTCTAGGTCCTTTTATCCTTCCTCCAAGTTTTTCACTATACTCCTTATGCTATTCCTAATGTTTGGCTGAGACTCTCAGAATCTCTTCAAAAAGATGATGTGTGGAGCCTCTCAGAGAACAACTCTGATAAGCCACTTTCTGCAAGCATAGCAGAGTGTCTTTGATAGTGTCAGGGATTGGTCTTTTTCCAGGGGATAGGTCTTGGGTTGGTCCAGGTATTGGTTGGACACTGCCTCAATCTCTGTTTTATCTGCTCTATCTTTATCCCTGCACATATTGTAGGCAGGGTAAGTTTTGGATCAAAGGTTTTGTGAGTGGACTGGTTTTCTCTTCCTCCCTCTTTCTTGCTTCTTTCCCCTTTATCTTCCTCCCCCTTTTCTCGGCATCAGGATCACCTCTAACTGGTAAACTGGAAGTTGTCCTCCTTGAAATATCAACTGGTATTACCATTTTGCTGGTTTTGTTCAGGCAAATATCATGTTGAACTTTCATGTGTGCCTTTTCCTTGTCACACCTAGTGGACACTAAATAGCATATTAGATTATATTAATCTTTTAAATATTGATATTCCATTATTTGAATTTGATCTCCAATGATACAAGCTTTAGGCATTGTCTGACCTGACATTCTACAGAAAGCTAAACCTGAGGTGAAGATTATTTACCAACCTTTTTGAGGATTGAACATAAAGGTACAAGTTCATGAAGGTGAAGGGTAAAGGAAAAATAAGTAGTAAAATACATTATCAGTGTGTGAAATAACGTATTGTTCAACTGGCTCTTTCACAAAGAGATACATGACAAAGCACGTTGTTCTGTGGATCCATTTTCTTTGGACACAGTGGTATGAAGACATAGTATGGAGACAGTATTTAATATGTCATAGTTCTTGGGGGAAAGGAAGAACCAAAATTTCTTCTCCATGGAACCTGCATATTTCTTGTAGATAAAAATTCAGAACATTGGCTGCTTGTCAATGGGCAAAGAGATACCTTGGTGATCTTGTTCTTGTATCTGTCAAGGGCAGAACAAGCAGCAGTCCTTTGTTTATCTTAGCATAATACTTAGGTTGGTGGACAAAGCTCTTTTATGCTTAAGACCAATAAAAATTAAATCAAATCAAATCTGGGCAGTGCAGTGTAGGATGATGAAGACATGCAGTGAGCGTGGGGCAAGTCACCATCAGACATGCTCTCTGCCTTATAGCATGGCTATACCATAAGACACACAGAGCCTTGCCTAGCATAAAGTAGCTCAGTGAGGAAGAACAAGGAGGACAGTCACACAGCCCACAGACCTGCTCTCAAGCACACAGCATAGGAAGGCCTTAGACACTCACTTGCCTCTAACCCATGCAGCATTGCGTGACAAAGTCACCCAAAGACCCATCAGACAAATAATCATTCTACAGTGGGTGTCACTACAATATACAAGTATGTGGTGGACAGGTGGGAGAGAAAGAGAAATGGATCAACTTTAGCATTATGTAAAGAGTTAGAACTGGAGACTTGAGGGTAGAGAGCAGTAGCTGTTGTAAGCTGCGATCTCCACCCCTGGGACCACAGTGAAATTCCAGTCCAAGCTGCTGATAATGGCCATATCTGGTTCTATGGCTATGCAGCTTCAAGGGTTGGTGTCAATATCCATAGCTCATTTTACTGCAAGGAAAAAAAAGAGATATCACTGTGGACCACATGCATGTCCAGGGACTGTGCAAAACAGTCACTGCCTCTCACTGACTGTGATGATCTAGAGATTTGGCCCTTCTTCCCACCTGGAGAGCTTGTCCCTCCCACACAACAGAGTGGAGCTGGCCCTGGTGGCAGTGGTATGGATGATCCAGCTCCAAAGGAGCAAATGTGAGAAACCTGACTGGGAAGTCAGCAAACTGTCCACAGAGTCATGATCAAGAGAGCTATCCCTGCTACTCACCAGTTGCAGCACTAGGGATAGCATGGGTCCTGAATCTCACAGTCTGCACAGTAGAGCTGACCATGTTGGAGGGTGCACAGGTGAGCCTGCCCAGAGATCAAGGAAGAACTAATCTCTGCCTGGATACAGCATGGGTACAGGGAGTAATGCCCTCACCCCTTGCCATCTGCAGCATTTGGGAGAGCAGACCCCAGGGGCATGAGGGTGGGTAAGCAGTCCCTGCCTCTCATTATCTGAAGCACTTAGGAGAATAGGCCATGCACCTCACCTGAGCAACACAATAGGGTTGGCTCTTGTCAAAGGTTTGCTGGTGAGCCAGCTCTGAGGGTGAGTGAAAGAGGATGAGATAGCTCCACTACTACTCTGTCTTGAAGTGCCTGGGAAGAATGAGATGCCTTATGGTCCTTTGTCTCTTACTACTAAAGGCAGTTGGGAGAGCTAACCCCAAGGTCATGGGAGTGGGTAAGCTGACCCTGCTCCACACTGGGGAGCTACAACACTTGGGAGATCAGGCACTGGACTTGGTCTGGACATCACAGTAGGAATGACCCTAGTCAAGAAGATGTGCCTGAACCAGTCCCGATGGAAAGAGCACAGGAGAGCTGTCCCTGTCACTCATCTGTCATGAGGTGGCATGGGTGCAGATGCCCTTCTGCCTCATCACTTGTAGTGGTACATAAAGTTGTTCCCAAAGTCATGAGAGAAGGAGAGCTAGCCTTGACCCCTCACTGGTTTCCCTTATCTGGGCAACAGGATGGAGCTGGCCCTGACTGCAAAGGCATTGGTGAGTGAACCATCCCTTAGGGTAGGAGAGAGGTAAAACAGCCCCCACCTCTTGGAGACTGCAGCACTTAGGAAACTGGGCCTCTTACCTTGACTTGGCAGCATAGTGGTGCTGGTTCTGGAGATGGGTGCAGGTGAGCTGGTCTACAGGTCATGAGAGCTGGAAAGCTTTCTGTGCTGCCTGCCTATAGCAGCACTGAGTGGCCTACCTGTAGTAGTGATGGAGAACTGACCCGAGTGGTGTGGATTAGGGAGAGCCATTAGGCTGATCAGGTCAGCTACCACCCAAGCCCAGATCCATGGCTTTGAAGTGATCCACCCCAAAATGTATATCATCTTCGAATGATTGGGATGAGTCTTAATAGTATTGCTAATACAAAGCTGAATGATCTCCATGACACAGGACACCAACAGGATGACCAGTAGAAGTCCTGAGGACAATTCAATATCAGTGGTGTCACTGAAGCCACAGATCTCAAACCAGAACAATAACACTTTGCAATGAACATTTGCAAGTGAAGTTGTGTGTTTGGAGGGATTTACTGTGGGGCATACTGTAACATACTCTGCTTTCCATGATGAGACATTGTGTGCCTGTGTGTGTGTGTGTGTGTGTGTGTGTGTGTGTGTGTCTGTGTGCCTCTGTGTGTGTGCTTTGTTAAACTTTAGTAAATTTTCACAATTGGTCAGTTTCAGTACAGAAAGAAAAAAAATAGTTGCAGTGTCTAGAATCAGGGAGCTGGACTATAGAGTCTTTATCCTCTGATTTGAATTTATAGGACAGTATGCTTAATTGTTGCTGATCTATTGCCAAAGTATACCTCCCCCAAGATTTGGGTGTCCTTCCAACTAACAGCTTCTATGAATTAAAGTCAGACTTCACATTAAGATATTTGTGTGTGAATTTGTGCACATGTATATGCATGCTTGTGTGGTTGTGTGTACATGTGTGTGTGTATGTGTGTGTGTGTGTGTGTGTTTATATCATATAACATGTATTGGCTCACTCAACCCATCTTTCAGCTCTAGCATTTATTCTATACACCTTTGTACAGTGCAGATAACTGCCATGAAAATGGGCTTTCATGTTAAAATTGCCTGATGAGCTAAATTTCTGCCCCTTGAAAAATCAATTTTTTACAGTATGAATATTATCATTTTTGGTTAAAGATTTAAGACAGAATTTGAACATCCTAATTTCAATAAATCACTAGATTAAAATCCTGCATCACTTTCTTCTTTTCATTGTCCCAATGATTACTTTTATGTATGTTGTCCTTGCTAAAAACCTTCCAAACACAATATAGATACCATTATGACAATAAATTAATATTATGCATATTTTAGTTTTGCAGAGCAGGTCAGAAATCCATTCACACCACTATTGAAACATATTGTAGGACCATTATCAAAGTATTAATACGTGTGTGTGTGTGTGTGTGTGTGTGTGTGTGTGTGTGTTCAGAGACATTGTCCCCCAGTTTAGCTCTATATAGCCTCAGATTCACATTTTTCAGAATTTGTTCTAGTAAGTACTAACCCTTCAGGTGCACTAAGCCTGTACAAATAATTTTCTAAAATACTAGGAACCAATCAATATATAAAAGTATACACGTATTTTATATACTTTATTAGAGTCACCAAAATCATATGCCTGTGTAATCTTGTCCCACATCTAAGAAGCCAGCCAAACCTGTCCCCTTAAGAAATCTATTCTACCTCTGTTGTCCTGTTGCTATTTATTGAGAGACTATTTGATGTGAGCTGTCTGCTTAGCAGTTGAGACGCCTCCTGTGGTGTTGTTGGCTGTGGGATCTGCGGGGCAGAACCACATCTTCTTCAACAATTTCCACAGTCACTCGTGGTCACCATTGCCCTGCTTAAAACATTTGTGTTGACCACTGTTCTCTGCTTCTTATTTTTTACTTTTAGACATTTCATAAAAGTGAAATCACAAAGTACTTGCATGTATTTCACTGTCTTGTGTTCTTTATTATGATTTCCTCCAGTTTCATAATTATTGCCAAAATATCAGTATTTTCTTTTTTCTAAAGCTGAAAAATATTCCATGGTATGTGCATAAAATATTTTCTTAATCATTTCACAATTTATGGTAGTTTGATTTTGTCGCTTATTTAACTATGTACATGAAGCTAAATCATGCTACAAAGGTCATAGTAATTAATGTGGTAAGGGTTAAGACAGAGCAAATATTACATCAGTGATATTAGAGAGCTTATAAACAATAACTATTGATAAGGATGTGAATCAATTTGATGTTTTGCTACTTATGATGAAGTGCAAATGGTACAGCCATTGTAGAAAAAATAATCTGGGTATTTCTAAGCAAACTGCAATAACAGATTCTTGGTTTGGGCACCATACAAATTGCTACAAAGAAAAAGATTGAAGTCAGTTTCTTCAACAGATATCTTCATCCTCATGCCAAATCTCAAATTAATTTGTATTAGAGAATGGTACATCATAATTACAAATAATATCACATATGTATATATAAATATATATAGTTCCAAGATGGTTATCAAACTTGGGACACATCTTCAAATCATCATCTAATTTTACAATAAATTATTTCATTTATTTTTTATTTTACATGAATATTTTTAAAACTCACTGCTTATAAAAAATATGACTCAAAGGAATTATGGAAAACATATTCTATGTATTTGAGTTTTTTCAACATATTTAACATATTACATTTTATTATTCATAAATAGAAATATTTATCATTAAATTATCATTTTTGCTTTATTTTCCCAAAGCAGAATTTGTACATGATTTAAAAGCAAACAAATGAATGACAAACAAAAACTTTTTATTTTGTTCTCAGTGTTAAGTGACTTATTCTGTAGTATTTGTAATTAGAAAAACATCTCTAGCTGCATCAGTTTGTGCAGGTCCCCTGGGTCCAGATCCTCTGGAATTGGTAGTCTCCCTATAGAGCTCCTGACCCCTTTGGGTCCTTCTGTCCTCCACTCCTCTTCTATACAACTCTTAGCTCTCCTCCCAAGGTCCAGATGCAAGTCCCAGTATCTGTTCCAAATTCCCCTTGGATGGAGATTCGCAGAGGACTTCTATGTTGGGCAATATCCACTTATAAAGGAATATATACCATGCATGTCTTTCTGGGTCTGGGTTACCTCACTCTGTTTGATCTTTTCTCATTCCATCCATTTGCTTGCAAATATCATGATTTCCTTATTTTAATAGCTGAATAATATCCCATTGTGTAAATGTATCACTGTTTTTTTATCCATTCTTTTGTCAAGGGACATCTAGGTTGCTTCTAGAATCTGGCTATTACAAATAAAGCTGCTATGAACGTAGGTGAACATATTTTCTTGTATAGTGGTTGATTATCTTTCAAGTATGTTTCCAGGAGTGGTATAGCTGGGTCTTTGGAAGCACTATTCCCAATTTTCTGAGAAAGTGCCAGATTGATTTCCAAAGTGATTGTACAAATTTGCACTCCCATCAGCAACTGAGAAGTGTTCTCCTTTCTCCACATCTTTGCCTGCTGTCACTTGAGTTTATTTTTTAATTTAAATAATTGATTTAACTGAATTCTTTATCTTAGACATTCTGGTAGGTCTAACGTGGAATCTCAGAGTCAATTTCATTTGCATTTCCTTGATGACTAGTGACTTTGAGCATTTCTTTAACTATTTGGCAGACATTCCATATTATTCTGTTGAGAATTCTCTGTTTAGCTCTGTACCCCATTTTAATTGGATTATTTGGTTTGTTGGTGCTTCATTTCTTGAGTTCTTTATATATGTGGGATATTAGTTTTTGTCAGATGTAGGGTTGGTGAAGATCTTTTCCCAGTCTGTAGGCTGTCATTGTGTTCTATTGACAGTGTCCTTTTTCACAGAAGTTTTGAGTTTTGAATTTCGTTTATTAATTGTTGACCTTAGAACCTGAGCTGTTTGTGTCTGTTCAGGAAGTTGTCTCTTGTGCCAATGAGCTCAAGGTCCTTCCGCACTTTCTCTTCAAGGGTTTTATTGCCACAGGATTTTTGTTGAGTTCTTTGATACACTTGGACTTTAGGTGATAAATATGGATGTACTTGCATTTTTCTACAATTAGACATCGGTTAGTCCAGCACCATTTCTTGAAGATGCTATCTTTTTTCCATTGTATGGATTCAGCTTCTTTGTAAAAAATCAAGTGTCCATAGGCATGTGGGATTATTTCTAGGTCTTCGGTTTGATTCAATTAGTGAACCAGCCTATTTCTTTGTCTATGTAATACTTACATCCGCTTTTTCTGATGTAGTTGATGAACAGCTCATGCTTCTTATGTATGGGGAGGGGAGAAACAGGAGACTGTCTCTGACATAAACTCTGATGTGTGGGATTTGATCACTCCCCCTTGTTAGAGTGGCCATGGGGCTACAGAGAGGAAGGGGATTCAGGCTATCCTGATGAACCCTGGTAGACTGTGACCAGATGTCTAGAGGAGGGGAATAGGGTGGAAGGGTGAGTGTGGGTGGGAACTGGAAGATAAGAGTAGGAGGGTAACAATCGGGATGTAATGTGAATGAACACAGAGTGGACACTATGTGTAGGAAGGCTCCTTTTCCCAGGGCATGGCTGCGTACTTGAGGTGTACTCACCCCTGTGATTTCCCCACATGCAGGAAACTGCATATTTTTGGTACTGGGGCATTGAATTTGTGCTCTCCTCTGGTTTTTACTGCAAATAAAAATAGATAACCCTAGCTAAAAAGTGCACACAGAGAAAACTACATCACATGCTCTTAAATGTTGGTGAAGAAAAAAATAATGTCACTGAGAAATAGGGGAAATAGGTATCTAGGTTATTTGCTTATTTTGAATATCACATACATGAGTAAATCTTTTCACCTAGATACATTTTGAGTAGAAGCATAAACAGAAACAGACATAAGGATTTCGCTGTAAAACAGTGAACACCGAGGTTCTGGCCAAGTGGGCTGCAGCCCACTGACTTCTATACAAGAGTGTATAAGGAAGATAGAAGAGGAAAAAAGTTAATCACACAGACCTTAGAACCTGCTGGATTTTATCCAGCAACAGTGGGAAGTAGCTACAGCAGCTACTTAGAAGGAAAGTGGCACAGCCAGGTGTATGCCTTTACATTTTGCTATGGGTTCTGTATAAGATCATCATTTCTGATAACTATCACCTCATGCATTGCTGTCAGAAATGTCTTGACTCTGTGATTTTATCCTGTTATAGGTGCATACTAGGATGCTATGTCTTCTTTTGACATTTGCCCATATTTATCTCCATCTCCTCATAATATTTTTTCTTAAATTATATTTTGTTAGAACGTTTAACTGTTTTTATTTTATTTTAGAAATAATATAGGATGACACTTAGACTACAATACATTAAAATATATAAACAAAATGATGATAATAAATAATACAAAAAAAGAAAAAGACAAGGCTCTCTAATATGCCTTGGTTGAAAAAAATTATCTCCTATGTATCTCTTTATACCTTATGCTTGTGGTGTAAGCCAATGTCTAAGGAGGCCCTTGAATCCCTAGATATGGAGTTACAGATGATTGTGAGCCACCATAAACCTGCTGGGAACTGAACCTTTGTCCTCAGCAAAGGCAGCAAGAGTTATTAAGCACTGAGGACTCTCTCCAGGCCCACTGTGCCAGCTTTTTCAAAAATAGCAAATGTACCTTTCAGATGGACTGAAGAGGTATTCAAGAATAAAATGAACAGCTTTGCTTCTAACAGAGTTTTAAATTATACATTATATATGATTTTCTATTGAAACATTTATTTGGAAGGGAAGATTGTTGCATTTAAGTATAGAATTATGAAGAGAAAGATTTTTGAGTATATTTTAATCCAAGACCTGATCTTAGGACAAATGCTTACTGAGTACCCTATTGTACTTGCCAGAGAGTAGGGATATAACAGCAGTTGCATTTCTATGTATTCTTATCATCTCCTGTGGAGTTTAGCATCATTTCTACACAGAAAAACAATACAACTTTGTGTATTTGTATGCCTCATATAAATGTGTGCATAAAAGAGGTGGTTTATATTCTTTTATCTTTTAATAAATTATGGCCATTTATGCAATTTCATACTATATATCCATTCTATTATTATAGTAAAAGCATAATAATTCCATGCTTGACTATAGAGAACTATTACTACAGACATTTAAGTATACAAATAAGTTTGTTAATACCTAGTAAATAAAACTGATAGTCTGAAGATTGTTCATAGATATATATGTAAGCATGGTTTGATTGTCTATTTATGTGTCTCTGTATATATATATACATATATATATGTGTGTGTGTGTGTGTTTCTCTATTTCTGTGTATATATACATTTATATACATATACACACATATATATCTACTGATCCAAGATGACAGCAATGATCTCACACTGCTTCTGATGAGAAGGAAAATAAGGATTGCACAGTAAACTGAGAGCTACAAAACACCAGTGCTGCTGATTCCTAGGTGAGAGGGTTCCACATTATGTAGAGCATGGGTGGATCTAGACCCTGGCCATCCAGTTAACCCACAGAAAAATCCCATTGGACAGCTTACATTAGCTGCCATCTTGGGAAGGACTGTAGGATACAGGCGCAGCACTGGGCTCTCAACACCTGTCTACTGTTTGCCTGATCAAGGACAAGGAGCAGACAGGCAGATCTGAATCCTGGCACCAAACACATTCCACCTCAGCTGTTTCCCAAGCGAATATGGGGCACCCACACACTTTTGAGCTCTGATCTCTCTCAGCCTCCTAGCTGCATGCTGGCCTAGGCCAGCTGGGTCACAGAGCAGATAAGCTGAGCCCTGCCATCTCAAGAGGGACTGTGTGGCTTCTGAGCAGCTTAGAGTTCTGATTTCTCATATCTTCCCCTCCCCTAGCTTCTTACCAGCTGGGCTCATCTGTAACAAGGAGCATATGAGCAGAGCTTATTCCAGGTGCCAGCCACAAAAATCCATGTTAGCTGTCATTCTAAGAGCAACTTCAGGCCTGGGTCTGTCTCCACACACCTGCCTGAAGCATACTGCTCAGACACAGTGAAGACACAAAGGAAACAGTCTGAGCAGAGACATGTGAGGGCCACAATCCACATTAGCTGCTATCCTGTGAGTAACTTTGGGCCTGGGTCAATCTCTGCCTACCTGCCTGAAGCATACTTCTCTGACACAGCTAATACACAGAACAAACAGACCAAACAGAGACCTGCTTATGCCACAATCCTCATTAGCTGCTATCCTGCAAGCAGCTTCTGGCTCTGATCTCACCCTGCCCACCTACAGCCTATTGGCCTGGTAAATCAATCTAGGTCACACAGCAGACACAAAGAGTAGAGAACTGTGCAGGCCACACCTCACATTAGTTGTTGTTTTGTGAGCAACTTTGAGCTCTGATCTCTCTCCACAGGCCAGGGGCTTACTGGCCTAGCCCAAGTGTGGGCCCAGAGAAGATAAGCAGAGCCCTCTCATCTCAAGAAGGCCTGTAGAACAGATTAGCAGCTCTGGGCTCTGGTGTACCTCAGACTCCTCAGGTGCTTACCAGCCAGACCCATTTGAGATACAGAGCAGATAGACAAAGCTGATTCTGGTGCATATCAAGACTCACATTTGCTGCCATTTCAAAAAAGTCTGTGGGGCACATGAGAAGCTTCAAGTTTGAATCTTTCACACACCCCAAGATGCTTACAGACCTAACCCATCTGGAAAACAGAGCAAATAGATAGAGCCCTGCCATCTTGGAAAGGACTGTAGGTACCTGAGCAACTTTGGGCTTGGAATTCTATCAGCCCACTCCTCTCCTGCCTGTACCAACTGAGATAGAATCAGGGAATCCATCTGAGCTGAGATGGGTGCATGCTCTAATAGCCACTGTCAAACATCTTAAGGAGGCTTATGGGGAGCCCTAGTAAACAACTTTTGAATTGGAGGTCTCTTTACTTGCTCTCAACCTGCCTGGCCAGGTCACTACATCCTCATTAAAGGAAAAATACACCAAGATGATGTGTCAATTTTGAACACTATGCCCCAAGTGCAGGAGGACCCATAATTATAAAAGTAATGTTACTAAAGCTTAAAGCACACATCGAGTCTCACATTAATACTGGGAGATTTCAACAACCCTCTCTCCTTAATAGACAGATTGTCAAGCTAAAAATAAATGGAAAAACAGGGAAATTAATAGATATTATGAAACAAATAAACCTAACTTATATCTACAGAACATTTCAAGCAAATGCAAAAGAATACACATTATTTTTAGCACTTCACAGAACTCCCCTAAATGGACCAAATACTTGGTCACAAAACAAAACTCAACAGATACAAGAAAATCATAATAATCTGTTGCATATTATCAGACCATCATGGTAAAGAAGGAACTCAACAACAAAAGAAATAAACACCTACAAACTCAGGGAAACTAAACAACTCCCTACTTAATGAAATCTGGGTAAGGGAGGAAATAAAAAGAAAAATTAAAAACTTCCTAGAATTCAATGAAACTTAAAGCACATACTCAAACTTATGGGACACAATGACAACAGTGCTAAAGTCATAGCATTAAGTGCCTTTATAAAACAATTAGAGAGATCCCATACTAGCATCTTATTTGCACACGTGAAAGTTCTAGAACAGAAAGAAGCACAAATACTCAAGAGGAGGAGACAGCTGGAAATCATCAAACTCAGGGCTAAAATAAATATATTGGAAACAAAGAAGACAATTCAAAGAACCAAGGAAACCAAGACCTGATTCTTTGAGAAAAACAACAAGATTGACAGACCTTTATTTTTTTTAATTTTTTTATTTTTTATAATTTTTTTATTTTTAATTAATTTATTCTTGTTACATCTCTATGGTTATCCCATCCCTTGTATCCTCCCATTCTCCCCTCCCTCTCATTTTCCCCTTATTCCCCTCCCCTATGACTGTTCCTCAGAGGGATTACCTCCCTCTGTATATGCTCATAGGGTATCAAGTCTCTTCTCAGTGACCTGCTGTCCTTCCTCTTAGTGCCACTAGGTCTCCCCCGCCAGGGGACATAGTCAAATGTGAGGCACCAGAGTACTTGAGAAAGTCAAATAACCAAACTAACAAAATGCAGAGGGAGAGTATTCACATCAACAAAATCAAAAACGAAAAGGGAGATGTCAGTCCATTGGGTAGATCTGGGTAGGAGTTTAAAGTTTACTGCATGTATTGTCCTTGGCTGGTGCCACAGTTTGAGCAGGACCCCTGGGCCCAGATCCACCCATCATAGTGTTCTTCTTGTAGATTTCTAGGACCCTCTGGATCCCTCTATTTCCCCATTCTCTCATGCTTCTCTCACTTAGAGTCCCAATAGAATGTCCTCTCCTCTGTCCCATGAACTCTGATCCCCATATTTGACCATGTCCCCTGGACGAGGAGGCCTGGTGCCACTCAGGGGATGGATAGCAGGCTACCAAAAAGAGATACCCTATGAGTGAAAAAGGGGAAGAGGTCTCCCTTATTCACAGTCACAGGGGATGGGAGTAAGGGGAAAATGGGAGTGAAGGAGGAATGGAAGGATATAAAGGATGGGATAACAATTGAGATATAATATGAATAAATTAATAAAAAATTTTTAAAAAGAAAAGGGAGATGCAAGACACTGAGAAAATCAAAAGAATCATTAGGTCTTACTTAAATAGTCTATATGCCACAAAATTTGAAACCTAAATGAAATGGACAATTCTCTTGATAGCTACCAACTACCAAAATTGAATTGAGATCAGATAAACAAACAGAATAATCCTATCACGCCTAATGATATAGAAGCAGTCATCAAAAGTCTCCCAGGGAAAAACAAGCCCAGGACCAGATGGACTCAGCACAGAATTCTACCAGACCTTCAGAGAAGAGATAATACCAATTCTCTTCAAACTATTCCATAAAATAGAAACAGAAGGAAAATTGTCAAACTCATTCTATGAGGCCACAGTCACCTTGACACCTAAAACACAGAATGAAAGATAATTTAATACCAATTCCTCTGATGAACATTGATGCAGAAATACTCAATAAAATACTTGCAAATGAAATTCAAGAACACATCAAAACTATCATTCATCATGACCAAGTAGGCTTCATCCCAGGTATTCAGGGTGGTTCAATATACAGAAATGTATCAATGTAATTCATCATATCAACAAACTGAAAGAAAAAAACTATATGATCATCTCTGAGATGCCAAAAAAGCATTCAACACCCATTCATGGTAAAAGTCCTGGAGAAAGCAGGGAAACAAGGCACATACCTAAACACAATAAAGACAATACACAGCAAGCATATAGCTAACATCAAACTAAATGGAGAGAAACTCAAATCAATTCCACTGATATACGGGACAATACAAGACTGTCCATGCTCTCCTTATCTTTTCAATATAGTATTCAAAGTCCTAGCTAGAGCAATAAGCCAACTAAAGGAGATAAAGGGGATATCAGTCTGAAAAGAAGTAGTTAAATTATCACTATTCTCAGATGTTATGATAGTATCCATAAGTGACCATAAAAATTCCAGTAAGGAACTCATACAGCTGAGAAGCACCTTCAACAAAATGGCTTGATACAAAATCAACTAAAAAAAATCAGTAGCCCTCCTGTATACATGTGACAAACAGGCTGAGAATGAACATAAGGAAGCTACACCCTTCACAATAGTCACAAGCAATATAAAGTATCTTGGTTTAACTCTAACCAAGAAAGTGAAAGATTTGTATTTTAAAAACCCTCAAATATCTGAAGAAAGAAATTGAAGAAAATATCAGAAGATGGAAAGATTTCCCATACTCATGGATCCAGAGAATCAACATAGTAAAAATGGCCATCTTACTGAAAGCAATCTATGGATTCAATTCAATTCCCATCAAAATACCCAAGAATTCTTTACCTATCTTGAAAGATCAATTCTCAACTTCATATGGAAAAACAAAAAACCCAGAATATCTAAAAGAATCCTGTACAATAAAAGATCTATTAGAGGAATCTCCATCCTGAATCTCAAGCTGTACTATAGAGCAGCAGTAATAAAAACAGCATGGTACTCTCATAGAAATGGCTGATCAATGGAATCAAATCAAAGACCGAGAATTAAAAACAGTTACTTATGGATATTTGATTTTTGACAAAGAAGAAAAATCCATACAATGGAAAAAAGATAGCATCTTCAACAAATGGTGCTGGTCTAACTGGATCGCTACATATAGAAAAATGAAAATAGACAGATTCATATCTAACATCTTGCACAAAGCTGAAGTCCAAATGGACTAAAAACCTCAACATAAATCCAAACACACCAAATCTGTTAAAAGAAAAAGTGGGGTAGAACTTTGAGCTCATGGGCACAGCAGACAACATCCTGAGCAGAAGACCAACAGCTCAGGTCCTAAGGATCATCCATTAATAAATGGGGCTTTATGAAACTGAAAAGCTTCTGTAAGGTGAATAACATTGTCAACAGAACCAAATGACAGTATACAGACTGGGAAAAGATCTTCACCAACACTACATCAGAAAAGGGTTAATATCCAAAATATATAAGGAACTGAATAAATTAAACACCCCAAAACCTAATAATCCAATCAACAATACTGTACAGAACTAAACAGAGAATTCTCAGGAGAGGAATAGGGAATGGCTGAGAAGCACGTAAAGACCTGCTCAATGTCCTAGTTATCAGGGAAATGCAACTCAAAATATCTCGGAGATTCCATCTTACACCTATCCAAAATGCTAAGATCAAAAAATCAGGTGACAACACATGCTGGCAAGGATGTGGAAAAAGGTGAACCCTCCTCCATTGCTGGTGGAGTGTGAACTAGTAAAACTACTTTGTCAATCAGTCTGGTTCTTTCTCAGGAATTTGGGGATAACTCTGCCTCATGACCCAGCCATATTATTCTTGGGCATATCCCCGAAAGATGCTCCAGCAGGCAAGAACATTTTCTCAACTATATTCATAGTAGATTTATTTATAATAGCCAGAATCCAGAAACAACATAGATGTCCCTTAACTGAGGAATGGATAAAGAAACTGTGGTACATTTATACAATGGAATACTGTTCAGCTATTTTAAAAAAGGAAATATTTTGGAGGCAAATGGATGTAAGTAGCAAAGATTATTCTGAGTGAGGTAACCCAGACCAAGAAAGACACACATGGTGTATAATAACTCATAAGCAGATATTAGCTACATAATACAGGATAAGTAAACTACAACACAGAGACTGAAACATCAACCAAAGATCATATATGATGTGGACCTAGACCTTCTCTTCAGATGTAGTAGAAGTCTCCTTTTGGGTCCCACACATGGGGCGCCAGGATTACTTCAGACATGCACTCTGGCACCGAACTTAAATCACCTCCCCTGGCAGGATGACCTTGTCAGGCTACAGAGGAAGATGTTATATGCAGTACAGATGAGACATGACAGACTGAGGTCAGATGTTAGGGGAAGAGGGCTACGCTTTCTGTACACTAAGGGAGGGAAGTACAGGGGATGAAGGATGGAGTGCAGATAGGGAGGGAATAAGGGAGGGAAATACAATCAGTTTCTGAAGAATTTAAACTGAAAAACAAGCAGGTCACTTATATTGCAAATCCCACTATATGGGAATAGCTCTGAGACTGGCTGAGAAATGAATGTCTAGGCATACTCAATGCTTTTTGTTTGCTACAGAACCCCTAGCAATCATTTTTTATGCCATTCTTCATTTGGCATGAATGAAGATTTTTAGATGTGGTGTCTGCTCATATAAAGAGCAGAAAACTAGCCTTAATTGTTCTGCGTATCAAGTACACAAAATACACTTGTATTTCTAGTACTGTATAATGCTTTTGAGAAATTATATGTTTTCAGAACAAAAGACCCGGACAGTGACATTGGATCAGACCTGACAGGATTCATTCCTCTCAGCATACTGGACACTGACATCCTGTATCCTTCATGTTCCAGCACCAAGTGCTTCAGTTGTTCTTCATCAAAACAAGGCAGTTCCAAGTTCATCTTTGAAGAAAGCGTCCAATCCCAATTAGTCCAGCATTTCAGACTGTTCCACACAGGAATCTTATTAAGCCTGGAATTTCTCAATGTTTAAAAACTGGACCACACATACTATTCCTAGCTTCTTTAACCATTTCCCCAATTTTATTGGGCCCTCTACATATGTATTACTCATCCCATATCAGCCAGAAGAATCCTTCAGAGAACAATGCTCCATTTCCTTTATGGGGTTTTAGGTAGGGTTTTGGTTGGTTTCTTGTGCAATAGAAGGTTCTTATTAGTGGGAGTTGATTACAAGTTATTAATGGTTTTATTTAGAGTGAAAAAAAATGATGGACTCAGGGATGCATCTCTTTTCTTTTATCTTACATTATTAGGTATGGAGATAGGCATTGAAAAGAAAGATGAGGGAATATAAAAATATCTAGCAAAGATCAAACAAAAAGTAAATTATTGAGTCTACTCCTCAACTTAATGCCTCAATTGTCACTCACAAGCTTTATTCATTGGTATGGAATTTTGTATATAGACGCAAAATATGGATAATTTAAAATGCAGTGCTATAGAATTCAAATATAAGATTATATTTCACACACAGTATATACATTTCTACTCTAATATGAGATATTGTACTCTTGTAACTCAATTTTAATCCAGGGTTTTCTTTCAGTACTTTGAAAGTGCTATTTCAGGCTATTTAGGATAAATAAGCTATACAAGTTAATTGTTAGTTGACCACATCATTGTCATTTTCATTACTTGTCTACTTTTACCAGAAGAATATACATTTTAGGTTCAACAGATAGAAATTACTCTATAGAAAAATAAGATAAAATAGTTAGATAAGGTCTTCAAAAATCCGAGAGATATATAGAATATGGAATTTAAAATGTTTTTGCAATTTTAATGATTCACTGACAATGAGAAAGGTTAACTCCTGGCAACTTACAGCCTACCTCAAAAGGATGATGAGCAATAATGGACACCATTAAGGAGATGGCTTCAAATGGGGCAAGAGAGCCACTTGACAAAATGTCCTTATTTCTACCACAGACAGCATTCTGCCTAAAAAAGGGCAAGCTTGGATGCAAGCAGAATCAAAGGCCAAATTCTGTCAAGACAGGGTAAGCAAGTCCTCAATAGTTTCTGCCTCACAAATATGTCTGTCAGATATATTGGGCCAGAACGCTGAAGATGATGCTCCTATGTTATAGAGGGTTTGGTGTGACTATTCAGGTAGGAAACTCTTTCTGTCATCTTCTCATTTGGGAAACTACTAAGCTGCTCTCTTGGTACACTCAGGTATTCAAGTTTATTCCTTCTCAAGTCTCTGATAGGGTTGAAGTCCAGATAGTTTAGTTTTACAATTAAGTATAGTTTAAAGGTTAAGATGTTTCCAGGTCTAGATAGATGTTTTAAGTTGATAATGATTAGATATTGTAGATACTGATGTACATTTCGAATTTTAGATGCACCAAGACAGGAAAGATGTTTTCTTCAAATCGTCAAATACAAATAGCCAAAACACTAACAATGTAGTATTCATACGCCTCCTGATTGTTTCATGGTTCTTCTTCCTATAGGTAGTTTATTTTATATATGTGTAATACTATAAATGTATATGTAAAAATGTTTAGTAAAAAATCTATTGTTGCATTCAATAATCTAGCCACTGCAGGGAGTGCTGGGAAGAAAAATGCTGTTAGGGAGAAAGGGCAGAGGAAAATGGATGATGATGAGGTGAATATAATTTCAGTACATTGTATATTTGAATGACCTTTAAACAAATGAAAATAGGGAAACATTATTGTAATTGTCTATTTTGTATTTCATTGACAAAAGGGCCACACAAACATTGTATGATTCAAGAATTACATTTTTTGTTTTTATAAGATTCACTGTATTCTTCAGCCTATGATAAAATTTGGCATATGTCTCACAAGAGCTTTAGAAAATGCAACATCCAGAATATAGGGGTCAATTATTCTATATTTGCATTTTCTTCTCTATTATAACTTTGTACATTTTTTTAAAAATTGGTTTGTATGTTTTATTTTCCTCACTCTGTAAGACATTACATAGGAACTTTTAAATTTTCCAAAATTCACTGTAAAGTTTTATATTTTACTTTGCAAAAATGATTACATTTTTATCACTTTCTTTGAGGCTATATCATCCGTCATTTTGTCACTTATATTGTGTTTTCCAATTTGTTTTATGTAACTTTTTTCCTTTTCTCTTTTCTTCAAGCATTTTAAGGATTTATCATATCCTAGAATAATTTTCAAATTATCTTGGCATTTTTACATTTCAAATTTTAAACAGGTATCCTTGGGTTATTAGCTTAATGTAAATTAAATATTTATTATTTACAAAATGATGATTGATTATAGAATATCATGTTTTACTGCTTTTTATCTTGCTGATATTAGTGTTAAGTCTTTTACCTTTAAATATAGTTCAGACCATATGAAGTATTATTTTATTCTGCTATTATCTAATATCATTTAATTGCATATGTTATATTATTATATTCATTCCTGGATAATTATTTATATATTTATGTATGTAATTCACATATAAAAATTACTGAAGTAATTGGTCTGTAATTTATTTTAGCAATGATATGATGACATATCTATATCTATATCTATATCTATATCTATATCTATATCTATCTATATAGATATAGATATAAATATATGAAATGTTTCTTATTTGGGTGGAAAGTAGCATTATGTATAAGTGTGTGCATTTATCCCATTTTAATTTCTACAGATAGTAGAACACTGAGGTGTCCTGACATGCTGAATGCCATCTTATCTTTTTCTGAACTTTCTCAGTATTTTATATGAAAGCCTTTTTTTCTTCTTGAACTTTTACAGATAAAATGAATATATTTATTACCAGTTAGGCCTTATATTTTATTATATTAGTGTGAATATATGTGCCTAGGGTTATAATTTTTAATTATATCACTTATTTTTTAAATTATAATTATATATTTCCCCCTTCTCTTTCCTCCCTTCATTACCTCCCTATATACTTCTTAGCCTCATTTGAATTCAAGTTTTTAATTTTTCAATAATTGTTATTACATGCATATATGTTTATACCTGTCAATGTATATTGCATGTATGCATGTATGAATATGTATGTATGCATGTATTCCAAAACTCAACCCATTTCTGTGTTCTTCTCACTGGGGAAGATTATTCCTCCAGCTCTCAGAATTCCAGAGTTGCCTGTAGTTCTTTTGATAGGGTTGAAGTCCTGTGGGCATCTCCAATCAACTTGTGTATATCTGCTGCTGTTGTCCTTGTGCAGCTCATGTTTAGGCACTCATGTTATTTACATTGCATGTGTTTATATTCTGATATTCCTGGGAGAAACAATCTCAGAGCAAACTTTTCGACATTTTGGCTCTTATAATCTTTCTGCCTATTTTCTACAATGATCCTTAGAGCTATATTTTATATTTATACTGTTCAATGAATTAATTTGTAGTATTTGTTTATAATTTGTGTGTGTGTGTTTTCTCAAACTACTAGTTAAATGCACATATTCACCTGTTTGCAGCAGAGTTTACATTTATTAAAGTACTGATATTTATGTCTTTTGTTTTTGTATTTCCTGCCATGCTTGTTTGCTGTAGATAACCCTTCCCAATGACTTCTAATTTTCATCAAATGGCAAATATTTTGTCTAAAAATGTTATTTATTTATTGAAGAACACATGAGATACCAAGCTGAAACCAGATTTTTTATCTTTCACCTTGTTGGTTCATCAGTAAGTTTTGAAAATTATCATAAAATATTGACTTAACTTCTCTCTATTAAAATACTAGTATTAAATGTTTCAAACTCCAAATTTTATGCTTCCAGTATGGCAAATCTCTTCTGTAGTTATTCTTACTCTTTTCTCCCTGATTCAAACTTACAAGAAGCCATTATTATAGAGTGTGTTATTAGGTCTGAGGTTAATGCATCACTATTTTCATTTTATTATATTTGTTAGCTGACTATGGAGTTCTATAGTCATGTATTTAATATTTATTTGTTTAACCCTATAATTATCTTTTCTCTTTCTATATGTGTTTTATCCTTCAAGTGAGGTCACATAACAGTTTTACAGTTTTATGATTAGAGTTGAATCTGATCTTCTGTTTTAATTCTTTGGATTACATAGAGATGGTTCCTCCAAGAATTATTTGGCACCTCATCTTAAGTGGCTTAGAAATATGCTTCATAATGTTTTGTCTTTCTTCAAATTTATGGTGGCTTAGAATTTATAGTTCAATAATTTGCTTCTTTTTTATCAGGGGAATAATTTTGGAATGGAAAAGGATTTGGTAGGTGAGAGTGGGTTAAAAACAGAATAACAAAAACGATTTTTACCTAAGAATATTGTACACATTTAAAATTGTAGAATATATACATTTACAAATACTTGTTAGATTTTTATTCTTTTTTCATTTACCAATTTAAAATTTTCTATTAGATATTCTTATAATTTGTTTTACTGTTAGACCCCCATGTATGATCTTTTACAATGCTTCTAAATACTTATTTCAAATAATGTGTCTAAATCCCTCTTCTTGAAAAGTTACTGAGGCTGAGTTTTTCTTTGACTTTATATTTTTGAAATCTTGTCCTCTCCTTTAGTATTCCAGAGACATTTAAATTCTGAATACGTTTTATCCAAATTCAAAGATGATTGATTTATAGTTTCTGTATAGCATTCTTCAAGGTCAAATCAGTATTTTAATGTACATTTTTTGAGAGACGCACAGAAGTACTGTATCTACAGCATTTCATTCCAGAACCTAGTGCAATTAAATTCTTATTGATGAAAAGAGCATTCCTTTATTTTCATTTTTAATTTATTTTTATTATGTTTCTTTTAAACATATACATTTATATAATTACACATGAATAACAATACATAAAATAGGAAAATCCATGAGATAATTAGGAATTACATAAATGTTACCTTCATAATGATTTGGCTATTTCTATTTGGCAAACTTGAAGTAAACATCTTTCCTATCTTGTTGGGTCTAAATTTCTGAATGAAAATCAATATCTATCATATCCTCATCTCTATTAACTTAAAACATGTATTTTAATCTAAAAACATCGTAACCCCTAACTTACTAAGCTTAATTGAAAGACTAATTTATCTTGTCTTCAACCCCATCAGACATCTGAGAAGGGATAAAACTTAAATACCTGAATGAACCAGAAGTGCAGCTTAGCAGCTTCAAAAATGAAAAAAATGACTGACACAATTTACTGCCTGAACAGTCACCCAACACTCTCTATAATGTTGGGGCATCATCTTCAGCCTTCTGGCCCAATATATATGACAGACATATTTGTGAGGCAGGAACTATTGAGGACTTGCTTACCCTGTCTTGGAAGAGTTCTGTTTTTGACTCTCCCTGCATCTAAACTTGCTTATTTTTAGGCAGAATTCTGTCTGTGACAGAAATGAGGACATTTTTCCCAGTGGCTGGTTTGCCATATTTGAAGCCAACTCCATAAGGAGGTTCTTTGATGTTCATCATCTTCTTTGAGGCAGACTGTGTGTTGTCAGAGGTTAACTTGTTTTGTTTTCAAGGAGTGAAAAGAGAATTCTTATGAACACATAGCAGAATTCGGAATGGTACCACCATTGTGGGAGAGAGTGATAGAGGTTTATAGTACAGAGGTTTATAGTTATAGAGGTATATAATATAGAGGTTTCTAGAAACAAATAGAAGTAATTTATAACCCTACAATTACTCTTCTGGACATTCTAAGTACATGCAGCAAGAAACTGCTAACACAGATATTATTTGTGGAGAGAAATACTGTTCAATTAAAGCAAACAAACCAGAAAAGAAACAAAATCTTTCCATCCTCTTTTGACAGTGGAGGACAGTGCCCCGCTGCAAACAAACAAACAAACAACAACTTGCTGGATTTTATATGCCTATATGCCAGTGAGAGACTGTTTGAAAGCTGGAAAAACCAACTGGTTACCATGGGGACAGATGAGATGCTGATAGCTGTGGTTAGGAGCATTCATATAATGAGTAAGGTCTACTGGGGAATGTGTTTCAATTTTCTAGCCTAATCCAGCACAGGTTGGGACTGGACTCATTCCCAACAGCACTTTGGGGTCTCTCTTTTGCAACTTACTATTCTAACCATTTGTTGGTCATAAGGGGTAATAATGGTCCTCTGTCTACTTATGGTTGTGTGATGATGTCAAAAAAAAAAGGATATCTGGAATCTTGACCTGAAGAAGGTGTCTAGTTGTCAAGCAATGACATGAAGTAATTCACTCAGAATCATCTGTTTCACTGAGTTCCAGTTCAGTGATTTCCTGCAAAAATATCTGAAGAGAAGAAAGAAATCATTACTATAAGGATAATAGCGATAATCAGTTGGCCAAAGAGTTGTGCTGGCTAGTTTTATGTCAACTTGGCAAAAGCTAAAGTAGAGAGATCCTCAATTGAGAAAATGCCTCCATAAGATAAGGATGCAGGATTAAATTTCCTAGATGTCAGCTGCAAAACGTTTGTTGGCTCTTCCTATGTATATATGACTAGGGGAAGATACTCAATTCTCAAACAGTCAGGCTGTTACTGTGAAAACTTTTTCAGACAGATGAAGTTCAGACAGTAACAATTAGAAACTTTAGCAAGCTGATAAAGGCTTTTGAGAAATGTTTTAGTTTGTTTCTCAGCTTATGTCAGGGTCAAGTCATTGCCACCAACTCTGTCACTTTGGGCTTTTACTCTGTGATATAACAGACTCATATATCCCAAGTGAAATGACCAGAAAAGAATTCATAACCCCAGCACTCATACAATATTTCTTCCAATAGTCAAGGGGTAGGAAAACCTATTTCTGTATAAACACAAATGGATCAAGAACCTATGAAATCCATATATAATGTGATAGGATTCATCTCAATCACCATGTCATTGAAGAGCCTGGAGAACACTAGATTAAGTGATGTAAGTCAGACACAGGTAGGGACACACTGTTTGTCACTTGTATTGAAAAACTCTTTCAAACATATAAAGAATCAGAAATTTGAGAGCAGTATGGAGCTAAAGAAAATATAGTATCATCTGTGATGAACAAGTCTATCTACCTAATGTAAAGTATTAGAAATACATGTGTGTGCTTGAGTTTAATAATATATACTATATATATATGGGATTTTCACAAAATAGATTTTGTAGCTGTTCATATCACAAAATTTAAAACTGAAAACGTAGAGATAGTATAGATATGTTAATACACTACTAAACTTTTAGCTGTCTACATATATCCTACACCATCATATAATATACCCCAATGTAACAAAAGATATACTTTTATAAATTTTATATTTTAAAAGTTACAATAAGGATGCAGAAGTGGCTCAGTAGTTAAACGAACTGTTCCAAGCACTCATATGTTGGCTCACAAGCATATTTAATTCTAGTTCCAAGGACTCCAAGGCTTCTCTCCATCATCCAGAGCAACTGCACACATAGGCTTCAGAGACGTACATTCAGGAAAAAATAGCAATATACATGGGATATAATGAAAAATTATAATGACATATTCAAATTATGTGTATTTCCCAAAAATTTTAAAGGTCATCTAGTGTAATAAATAAATGCACTATTCACAGGGAAAAAAACACTCATTCTAAGTATTTTTCTACTTCAAAATGTTATCGATGATAGAGAGCCCTATTGTTTTGTGATTCTTGACTCATTTTGAGAGTCTGTGTTTTCTTTTTTTTAAACAGCTTTTCTATTTTTTATTTAATTAATTTAATCAGATTATGTCTCAATTGTTATTCCCTCGCTTGTATTCTCCTGTTCCTCCCTCCCTTCCTCTTTCATCCATTCCCCTCCCCTTTCAGACTAATTTCTCTTATGAACATTGGCACAAAAATACTCAATAACATACTCACGAACCTAATCCAAGAACATATCAAAGATATCATTCACGATGACCAAGTAGGCTTCATTCCAGGCATGCAGGGATGGAACAATGTATGGAAATCCATTAATATAAACAAACTGAAAGAAAAAATCCACATGATCATCTCCTTAGATGCAGAAAAGGCATTTGACAAAATCCAACACCAATTCATGTTTAAAGTTTTGGAGAGATCAGGGATACAAGGTCCATAATTAAACATATAAAGGCTATTTACAACAAGCCAATAGCCAACATCAAATTAAATGGAGAGATACTCAAGGAAATTTCCCTAAAATCAGACACTAGGCAAGGCTGCCCACTTTCCCCATATCTCTTCAATATAGTTCTTGAAGTTCTACCTAGAGCAATAAGACAAAAGGTGATCAAAGGGATCCAAATGGCAAAGGAGGAAGTCAAATAATCCAATTTACAGATGATATGATAGTGTACATAAGTGACCCCCACAATTCTACCATAGAACTCCTACAGCTGATAAACACCTTCAGCAAAATGGCTGGATACAAAATTAACTCAAAAAAGTCAGTAGCCTTCCTATAGACAAATACAATCATGCAGAAGAAGAAATTAGGGGAACTACACACATATTTTGTAAGAAATGAACAATGTTAGGAATTCAACACACTCAACTTCTAGAAAGAAATCGTTAAATCATGGTCTTCATTATCTTCTATGACCCAAACGTAACCCTAGGGATTAAAAGGCAAACCTATAGGAGAAGATAGAGAGAGGTGACTGCTAAGTTTAGATAAGATAGGAAAGAATATGCAATGGCCAGTAACACAGATGCATCTCAGGTATGAGGGATCACACCCAAGTGCTAATGTGATCTCCATTTTTATTTTATTTTCCTGACGACCGATCTATGCCCTCACTTCTGAGCTGGGATTGAGGTCATAGATACAGCAAAGGGGATTTTTGGTTTCCATTTACATGGAGTATGTAGAGAAACAAGGTTATTGTGAAGTCCTTAGCATGGGTCTGTGTTTTAATTGTGTTCCATCATAGGTATATGAGAGGATTTAAGACTATGGCACTTCCCTTACACTCATGAGACCTTGAGTTCAATCCCCAGTACTTCCAAAACAAATCAGCTTCTGAGAGATTGAATTGCTTTTTGTAGCAGTGTAATTTCTTTTCTTTTCCTTCCTATAGCTTTCTGTAAATGTATTCTTCGAAGTATTTTAATGAGAAGTTGGTTGTTTTTTACTTTTGTTTTCATGTTTATAAAGATAAAATATCCTCTAGAAAGTCACAACCAATCCTGTATCTTCTATGCTCTGTATGCTAATTAACATATAAGTCTCAATCTATGTTTCTTTCTTAAATATAAAGCCACTTTGAATATTGGAGTACAATGTGATTTTTGCCCCTTGATTTATAATTAAAGCAAGCTGCACTTTTAAATATCTCCTCTGGGCAAGGACAGAAGAAATGTGGCTATGTTTTTTTGAGCTAAAATATAAAAGGATTGAGAAAGTGTGATTAATATTTCATTTTTCCATCTTTGAAAATAGGAGTATATTGAGAGTGCCCTGGGCTACAATGTGAATTAAGTAACCGACATATTTATCTGTTTAGTACAAAATGAACATTCTGACTTAATATTATTATGTAACCTAAAATGCAAAAAACTAAGTTAATGATAGGTTGTAGTAATAAAATATTTGAGGGACAAAAGAAAATTGAACATAATATGACCAAAAGAGTCTCCAAGTGTTTTACTAATTGTCTCAATTTAATAAAAGTAAAAAAAGCCATTAATTGTGGATAAATTAGACTGTGCCTGACATTCTGGATTTCATTAATATCCTTTAACTTTTTCTGATAATTTATGGTGAGTCATTCTTTTCTCTAACCCAAGTTTCCACACATTCTGAATAATTGAATTTCAAACTATTTTTAAATCTTAATATTCTTCTGATACTTATATGACTCTAAAATTTTTTGACACATGTACAAATTCTCACACATATTTCATGACTGAGAACTCAACAATCTGAGGGTATGCCTTCCTTGAACTTGCAATCTGTAATTCAAGGTTCAAGATGTTCCTTTGATAGTCATATATCCAAAATGGATCCATTTTGGTTTCATTTTTTTTCTTCTAGTCCATTTTAGGGTTGCATTGAAGCTTAAAATTTGTACTTTGTATTAATTTTCTCAGGATCTCATTAGTTTCCTCATCTTTTCCTCTTCTTTTTTCATTTTTCTCTTTTTTGTTTACTGAAAATAGTGCATAGTGCACTTTCAACAAATCACAGGTGAACTTTTTTTAAAGAGAAAACACTCTTTTTTCCTTTTATTGACACTAGATTATTTTCTAATACAATATACCTTGATTACAGTCTCTCCTCGCTCTACTCTTCTGAGTCCCTCTTTATTTCCCCTCCACCCAGAGTCCAGAGCCACTTTTCTACCTCTTTCTAGAAAATAACAGGATTCTAGGAGATAACAACTAAACATGACAAAATAAAGCAAAATAATATAATATAAACCCTATCACATCTAGACAAAGCACATACACCACATAGCTAGAAAAGACAACCCCAAAAATGCAGAGCTCCAAGTGTAGGCACAAGAGTCAGAGACTTGTTTAAATACTCAGGGTCCACATAAAAATACTAAACGGAAGTTATAAACTGAAAGACCCATATGGACAACTCCCCTGCTGTTTAGGTCTCTGTAAGCTTGTATGAGCCTTGCACAGTGGATTCAGAAGGCCTTCTTCTAGTGTCCTATATCTCCCTCCACCCCACAAGCCCACCATTGGTTTTTACAGGCTTTCTGTCTGTTTTATACCAGGTTCTCTGACCCCTGTGAATAGAGGTTTGGTGGAAGAATCCCATTTTGAGCTGTGTACTTCAAGCTTTCTCTCTCTCTCTCTCTCTCTCTCTCTCTCTCTCTCTCTCTCTCTCTCTCTCTCTCTCTCTCCTGATTGGTGTGTGTCTCTCTATTTGGTCCCATCAGGTGCAGGAAGAAGCTTTTCTGATGATGACTAAATAAGGCTCTGATCTATGTGTAGCAGAATATCAATAGGAGTTATTTTCTTGTTTTTGGACTTTGTTGACAAAGTATTTAGCTTTATTTTAGTTCTCCTAGGTCTCTGGGCTATCTAGTCTTTGGTTATTTGTCTCCCAAACAGTGTTGGATATGGGCTTTATCTCATGGAGTGAGCTTTAAGTAATCTAAGATGTTTGTGAGCCACTCCCACACTTTCTATGCCACCATTGCAATAGCATATCTTGCAAGCAGGGCATACTGTAGGTCAAATTTTTGTGGTTGGGTCTTTACATTTCTCTCTTGGTAACATCCCAGACTCATTCAAACATAGGAGGTATGGATCTATATATTTTCCAACATGATTTCTCTATGTTCAAATAGTTGTGTGGGTGTTGTCCTAAGTAAAGGGGCCCAGATGTCAGTTTATAGAAAACAACCCATGGTCCTGGTAAGAGCCTGAGTTATTTGAGAATCTCCATGGCTAATGACTCAATTTAAAGAAACCCAGTCTACACAATGGAAGCCCCATTTGGTGGCAAGAGATGACTTGTTGAGTCTCAGTCACCAGTATTTTTAGGAAATATCATTAGTATGGCCTTCATTTATTTTAAGTAATTGCCACTGTGGTAAGTTTCCAAACCATCCATCAAATGCCCCTCATTTCTAGTTATCTCTCCAAGCCTTCCCTCCCTTAACCTTAATTCCCTTCCCACTTGATTTTCCATTTGCCCCACCCACCCTCAGTGCTCCCATAACTTCTGTTCTATTTTCCTTTTCCAGTGAGCCCCATCTATCCCCTCTAATCCATTCTTATATAACAAATCTCTTTGGGTCAATGGAGTGTAAGTTGGATATCATGTATTTAATGGTTAGTTTTCACATATAAATGAATATGCAGTATATTTATCATTTATCTTTCTGGTTCAGGCTTAACTCACTCAGGATCATGTTTTCTCGTTCTATTCATTTGTCTTCTAATATTATGTTGTCATTATTTAGCAGCTGCATAATACTCCATTGTGTAAATATACCAATTTCTTTATTCATTTCCCTAATGAAAGGAGAATGGCAAAGTAGAAGGATCCAGAGGGTCCTAGAAACCTACAAGAAGAACATTATGATTGGCCAATTTGGGCCCAGGCATCCCGCTCAAACTATGGCACCAGCCAAGGACAATACAGGCCAGAAACATCAAACCCCACCCAGATCTAACCAATAGAAAGGACATTATCCACAGTTGAGTGGAGAGTAGGGTCTGACTTTCACACGAACTCTGGTGCCCCATATTTGACCATGTCCCCGGGATGGGGAGGCCTGGTGGCACTCAGAGGAAGGATAGCAGGCTACCAAGAAGAGACATGATACCCTATGAGCATATCCAGGGGTAGTAAGTCCCCCTCAGGCACAATCATATGGGAGGAGAGTAAGGGGAAAATGCGAGGGAGGGAGGAATGGGAGGATACAAGGGATGGGATAACCATTGAGATGTAATATGAATAAAGTAATAAAATAAAAAAGAAAATGATTAATTAGAATCTTTCAACAATAATTCCTCAAACCAATTTTACTCAGGCAATTTTTTGTGATGAAAAATACTTTTGCTCAGGTGACATTACATTGTATCAAGTTACCAGTACAATGGCATAATTCTTCATTTAGGCATAAGCAGTCCATTTTCATTTATCTTTGCAATATTTTCAGTATCTCTGTTATTCTTTAATCACCATATTTCACTAAATGAATCAAAATATCAAAATATTAACTTTTATATGCATTATGAAACATTTACTATGAAATTAAGAAAACTATTCATGTATATTAATTTTTATTAAAATGTCTAATGATGCCAGTAAAGTTTTCCCACTAGTTTTAAACCATTCCTGACAGAATAGAGTAACATGTGAGAAGTGAAAAGTGACATAAATGTCTGTTGAAAATACTGTGTAGCAAACTAGGAGTAGAATGATGTAGAGAAGCACACTGGAGAACCTAGGGAGTCATACAGCCACTTAATACCAAAATATGATTTAAAGTCAAACTGTCTTAAACAGAGGGTCATAATGTCATGTTAAATAGTTAATATCTTTTGGGTCCTTTCACTGCCTTTACTTAGATATTGACACTATTCCAAAATTTCACAATTAAAAGGTCATCACCATTACACAGAACAGGTCTTTTGTTTGAGGTTGTCTAATGAAAGTTTTGTTGAATTCTAATTTCTTTTTCCTTTTTCTCTTTCGATTTCTCTCACTCTTGTTCTCTAGTG
>OU015745.1:65904955-65915646 GCA_907169655.1 Acomys percivali | reverse complement strand
ATCCATGAGCAAGGAAGATCCTTCCATCTTCTCATGTCATCTTCAATCTCCTTCTTCAGAGTTTTGAAAAAATTTTCAAACAAGTCCTTCACTTGCTTAGTTAAAGTAACTCCTAGACATTTTATATTGCTTGTGGCTAATGTGAAGGGTGTGGCTTTCCTAATTTCTTCCTCTGCAAGCTTGTCATTTGTGTATAGAAAGGCTACACACTTTTTTGAGTTAATTTTGTATCCAGCCAAATTGCTGAAAGTATTTATCAGCTGTAGGAGTTCTCTGGTGGAATTTTGAGGGTCACTTATGTACACTATCATATCATCTGCAAAATGGGATAGTTTGACTTCCTCTTTTCCCATTTGGATACCCTTGATCTCCTTTTGTTGTCTTATTGCTCTGGCTAGAACTTCGAGTACTATATTGAAGAGATATGGAGAGAGTGGGCAGCCTTGCCTTGTTCCCGATTTTAGAGGAATTTCCTTGAGTATCTCACCATTTACTTTAATTTTGGATATTGGTTTGCTGTAGATAGCCTTTATTATGTTGAGGAAAGTGCCTTGTATCCCCGATCTCTCTAAAACTTTAAACATGAATGGGTGTTGGATTTTATCAAATGCTTTCTCTGCATCTAAAGAGATGATCATGTGGTTTTTTATTTTCAGTTTGTTTATATGGTGGATGACATTGATGGATTTCCGAACATTAAACTATCCCTGCATGCCTGAAATGAAGCCTACTTGGTCCTGATGAATGATATCCTTTATGTGTTCTTGTATTCGTTTTGCAAGAATTTTATTTAGTATTTTTGCATCGATGTTCATAAGAGAAATTGGTCTGAAATTCTCTTTCTTTGATGAATCTTTGTGAGGCTTAGGAATCAACGTGACTATGGCCTCATAGAATGAATTTGGTAATGTTCCATCCAATTCTATGGTTTGGAGTAGCTTGAAGAGTATCGGTATTAGCTTGCCTTTGAAGGTTTGGTAGAATTCTGCACTGAAACCATCTGGCCCTGGGCTTTTTTTGGTTGGGAGACTATCAATGATTGCTTCTATTTCTGTAGGGGAAATGGGACTATTTAGCTTGTTTATCTGTTCTTCACTCAACTTAGACAAGTGAAATTGATCAAGAAAGTCATCCATTTCCCTTAGGTTTTCAAATTTTGTGGCATATATGCCTTCAAAGTAGGATCTTATGATTCTTTGTATTTCTTCAGTGTCTGTTGTTATGTCTCCCTTTTCATTTCTGATTTTGTTGATTTCAATACTATCTCTCTGCCTTTTAGTTAGTTTGGCTAACGGTCTGTCTATCTTATTGATTTTCTCAAAGAACCAGCTCTTGGTTTTGTTGATTCTTTTCTTAGTTTCTAATTTGTTAATTTCAGCCCTGAGTTTGATAATTTCCAGACGTCTACTCCTTTTGGATGTTTCTGCTTCTTTTTTTTTCTAGGGCTTCCAGCTATTTTGTTAAGTTGCTTATAAGCGATGTTTCCAATTTCTTTTTAAAGGCACTTAATGCTATGAGTTTTCCTCTTAACACTGCTTTCAATGTATCCCACAAATTTGGGTATGTTGTTCCCTCATTTTCATTGAATTTCAGAAAGTCCTTGATTTCTTTCTTTATTTCTTCCCTGACCCATGTGTCATTTAGCAGAGAGTTGTTTAGTTTCCACGTACGTGTAGGCTTTTTGTTGTTTCTATTGTTGTTGAATTGCAGCCTAAGAGCATAGTGATCTGATAGGATACAAGGTATTATTTCAATCATCTTGTATCTGTTGAGGCCTGCTTTGTGACCTACGATGTGATCAATTTTGGAGAAGGTTCCATGGGGTGCAGAGAAGGTATATTCTTTCTTGTTTGGGTGAAAGGTTCTATAGATGTCTGTTAGATCCTTTTGACCCATGGCATTGGTTAATGATGTTATTTCTCGGCTTAGTTTCTGTTTCAATGACTTATCCTTCAGTGAGAGTGGGGTGTTGAAGTCTCCCACTATTATTGTGTGGTGATCGATGTGTGGTGTAAGTTTTTTTTAGCAGATCTTTTACAAATGTGGGTGCCCTTGTATTGGGAGCATAGATGTTTAGAATTGTGATGTCATCTTGATTGACTTTACCTTTGATGAGTATGAAGTGTCCTTCTGCATCCCTTTTGATTAATTTTGGTTGAAAGTCTATCTTGTTTGATATTAAAATGGCTACGCCTGCTTGCTTCTTGTGACCATTTGCTTGGAATATTTTTTTCCAACCTTTTACCCTGAGGTAATGCCTATCGTTATAGGTGAGATGTGTTTCTTGAATGCAGAAGAATGTTGGATCTTGTTTATGCACCCATTCAGTTAGTCTATGTCTTTTTATTGGAGAATTGAGACCATTGATGTTGAGAGATATTAATGACCAGTGACTGTTAAGAGTCTTAATTTTGATATTGTTTCCAATCGAGTGTTTGTGTAGTTGTGTTTTTGCCATGGTATAGTTACCTATTTCCTGAGTAGTTTTGGTTGTAGCTTGACCCTTTGGGATGGAGTTTTCCTTCTAGTACCTTCTGTAAAGCTGGATTTGTGGATAGGTACTGTTTGAATTTGTTTTTGTCATGGAATATTTTGTTTTCTCCATCAATGGTTATTGATAGTTTTGCTGGGTAAAGTAGTCTGGCCTGGCATCTGTGGTCTCTCAGGGTTTGCAAGATCTCTGTCCAGGCTCTTCTGACTTTTATGGTCTCTGCTGAGAAGTCTGGCGTAATTCTGATAGGTTTGCCATTGAATGTTATTTGGTCCTTTTCCCTTGCAGCTTTTAATATTTTTTCTTTGTTCTGTATGTTTTGTGTTTTGATTATTATGTGACAGGCAGTTTTCCTTTTCTGGTCAATTCTATTTGGTGTTCTGTAGGCCTCTTGTATGTTTATAGGTATCTCTTTCTTTAGGTTGGGGAAATTTTCTTCTATGATTTTGTGAGAATAGTTTCTGGGCCTTGGAGTCTGAAATCTTCTCTTTCTTCAATGCCTATTATCCTCAGATTTGTTCTTTTCACGGTGTCCTGAATTTCTTGGATGTTTTGTGTCAAGAGTTTTCCAGATTTGGTATTATCTTTAATAGTTGCTTCAAGATCTGTGATTGTACCTTCTAGACTTGAGATTCGTTTTTCCGTCTCTTGGATTCTGTTAGAAAAGCTCACCTCTGTGTTGCTCGCCTTCCTCTCTGAGGTCTCACGTTCTCATTTTTCTTCTGTCTGTGTGTTTATCATTGAATCCATTTTCGTCTTCAGATCTTGAACTGATTTTTTTATTTCTTTCACTTCATTTTTTGTATATTCCTGAGTTTCTTCCATTGCCTCTTTATAGGTCTTCAGAGCTTGAACCGTTTTATTTATTTCTTCCATTTGGTTATTTGCATTTTCCTTAAATTTTTCCAGTACCACTCTATGTGCTTCTTTTATGTCTCTCACCTGTTTGGCTGCGTCTTCCTGTATTTGATTATAAATTTTATTTGTTTCCTCCATTAATATGCTCCTTATTAAGTATTTGAGGTCATTTTTTTGTATTTCCGTTGTATTTGAGCTCTCTGGGTTGTATTCTTTGGGATAGCTGGAAACTGGAGACACCATGTTGTTTTGGGGTTTTTTGCGTATGCTTTTACACTGTCCTTTAGACATCTTGCCGGCTTTGTTTTCATTGGGTAGATTCCCGAGTTGGATGGAGGGAGTTTGATGATAGATTCACTTGTTTTCTCACGATTTCCGTAGGTTGGAAGCTCTTATGTTTCACTGTTGTGGATGGCAGGAGGTTAGCCCTGGCGTTTTGGGCTCTCACAGCCAGTGATCCTCAGCTCTCCTGTGCTGTGGGTCCTGCAATCGTTCTGGGTCTCTGGATGAGCGTTGGGTCAGGCCAAGGTATCCACAGCCTTCTGGGTTCCCTGCCAAGTCCAGCCAGGGACACTAGTCCCAAACCACCGTCCGAGCTCAGCTAGTATCTCAGGGCCTGAACCGTCTGCCAAGCTAGCTAGGAATTCTGGGCTCAAAATGCCCACAGGGTCTAGCCAGAATTTTTGGGCTAGTACTGCGTTTGGTATTTGGCCAAACTGCTTGCTGTGGTCAGTTATTGACTCATGCCCGAAACATCCGCGCAGCTCAGCCAGGAATTCTGGATTCAAACTGCACACTGTGTCCAACCAGAGTCTTAGAGCCGGGACTGTGCCAAAGGCTCTACTAGAGACTCTGGGCCCAATCTGTCTGCCATGTACGGTTAGGGACTGTGGCCCTAAGCTGCACGCCAAGCTCCACCCGAGTCTCTGGGGCAGAATTGTGCACCGAGCTCAGCCAGGGACTATGGACCCACACTGCACGCTGAATTCAGCCCGGGCCTCCAGGCCTATACTGTGTGCATAGTCCAGCCAGAGTCTTGGGGCCGCTGAGCCTGTGTGCACAGCTCAGGTAGAATCCCTGGGCCTAATCTGCCCGGCAAGTCCAGCTAGGGCCTCTCGGCTGAATCTGCGTGCTGACCTCAGCCTGCGTCAGCGCCCTAAAACTGCCCTCTGAGGAGAGCTAATGTCTTGAGCAGAACTGCTCGTTGATGTGCGCTAGCCCCTCCAGTGGGACTGAGTGCTCCGCCCAGCCTGCGTCACAGCAGGTCAACTGGCTGTGCTGAGAAGCCGCCTAGTGTATAACTGAGCGCTCTGCCCAGCCTGCATCACAGTGGGTGAACTGCGGATGCGCTGAGGTGGTGCCTTCAGTGGACCTGAGTGCTCCTCCCAGCCTGCGTCACAGCAGGTGAACTGCAGCTGCGCGGAAAAGGGCCTAGGGTGGAACTGAGTGCTTCGCCCAGCCTGCGTCACAGCAGGTGAACTGCGGCTGCGTGGAGAAGGGCCTAGGGTGGAACTGAGTGCTCTGCCCAGCCTGCGTCACAGCAGGTGAACTGCGGCTGCGCGGAGAAGGGCCTAGGGTGGAACTGAGTGCTCCGCCCAGCCTGCGTCACAGCAGGTGAACTGCGGCTGCGCGGAGAAGGGCCTAGGGTGGAACTGAGCGCTCCACCCAGCCTGTGTCACAGCAGGGGAGCCGTGGCTCCACTAAGCTGTTGCCTTGGGCAGAATTGCCTGCTGTGCTGAGTCAGTGTCTCCTGCGCCCTGAGCTGTACCCGGGACTCTGGGGCTGAACTGTCTGCCGTGTCCAGCTTGGGTCACAAAGCACCACGCGATCCAAATTCTGTCCAGTGTCCCCTCTCCCGCACCAACTCCCACCAGCCACCACACTAATCGCCTCCACTGGATGGCTCTGAGCTACAAACCTCAGTAGCTGCTGCTGGTGTTGCTGACGCCACCCGTGCCGCCGCTGGCTGCTCTGATCCGAGAAAATCCGCACTCCTCCCGTGTGTAGGGGCACGCAGGTCCTCCGCACCCTGGTCCTTCCGAACCGTGGAGCACTCCTGCTGCCGTGGTGTCGGGATCCTGGTGTTCCTGGCTCAGAAATCTGTGCAATTCCCCGAACTGTTCACTGGAGCTTCCAAACATGGTCCACACTGCTCGCCGGCATCTTGGATCGCCCATCCTAGAATTCTTGACTTTACCTTCCTCTAAACCTCTTTTCCCCAGATACCGAGCAGTTACTCAAAAATCTAGAATCTAGAATCACATTTGACTTTCATGATTTTGATCTAATGTTCAATAAACTTTCCAGACATACCACATACTACACACAATATGAATATACCAGTGTTAAGAGTTAAGATCTTAAGAATTATTTAATCCAATGTACTTCATATTTTATAGTCAACATTTTCTGATCCATACCCTTTCTTTCAAAATTGCAATGGCATCCAAATTTGTTCTGGTTTATAATGCTCTTTCTACATTAAAACATAGATACATATCTATTCTTACATACCTATTCCTACAATATCTGGATACGGTTATTTATATATTTTATCTATTATATATGAATAGCTTTCTTTCCATTTTTCAAGAGTAACTTTGATATTAGGCATGTTGGAGAAAGCATGTATTCCTATACTTAGGAAGATAGTCAGAAACATAAGGAATTCAAGATTTTCCAATCAATTCCTTGTCATGTCTGAGACTCAACTCACTGTGATTCTGAATTTGGATAATATGCAAATAGGATAAACCATAAGTTGAAAATTGTTTGCTATCAGTAAACTAATTAGTGTAACTTAACTTCACTACATAAATGGTTAGTAATTAATTATTTCAACATAATATGCATTTACTGAGCAGCTTCTCTGTTTGAATGCTGGTTTTTTTGGGGGGGAATCTATAAGGTAATAGTAAAAACAGTGTCTAAAAAACCTCAGTGAAGAAATTTAAGAAACCGAGATGATCACCTTCACAGTCTAAGTAAAAAACAAACAACAAACAACACAAAAATAACAGTATAGCAGATACAAATTGTAATTCATGATGAGAAGAAATATAAAAGAGCAGTGATCATGGAAGAGGGACAAGGGAGTTTCTGTCAGAGTCTGAAAACTTAAAGAGTGTGAATCCGAACTTGGAGTCAAGCTAGTTATTGAGACAATTATTGCTACAGGTGGAGTACCCCATTGGAAAGATGGCAAGAACATAGTGCCTTTGAGACCAGACAGAATAGAAGATATCCCATTAAGAAAAATAAAATCATCTTATACACTTTGGCAATTCTTGCAGCTGTGAAAATACAGTTTATGTTTGCAGGCCATTCATTAGATTAGGAACAAATCGATGGCTGCCTATCGGGGCAACTTTGAAAAAGAATTGCAATAGCAGTGAGAGTGGATGAGAGAAATAGCGCTCAGGTTCCTGAGAAAAGGACTAACAAATCTGCCATATAATCTAGTTACATGATCTATATCATTCATTTTGTCAAAAAACAATTTAGGCAATATATATATATATATATATATATATATATATATATATATTTGAGTGCAGGTTCATAGTGCACGTTTGTATATGTGAATGTAGTGCATAGCATACATGGAAACAAAAGAGCAGAGAACTGGATTTCCTGGAGGTGGAGTTCCAGGTGTTAGTGAGTCTCCTAATATGGGTGCTGAGAACTGAACATGCATCCTCTGTTGGAACAGTACAAGTTTTTAGTGGCTGAGCTTCACCTCACCTTTCATTCATGCACTTTTGCTAATAAAAAGTGAATAAAAGGAATGTATCAATTCTAAGACTTAGCAAACTTGATCATTCAAAATATGAATACAGATATTAATCTTGTATATTTCCTGTAAAACTTAGGCCATTTTCAAATGTCTTTCACCTGACATTATTTAATTATCTGTTCAGGTTAAAGGTTGTTAGCAAGAGAAAACTTGTAGCTTCTACTCCTCTAGTGTAATATTTAGAGATGATGCTACCTACAAATAGAAATATTTTTTCTTTTTGCTGATTTTCTTTCACATACTTCATTTTATTAAATTTGACGATTGCAAGTGAAAATTATTTGGTAATAAAATATGGCAACACTTTCTTCAGTGGAGGAAGGTCAAGGCTGAGTATTTTAATTAGCATTCTTTTTTTTTAAATTTATTCTTGTTACATCTCAATGGTTATCCCATCCCTTTATCCTCCCATTCTCCCCTCCCTCCCATTTTCCCCTTATTCCCCTCCCCTATGACTGTTCCTGAGGGAGAGTACCTCCCCATGTATATGCTCATAGGGTATCAAGTCTCTTCTCGGTGACCTGCTGTCCTTCCTCTAAGTGCCACCAGGTCTCCCCCTCCAGGGGACATTGTCAAATGTGAGCCACCAGTGTATGTGAGAAAGTTATATCCCACTCTCCACTCACATGTGGAGACTGTTCTAATTAGCATTCTTATACTACAAGAGGCTTACTCTCCCTAAATATTTCTCTTTCCAAACCAACTTTTCTGTTCCTGGTACTATGTTGAAATCAGAGTTAAAGCTTTTAACTCTCACTGTCCTTATTTTATACAAACAACAATGTTCAATACTGGACCAAATGAGGTTGGCAGACTATTGCTGACTGCCTAAGCTTGTTCTATAGAATGCCACATAAGCCTTCACATATGTAATGCCTTTATTATATCTCCCTGGAGAAATACTTAACAACTAATAACGATTTCACCACTATTTTGTCAGTACAAACCTCATCACTAAATCTCAGGATCCTGAACCGTGTGACTTCTCCCACTCACTTCATTCCTTGCAAGGACGATGACATCCTGCTTAACATTTAAACTTCTGTGAAGAGGTAGATGGTTTTTATCAGTCTCCAAAAACTTAAACCTGACAGACTACTTGTGAACACATTTTTGTGGCCTTATAGAGTATCTCTCCAAGATTCATCACCTCATTCTTCTATATCACCTAAAATTACAGTTTTTTAAATCAATTTCAGGGAATGGATATGCCAATATAAGTAAGTAATAATGACACAATTGGATCATTCATCTTGTTTCTAAATTGAGAAAGGAGGATTTAAATAGAAACTAATATGTACTCTGGTATTGTAGTATATATCTTTAGTTCTTGCTCCTGGTTGTCGAAATAAAGGGATCTGGAGCTCAAGGTCATTCTTGTATACATAGCAAATACAAATTCAAGGCAGATCTGGCCTGCATAAGATTCAGTTAAAGATATACAAAAACTGAATTTTAAATATGAAACAAAATAACAGTTATATATTATTTTAAAATTATTTTTTCATCATTTCAAGTACTAGCAAATAAAAAACAATAAAAAGTGTTAGTGGTGTGAATATTGTACATTCTGGAATCAGACCTAAAATATACTTGTGCAAATTTTTTGTTGTACTATTTTGATTAGAAGTTTAAAATATATGGTCAGAATAAATCATGCTTTCCCATTTTTGTGTCAGTTATAGTATGGAAATCTGATACTGTGGTTTCTTCAGAGGAAGCCTAGAGCAAGACCTTCATACACATGGATGTATATTGCTTAATTGTATACAGAGTTATAATCTTTCATAAAGATATTCCTATAAAAGCTGAGGAAGAAAAGGATCATAGAGGGCTCCTGGAAGATAGAGGAATATTTGAGGCTTAAAGGAGCTTACATGAATAAAAGTGCAGCAGCTCAAAGAACTGTGGGGATGGTTTTCTCTGCTTGAGATTTGTTGGAGCTACAGGGAGAACCTGTGGCACAGTTTCACAAAATAAAGAAATTGTTGACAATCTTTGCAAAAATCTTTGAGAATATTAACTTCACCAATACTCTTAAGAGTCAAATGTACAGAGCTGAGTTCCACAGAGTAAGTCACTTGGCTTCTGCTATGCCAACAATCATTTTTGATTTCTAAGGACATTTTTATCCCATTATATTTTTATTTCCTATTCATTTTTAATCTTTAAAGGCTTAGCAGGAAGTATCAAGTATATTACATGAAAGCATCATTCCTAAAAAGGTACGTATTTCATCATAAACTTGCTATTACTCTGGGTATAGAATCACAAGCCTTGGAAAACCATTGGAATTGAAAACACTGTTTTTAAAACCTGTTTAAAAACATCATGTTGAATTGAAAGGTTTATCTTTACTTTTTATATAGAGTTATGAATATGTGGCACCTACGATGTATATTTTTATGTTTCCATAAATAAATATGTGTATGAAGAAATATTACTGATATAGATATATTAATTAAGTATTCACCATAAATTAATTCATTTATTAATTAAATGAGCAACAGTTATTTAGTTTTTGTGGCATTGAGCCAAACTGTTCTCATTAACAGAGCTGTGCTTTATTCTTCTGGAGTTGTTCTCAGCAAGTCATGCAGTAGAGTAACTGAAAACAGCAATAAAGAGAGTTTTGACTTTGGTATTTAAACAAAAGTTTGGTGTTCATGAATTTATATTTGCAACTATAGGATTGGATATTTTTTAAGCATAGGATGAAATTAGATAACTCACCATCTGTCAATAGTAATGGGATTTTAGTCTAAAAGGGATAAAGCTCTCGGACCATATGTTGATCCCTAGGATAAGAAGCTTTGTGGCTGGGAATTATACAACTTGTGACAGAGATCTGACATCTCAAAAACAGCTAAAGTATCCAGATACCCTTAACACAAAATGTGATATGAATTTTTATGCTGTAATGTACTTTAATTTTTGTATAATCCCTTGTGTTTAATCTTAGCTAAGGCTATGTTCCCCAAATTAATTTGATTATTAAAAAGTCTAGGAATAGATTCAGACTTTATTTTTCTTTCTAACAAAACAGAAATACCTGTAATATTCCACGAACCATACTGGCATTTTTATATAGTAATTATTTCAGTAGAATCAAAGCAGAACCCAAACACCAATGTAGATACACACAATCAGTTTCCAGTCAATGGATTGCCTAGTCTTAACTATTAGCTTCTTTTCAGTATGATTAACTTGTAAAATGAAGCTTAATATTTCTCATAGCCCTTCAAAAACTGGCAGTGGAAAATAATTATAGCAGCAATATTTAAATATGTTTAAAAATCTGCAGATATTTTTCTTAAAGGAGAGAAAGGTTTATTGAACATGATACCTATATTTAAACGGCTGTAATTTGGTTACATATTGTTTGTGAGTTAAATGTTAATATTTCAGGGGATGTAAGAGAAGTGAATCATTGATTTCTAATTCAAACTTTTAGTTTCACAGTTGAACAAACAATTCTTTCTCCTTTTCTTTAATTTCTTCTCTCTCTCTCTCTCTCTCTCTCTCTCTCTCTCTCTCTCTCTCTCT
>OU015745.1:65871915-65902672 GCA_907169655.1 Acomys percivali | reverse complement strand
AGAGAGAGAGAGAGAGAGAGAGAGAGAGAGAGAGAGAGAGAGAGAGAATTTTTACTGTTGATTATTAGTACACACACTTAGAGCTGGCAACATAGGAATTGATAACCTATCCGGTAGCTCCTTCCTACAGAATTGTTGCAATAGAGCAACATTATCTCTACATTGACTTATGTTAGTGTGTGTGTGTGTGTGTGTGTGTGTGTGTATTTGAGTGGGGAAGTATTTAAGTGCAATATTTATATATGAATTTCTCAAAAGATATTTAAATTATAAACAAAATCTGATTTCTTTAACTATAATTTGAAGAGAAATAAAATCAGGTTGTAGTCTGCCATGCTGCCAAGAATCTGAAGAACTTTCTTGAAGTTTGCAGAGGTAATTTTCTATAGTTAAGTTAAAAAGATGGCTCTGTTGGTCTTTGTATGTAGCTCCTGTCACCTCCAGATCATCTATCCATTTCCCACTTTTCAACTATTCTCCCTGTGCTTAGCCTAATGTTTGGCTATGAGTCTTCCCATCTCTGGATGTAGTGTCTCAGAAGATAGCTATGGTAGGTTCCCTTCTGCAAGCTTAGTGAAGTATCCTTAATAGTGTCAGGAATTGGCTCTCTTCCATGTGGTGGGTCTTAGGCATTGGTTGGACAATCCCTCAATCTCTGTGCTATCTTTATCCCTGCACATCTTTTAGACAGTCAGCAAGAAGTGGTTTGAGAAGACTGAAACTCCCAACCAAGGACCATAGACTGGACCCAGGCCCCCTACATAGATGTAGCAGATGGCTAACACATGCTTCATGTGATTATCACATTAAGTAGGGCCTGAGATGTCTGTGACATGGACTTTGTTGCCTTCTTTTTGCCTGGTTTTTTATTACTATCCCCTGGCAAGACTCCCTTTCTAGGACAGAGGAGAAAAGAACGTTCGTACAGTTCTTATGTGACTTGATAAGCTGGGTTGGGTGATTAGAGAGGTCTCCCCTTTTCTGAAGAATAGGGATAAGGAGAATGGGGTAATATAGAGAGATGGAATAAATATATATGTAATAATATATACGGATATAATATGTTTATATGGAATAATATAAAATATGGAATAAAACAAAAAACAGTTAAAAATAATTCCTCTCAGTACTTGTGAGAACTTTAGAAGTACAAAATTTGAAAACAAGTAAAATTATGATACAAGCACAGGGAAAGGGAGTCACGTAGAGATGAACTTCATAGTAAGTATGACCAATTTAATGTTTAAATTGCAGTAGGAGGTTACGGAGTGCAGAGGAATGAACAGGATATTTGAATCTTCTACCAGAAAAGTGATTAAGCAATATCATCATCATCATCACCATTATCATCACCATCACCACCTATTTTACCACAGGAAGCCATGGGAGGAAGGTAAAATGCAGCAAACACTATTTTAGTATCTAAATATTAAGCAATGTGTTGAATGAAAGAAAAAAGGACACATGCAATCTTTGTTGATTAAATTTAATAGTATGGGCAGAATATGCATGCAAATGCAAAAATAAAAATATCATCTAACTGTGATAATGTAATATGCCATACTGTGAACTAAACTGTAGTTGATGTAAACATGTTTTTGTTTTGATCTCAAGTGTGGTATGTGAAAGAGCCTGTGTGAGAGCTGTGTGATGTTTGTCGGTTAGAAACAGAGTTGTGATAGGATACGTGATGTTTTTCTTCTAGAAGGGAAATTATCTCATGCAAGGGCATGGTTTTTGTCAACTGATCAACACCCTGGTACAGACTCTGAGAAGAGATATATAGGAACCCCAAACCAGAGGCTTGGCTTTTGACTTTTACATCACTTCACATCACTTTGCTGTTCATCATGTCAATAAAGCTGCTAGAGAAAAACAAACCAGAGAATGCCTCGAGGTTCCATGTTCCAACTGTTGCTCCAGGATCCAGCTGCTGCATTTGTAGTCAGTTTTACTGAATTTTTGGTTGGCTGTTTAACAGGTCTGCTGGGATCCTGGCAGAGTACAGTAAAATCCACTCAAGGAACTGAGTCTGAAAATGTGTACTTCTCTTATCCCCATTAATGTCTTTCTTGACCTATCTATGATAGGTGAGTTGGAAAGGAAGTACAGGCACTTAATAACCCTAAATAAAGTAGGTTTCTAAAAAGATCTACACCTACACTATTCTTAGAGTGATATAGTAATAAATCAAATCATTAGTCTACAACATGATTCAGGCCCTCTCCTCGGCAGCTAAAAAGCTTTCTAGAAAAGCACATTCCAAAATAAGGTGGTACTTAATGTTTCTTTAATTTTCTAAATCCCACTGAATGGTTTAGAAGACCCTTACTAGAACAGAGCTCTAGTCCAGTAAGAACCCTCTTTCTCGGTTATATGAACGTTAATGCAGCATGTTTTGTAACTTTTAATATAGACTGAGTATATTATGTGCTAGGAGATTTATAATATCTTATATGCAAATGCAAATACAGCTTTACAATTTATAATTATTAAAAGAAATTATACCAATAATCCAGCAGGTATGAAGTAGATTATACGTTATTGCATAATCGTAGCATGCAGTTCCCTTTAATAGATTATCAAAGACAGCAGATATCTGTCATATGTACCTAACCTTAAAAAGGCACCTGTGTTTTTATGGGATAACATGTATATATTGTGAAGAAAGCAAAACAGCCCTATTCTCTCGTATCTGGATATTTATACACACACCACTGTTTGCCATTCCCGTTCACACAGGTAAAAAGTCCATGCAGGAGTAGCTATGACTGCACCATCTCCAGCCATGTTCCATCTCACCATAGCAGAGGTGACTTCTTTACATTTTAAAGTAGCAGCCCCTGTACCGTTACTTTTTTATTCTTCTTTTGTTCTCTTGAAAGTCAAGCATAAAAGACTATGACATGTGAAAGCAATTATCTCTCTTGGGGAAACAGAAAGTAGACAGCATACCTACAGAAAGGCACAGGATTAAAAAGTACTTGAAAAATCTTAACTTTCACAACTTAAATTAACACATTCATATATATGCTTTTCACTGAGGCAGGCTCCAAAAGTCAAACTATACGACAAAAATTACTATTAACAATTACTATATTTTGAAAAAGTTTATATTAATTTATTAAAGTATTCACATTTTACGACTGTGATATTCATTGTTCAAATCACATCATTGAAACTCAGAATCAAGCAAAATACAAAATCCCTGGTACATTCAAAGGACAAAAATAAATTGACAGGAACTATTTCTGATAAAGCATATAATGACAGAAAAAATACTCTAAGGCAATAGTCTTATAGATGCTCATGGAACAAAGAGAAGACATCCAAAGTAAAGAAATTTTCATTTTCTGTGAACAAAATGGAAATAGAGATAAAAAGATAGAAACCCTAAAAATGTAAATATATCATAACTACAATATCATGTCGTAAATTGTATTAAAGCAGATTTAGAGTGAAAAGAGAGAAACTGATGCACATGAAATAAAGCAAGTCCCAGGATAAAAAAGAGAAAAAATGAACAGCATAAAGGTGAACTTTGAGAGGATAGTAAAATGGTCAAACTGTGCATATAGGGCCTCAGTAGCAGAAGAAAGGAGTGGGTAAAGACGTGAAGAGAGGAAAGTATGTGAATAAATCATGTTGAAAAACCATATTTTCAGTTAAATACATGGATATAATTGGCCTAGAAGCTTAGAGGATCCTTAGGCAAGATGAATTCAGAGACTCAAACCAAAGCATAGAATAATACATGTTTTGAGGTCAAGGATAAACAACCATCTTTAAAGTAACTGAATAGAAAAAAAAGGAGAAAACCCCATTATATTCAACAATAGTCATATGCAGGATTATGAGCAGACGTCCTCATCTTCTATAAGCAAATATATCTGTCTGAAAGAGTGGATGGGATTTTTTTTCTAGTTCAGACACAAAGAAGCAGTCAGTCATTTGAAAACTAGAGAAAACAACAAGTCAGTGAGTGAATTACTAAAAATTTTAGTGTCATTTAAGTAATGTTTTACAGCTTAACATATTTTCTAAAATAGATTAAATTATAGATTTGTATATCTATATGCAATTCTGTGTGAGTGTATGCACATGAGTGCAGTTGGCAGAGGAGGCCAAAAGAGGAGTCAGATTCCCTGGAGGAATTAGAGGTGTTTGCTGACTGACATGAATGATGGAAACCAAACTCTGGTATTCAGGAAGAACAGCATGATGTCTGTGACATATCTTCTACCCATAACTCCACAATTTACATAATTTAAGGGCTGATGCAGTTTCTTTTTACTAATATATTTTTATTATCTACTTGTTCCCACCTTCTATCCCCATCTCATTGATCCAGCTCACATTTCTTATTTTTTTTAATTTTTAAAAATAATTTATTGAGATTAAATCCAGATTGTTATCCCCTCTCTTGTAACATCCTGTTTTCTCCTCCCTCTTTTGCCCTATTCTCCTCCCCTGGACCTCTAACAGAAGGGGACCTCCTCTCCTGCCATATGATCATAGCCTATCATGTCTCATCTGAAAGCCTACGTTTCCTGTCAGAGTTCCTCCAGGCCTCCCCACCAAAGGGAAGCTGATCAGGTGAGGGTACCAGAGTTCATGTCAGAGGCAGTCCCTCCCCACAACCATGGAGAATGAGCTGTTCATTGGCTAGATCTGAATAGGGAGTCTAGGCTTACTCCATGCATTGACCTTGGTTGGTACAGCAGTTTGTGCAGCCCCTGCCCCAGGGGCATAGATCAGTAAGCCTTGATGTTCTTCTTGTGCGGCTCCTGCACCCTCTGAGTCTTTCTATCTCTTCATTCTTCCATTGGTAGTGGTATAACTCTCAACTCTGAACCATGTGTCTGGCTTTCAGTAGCATTGTCTGTCTTCATTCCCCGCTGGGTGAAGTCTCTCAGCGGACACCTAAGTTGGCCTAATATGCACTTATAATTGATTATGTACCATGCATGTCCTTCTGGGTCTGAATTACCTCACTCTCACATTCAAAATGACTACTTTCTGCTCTAGGAAAAAGATGTATGAAATGAAGTAATGTAACAATTCTTACATATGAAAGTACTATAAATAAATCAAACTACCAATATGAAGTGATGTTCATCAGACATTGCTTTTAAACAGGAAACGAGTATTTCTCTTCATTGCCTAAGGACATGCAAATGGTTACAACAGAGACAGTGACTGTTGTAATATTTTTTGAAGGCTAATTGAAAATGTTCAGAATTGAGTGCGTGTGTGCATGTGTGCGCGCGCACACACACACACACACACACACACACACTGCATAGGTGTACACAGAGAAAGATATCCTTTATTCTTTGTGGAATAGGATCAAATTACTGTGTACAATTGATTCCTTCATTCAAATATTATGAACTGTTTCAAACTAATCTTCAGAGAAATGATCCCTATTAACACTGTTAATATAAGTGACATGGACTCTGGCCCCGAAACATTGATCACTTTCCCTAGCAGTGGCCTTCTTGGCCTACAGAGGAAGAGGATACAGGAAGGCCAGATAAGACTTGATAGGCTGACTTTAGATACGAGGGGAGGAGGGCTTCCTATTCTGAGGACTAGCAAAGGGAGGAGATGAGGGAAGGGCTACAACTGGTATGTAAAGGGAACAAATTAAAAATAGACAACCCAGAAAAAAAGGAATGAATGAATAAATAAATAAATATATAAATAAATGTTTGAGGCTATAGCTACCTTGTAAAAATATTTTCTTAAATATATATCATCTATCTATATATGTATATATATATATATATATATATATATATATATATAGAGAGAGAGAGAGAGAGAGAGAGAGAAAGAGAGAGAGAGAGATTGCAGACATCTTGCATAATATAGGAAACTGTGATCACTGTACCCTTCAAAGGGGTGTTCATCACTAATGTGAATAAATAATTTCATATGATTACATTATGCATAATTTTATTTTAATCAAAATTAGAACAACTATCCATTATTGTGCTCCTTATTTAAGAAAAGAAACTTCACATCTCTACTTTTTTTCTTTTTTTATAACTAACTATTTATATTTGAAAAGAGAAAAATAGGGCTACTTCATATTATCCTTTTGTTTTGATAAGAAACAGCCTAAATCAGCAAGGAAACATTTATTCCAATGCTCACAACTTGAGACACCTTTGATATTAAACAGACAAAAATATTATTACAACAGGCAGTAACACTGTTTATGATCTGAGATAGACTAGAAATGAAAATTTTATGTGCCTCCTGCCATAGTAGTTGACTTAGGAGTATCCTATCTATACAATTCCTTAAATTTTTATCTTTTTGGTATTTTAAAGGTTTGATTACATTAAAGTGGCTAGAAATGATAAATAGATAGTGAAGGCATGTTCAGATACATGGAAATTGTGGGTCAATATGTATTTAACAGAGAGGACATATTACTAGGTCAATTATGATTTAATACACATTCATTACTATCTGGCATTTAAAACAAACACTTTATAAGGTTACATGTGTATTAATATTGTTTAGAAAAGACTGGACAGCAAATATTTGTGAAAAAGTCTGCTGTGGAGATTAATGACTAGAAAGAGAGTGCTTTTCGAATATGCAGTGATATCGTCCATGAACTTGATGGTAATATGGATTCTATAGTCTTTAATTTCTGAAAACCTTATAACATGGGATCTCTAGGGTGATGCCAATTGTATCAGGAGTTGAAATTAGTGATGGAAATTCTGGATGGAGATGAAAGCATACAAGATTGTCTCCGGTGTCCAACTGTACACAACTTATTTAAAACTGCTTGTTTCTCTTTACAACTTAAAACTGTCAAACGTATGTCTATAAAATGAAACAGAGTTATGTATCAGAGTTAGCACTTTGGACATGATGCTCCCGTATTCTTACTCTTTACACCACAGTCCTCACATCCCTGCAGTCCATAATTTGTTTGTTTGAAACAGGATTTGATATATTGCAAATTGGCATTAAATTTGTTATTCATATGAGGATGGTCTTGAAGTGATGCTCCTTTCTCAACCTCCTGAGGCTAGTTATTATATGTATGTCCTCCTTGACCAATAGTTATTGAAAGAGAAAACATGGCTTCCGGCTAGCTACACAAGCACAATACCAAATTTGCTTCAGCCCAAGCTCATCATTGCCCTCTATTATTTTCTATTAGAAGCCTGTTCTATGTCATCTCTGATCCTTGCCTTTCCATTGGTGTTCTCCATTAGTTCGACCAAAGTGGCTGTAATATATTATACACAATGCAAAAGTGGAATTTGGAAATGTTAGGATGCATTTTTCAGAAAAGGAACATAAGATAATTTCTGCTGAGTGATTTTTATATGCATTTAATAATCAGATTGCATTTGATTCTCAGAAACTGTATTCTTTCTTGTTTACTACTCTCATTAGATATATATTAAACATATGTAAAAATCTCCCATCCTTCAGAATGGTAGCATTAGAGTGTAATTGCTCTTCAAAATAATTGAGGGATTCCTACAGTTTGCATGGAATCATACTAGATAGTTTTGCTTATCATTAAACTTTTTATGTGGTATTAATGTTTCTGCCTATAGACATCTAATGTTGTGACCAAATCATTTCAAACAATCACATTATTTCATATATACAGAGAAGAATATTTGATAATATGTATTTTATTTTCTTTCTCCCTCTGATAAAGAGGGCATCTGACACTAAATACTTCTATCATGAAACTCTGCCATGCAATACGGCTGACCATGCTCTCTTAGAATTAGATACTACAGGAGGATAGAGGATGACATAGTTGTTAAGAATGCTTGTCTTACTGCTTAGATAGAGAACCAGCACTTATATTCTAGTGCCCAGGGTAGTCTCAGAGAGACCAATAATTCCAATTCCAAAGGATCTGACATCCCTTTCTGGCCATTGTGGACATTCTGTCATGTATGGATATGTGTGCTCATGCACAGGTGTGTATACACTCTTATGTGTGCCCACTCAGCACACACACACACACACACACACACACACACATACACCGTGCAAGATTGGCTTTTGATTGTCAATGTAGTAAAATTCCTTTATATCTCTGTACATTAAAGAGTATATGGTTGTGGGAAGTCAAAGCAGTAAAATCCTGAGGCTATTCGCTCACATTTGCATGAATCAAGAAACAAAGAAATGAATGTGGAATTCAGTATCTTTCTATTTCTATCACCTGGTTTATAATTATTTTATTTTTATACATACACACACATTCATACACACACACACACACACACACAATAGATTACCTATGGAAGAAGAACCATGACACAATTAGGAATTATATAAATGTTACATTCTTAGTGGTTTCACTATTTGTATTACACAGCTTGAAGAAGATATCTATCTTGGTGCATCTAAATTTCTGAATGTACATCAAGTCCATCACATATTGTCATTATCAACTTAGAACACCTATCTTGGCCTAAAAACATCTTAACTCCTAAACAATTACACTTCATTGTAAAACTAAGCTACCTGGTAAACTTAATTATCTGAGTATACCAGGAGTGCAAGTTAGTATCTTTCCAAATGAAAAAATGACAGTTTTCTTCCTGAATAGTCACTCAAAACTATACCCTGCTTTTTATCTAACAGAGAACTGTAAACCATAGAATACTACTATATGCAACCAAACAAAGTTTCTCTCGATAACTTTTGCTTTGGAAAGACATTCACATAAACATTTAAAGGTGAGTAATAAGGCTCTAAGAATTTTATTTATTTATTTATTTATTTATTTATTTATTTATTTATTTACCTACTTACTTATTTTTCAAGACAGTGCTTGTCTTTGTAGCCCTGGCTGTCCTCGATCAGGCTGTCTGTAGACTAGGCTGTCCTTGAACAGAGCGATCCCCTGCCTCTGCCTCTGTAGTGCTTGGATTAAACGTGTGTGTGCATGACCACAAAGTAGTTTCAAGACATTCTTAATCCACCCAACTTGATGAAGCCAGCAATCAGATAATACTTATTCATAATGAAGTCCTAATGTCTGAAACAAATGCCAAATGATTGGCCACCAAAAGGAAAAAATATGGAATTCTCCAAGTGGTATGACGTGCTTTTTTTCAGATCATAGATGCAGTTAATCAGAAAAAAAGATGAAAGACAAACAAAATCATTATAGACGAATATGATCTTCTAACCAATACATGAAATCCAATACATTGTTTTAAAGGACAATATGAACTACTCAAAATGTTACTAAGTAGAAGTTATTGTTTACTCTTCCAAATACAAAGGAGCAATATTGCATTCAATTCATCACTAGAAATGAAAAGGAACTAAACTTATATTAAATGTAAATAAAAAGACACAGGGTATAGGGACAATTAAAGAAAGTGGGCATCCAATAGCTATTTTAATAATGCTAAACCAATAATGATGAATTAATAGATTTATAAACTTCCTTCTCATTTTTATGTATCATCTCTATTTGGTGAGAGATTATTTTGTTTCATTCTTTCAGTTTTTCTTTTATTGGCGGACCCCTTTTCTTGTATTTTATGTATACATAGGTCTTTGCATTTACAGAATTTTTCTGTGTCACTTCATGATGCCTTTAGCTAATTCTGTGTTCAAATAGCTACCCCAACATTCAAAGGGTAGAAAATAAAAACAGTTACCAATTTGGAAACAAGATAACTTCCCACTGTTTGTAGGTGAAATCTAATAATTATTGATTTACCCTTTCTATCTGCAATAAAATTTAAGTAAATATGCTACACTTTTTGTGGAAGTCCAACATGCTTTGCACTTGAGCTATATTTTGGGATTTGAAAATCACTGTACATGTGGGGATCATGTGACCCAGGTGCTTTTCAGCTTTTCACTGCCATTAACTTTTTCCTCTTTGTACAACAACTATGCAATGTACTGTGAAAAATAATAGGTTTCTAGTTCATGTGCCCCAGCTCTTTATTCGACCACTCTGAAGGGAAATTTTGGTCAAAAGGGTGGTTAATAGGAAAGCATCTCTGTAGGCACACATTTGTAGCTTAGCAACAGGCTGAAACCAGCCTACACTTCCAGTGCCCACTTACCAAAAATTCACTCAGTAAAACCCTTCCACATGTATCTGGCGGTTTCATTTATTTTATTTATGATTAATTTTTTTCTTTTCATTTTCATTTGTTTATTATCAAAACAACATGGAACTGTCTTTTAAAATGCAGAATAAATGATAATATCTCAATGTCTAATTTGCAACTAGTACTGTTAACTTTGGAAGCATTGAATTTTACTTAACCTGTGATGTAGTTGGTATCCATGGTAACAGCCATGGTAAACAAGCATAGTCAGGTAGCATTCAAGTTTATTTCTGGTTCAATTAGGTTTTCAGATTTTATTTCCCACGGTATTCCCTAAACATAATCTCCTTAATTTTGTTTAAAGATGAATCATTTTGGTCAGTTTTACAGGTGCAGGTTTTTAAAGCTCTAGCATATTTATTTATTTATTTATTTATTTATTTATTTAAGGAGTCTTATTTTATCCCACTAAAGGAACAGAGAAAGCCTCTAATAGGGGAAACTCACTTAAAAGATATTGAAATACTCCTGGGTAACTGCATTTCAAAGCAGCAGTTTTCTCTCAAAACTATATCAAACACTAAAGTTAGCCCATGAGTAGAGAAGTGTGGGATTCTGTACAACTATGAAACTTACATATTAAAGAATAATTTTTTTGTCAGATACTAATATAAAACAGAGAGACCACAGAGAACATGAATGGAGCACTCTGTACTTCACTATGTTGATTCATTTTATATTACAATTTATATTACTATAATCTATTCACATTACATCCTGGTTGTAATCCTGCTCTTATCTTCCTGTTCCCTCCCTCTTTCTCTTTTCCATTTTATTCCCCTCCCCATGACCTCTGACCCATGGGGCCCTCCCCTATTCCCTCCCCTCTGACCACAGCCTATCAGGTCCCATCTGGATAGCCTGCATCTCTTTCTTCTGTGTTTGAACAGGAACTCTCCCAAAGGGGCAGTGATCAAATCAAATTGAAGGCACCTTAATTCTTGTCAGAGGAAGTCCCCTCCTGATCCCCCCACCGCCATGTGAAGAATGTTGAAAACTAAATTTAATTTAGTTTTAATTAGCAAAACCTGTTGAGGAATGTTTTCATTGTTTGATTACATCAGATTACAACAGAAACTATCACAAAGCATTTAAAATTACAACTAAAGATGAAAAAGTTGAATTCTAGATATCATTTAAATGACATGAATAACACATACCTTCTGCATGGGTATCTGGGTGCTTATTTTGTATCCATATTGGCTGGTGTAAGATCTAGGATGGAAGCAGAAAGGGGAAACTTATGTCGAGGATCTTCAAAGGACAAACTTGATGTCAAATTCATTGATGAACCAACAGTTAAATCAATGTTATTAATCAGTTGCATTGGATAAGTGTCAAAACTATGCAGCATGAACTTTGGAGCACCTTTGTAGTGTGTGTGTGTGTATGATAGAGAAAAATGTTGTTGTATACCTGTGCCTGTGTGGTAGCGCTATTTCTCTGTATTCTGCATTCTGAGTTACCTGTCAGGGAGAATGGAGAACATGAGAAAGTTATGAGGTTATTTCCTTACGTATTTTTCATTCCCAAAATCAAACACTACAAAAATATTCATGCCTTCATCAGTTTTGCTCTTTTGTATCCAATAGAACAGCTACTTCATGGATGGTTTCATGATAAATGTTACCGTTCTTATGAATGATGCTTCTTATGCCTTTTCACCTCATATTTTTATTTGCCAACACTAAGACCTCCAAGCCACTAAGACAAGGGAATCACACATTCCCAGTGCTTGTGTTCTTCCAGTGAACCTGCTTTTAGAACTGAAAGAAATTATGAAGGAGCAAAATTGGAATAAGTAATGATTTAGCTCAGGTTTCTTCTTTTGAATTTTAAATCCATGAGTTTTAAAGGTTCTAGTTAACCAATTTTTGATAGAAGGTATTGTACTCCACATACACATTTGGATGTGATAATAAAGGTATGCAAAATATTGCCCTTAAATATTTTGAAAACCTACCTTTTTGGCAATCGGACATGTAATACCTTGGAGTACTTAAATAAACCAAGCCATGTGAGAGTAACTGTGCACTGGCTCTGTGTGGAAGAAGTAGGATTGATGTTAATGATGTCAGTGATTCTGATTTCCAACTTACGAAAATTTTATCTGAAATACTTTGTATTGGCAGTGAAATTCTGATGTCTTGAGGGTTTGTGGCTGAGGCTTATGACGGCCAAATCTGTTGGCTTTATACATCAATGTGTCTATGAAAATGAGGAGGGCCTTAGCCAGGGTTATAAAATGACAGGCCTACCTCATCTCTCCCTTTTACTCCTTCCCCTCTCATCTCTCTGTCACCTCCATCTTCCTCTCTTCCTCTGCTCTGTGTCTTTCCGGGGTATCCCCCCCTTTCATTTTCTTCTCATGCTCATACAATAAATTTCCCCATCTACAATAATTAATATGAAATTCTAACTTTATTGTGTATAAGTATGTTCTGAAATGGTATTGTTATCGACTAAGACAAAGTACAATTCTTAAAAGTAGAATAAGATCATCAAAAAAAAAAAAAAATCCCAGAGAAACAGACATGAAACTGACAGAGTTTTTGAAAAATTTTACCAGAAGGAGAAAAGTTGCCAGATCTATCTGAACAGTAGTTTCTGCTTTGACTAAATTTATTTAATAGCCTGCCATGATCATTGTGAGCACTGCTGATTCTCTTCAGTACTTACTTACACTACTCAATTGTGCTCCCTGACTTAAAGTTTAAATCAATTGCCCACAGAGAATGAAGATTAGATAGTGTCATCCACGGGAACAAAATATGTACTCAATACCCAAATACCTTCAACATGCTAACATACGTCAGGGATAAATTATGAAAGTGTGGCCTAGTTATAGGAAATTTTATTTTACTTGTATCCCCCAAAACTGCTGGCTGCACAGCTGTTTTGTATCTCCTATCAATAGGAGATTGTATTTCATTATGCAGTTTGTAAATCTTAATTTATTTTGCCCCAAGATTCACCTTATTGTGTGATTATAGGCATATTATTTAATTTATTCAAGTAAATAGTTCTTACGTTATACAGAAAGACTGATTATGTCTATCTTAACCCTCTCATGAAGAATGTAAAATATAATCTACTTATTGTATTTAAGACTCTTATTTTCACAAATATATGGGCCATGCAAAAATATATATCACATGTAACTTATCTACTTGTTTTTCAGTTGGATAAGTACAATGATTTTAGGGCTTAGAAATGACAGGCTTTCACCTACCAACATATCATGTGGAAGCTAAACATCGGGAATTGCACTCTTTTACTCTACTGTGAGCAGTTATGGGTAAAATGAAGGTGATGAAGATATCAAGAAACTATAAACAGGGAATTTGCCACAAAGTTAAATGGGAAAAATAAACAGGAAAATACACCCTCAAAATCATGTTTTAAAAATGAGTACCGAAACAAGTATGCATAATTTATGAAAATAAAACTTTCTATCTAGAGTTTAAACCTATGTTGTAAGAATTATGCATTTTAACACAAAGATTTTTTTAAAATGCCTATTTATACATCAAGAAAAATTAGGTAGCAAACTAATTCAATTTGATAACTTAGTTTTCACTAAAATTATTTTTTTATAATAGGTAAGAAATATAGCTTGAAGGAATCCATGAAGGGGTTATAACTATTTCGGTAAATTGAACTTCATTAAAATGTCCATTGTCACAGTTGTCAATACATGTATAATTAAAATATAGAGAGCAATTACATAATGGAGCTTCATTTGTATTCTAATTAAATTTTGCACTTGGCTATTAGGTCAGTCACTACAATTGGATTGTGAAATAAAATGAGGAAACATGTTTTATATATTTAGCAGCACAAAATTGTAATTTGTTCTTTTTTACTGGGAAAAATAGGAAAAATTACCACCACTTCTGAAAAGAATAGAAAAAGTAAAGATTTCTCCAATCTCTGATATTCATCTCCTTTGACAAATGTATTCTGCTGCTATTCGTCTTACTTGTAGAGTCAATGATTTAAATAAGATATAAAGTTGGAACAGATTTTGAACAGTGTAATGATCCCAAGCTTTTCTGTTTTTGAGGGTATTTTTTGAATAAGATCAATACCATACTGAAAAATCCTAAAACAGAGAAAAAATAAATGCTTGTATTTTGAAATTACTGTCTGAAAAATGTATTTCTCATTTATGTTTGAAGACAAACATTTTGGTTATAGAGATTAATTGCGATAATGCTTTTAAAAGATTTATGTCAGTAGCCATAATATTTGACTTTAAGTGTAATATTTTAGCAGTACTAATTTTGTTACTAATATTCCTTTTCCTGATATTATTAATACTTCACTTTCACTCTTATCATTTATGTGTTATTTTCCAGGCATGAAAACCTTATAATCCTTTTATTTCATACAGGGATACATGTTAGGCAAAGAATGGGAAATAACTTTCTAAGTGGGTCAATGAAACAGAAATATTCAATGACAGCCTAGTCATGACTGATTTCTTTTGTAATAATGGTCACTGGAATAAGAAAGAACACCTTTGTACTGAGGGAGATGGTTTTTTCCCCCTTCTATTTAAAAATATCTCAAAGCATTCTAGTTTTTCATATTACATTCAAATACTATTGCTATACATAAATAAAGTATGGTTTGAAGCCCATAAGATAATTTCAACCCTTTAAAATAAATGATCATATTCTTAAATTAATCTTAAACAGATTAAAGGGAATGTTGTCTATAAACAGGAGCAAGATGGTATTGAGGGAAAACATTCACATTGATAATATTTTATTTGTGATAACATATTGCACCTTTTGGAAAACATGCTGTTCATAAACACACAGACACATACACACACACAGATAGACACACACACATACATGTGCAAACTCCAATTGAAATATTATGACATCTGGGGATTGCCATGTTCATAGCAGCCTTATTCATAATAGTCAGAACCCGAAAACAGCCTAAATGTCTCAGTTGAAGAATGAATAAAGAAATTTTGGTACATTTACACTATGGAATACTACTCAGCTTTAAAAAACAAAGAAATCCAGATATGTATGGACAAATGGAGGGAATTAGAAACAATCATATCAAGTGAGCTAACCCAGAAGCAGAAAGACTCACATGGTATATACTCACTTATAATTGGACAGTAGCCCAAAAGGCATGTCCCATGAAAATCTTCACTTACCAGGAGATTGGGACAGATGTAAAGACATCTCACTGGGACTCTATGTAAGCCAAATATAGGAGATGGGGAAATAGAAGGATTCAATGGATCTTAGAAACCTACAGGAAGAACATCATAACAGGTGGATCAGGATACAGGGGTGTCTGCTCAAACTATTTCACTAACCAAAGCAGTAAATACTGAAGCCATACTCTGGTCTAGCCAATGGACAGAACATTCTTCATAGTTATATGGAGAGCTGGAACTAACTCTGACATGAACTCTGGTGCTCCATATTTGATGACCTCTCCTTGGTAGGGAGCCCTGGTGGCACTCAAAGAAACAATAGGCAGGCTACCAAGATGAGATTTGATAGCCTGTGAACATATAGTGGGGGAGGAGGTCCTCCTCAATCATGGACCTAGGGGAGAGTAATAGGGTGGGGGTGTGAGGGAGGGAGGAATGGGTGGAAACAAGCAATGAGAGAACAAAACGGCTGTAATCAGAATAAATTAATTAATAAATAAAAAGAAAATAATAAAATAATACAGAAATATTGGTAGTATGGAAGAAATGAGAATTAAATGATAGTCATTATTGATGTTATAATATGTTTACCTACGAATTTTTGCATAATTTTCTACTTGTTATGGTTTTGAATCTTCTCATCATGAAATATTAAAAGGGAACATTATATTAAAAGAGCAAGAATGAATTCTGAAAAGTTAAAAATATGGTAGTAGAAGTAAATGTCTTTTATAAAACTATTAGAAAATACTAAAGCTGTGCACCCTGAAAATGTACTGTGGGGTAGAGTGGTGGGGTGCAAACTATGAAAAATGAGAGAAGAAATGTAAGAAATCAGATGATCTGTCCACAGGGTCCAATATTTAGTGGTTGCCAAAATATCAGTAGGAAAGAAGGTAATGAAGAAATGATAAAGGTAAATCCTTGTGCCAAAGGAACTTGCAGAATGCATGGAGTTGACCTGCTGGACTACTCAGAGCTGGGATTTCTGAGCCCTGGGCTACCTGGGAAGGAGAGGTCCTAACAGTTTGATGCAGTTCTCATTTCTTCCCTCAGTAGAGCTGGCTGGGTATCATAGTTGACCGAGCTGGTCTCAGGCCTCCTCTTCTAGATGGTTTAGCTCATGTTCTGCTTGATCAAAGATTTGGCACTGGCTTAGGTTTAGGACAGAGAAAGGATAACCAAGCTTCGCTGGTAGGTTTCCACCCAGTTCCCTGGTTTCACCTGTACTTCCAAGACACATCTGCTTTTAGGATTATCTTGTTCCTCTCCATTCAGAGGTTTTCAGGAGAAAGCAGCAAGCAGTAGAAATAATTTTTTGAGGTATTTATGCTACCTCCAAGTTGAGATCCTTGATGGAGATTCCTCCAGAAGTTCTTCTATTATACAGGATCATTTTAGCTATTCTGGTTATTATCCATATGAAGTTGAGAATTGATATTTCATGATTACTAAAGAATTGTGTGGGTATTTTAATTGTAATTGCATTGAATCTGTAGATTGCTCTTGGTAAGATGTCCATTTTTACTATGTTTATTCTCCCAGTCCACGAGCATGGGAGATCTTTCCATCTTCTGAAATCTTCTTCAAATTCTTTCTTCAGTGGTTTGAAGTTTTTTTTCACATAAGCCTTTCACTTTCTTGGTTAGAGTTACACCAAGATACTTTACATTATTCTTGACTATTGTGAAAGGTATAGTTTGCCTATCTCCTTTCTCAGCCTATTTGTCACTTGTGTACAGAAGGGCTACTGTTTTTCCTTTTTTTTTTTATTTGATTTTGTATCCAGTAACTTTGCCGAAGGTGTTTAACAGCTCTATGAGTTTTTTGCTTGGCATCTTTTTGGGTTCACTTATGTATACTATTATACCATCAGTGAATAGTGCTGCTTTGACCTCTTCTTTTCTGATTTGTATCACCTTGATCTCCTTTAGTTGTCTTATTTCTCTAGCTATGACTTTGAGTACTATATTGAAGAGATATGGAGAGAGTGGACAGCCTTGTCTTGTCCCTGATTTCAGTATAGTTGGCTTAAGTTTCTCTTCATTTAATTTGATGTTGGCTCTATGCTTGCTGTATATTGCCTTTATTATGTTCATGTATGTGCCTGGTTTCCTTGCTTTATCCAGGACTTTTAACATGATTTGGTGTTGAATTTTGATGAATGCTTTTTTTGGCAATTAAGGAGATGATCATGTGGTTTTCTTCAGTTTGTTGATATGGTGAATTACATTGATGGATTTCCATATATTGAACCATCCCTGCATGCCTGGGGTGAAGGCTACTTAGTCATGGTGAATGATAGTTTGATGTATTCTTGATTTTTCATTTGCTAGTATTTTATTGAATATTTTTGCATCAATGTTATCAGAGAAACTGGTCTAACATTTCTTTCTTCATTGACTCTTTCTGTGGTTTAGTATCAAGGTGACTATGGCCTCATAGAATGAGTTTTGTAATGTTCCTACTTCTCCTGCAGCTTTTGATATTCTTTCTCTGTTCTGTATATTTAATCTTTTGATTGTTATGTGGCAGGAGGCTTTTCTTTTCTGGTTAAATCTATTTGGAATTCTGTAGGCTTCTAGTATATTTATGGCATTTCTTTCTTTCAGTGGGGGGAAGTTTTCTTCTAAGATTTTGTTGAAAATCTTTTCTGGGTCTTGGAGCTTGTAGTCTTCTCCCTCTTCTATTCCTATTATTCATATTAATGTGTTTTATGCTGAAGTATTACTACTATAAAATATATTTTCTAACATGAAAAGCTCTGTTTCATGAAATGGTGTCTCAGATTCCCTCAGCCGTTGACTTCCTCTGACTATAATTGTTTTAATTTGTTAACATAGTTAACAGATTGCAATACATTTAATTTTCTTTGGTTTATATAACAAACTTTGCATTACTTTAAATGTATTGATACTTTAACTTATTGGCTAATTCCAGAATCAGTTTCTATCACTTTATGTATTATAATCATTTCTCTATGTTTTTATAACACTGATAACTTCCCTATGGGTACAATATTTCTAATAGCATGAGCCCTAACTCATTTCTCAATGTCTTTTGGTCTATGTTCATTATATAATGAATATGTCCCACAGTACAAATTTATCAACTCTATATCAGAAACTAATATTAAAATATTAGGTTATTTCAGCTTCAAAAATCTTTCGTGGGTGTCATTTCTTCTTTTCATGGGATTTTTATTCATAAGGAGGTTCTTGTTTGTATTTTGTTGAAGTTTTAAACAGTCTTAATCTGTAGTACAATCTGGTCTAGAACATATTTGATTTAAAATACTTTTTGGTAAAATAGGATCTATATTGTTATGTCACTATAAAATATTTTCTGTATTTTCATTGAAATAATAACACAAAATAAATCATTGAATTCAGAAAGTGGGTAGGTAAATAAAGATTAAATACATATAAAATCCCCTCTCTGTCTCTGTCTCTCTTCTTTCTGTCTGTCACTCTTTCTGTGTGTGTGTCTCTCTCTCTCTCTCTGACTACCAAGTGTGGTGTATATATATACACAGAATTTCCATTCCAATTACCTAACTCTTAATTACTATTCTCCATTTAGAAATTCTTTATAGTTATTTTTCATCTAGAAGACCCAAAGAAAAAGTCTATGCTGATAATACCTAGCTGCCTACCCCAACTGTAATTGTTACTTTTATATAATGATTTAAGTAGATATTTTGGAAGCTTCTTATATACAAAATCTCATCTTCAAAATTATTCATAGAACTCTCTGACAGGTACTTCTGTTAGTGAAAATGATATAGCAGTCAAGAAAAATCTTGAATTTAAGACATTTCATGTTAGCAGGAGGAAAATGGTTATCTTGTTACTATATGTTGAAATGACAACTGACAAATATGAAATTGTTCTAATGTTAATTTATCTTTGCATTATAAAGGTCAAATATTTTTTACCTGTTAAAATAGGGTCTGGAGTTTTTAAATAGGCAATTTTCTATTTCTTGGTTGTTGTTTTATTCCTGCTTACTTAGAATTTGGGACAGTATGTTTTATTTCCCTTGAACTCTCTTTCCTCTATTAAACTTTGAGGCAAGAATTCCATATGTAGAAACCCATGCAAATATTCTGGTGCCTGAGCAGTGTTAGGTGCAAGTGTTTTCCATTTAAATATTTCTTTGCACTTATGGAAAATGCTCATGATGCCAACAGCATAAGATTAGAAACCTGCAGAAATGGTGCTATAGCAGTGAGAGGAATCTGTATCTCCCAATGTTACTGGAAAAACATTTTCTGGTACAAGAATATTGCTCACTGTATAGAGCATTCTGTCATAACTTGGTAATTTTTGTTGTTACTTCTTTCCTCAAATTATTCAAGATAACATTTCAATTTGGAAGTTATTTGTTGTAATAAGTTGCAACTAAATTGTGTGTTGTAATTATTTGATGCTTTTATAGACATGATAATAAAGAATTGGTGTAAAATGAATCAATGTACTATCTTAAGGCAGCTATTTTACTATAGCCATAAAATGCAAACATTAAATTACCATGAATTAAACATAATGTTATGAGTGTTGTGTTTTATTTCATTTTCCCTTTCTGAAAATACCTTTGCACTACTGTCATATCATTGACGACAGAAGTTCTGGATCTGAGACACCATAATTATCGAAATATATTTATGCATCAGAGTACTTAAGCATTATAGCTGCAGTAAAAAAAGATGATGCAAATTTTTGGGATCATTTTTATATGAGGTACTGATAGATGCAAAGAAATGCATATTTTAATAATGGCAGGTTTGGTTCATTTCTTATCCACGTTTTACAATTTCAGGTGTATTCATGCCTTCATTATATACTGGATAGAAAGTAGATGGTTCTCATGATCTAATAACTATTATTTTCAGTGTTGTCATGAATTTGTCCATTATTTTCTTCCTATGAGATACAAAATTACACTGCTGACTTCAATTAATCATTTTTGTGACAAAAAGTTTTGACAAATAATAATGACAACAGCAGCAACAACAACATATAACTAACAGACAATGAGGCAAGGCTAATCCCACACCATGGCCAAGGCTGCATCTCCATCTCCAGGCATTGCTATTCCTGTCTTCAGATAGACATTAAATGATTGTAGCATTTCCTCGAGCCTTGGACAGAGCACTGTGATAGTGGGGGCAAAAGACAGAGAGCGCCATGTGTACTTACTGTAACTTATCCTCTGATTAATACACATGGGCCATGGAGATCACTTGTGAGCATCAGAGCCAGTTTCCTTTCCAAGGCTGTAGCTTATTTTCTGAATTTATTTGGACTCCTGCATCTCCGTTGTGACAAAATAAGAAGACATAAAAAAAGAATCTTTCAAATGTTTTTATTAATTAATACCTTCTCCAACGTGAGGGATAGTACTGCAGGCTTCATGGACAAATAGAACTCAGAAGTAACTATGAGAGAACATATCTGTTTTTCTTAATTCATAATGCTAATTTATTAATACTACATATCTATTTTTTCTTAAGAAATAATTTTAATTTGAAATGATTATTTTGGAGGTGTTGTATTTTTACCCAACTGTTTTAGGAGATAAAGCCACATTTCTACCAACAGACAGACAAAATTATGTATACCACCAAAGAACAACTTGGTGAATTAATGAGTTTTATTAGGGTTACTTAAAGGAATATGAATGAAGAGTTACTAACAGGAAAATAAATGACATAAGGAGAGCGGCGTCACCCATTGTGTGTGACATATCATGAATGCTGGAAATTTGGAGGGCCATGTATGACCTAAAGGCTGCTTAACAGGTTGAACAGCGTCTTTTCCAGACAGCTTAGTTTGTCTGAACTCTTCCAGTTACTTAGCTTGTCTGAGCTTTGTCTAAGCAGAAAAGGTTGGCTAATAAATAACACCCTTTGTTTTAGGCTTTGAATTTTTAAAAAGATGTTTTATTTGGGATACTTTAATGCCTATACAGCCCTTCCAACCTACTTACCCTAGATAGTAAAGAAAAAAGATTAATGGAAACAAAAAAGTAAACCTTTTTTTGGGGGGGGGCAAGTTATGTTATCTTTTTTATTATTATTAATTTATTCTTGTTACATCTCAATGGTTATCCCATCCCTTGTATCCTCCCATTCCTCCCTCCCTCCCATTTTCCCCTTACTCCCCTCCCCTATGACTATGCCAGAGGGGGACTTCCTCCCCCTGTATATGCTCATAGGGTATCAAGTATCTTCTTGATAGCCTGATATCCTTCCTGTGAGTGCCACCAGGTCTCCCCATCCAGGGGACATGGTCAAATATGAGGCACCATAGTATGTGTGAAAGTCAAACCCCACTCTCCACTCAACTGTGGAGAATGTCCTATCCATTGGCTAGATCTGGGTAGGGGTTTGAAGTTTCCGGCCTGTATTGTTCTTGACTGGTGCCATCGTTTGAGCGGGACCCTTGGGCCCAAATCTGCCTATAATAATGTTGTTCTTGTAGGTTTCTAGGACTCTCTGGATCCTTTTACTTTGCTATTCTCCCATGCTTCTCTCATCTAGAGTCCCAATAGCATGTCCTCCCCTCTGTCCCAGTTTCCTGGTAAGTGAAGGCTGTCATGGGACATGCCCCTTGGGCTAGTATGCAGATATAAGTGAGTATATACCATTTGACACTTTCTGCTTCTGTGTTAACTCACTCATTATGATCATTTCTAGCTCAATCCATTTGTTTACAAATTTCAGGAATTCCTTGTTTTTAATAGATGTGTAGTACTCCATAGTGCAAACGTACCACAGTTTCTTTATCCATTCTTCTACTGAGGGACACTTAGGCTGTTTCCATGATCTGACTATTATGAATAAAGCTGCTATGAACATGGTTGAGTAAATTTTTTTGTTGTGTCCTGGAGAAGCATGGTACTGGGCCAGCAACAGGCTGGTTGATCAGTGGAATCGAATCGAAGACCCAGATATGAATCCACACACATATGGTCACTTGATTTTTGACAAAGAAGCCAAATCCATTCAATGGAAAAAGGATAGCATCTTCAACAAATGGTGCTGGTCTATCTGGAGGTCTATGTGTAAAAAAATGCAACTGGACCCATATTTGTCACAATGCACAAAACACAAATCCAAGTGGATCAAAGACCTCAACATAAAACCAGAGACACTAAGTCACTTAGAAGAAAAAGTGGGGAAGAGCCTGGAACATATTGGCACAGGAGACAACTTCCTGAACAGAAAACCAACAGCCCAGGCCTTAATGTCCACAATTAATAAATGGGACTTCATGAGGCTGAGAAGCTTCTGTAAGACAGGAGACACTGTCAAGAGAACAAAGCGACAGCCTACAGACTGGGAAAAGATCTTCACCAACCCTACATCTGACAAAGGTCTAATATCCAAAATATATAAAGAACTCAAGTAATTAAACATCACCAAACCAATAACCCAATTGAGAAATGGGGCTTGGAACTAAACAGAGAATTCTCAACAGAGGAATATCAAATGACTGAGAAGTAAACCTTTTTAAACTTAGTTCCTGGGAGAGATTACACTGGCATCACTTACCAAGAAGCAAACTCCAATTGATAGCCCCTTCTAAAAGAGAAATAGTTTTTTCCAGTGGAATTTTACTGTGGATAAAAACCTCTGTTAAGTCAGGTTACATAGCTAGCAGCAGATGGCTAACACAAAATGAACTCTGTGGCATTTCAGGTCATCTTGTATGTATATTATGGTTTCTTGTTTTGAGAATTTATGTGATTTTTGTGTGCAAATGTGTTTATTGTATTATTTCCTTTGATCTATTTCTTCTATTTCTTCATTTATATTTTCTATTCTGGTTTATTTGCATTTGTTTTTTCTCATATAATACTCTTTTATTATTCTTTATGCACCTGTTGGTTTCCTAAGTAAAGAAAGAAAGGCTATAGTTTCAGATGGGAGTGGAAGAGGGAAAAATCTGGAATAAAGTTAAGCAGGATAAACCATAATCAGAATATATTGTATGAAAAATATATTTTCAGTAAAAGAAAAAATAGAAAAATATTTGGCTTCTGAATTAATGGAATGTGCAAAGGCAAATTCTTCTGCTTTCTGGACAGTGATAAATGCTTTTTGGTCTATACTTTCCCTTGTTTTTTTAGGTGTTACAGGACAGCAAAATTAAACCACAGATCAAAAATGATCTGCTTGGCTTTATGAGGGGGAAGAAGCAAACCCAGCAAAACCAGGGTTCAAGGAGAAAGATTTACATTTATCTGATACTATGATAAAATATTAGGACAAGTGAAATTCACATAATATCTCAAGGGCACTCATGTAGATCTCAGTAAATAAAAGAGTTCTGCCAAGCAAGATGACTCTCAAATGAACCTGAATCATCTAAGGATGATTCATTTCAATATGTAACTCATAGTCATGTATCACTGAAGAACACATCATTAGGAGGCACAGAATACAATTTTAAATATTGTGCTACACTGGCAGTGTGATTTTTTTTTCTGAGAGCAAAAGTCTGTAACAGATTTGAAATGAGAATTTTAATATTTTTCTTTAATATTTTTACATGGCATTTTATAGTATTACTTCTGAATATTGTCAAGAAAAAAATGGGCTCCCATCTTTAATTTAGCTCTTATACTGATATCTGTTTCTTTTTATAATTTATATTTAAGAAGAACTTATAGATAACATGTTCATAAACTATTCAAAAAGAAACAGCACACTGTTAAACAGATATCACTAAGTACTCTTGAACATATACATTTTTAAGGTTCATTTAGGATTAAAAAAAATGTCACTTCCAATCCTATTTGTGTTCTTCAAGATCCTCAAGGATATAAATTGCCTTTTGACATTTGCTCTGTTCAGATGTCTTTTGAGTGACAGATTTTTATCTTTGGGTGCATGATGAGGCAGAGATCTATTATCTACCTATCCAAGAATACCCCACTTATTATTAGTCCAACACTTATTCCATTACTATTATGTCATTAACAGCCACAATACCTAACACAGTTAAAAGTGAGATCTTTTTCCCTTTGTTGATGCCAAGCACAATTAGGCTAGTCTATGTATTAGAGGCTGGTCTAAACTCACTGTGTAGCTCAGCCATCCTCTTGCCTCAGCATCCTGAGTTCTGGAATTTGAGAGTGTACCACCATATCAGGAAACATTATTAATAAATGAAGTGTCTCTGTTTTACAGTTCGTTAAACTTAACTCAAAATACTTATATTAATTTATGTGCAGTGATTCTTGAATTGACAAAAAGAAAAATCTGGTATAATAATCCTCAATTTTCACACTAGGAGGTTCAACATTTTTCATCGGTGATGATTTCCTCCTCCTACTGAATCTGAATCTGAGTTTTTAAATGTATATTGTCATAATTACATGGTCTGTAAATTATTACATATCAATATATTAGTGTTTTTAAATTAATAATTATATATCAAGCACTATCCAATTGAGTTTTTAATAAGTAAATCTTTAAATATTAAAATATTATAAAGACATGCTTAAATAAAATGTGAGACTAGGGAATGGGAGAGAGAATGGTTGTTAAGAAAGCCAGCTTGCTCTCAGGAAAGATAATTCACAAGACATTTTGTTTACTCTCAGATCACCAAAGTCATTATTAAGTAAATCTGGACATTAAAATAAAAATTGATGACACATGCTTCTTATTGTTCGTGCCTTTATGGTAATTTAGGCTCAAGACAATTGAGCTCTTATTTCTTTGTTAATGAAGGAGAAAGCTTTAATATAAAAATCCCCTACAATTACCATTTTCAAGTACACTATAAAACAGCATAAGATATGCAGTTACTTGATGTTGTTCTATTGATTAACACTCTAAAAGGAGGCATAAAAACCTTGGCATGTTAATATTATTGTGTTATGAAATAATAAATCTATGCTTTATATACAATTCTTAATATGGAAAAATTAAATCCTTTAGGAATTAATGATAGAATTTAAAAATCAAGCACCAGCCAGGCATAGTGGTGCACGCCTTTAATCCCAGCACTGGGGAGGCAGAACCAGGTAGATTGCTATGAGTTCAAGGCCAGCCTGGTTTACAAAGTCCAGGACAGCCAAGGCTACACAGAGAAACTCTATCTAGAGAAACAGAAAAAAGAAAATTGAACACCAAAATAGATAAAATAGAACATCTTAAAAATATGCTTGAGTATGTAAAAGCATATCAAAAAATCATAATCTCAGATTAATAACCAGATAGTCAAGTGAAACAGAAGTAAGCAGAGAAGAGTAAAGAAAGACTTGCATGAGAGATAGGGAAGTAAGTATAATAAAGCCCATCTATTTCCTATGTGCTATATTTTCTATTTTCAAACTTATTTTTAATTTATACATTCGCTGCAAAACCTTATCTTCCTCTCTTCTCTCCTCCTGATCCCTACCTCCCACCCTCTTCCCCCTTCTCTCCTCCACTTCTCAGAAAAGCCCCCGCCCTACCGGAATATCAAGGTGCATCAGGATTGAGCTCTTTTTCATCCACTGAGGGCAGGGGAAGTGATTGAAAGCAGGCAACAGCGTCCATGTTACAGACAGTAGCTGCTCAACTTACTAGGTGACCCACATTGAGATCAAAGTGCTCAGCAGTTAATATGTGTAGGGGGCCTATGTTCACTCCACACATGCTCTTTTATTGGTGCTTTTGTTTCTCTAAGCCTGCATGGGTCTATTTTAACTCTGTTGGTATTTTCTGGCATTCTTGTCCCATCTGCATCATTCTATCCTTCCTATCTACTCTTCCACAGCACTCACGACTCTGCCTAATGTTTGGCAGTTTGGCAGATGTTTCAGTATGTGATGTCATCAGCTGATGGGAGGCCCTGTTTTCTAATACTATACTGAAGCACAAGATAAGATTTTTTGGATTAGTGCCTGATCTACATGTAGTCCAAATATTTGCAGAATGAATATAGCATAATTTACCACACCCAAAATGAAAGATTGAATGTATAGGTTCTGTTTGATGGCTTGCCATAATCAAGTGAAGGAATTTCTGGCTTCCACAGCTGCAGTAATAAAAGCCATAAAAAAAGTAGACAATTTATTTAACTATATAAGAAATACAGAATAAATACTAGTATTTGCAATCCTAATAATAGGAACCTACAATTGAATAGATATTTGGAAAAGACAAATAACATACACAACTTTCATCATGATTTCTGATTTTATCAAGCAACTGGATCATAATTTCCAACCTCTAGTGTGGCCAGTGTGTCTGTGTTTTTCTAGAGAAGACAATGAAAATGGATGTGACTACATATATGGAGAAGAAACCAACCATTTTCTTTAGTCATTTGAGGTCAAAGTATGAGTTTATAAGGAGCAAAATAAATATAATTTCAAACAATGAAAACTTAGCATCTATGGCAAATATACTGGTCCTTTGAGTCACATAAATATTTATTTGTGTGTTTTTCTTTTTTATGGTTTTTATTTTTTAACACATACATTTATATTATTATACAGATATAAAATAAACTACCTACAGCAAGAATAATCATGAAACACTTTAGGGATTATTTAAATGACCATTTGGATTTGGCATTCTTGAAGAAAACATCTTTCCTATCTTGGTGCATATATATCATATCTCATCTTTATCAACCTAAAACATCTATCTAGACCTAAAAACATCTTATGCTAAACAACTAAGCTTATATGCTAATGCTTAGCTTAGGCAGTTGTGTAGACTAAAGGAGAATTTCAGGTGCAGCTCACACAGCAAAGCTTAAAGTTTCTGGTTCAGTATCTGGGCACAATGGCACAGCACACATTCCTAATAATAAACTGAGAAACTAGGGGAAGTACCTGGAAAAAATATGACGATCTCTTCTTTACATTCACTTAAAACTACAACCCTTAGAGGTAGTGTGGCACATTGTACAATTCTCTATAAAGAAACTCAGGATCAAAATTAATGCTTATTGAAAACATAATCATCTAGTAGTTTTTAAAACGCAGGATATGAGAAATCCAATATGAAAAAAGAATATTTGAATATATTGTGTTTAACTCAGTATTGAAGAACAATATTAATGCTATGCGAAACTATAAGAATGGTAACTATAAAATACCACTGTTTTCTTGCTTTGTTAAAATGTAGATATGCACACAACAAGAAAATTTGCTCAACCATGTTCATAGCAGCCTTATTCATAATAGCCAGATGATGGAAACAGCCTAAATGTCCCTCAGTAGAAGAATGGATAAAGAAACTCTGGTACATATACACTATGGAATACTACTCAGCTATTAAAAACAAGGAATTCCCGAAATTTGTGGCCAAATGGATTGAGCTAGAGATGATCATAATGAGTGAGTTAACCCAGAAGCAGAAAGACTCAAATGGTATATACTCAATCTGCATACTAGCCCAATGGGCATGTCCCACGAAAGCCTTCCCTTACCAGGAAACTGGGACAGAGGGGAGGACATCCTATTGGGACTCTAGATGAGAGAACCATGTGAGAATAGCAATGTAGAAGGATCCAGTGGTTCCTAGAAACCTACAAGTAGAACATTATGATAGGCAGATTTGGGTCAAGGGGACCCGCTCAAACTAAGGCACTAGCCAAGGACAACACAGGTGGTAAAATTTAAACCCCTACCCAGATCTAGCCCATGGACAGGACAGTCTCCACATTTGAGTGGAGAGTGGGATATGACTTTCTCAAGTACTTTGGTGCCTCATATTTGACTATGTCCCCTGGAGGGGGAGGCCTAGTGGCACTCAGAGGAAGGACAGCATGTCACCGAGAAGAGACTTGATATCCTATGAGCATATACAAGTGGAGGTAATCCCTCTGAGGAACAATCATAGGGGAGGGGAATAAGGGGAAAACGGGAGGGAGGGGAGAATGGGAGGATACAAGGGATGGGATAACCATAGAGATGTAACAAGAATAAATTAATAAATAATAAAAATTAAAAAAAACAAAAACAAAAAACAAACAAAAAAATGTAGATATGAAGTCATTTTAACACTGTATACAACATGGACATATGTTCCATTCCTAGAATCTACATGACATCTCATAATTTTCTATAACTCCAGCCTGAGGGGATCAGATACTCTAATCTGGCCATTGTGGGCATTGCACCAACTGTATGTATATATATATATATATATATATATATATATATATATATATATTTACACAAGTATAAAAGTAACCATACGCATAAAAGAAAAATAAGTGGGAATAATTTCAAAATGAAATATCATGAACACTGTTAAGCACATGTGGCATTATACGCATATGCATAAAATCATTTCTGTATTCCTTTTAAAGGCTCATTTTTATTTTACCTGTATGTTTCTGTTTGTGTGTGCAAGTCTGTATGAGTACACGTAAATGAAGTTGCCCAGAGAGGTTATAAGAGGGAAGAAGATCCCCTAGAGCTTGCTTTGAAGGCAATAATTTGCTGCCCACCATGGCTGATGATGTACTTTCAACCAAACTCACTGTCTCTGTAAATACAGTAGACATTTTTAACTAGTGAGCTTTATTTTTAGATCCTAATTCTACATTCTTTTATTTACTGCTAGAATACTTTCTAGAATGATGTTCATCTTTTGAAAAATAATATTCTAACCTAGTTTTTAATGAGGATGTATCTTCTATTCTCAATGAAAATTGGGAAAGTGAGTTTAGTATCAGTGTTAACACTCAGTCCCACACTTGGAGGTGATATTAATTACTACTACATATAAATTATGTTTTCTACATTTCTTATAATCATCCACATGAAAGTTGATTCCTACATAGCCTTTTACAATCAATATATTTTACAATCCTAAAATGAAAAGTGAACATTTAGTAAATGCATGTACTATAAATAAATGTAATTGTTAATTGCTGCATAATTCTGCATATTTTTGCATAATTGTTCCTCCTACATTTGCACTGTCATCTACTTAGCTATTCATGGACAATTATGTTTTTTAATCCAAATATTATAAATGATATTAAAATAAATGATTGTATGTATTTGCATATGTTATAAAATTACAACAATGTTTTGTCTAATAAATTTTTATATTTTATATATCTGTATAAAATACTGAGTATTATTTTATTACTTAGTTTATTTTTATGATTATAACATAATTTATTTATCCCATATATTTCCTCTCTCTACACCTTGACATGCATATCTCTCCTTCCTGTCTCTCTTTCAAATTCATAGCCTCCTTCTCATTAAGAGTTGTTAAAGTACAAAAGTACTCATCTACAAAACCTAAGATTTTAATATGTCATTGTGTATCCTGAAAGGTTTTTTATCCCAATTCAGTGAAGATGTTCCTAAAAATGCATTACAAACTAATTCTTGAAAGTTTATAAGTGTGCTGTTCATTAAAAAAACAAAAAAGCTAATTTTGAATGATTTTTGGAATGGAGCAATTTCCAACACATAAAAGGAAAGGTTAACTTGCAAGCAGCATGCCATCAAAGCACCTGAGGTCAGAGGGAGTTACCTTGGGAAAGCAGAGGATAACTGTGAAGGAAGAAAACAATAAGAGGAAATGACATCTTTGATTGGACTTCTTCTCTGTTTTCTAGTCCCATGATCAGCTATTAAAGGATACATTCTTGTTAATAGAAAAATCAAATTAGCCTCACTGTTTCCATCTTTGCTAAACTGAATCCTGAAAATAAAGCACAAAAATTATTATGTGAAGGACTTTTGACTTCTCACAAGACTGTGAACTTATGTCCTCTGCAATAGCAAGTCATTGTCAACACTAAAATGTCTGTGGTATCTTAATTAAAGAAGCTGAATGTCAACCCTAGGAAGCCTGGTTAGCTAAGAATACCTGTCTCAGAGAAGATGTGTGTTAAAAGTCTGTTTTCACTAAGAGGTATGGAAGTTTGCCATTTGGGCTCTGCTTCATCCACCATTCCCACTTATCCAAGTCAGTCTGGCTGAAGACAGGAAACATTAGGGCCTAGAAAATTTCCTTTAATGTTCATGGTAAATTTTTCATATATATATACACGTATATATGTGTGTGATTATATGTATATATGTGTGTGTTTGTGTGTGTGTCTGTGTGTGTGTGTGTGTGTGTGTCTATTTATAGGCCATAAAAGGCCATCTCATTACCTGTACTGGAGTGACATGACATACAGTTGTGTGGTACCTGATTTTGGTGACAAGAACTAAAGTTCTGTCTTCTGACGTAGCAGCATGTGTTATGAAACTCAGATCCATTCTCAAATATCACATGAAGGCCTGTAGTTAAAGAAAAGTAAATAACATTATTTGTGGTTACTTTGCTACTTATGAATGAATAACTGGATTTTACCTACTGCATAGTTTTTCGGGTGTTTTTCTGTGTGTGTGTGTGTGTGTGTGTGTGTGTGTGTGTGTGTGTGTGTGT
>OU015745.1:65828455-65861208 GCA_907169655.1 Acomys percivali | reverse complement strand
TTTCTTTCTTTCTTTCTTTCTTTCTTTCTTTCTTTCTTTCTTTCTTTCTTTCTTTTTTTTTTGTGTGTAATTTTGAGATAGCGTTTCTCTGTGTAACATCTCTGGCTGTTCTGGAACCCGCTCTGTATTCCAGGCTGGCCATGAACCCACGGAGATCCACCTGCCTCTGACTTCCAAGTGCTGGGGTTAAAGGTGTGTGCTACCACTGCCAAGCCTACTGGTAAAATTTTTACAATTAACAAGCCAATCAACCTGTAAGCAAACAGACAATAAAAACTAAGATGACCTACTGGAAGACACTAATAAGCTCTGAGAAGCAATGTGAACATGATATCCATTAGAAGGACACGGTGCATCTTTAATAGAAAGCAAACGTTCCTGGCACTGCTGGTTATAGATACACAGGTTGAAAAGATAAATGGACAGTGTCATCATATGTTTTAATAATTTAAGGAAGTTGTATATGAAATCCTAGAAGACATTAACCATCTTGATTTTGCTAATGTTACTAACTTCCTCTGCCCTCTGATCTTCCCAACATCTTCCCAATTTTTACACATAGGTATAAACTGCGTTCAAACCTGAATTTTGAATAGATTTTCACAAAACTGCTGTAAACCTTTTCTTTAGTTTTAGTCAATGACTCTGAATAGTTACTTTCTGCTTCACATCCACATCAGACTGAAAAAAAATAGCAGTTGTAAAAGTCTAATGTCATTATTATAGGATTTCTTATTTATTGTCATACACAGTAATTCCTCTGTATGCATATCTTGTGCCCATCTTTCATACTTAGTCTACATAATTAATCATTATAATTACTTTTTCATATATGTCATACACTCTACTGCCACTCTTAGCAATTTTTAATATTCTGGATGCACCCATATATTTTAATTGTATGGTACTTTTAATATTTTTATCAGCACTATTAACCATGAACAAATGTTAATGATAAAATTTTCTTGTACTATTATAGTAAACCAATATCCCTTTTTATTGTCCATGTTTATCTACCTCTTCTCTACTTCCTACACCCAGGCCTAATATTTCCTCTTTTGTGTGTATGTGATTTTATTCCTACCTTCTCCATATGATATGTGCACGTGATATTTGTCTGTTATAGTGACTTATTTCACTTAGCATCACTATACTGTAAATAACAGAATAAAACTCTGCCGCGCTTATTTATTATGCTCCATAGATCCATATATCTCTTACTGTATACTTAGGGTGATTCCATAACTTGGATATTGTAAATTGGTTCTAAGTATCTCCTTTCCCAACATTTCACCATGTGTTCTCTGTATTGCCAATAAAAACCAGTTAGCTAATGCTGAACAGTACAGAGAATATGGTTTGACACCCAGGTACAGTGAGAGAGAAGGAAGGGAAAGAAGGACAGGATGGAGCCAGTAGAGGATTGAGGCACATAAGGAGAAATTAACTGGGCATAAAAGATTATTGAAAAGCAAGTATAATGTGGGAAATCTGAATGGGAGGAAACTATACTAACGTGGATTTTTTTTTGGATGGAGTAATTATTGTGCAGCATTGTGCTATATGCTAATAAAATAGATCTTAGTTTCTCAGTGTGATTATTTGTGTGTAAGATGGTTAAAGAATCACCTCTGATTTTATTAAAATTATTATTAATAGTAAATATTAATAATTATCATCAGATTATTTTATTGTGTCATGAGTAACTCTAGAAGACTTTTAGTATGTGGTTAGGATTTTAAATTTATCTACGTTCCAAATTTGCTCCTACTCTTACTGCTTTTACAATATATGAGAGAATTCTAGGACTTTTACTAATTTAGATAAATTTAAAAAGATGGTAGATATTTAGCTCTTTTTTAACTTTCTCAAATACGGACTCACCTTCCACAGTTATAGACTCACCTTGAAAAGGCTCCCTATAAGGACCCTTCTTCCTTCCACTGTCCCTGAGTTATTAGATATATTCCTTTTTTTAAATAATTTTACAATTGTAATACAAATTGGGAAGTATTCTACTTAATTAGCTGTGGTCACATGATATTTTGCAAAGACCATCTTCCAATTTTCTTATTACTTGTAACCTGTGTCCTGTAGAGACATGTCATGATCCAAGGAAGCTTATAATAATTTCACTAGATGTCTACATGTAAAATATCATGTTTCATGTCACATTATTTAAAAACTGAAGGCAGTAAAGCACACAGGAACAATGAAAAAATGCAATACAGTTTTAAGAGATGAAGAACTAAAACTATGGCTCAGTTGTAGTTAAGCTTCATGATCTAAGTTTGATCCACAGGATCACATGTGAGAAGGAATTAAGGCCATCACGCAAAATTGTCCTCTGACCTCCATATATTGGCCATGATACTTGGGTTCACTCATACAACAGGGTAAATAAATACAATAATACTTTAAATTAATAGTGCTTTTCTTATACAGCATGCATTATCATTATACAAAGTAAGTTTAAAACTATCAAACTTTAAATGCAAATATTAGAAGAAATACTCTGTTATTATTCATTTAAAATTCTTTTTTATTATTTTTTATGTTTTTATTTATTTATTCAGATTACTACTCAATTATTATCACATCACTTATAATCTCCCATTCCTCCCTCCCTCTTGCTTACATCATATTCCCCTCTCCTAGGTCTATGACCAAGGGGGACCTCCTCTCCCACTATATGGTCATAGACTATCAAGTCTATTCTTGGTGGCCTGCTTATTATTTCTTTGAGTGTCAACAGGCCTCCCCAGCAAGGGGAGGTGGTCAAATATGGGGCTTCAGAGCACATGACAGAATCAGTTCCCACTCTCCATATAACTGTGGAGAATGTCCTGTCCATTGGGTAGATCAGAGTAGAAATTCAATGTTTACTACTTGTATTGTCCTTGGTTAATGCAATAGTTTGAGCAGACCCCCTGGGCCCAGATCCTCCCATCACGATGTTCTTATTTTAGGTTTCTAGGACCCTCTGGATCCCTATATTTCCCAATCTCCTTTATTTTTCTTATCTTTAGACCCAGTAGGATGTCCTCACATCTATCCCAATCTCCTGGTAAATAAAGACTTTTGTAGGACATGCCTTTTGGGTTAGTACCCACTTATAAGTGAGTCTTTTTGCTTCTGGATTAACTCACTCAGTGTGATAATTTCTAGTTCCATCCATTTGTCCACTAATTTTGGGATTTCCTTGTTTTTAATAGCTGAGTAGTATTCCATACTAAAAATGTACCACAGTTTCTTTATCCATTCTTCTACTGAGGGACACTTAGGCTGTTTCCATGTTCTGGCTATTATGAATAAGGCTGCTATGAACATGGTTGAACATATGTCCTTGTGTGGTGGAGCATTTTCTGGGTATATTCCAAGGAGTGGAATAGCTGGGTCTTGAAGAAGCCTATTCCCAGTTTTCTGAGAAAGTGCCAGATACATTTCCAAAGTGGTTGTACAAGTTTGTATTCCCACCAGCAATGAAAAAGTGTTCCTCTTTCTCCACATTCTGCTGTAATTTTTTGATCTTAGCCATTCTGATGGGTGTAAGATGGAATCTCAGAGTCGTTTTGATGTGCATTTCTCTGATGACTAAAGGTGTTGAGCATTTCTTAAGTGTGTCTCAGCCATTATACATTCCTCCTTGAGAATTCTCTGTTTAGTTCTGAGCCCCATTTATTAATTGAGTTATTGGGTTTGGTGGTGTTTACTTTCTTGAGTTCTTTGTATATTTTGGATATTAGACCTTTGTCAGATGTAGGGTTGGTAAAGATCTTCTCTCAGTCTGTAGGCTGTCACTTTGTTCTGTTTAGAGTGTCTCCTGCCTTACAGAACCTTACAGAACCTCAGCCTCATGAGGTCCCATTTATTAATTATTGACCTTAAGTCCTAGGCTGTTGGAGTTCTGTTCAGGAAGTTATCTCCTATGCCCAGAGCTCAAAGTTCTTTCCTAGTTTTTTCTTCTAACAGATTTAGTGTGTTTGGATTTACATAGAGGTTTTTTAATCCATTTGGACTTGAGTTTTTTGTATGGTCATAGATATCAATCTATTTTCATTTTTCTACATATAGAAATTCGTGATAAAATATAGCCATGTCTCTTTCAAGAAACAAATTTTTTAATTTTAAACAAATAATAAGGTGAAGCAAACTATCAAAATAATAAAAACTGACTTGAGAATGATGCTTTTTTCAAAAAATATTTTGATTATCTTTTAAAAAATCATTACAATGTGTAACATAACTCAATATGAAAATAGTGTGTTACAAGGCAAAAATACAAAGGAGAAGAGAAGTAGGATTTTTTTGAGGAAAGAGTTAATAAAGATTCTTTATTGAAAAACTTATTATTTTTGTTTTAGTGTACAATTAGATTTTGTTTTTACTCAAGAAGCAAACAATTTAAAAAGAATAATTTATTCTTCGCCATAAAAGTCACTTAAAACTTTATTCTGATGATATTTTTCACTAAATTCATATTAATTTTAAGACACCTTAGATTTATGACGTATCTTAAATTTTTTGTTCAGATATACAAAGTGGAATCAGACACATGAACCAAAGACTATCATATAATTTTTGGCACAGTCAAACATAACATTTCTTGAGATTTACATGGTGAGAAATATGGAAGATACTTGCTTTTGTTTTTCAAATGACTGTTTTTCATTTTGACATTTCCTTTTTTTTGCCATCTTAACAAATTTATTGGACAATTTAGTCTTATTAAGTGGTTTCGTATGCAACAAAAAAAATCTGTACTACCTATCTCGAACTTTTTATTTTGCAAGACTGAAACTGTGTTAAACATGACACCCTAATCCCCATCCCTTCCCAGTGCCTTTTGTCTCCAAGATCTGACAGCTCGAGGTACCCCATAAAATGGATTCACATAGAACTGTCTTTAGTGGATGTTGTAAACTATGCAGTAGAAACTAAGCTTACATCACATAACATCATTCCTCAAATGTAACATGCCTTTTCAGGTTAAATAAGGGCATGTACTATGTGCATACATCTTTTATCCCTCTATTCATTGCCGTGGATTTCTTATGTATCTCTCAGTTGGTATGATTAGTGTTGCTGTAAATATGGGTATTCACAAATAGTAGGCCAGATCTTTTTTTTCTTTTATTTTTTTACATATACATTTACTGCTACAGGTCGTTTATTGTATATACTTGTAAGCATTTTGAAATTTTCATTCATGTATATAATCTACTTTAATCATATTTTATTTCATCACACTCTGGTATTTCAGCCTCCCTATCAGGTGTCCTTGGTCCCACCTCTTACATGCTGGTTCCCAGTATAACCAGGGGTCAATGCCCAAGGTAGAAGTGATAGAAAAACTGCCAAGGCAGCTTTGCCCGTAGCTGAGTTGACTGGCTTAATTGGCAGTCAAGCCCCAGGCCAGCAGCTAGCATAAGCACAAGAACCGCCCCTCAGGCATAATAGCCATCCTTTATTTTTAAACTTAGGGCAATTAGGAGGGGTTTTAGGCGTGAAGGTATGTGAATCATTAAGATTAAAGGTGCCAGAATATGTAATCTATATACAATGGTACAGTATCTTACTTATAGGCAGTAACACAGGGACCTATTCCAAGAAGGTGGATAAGAGTTTTTAATTTTCCTATACATGAAGGAGTAACTTCTAGGTACAATTGTAGGTCATTTTCTGGTGTCTAGGATCTGCCCAGCATGGGATGGGGTACTTTCAGAAATTCCCTGCTTGCTGGAGAAGTTCCTTATCAGAAAAGTCTCAGGCTTGCAATCTTCCATGAGGGCTATGTGATCTTCCAGACACCTGGGGATAACAGGTCATTGGAGTAAACACCCCTCAAGAAAAGGGAATTTGGGTATAAAATGGCTACCCAGAGCAGTCAGACTTCAAATTTACCAATCAGAGTCCCAAGGACTCCCTGAATTACATCACTCCACTTTTCTGCCTTTCTTTCCCATTATTGTTCTTCTTTTTACAAACAGTCCCATTGCAAATTTCTATTCTGTTTTTAAAGAAAGAATCTGAGACAGAGAACATGCTAGGATTATTATCTACTTCTGGCTTAATTTGCTCTGTATCATTATATCCATATGCACCCACTCCCCTATAGCTTCTCTTTGTTTAAGGTTGAATAAAAGAGGACTGTGTATTCAATTTTTCTGTATTCAGCAATTGCTAAGAAAAAAAATAAGGATTGAAAAAAAATGGTAAGTTGAAGGGGACCAATATACAAATGACAAACACACAGAGGAAGAAATTAGGAAAACTATACCCTTCACAATAGCCACAAGCAATATAAAATATCTACAAGTAACTATAACCAAGCAAGTGGAGGACTTATTTGAAAAAAAAAAACTTTAAATCTCTAAAGGAAGAGATTGAAGACGATATCAGAATATGGAGGGATCTCCCTTGATTGTGGATCGGGAGAATTAATATCACAAAAATGGCCATATTACGAAAAGCAATTTTTGGATTCAATGCAATCACTATCAAAATACATGCAAAATATTTTAAAGACATTTAAAGATGAATTCTCAATTTCATATGGAGAAACAAAAAGTGCAGAATAGCAAACACAATCCTATACAATAAAAAATCCTCAGGAGGAATCTACATACCTGATCTCAAGCTGTACTATAGAGCAACAGTAATTAAAATAGCATGGTACTGGCCCAGCAATAGGCTGGTTGATCAGTGGAATTGAATTGAAGACCCAGATATGAGTCCACACACATTTGGTCACTTGATTTTTGCGAAACAAGCCAAATTTATTCTATGAAAAAGGATAGCTTATTCAACACATGGCGCTGGTCTAACTGGATATGTACATGTAGAAAAATGCAATTGGATCCACATTTGTCACATTGCACAAAATGCAAGTCCAAGTGGATTAAAGACCTCAACATAAAACCAGAGACACTAAATCGGGTAGAAGAAAAAGTGGGGGAGAACCTGGAACACATTGTCACAGGAGACAACTTCCTGAACAGAACACCAACAGCCCAGGCCTTAAGGTCAAAAATTGATAAATGGGACCTCATGAGGCTGAGAAGCTTCTGTAAGTCAGGAGACACTGTACACAGAACAAAGCAACAGCCTAGAGACTGGGAAAAGAATATCATCAACCCTACATCTGACAAAGTCTAATATCCAAAATATATAAGGAGCTCAAGAAATTAAACACCACCAAACCAAATAGTACAATTGAGAAATGAGCCTCAGAGCTAAACAGATTTCTCAAGAGAGGAATATTGAATGGCTGAGAAACAGTTAAAGAAATGCTCAGTGTCTTTAGTCATCAGAGAAATGCAAATCAAAACGACTCTGAGATTCCATCTTACACCCATCAGAATGGCTAAGATCAAAAATTCAAGTGAAATCACATGGTGGCGGGGATGTGGAGAGAGAGGAACACTCCTTCATTACTGGTGGGGATGCATATTGGTTCAACCACTTTGGAAATCTATCTGGAACTTTCTCAGAAAAATGGGAATAGGGCTTCCTCATGACTCAGTTCTTCCACTCCTTGGAATATACTCAGAAGATGTTCCAGCACACAAAAAGAACAAATACTCAACCATGTTCATAGCGGCCTTATTCATAATAGCCAAAACATGGAAACAGCCTAAGTGTTCCTCAGTAGAAGAATGGATAAAGAAACTATGGTACATTTACACTATCGAATACTACTCAGCTACTACAAACAAGAATTTCCTGAAATTTGAGAAGAAATGGATTGTACTAAAAATGATCATGATGAGTGAGTTAACCCAGAAGCAGAAAGACTCACATGGTATATACTCACTTATATCTGGACCCTAGCCCAAGGGCCTTGTCCCATGAAAGTATTCACCTATTAGGAAAATGGGATAGATGTGAGGACATCCTATTGGGACTCTAAGTGAGAGAAGTATGAAAGAATGGGGAAGCAGCAGGATCCAGAGGGTCCTAGAAACCTACAAGAAGAACATTATGAAGGGCAGATATGCACCAAGGGGTTATGCTCAAACCACGGCACCAGTGAAGGACAATACAGGCAGTAAGCATTAAACCTCTACCCAGATCTAGCCAATGGACAAACATTCTCCATAGTTAAATGGAAAGTGGGGACTGACTTTCACATGAACTCTGGTGCCCCACTTCTGACCACTTCCCCTTGATGGGGAGGCCTGGTGGCACTCAGGGTAAGGATAGCAGACTACCAAGAAAGACTTGATACCCTATGATCATATACAGGAGGAGGAGGTACCCCTCAGTCACAGTCATAGGGGAGGGGAATAAGGTGAAAGTGGGAGGGAGGGAGAAATGGGAGGATACAAGGGATGGGCTAACAATTGAGATGTAATATGAGTAAATTAATAAATAATAAAAAAGTGGAAGAAAAAAATAAAGGAAAAAATTGGTAAGTTGGAGTTGGATGTCTGGTGTTCTGGTTAAAGCTTAACTATAATAATTTTTTCCCATGAGGTGGTTCACCAGAATGGCAAACAGAATATTTAATTATAAGAATAAGAATGGAGATAAAATGTGCAGGGCAGAGAGGCCAGTTGAATAAGGTGTGGCTGAAATTTTCTTCCATTTCCTTCAACATACTTCTGTGCCAACCCTCAGGCATATGGTTTGTGAAGAGTTGTTTTATATGTCTAGTCTTCTGTATTATACAGATGATTCTGTATATCAGATGGTTCTTATCTACACTGTTTCTCTGATACCATAACAATTTACTCAGTGAAATAAGATATTATGATGATGGAAAATTAATGCATGAAAGAGTGTCCATTGAGGGCCATGAATCCCAGATAACCATTCCTCCCCAACATTCTTTGTTTAGCTGTTATCAAGGCATGTTTTCTCTATCTTCCTGTAGGTTTCTAGCAGAAGTAAATCCCACATCTCTACTGTGCTAAATTTCTAAGTAGTAACTTTTGATTTATTGTATATATTTTTTTACTTGCTACTTTCTCTTCAATGTTCACATGAGTTTCTTAAAATTATTTCCCTTTGAGCTTTTAACATTTCCGTGTCCCATCATATTTTGATAAATATGAATTATAAACATAATTACTTAGGGAAAAATGTAAAACTCTTGATAGAAATTTGTAAAACAAATTTTGCTAATGAATACTTAAAGAATGTAAGTGTTTATTTGAAGAATATTAGTAGGCAACTTCTTCTATTATCCATGTATGATAATTTTACTCAACTGTTTCCATCTAACATCTTTACCATATGTAACTTTTTCATGCTGTGTAAGTCTAGTTGGATGTGGCTAAAAGAAGTTCTTATCAATGAAGAAAAGAAATGTATGCAGAGCTTCCCATTAGTGATTTCATTATAGATATGGTTACTGTGAAGCAATGCTTCCATCCTTGGCTCTATTAATTAGAGATCAGAATTCAGTTATTCAGTTCTTACGTACATGTAATCTCCTTGGTAGATACCAGGAAATCCAAAGCACTGCTCTACTTCTCAGTCTCAAAGGCTACTTGTACTGAAATGTGCCTCCATCTAACTCATCTCAGTGCTGTAGGATAGGGCAACAAACAAAACACAATGCTGGAATTGAACTTGCTGATCACTTTACACATTTTAGCATTCATCTGTTCAACTAGCATTTATGACAGTTTCTGAGCTTGAAAAATATTTCAATCATGAGAAATATATATATATATATATTTATATATATAATGTCTACAATTCCAATATTCACACTGTTTAAATGTGTGCATGTTTATAAACACCACATAACATTGATTCTATATCTTAAAATATAAAATAATAATTTTTAAATAATGTCAATGAGATTCCTCAGGATTTTTCCTCAATTTATATTTTTTGTCTTTTGTTTAACAATTAAATTAGTTTTTATTTGTGTGTTATACTGTGTAATATAAGGCCACTTTTACTCTTCTGCATGTAAATAATGTATCCAGATTCATTATGATCATATAACACACACACACACAGAGAGAGAGAGAGAGAGAGAGAGAGAGAGAGAGAGAGAGAGAAGGGAGAGAGAGACCTTTATCTTTCAAAATTCTATCACAATGCTCTTTAAAATACCAGTGTTTTATAGTCATTTGAAGTCAAGTAGTATAATGTTTCCAGCATTGCTTTTATGGCCCAATATTGCTTTGATTTTTCTCTCCTTTCCTCTAAACCTTGCTACATATAACATGACTTTTAGACTTTTATGTTTTTTATTAAAATCTATGAGTTATTACTCCCTTTGCCAGATGATACTTTGTTAAATAGAATTTAAGAAATCTATGCTTGGAATGGCCTTAGAGAAGACATAGATTTAAGAGTCAGTTCCTTGGGATAGAATCAGAGAAGCTAAACTTAGGTTCTAGTTACCTAGTTCTTTCATTTGTTGAACTTTGATTTTTAAAATCTGGAATATTTAGTTGATTTATCAGAGATTATGTTCTGAGAAATAATGGAATTGGATAATTTCAGGACTGCTCTGATCATTAAAAAGCACAAACATATTAGAAGGCAGTCATAGACACTGTTTTTTACCTCCTCAGGACAGATCTTGTCATTAGAGAAACAGGGATTCCTGGCATGCAGGCAAGCCCAAAGTATATGAGGAAAAGGATAGAATAAATAAAGTATGTGTTTTTTCCAGTAATGAAGAAATTATCTGGAGCATATCACATAGTACTTATTCTAATATTATCAGACCAATTAAATGTTTTATTTGTATCTCATACCATTAAAACACACTTTATTTTTAAAATATCAAGTTCTGCCAAAACATACTTTTCATTATATATTAAATGTTATGATGTGGTTATATATTATGCCCTGAGTGCATGAGCCAAAAACAGTAAATTTTATTTGAGCACCATAATTTAAACATTTCTTCCAACTATATTGCTATTGTTTTCCAGTTTCCTGGATACCATGTTCATCTTTATGAATTCTGTTCCAAGTATACTTGTAATTTTCTATTCATTAACTTTGAAAATTTTTCTTTTATTTGCAAAATTATATATATATATATATATATATATATATATATATGAATGTATATGATGTTTTGATCAAATCCACTCCACATTTCTTCCCCTTTGGTTCAATACTTATTCCCACCATCACATTTCCTTCCTAGGTCCATAAAACTCCTTGAATGAACTTATATTGTTGCCAGTATTTGAAAAAGCATAGCATCTCACAGAGATCATGAGTAACTCATCAAGGACCATATCTTTATCACAAATGAATTCTTATTTCTCCAGCTGTCATCAATTTCCAATGGTACCACAGCTAGTGTTGTGACTTTATGACTTCCTGCTCCGTCCATGCTGGGATTATGACTAGCTCAACATTGTGAAGCTTTTGTGTAGTAGTTAAAGCCTCTTGAGTTTGTAAGTGCAGTGGCTCCTTCTTGTTGAGAAAATTAGTTTTTGCTGAATATGTCCACTATCACTGGCTCTTATAATCATTCTGTCCAGTCTTTTTTGAGATCCCTGAGGTCTGAGGGGAAGTTTCTGCAACTTTCTTATTCACACTACAACAAAATTTCTATTTGAACAATGTCAAGCACTCTTTTATATCACTACTACCCTAATTCCCCTTTAACATATACTACCGTGTATTTATTCGCTATCTTCTGGTGCTCAGCAGCATACTCCCAATTTTTGTCTAACTGAATAATTTGTGCTCAAGTTGCATGTGCCCATTAATTGTTGGAGTTCTCTGGCTATCAAACTCTAAATATTTGGTATGCCATATCCTGCTCATTTGTGAGTTCTGTGTTCAACGAGGAAACGAGGAAACAGAATGCCTTGTATACAGCACTAACTCAACTCCAAATCACAGATTTATCCTGATGGGGTTATTATTCCAGTACTTGTGACATAAAGCTGTAAGAGTTTCCCAAGTTCTGACAATGTATTTCAGCTTTTTTTAGAAATGGAAATCAGAGTTGCTCATTCCAGAATGTAAATTAAGCTGCACTGGTTGCAGGGGCTTCAAGAATGTTCAAGGACCCAGTAGTATCCAACACTAGAAAAGTAACATGTCTGAGGAGGGGCCTGCTCTTCTGAAAGAAACAATACTCATTATCCAGTTGTCCTGAGTTCAGTCTACAAAGAATAAACACTTTTAATATATTAAGTGCCTCAAATGTGAGAAGTGGAATCAGATTTTAAAGCAGGATATGGGCAAAATCTTCACGTAACAGAGTAGGCAGGGCAAAATCATCATGTAACAGAGTAGGCAGTCAAATCTTCATTATGAGCCTAAACAAGATGTCTCTTTGGTTAAAGGTAATTATGAATGCCCTATGCCACTGATGTGAATCATTCCAGTGAATGTGCAGTTAGGAGAAAAACTAGGATGAGAAATAGAAAGCCATGCCAAGAGAAAAGAGAAAAATAAATATGTACACAGGAATGAATACATTATAGTGAATCATAAGCCTTGAGACTTGCTTAAATCTATCAAGGAGATTGTTGTAGACATGCACCGATCAGGTGTATGCATTGAATGCTAGATTAAATATGACAGTAGGATGGGAGCAAAAAGCCCAACCTTGTAGTGGAAAGTTGGATGTTTCTAAAATCTTGTGATAATTACCATTAGAGTTGAAAATGAAATGAAAATTCACCATCATTTCTTTTTTGTCAGAGTTTCTAGGTAGATATTTTAGTAGAGGCCTCATAGTGTTCCTTATTTTTTCCAAACTGTGTTGATCAAAACAAAGAAAAATATTATATTTCACTGTAGCAAGGGCAGTGAGAATGAGCTCTCTACCAGAAAATAACAAGTTCTCACTCTTGATTGAATAATATTTCAAATATTTAGCTTCTTTTTTTTTTTTTCTACTGAGACTTTAATGGTATTGACCCTCATACCTACAATAAGGGAATCAGTCTACATCCTCACTGTCTGTGCAATATTATCTCATAAAATCTTAGATACTTATTTGAATACTCAGTTTACACTAAGGCCATACTTAATGTCATGTCCATAATTAAAGTTAGCCTCTTTTTAGGGCTACAAGTTTTCCCAGGTTACTGAAAATTCTACTTAAACTCAGGAAGGAGAAAGGAGTGTCTAAATTTTTCCTCACATACAAGCACAGGCCATTCATAATTATTTTTAACAAAACAGACATCTGGCTGTGGCTCATAATGTTGAATTCACTGCCTACTCATGAAGTACTTTGGGTAACACAAAACCTTGTCCTTGAGATCATAATTTGGAATCTGGATCTAGCAAAAGGCTCTGTTTCCACTACCAGAAATATTCAAGTAGGTCAGCCCATAGAGTTTCTATGTTTACTTTTAAGAAAATAGAGCAGTGTTCTTAATTTTTTAAGGATCTCTCTCCTTACTCTTAATTTTCTAGTTCAGTGCATGCATCACTTCTGGATGGATGATACAGATGGTGTTCATTCGTGTGGTAGAAACATCATAAACAAGCTGAAAATTTTCCTGTATCATCTCTTAACATCTGGTCTTGAAGTGCTTTGGAGTTTTTCTCCTGTCTGTACTTATAGGTTACACATGGATTTATGCTGGTGTTTTCTCTTTCAGGAAAGCTGTTCTCTTATTTCCAACATAGTCAATACACATTTATTCATTTGAGCCCACATCAACAGTCAAATTCTTCCATTAAAATTTAGGTAATATACTGTCAAAGAGTGTCTTATTCAGGTCATTAAAGTATATTTGTATATGTCATATTTGTATATTACTGTTGATAATTTTTTGATGAAAAATTAAGCACTGATGAGCTTGAAAGTTGGCTCAGGAGGACTTAAGGATATGAACTACCATTGAAGAGGGCCTGTCTTTGTTTCCAAGTGTTCCCATTGGGCAGCTCACAACTATGTTTAACTACAGCTTCAGAGGATCAAATACCTCTGGTGTCTGCAGGTACTGGCAGCATGTATACACACTCACAAAGTCACACATAAGTACAACGTTAAATAAAGTAAATATTTACAAAATTAAACATTGGTATATTCATGTGAGCATCTAAGATTGATGTAATAGTAAGTGTGTTTTATCTATATTACCACATAATGTCTTAGAGACATCTCAATCTGGATTAGAAATGCAGAGGATATTTTGAATAAGTGACAATTGCCTTCTTCCATGGGTCTTAGGAAAGCTAAACAGAACTTTTTCCTTTCTTATCCTTATTACATATGACATAAATCCTTAAACTGCCTGGCCAGGAATCTTTTTTATTATGTTTCTTTGTGACTCTATGTCCTTTGGTGATGAAAGAAAAAAATTAGACTAACATCGTCAAACAAGAACAGAAAGCACCAGGTGTAACATCCCTGTCACACTACATCTAGTGAAACCAGATTTAAATTATTTATTTAATCAGTTTTATGTAATCAGTTATTTAAAACTTAAATAGAAATTTCCATGATTTCCCTATAAAATTTTTATCTATATGAAAATGTACAATTATTTCCTAAAATACAAGCATTTTTTTTTAAGTGACTGGTTTTCTTTTTCCCACAAAATATTTACTTAGCATCACCATTAATTTCACTGTTCAAAGATTTGTATTAAAGGATTAAAGAAACTTCATTTATATAACTGTATTTTTTGTAATATAGCTAGCATAGAGACTTTCTAAAAATATATACATGGTGCAATTAATTTACAAATATGACCTAATTATGTTTATTATTAGGCCTATAACTATTGTTATGGCAGTATTTTCTAACCCACTAGCAACCAATCAAGACACAGACATCTGTTATACTTTTAAAAAGCCTTAGTAAATCTGGGGGAAGGGTAGATATTAATCCCCTAAACTACTTCCCATAGCGGGGCAGGGATACCTGCCCCAATCCCATGCCATCTGCTCCTAGTAATTTCTATCAAGATACCTCCCATTGATAATCCTAAATACTTACTTATTATCATCATCTGGGAAAACTCTCTCTCCATGCTGGCTGGGTGCTTCATCCTTCACCTGACCCATGAAGCAGCCCTCTTCCTCCAGTCTCTTTCCTCCCAAGATTCTCTGTCTTCCTAAGCCCTGGAACCTTAGCCACACCTATCCCATTTGCCCTGCCCAGGTGTGATGGCCTCTTATTGGTCGAATAGGTAATACTCTTAGGCAAACAAAATACAGGTGGAGCACAGAGACAACAACTGGTAATTAGCATCAAAACACCTCAGACCAACCTCCAACATATACACTCAAACTCTCCCTCTTATTTTGTTCCTATTAAGATGTGAAAGCTTTGAAAGGTTATAAAAATAACCTACCCATGAAATATATGTTCTTATAAATATTACAAGAGTCTTTAATTCTCAGTCACATATCATACATACATACATGCATACATATGTACATACATATGTACATACACAAATGTAGTTCATTTTAGAAGAGAGAATTCCAACCTGAGCACACCCACATTGGTATCCTAATAAAAGACTTCCATATCAGTGAGAAATAGATTCCTGTTGCACACACGCTGAACAGCCTTTGATAATGTGCTATATTCATTATGAAAAATTACCCTAATCTATCAAAGTTAAATAGTTATTTTAAGCACACACTAAATTAATTTGTACTTTTATATAATTAGTGTTTCTAATACCTTAGGATACTTATCTTTAAAAATATAATATAATCAAAGTATATAGTATGGAAATTAAAAAAAAAGAAAATTAATTATAGAAAGAATGTCTCTATATGGCATGAAGATAACACATGGTATATACAATTTAAATAATCAAAGGAAAATCATTAATCAAAAGAAACTTTCCACAAAACTCCTTTTTCTTCAACAGTTTCATTGTTCCAGAAAACAGCTGCATCAGGAATTGGGATTTTACAAGGTTCCATCATGATACTTGGTTGTTCCTTGTTCCCTAAAACTGATGGAACTCCTTCCTATTTTCATAATACACATTAAATTCCTACAGTAGAGATACTTTAATTGAATAACCATTAACTTACATTGAAATTATTTATAAAGATATTTATATACTATGTCTTGCAGTATGAAACACAAAATGTCTAAGTCAGGCTGCGTCCTAGCTATTTTTTAATTACAGACACATACTGACATTTCAAAACTTGGTAACAAAATTATTCTAATTTTTTTGGCTCATGAAACACTGTCCACTTAATGTTTGACAATTTTTGACAATGATGCAAAGAATACTCTTTGAAGAAAAGCAGTATCTTCAGTAAACGAGACTGAGAAAACTGGACTTTTATATGTAGATATGTGTCAGTACGTCAGAATCTTTCATCCTTTATTAAATCTAGTATATATTGGTTAATGATCTCAACAAAATTTCTGAAACTCTGGACCTTGTGGTGTAAAGATGGGGATAAACTTCAGTATGTACACAGAGGGAGGAGATGCAAGAACAGAATGTATGTGCATCATGAAATAATGTCAGCCATTTAGAAATGAAATTTTATTAAATTTAAGGTATGTTATAATGTTAGAAACTGTCAATCAAATGAAGAATGTACTAGGATAATAAAAAAAAATCTCTGCTAGAAGATTAAGATCTGTGATATAGATCGGACTTTTCCAAGATGGTAGCACCGATTGCACACTGCATCTGATTAGTGGGAATATAGAAAGACCAAACTGAGAACTACAAAACACCAGTGCTTCTGATTCTCAGGTGAGAGGGATCCAAATTGTGTGGGGCGCGTGTGGGTCTGACCCCCCGGCCACCCAGCTAACCCACGGAAAAATGCCTGCGAACATTTCACCTTAGCCGCCATTTTGGGAAGGACTGTGGGAAATCCCTGCAGGTTTTGGACCCAGACTTCAGGCTACTGCTTGCAGGATCCCTGAACAGTAAAAACTGTGAGATACAGCTACAGATCACGGCTCTCACTCCCCACCCTCAGTCCCTGTCCACTGTTTGCTGGATTAAGAATGGGGAGCAGCAAACAGGCAGAGCTTAATCCCAGCACAGGACACAATCCACATTAGCTGCCTCTGGAGAAAATAATGTGGGGCGCCCTCGTACCTCTGAGGCCTGAGCTCTCTCAAATCCCCAGCTGCTTGCAGGCCTAGACTGGCTGGGGCATGGAGCAGATATGTCTGTCAGATATACTGGGCTAGAAGGCTGAAGAAGGTGCTCCAACTTTATAGAGAGTTTCGGGTGACTATTCAGGTAAAAAAACTGTCTCTGTCATGTTTTCATTTGGAAAGCTACTAACCTGCACTCCTGGCATATTTAGATAATCAAGTTTACACCTTCTCAATTCTCTGATGGAGTTGAAGACCCGGTAGCTTAGTTTTACAATGAAGTTTAATTGTTTAGGGTTTAAGATGTTTTTAGGTCTAGATAGGTGTTCTAAGTTGATAATGACAATATGTGATGGAGATTGATTTACATTCAGAAATTTAAGATAGGAAAGATGTCTTCTGCAAGGCTGTCAAATACAAATAGTGAAAACACTAAGATTGTAACATTTATATAATTCCTGATTGTGTCACAGTTCTTGTCATAGGTAATCTATTGTGTGTGTGTGTGTGTGTGTGTGTGTGTGTAATAATATAAATGTATATGTACAAAATAAAATAATTTTAAAAAGTAAACATGAAGGAAAGAACAACAAACACATAAAATCTATGATATAAAATGAATAGACAAATGATAGAAAAACAACTGAATCGAATGGGGTAGTGCTTTGAAGGAGGGAATGAGAAAAATTGACAAGAGTAGATTTACCTACGGAGGATGTAATGAAACCAATGTAAAGGATAAACAGTACTAAACAAGTTTTAAAAGTCATAATGAACATGTATACTATGTTTATATAAAACTATATAGTGTATGCATAAGCCAATGTATACATGTACATATATATGTTTATTTGTATATACACACACTCACATTTGAATGAAGTTATAATAATTGGGATGATAATTTTCCCTTTAAGAGTAATAAACATAAAACCCAACAACAATAGCCAATAGAGGCAACAACAGAACCACAAATCCCACCTCTGTCATGGGAAATCTCCCTTATAGTTAACTATTGGTAAAGGAGTTAAAGAGACTCCCAGTACAGCATAGACTATTGCTATTACTTTTGTGTGCTTCACAGAACTTGAAGATCAGATCCTATTCCTGAAGATAGCACACATTTTGAACACAGGGCTTGGAGGTAGTCATCTGTAGCTGAGCTGGAAACCTCCTTCATGAGAACTCTTATAATATCTGAAATAGGTATGCTAGCTGTTCCACAAAGCTCTAATGTTTACAAATGATAAAATATTCAGTGTTGCAATATACCTCCTAGGGTTACAACTGTGTCACTTGTACATTGAAGATAGTGTTCAGCTTTTTACTTTAACTAAAGACCTGATCAATATAGGAAAATTAATGCCTAGTAGCAAACTGCCTGGAAATATTGAGACCATGGACCTATAAGAAAATCTACTTTAATTTTCACAATCCAATATAATCTCTAATTGTTTTTTAATACCTATCCTCAAACCCACCGATAAGTATACCTATACCTTGTCATCAAAATATTTTTAAAGTTGATGGAGATGATTGCCGCAGCAGTTGGTCACAATGCAAGCAAAACTGGATCATGGAGAACCCACCTCTCTCTGACATCTATAACATTACTCCTATACCTAAGAATCAGAAAATATCATAGAAGAGGGGGGTGACGAAGAGTGTAAGACCCAAAGCACTTCAATATATGGGAAGAAGGTTACATACGTGAAATATCAACAGTATTGATGCCTAAACAAAATAACACAGCATTGAAAATGTCAACTAGGATGGAACAAATATGACATGGTCTTAATACTTAGTGGAGAGATTTAAGCAATTGATGATTGCTGAGAGAACACTGCTTCTCAGGGATTAGTCTCCTGATAAATTATCCAATTCCAAGAAGTCATGCCTAAACAAAAAAAACTAAATGGACACAGAAGGTGGTGTGTGTGTGTGTGTATGTGTGTGTGTGTGTGTGTGTTTGTGTGTTTGTGCATGTGTTTGCACAAGAGAGACAGAGAGACAGAGAAAGAGAGAAATGGAAATGATGTCGAACATAGAAGTCATGCATAAAAGTCTCAAAAATAATTTAAAATGTTTTGGAGGAGGTAGCCTATGCAATTAAACAGAAAGTGCTCAAAATAAGCCCAAGTTCATTTGAGTGATTAGGATTAGATTCCATTGAGATAAATGCTTCTGTGATTATTTTAAACTATAGAATCAGAGCTTGGAGCAATATAGGTATATAATTCAACAGTTCTTGTGGCCTAATTAATACAAAATATATTGTATCTCTTTCATTTGTATAGTTTGATGTCATTGACAAATACATATATGCATGCTGAGGTTCTAACAGAGAAGATATGGATCAGATGCAGGTGAGTAATGGATAAGTGAGTCACATAACATGGCCAGAAGAATTGTGTATTTCTTACTAGCAGCCACGATGTTTCCTTACACATACAGATTCTACAAAAGAAGCAACCTTATGATTAAAAAAAAAAAAAAAAGGACAAGTGTTACAAGTACAGAGGGAATGGGAATTATCGATCTCAAAATACTTTTGACTACAAAAGCATTTTTGAAATGTAACATTCATTCTTCAGGAAAGTGAAAGCTTAAAAATGTTGAAAAATATATTAATAAGTCTAGAAAAGTTCTCAAGCCTTGAGCAGTACATAATGATTGATATACAACTTGTGAGTTCACCTAGGCCAAAATGTTAAAAAATCTTCCAGCCTGCAGGCTGGCCTTTCTATTCAGTTGTTTTCTCCTTAATTTTGTTAAAATACTTCACCTTAAATTAATGTGAGCTCATATTGTTATGATTGGTTAATTCTTATATTTTATATTAACTTTAAATCATATATAATCAAATGTTGTTTTAGACAAACTAACTTTGTGATTGTTTTGATTTTCTTGGGGGAGTGTCCTGTAGACAACATAAAAGATTGATCCTGTAATCTAATATGTTGTCCAATCCATTGTTTCTGAGTTTGCTTAGGGGCAGGTGTGCCAAGGCCTTGGGGCTTCCTATCTTTTTGTGCTTTTCACAAACTTCATGGCAAGGAAGACTCCTGAGTAGAGACAGGTATGGTTACTTCTTTGGGAGCAGAAATGATTCCTGTGGAAAATACATAAACGCATCATAGTGTAAAAAGCTCCCCCCCACCAAACGTAACATTTAGAGATTAGTAACACAATGTGAAAAACAGCATGACGGCAAAACTGAATTTATCTCAGCTTTGCTGGGCTGTGTCAAACAGCTGCATTGGCTTCACAGCTCTTGTTATTTTTCACCAGTCATGGCTATATCATATGTGTGTAACCAACACCACAATGCAGGCTACAATACTGCTGTGAGACTCCATATCAGATAACTAGAAGTGTATTCTTGAGAAGAAGGTACCACACCATGTTGAGTATTCAGCACTCAAATCCAGGCTTACCATTCTAAGTCTAATGGTTTCTCACTGCTGTGATGGGTTAGTCCTTCATTGGCATTTTCTTCAAAAAGCAAACTTCCACCACATCCAGAACTTGCAACATATTTATTTTTAGTTGATGAATACTTATATACTAACATATTTTATGAGAAATAAATGCTAAATAAAAGCACATTCTTTTGTGTTGCATATTTTGTATGTGTGTATTTAAGGAGATTTCGAACTTGTGTGTCGAGGGCCCACTCATATAGGTCAGAGGACAATTTCAGGAGTCATCCTTACGTCATACACTATTTGATGTAAGTTCTCTTTCCCTTTTTTAAAATTGTAATAAATATGTCAGATATCAGGCCCATGAGCTTTCATCGATTGTACTGTCTTGACTTCCAATATCATCATATGAGGACTGGGATTACTGACAGTTTATTATGTCAAATTTCCATGTGTTCTAGAACTTTTAATTCATGTCCTCATCCTTATACAACCAGCACCTTTTCTTCTGAGCCATTTCTCCAGGTCCCATCCTTACCTTTAGTACTCAAGTAGGGTACTTGCACAGGAATTCCATTAGCATATCAGTAGATAAGTCACTGGAGTAACTCTATCATTGTCTTCTATTATTTTATTCTAATATATCTATTACTACATATATATATATATATATAACAATATTAAGCAGTAGGAAGAAATGCTTTGGATGGATAAAATGCTTCAGTGGGTAAAATATGTAAAGCTATTAAAAAAAGACCTGACCTAAGATCCTAGCATGTATGTGGCAGGTTCCCAGTGTCTTATAACTCCTGTCCTAGAAAACGCAACATCTCTGTCCTTCAATCCTTTAAAAAAGATTGAATTATAAATCATACAACTTGTATATGCAACAGGATTCCTCTAAAGGCTAAATCCAAGGTGAGATGGAATAATTTTATTCACTCTTTTGTTGTTTCGTTTGCTTGAGGCTTGGAGAAATGACTACAAGTAATTATCTTTCTTATTCATTCCTAAGACTGAAGAAAAGGTTTTTGGCAGGAATGTTATCAGAATTTCTAACTGAAGGTGAGGAAAAGAATTCACTGCACTGAAAACAAAATAAACTCTGCTTCTGACCAAATCAAGAATTAGAAAAGATAGTTTGAGCATACAATAAACCAGTTGCACTCCTGTATTTACTCTCTTAACCAGGGTATTCTGAACTTTGAATAAAATTATGTATAATTGTATTATCTTATGCTATTAATCAGAACAGACTGAATTACAGGGACATCTACAGAAAATACATCAATAACACAATGTGCAATGCTGATCTCTATGCCCTTCATCCAATGGGAAAATAATAGAGACAAAACTACACAGATAGTAATGAGATTACATCAGATTGTTGAGTGAGTCACAGTAGTCAATTTTCGTTGATACAGCTTTGTGGAAGATAATGAATTATACATTAAGAAAATTTAACCTATGCTAACTCCATAAGGTGTTGGTATGTCACCAGCCCTTTCCCCTTTCATATATGTACACCAAGCTTTCAACATTAAGTACAGAGATCCAGGCATGGTGGTGTACATCTTTAATCCCAGCACTGAGATAGAAGGCCAGCATTTTCTAAATACTGGATCCCAGGACAACAAGGACTGTGTGCTGTGTAGAGAGATTCTCTCTCCAAATAGCAAACAAGCAAACAAGCAAGCAAGCCATTAAACAAGCATGTAAACCCCAATTAACCACTTTGGTGGAATGATATATGTTTATTAAGCAATTGGAAAGTCTTTTAAATAAAGTGAAGAAACATCGCATAGATGTAGTAGTTACTCCAGATACCATCCATTTATGAAAAACATAATACCTTAGCATAAAAGTAATACTTTTCTCTTTTGACTTTATTCTTTTTATTTATTTTGTTTTTTGCATATACCTTTATATTATTACACATATATACAAAAAACTACCTACAGCAAGAAGAGAAACAGTCAGAAATTATATAAATGTTATATTCACAGTGTTTTGGCTATTGGTATTTGGTATTCTTGAAGAAAGCATCTTTTCTATCTTGGTGCAGCTAAAGTCTTGAATGTAAATCAATGTCTATCATATCTCATTTTTATCAACTTAAAACATCCTCACATTCTTTCATACAAATATCAGCCCTCTGCCCAGTCTGCCTTCCAGTCCCAATATCTGTCTATCCTGATCCCCTGTTGGGTGGAGACTCTTAGAAGACATCTATGTTTTGTTAGTATCCACTTATAAGTGAGTCTATACCATGCTTGCTTCTCTGTATCTCGGGTACCTCACTCAGGATGATATTTTCTAGTTCCATTTGCCTACCAATTTCAAATTTTCCTGTTATTAATCGCTGAATAGTACTCCATTGTATAAATGTACCAAAGTTTCATTATCCATTCTTAGTTTGAGGGACATCTAGGTTGTTTCCAGTTTCTAATTATTATGAATAGAGTGGCTATGAACATAGTTAAACAAATCTCCTTGTTGTGTGCTGGAGCATCTTTCAGGTTTATCCCCAGGCATGCTATAGCAGCTGCATCTTGACGTAGCACTATCTCCAATTTTCTGAGAAAGTGTTAGATTTATTTCAAAGGTGGTTGTAGAAGTTTGCACTCCCATTGGCAATAAAAAAGTGTTCCTCTTTCTCCACCTTCTCATCTTAGCCATTCTGATAGTTGTAAGATGGAATCTCAGAGTCGTTTTGATTTGCATTTCCTTGATGACTAAGGGCATTGATCATTTCTTTAATTGTTTATCAGCCATTCGATATTCCTCTCTTGAGAATCCTCTGTTTACCTTTGTACCCAATTTTTAATTGGATTATTTTGTTCTGTGGTATTTAATTTATTTAGTGAGTTTTTATATATTTTGGATATTAGCCCTTTGTCAAATGCAGGGTTGGTGAAGATCTTTTCCCAGTTTGTAGGCTATTGTTTTGTTCTGTTATCAGTGTCCTTTGCCTTACAGAAGCTTTTCAGTTTCATGAGGTCCCATTTATTAATTTTTTATCTTAGAGCCTGAGCTATTCAGAAAGTTTTCTCCTGTACCAATAAGCTCAAGGTTCCTCCCCACTTTTTCTTCTAACAGATGTAGTGTGTCTCGTTTTATGTTGAGGTTGTTAATCCTCTTGGACCTGAGTTTTGTACACGGTAATAAATATGGATCTATTTGAATTGTTCTATATGTAGACATCCAGTTAGATGACCACCATTTCTTGAAGATTCTTTCTTTTTCCATTGTATAGTTTCGGCTTCTTTGTTAAAAACCAAGGGTCCATAGCTATGTGGATTTATTTCTGTGTCATTGATTCAATTCCATTGATCAACAAGCTTATTGATATGCCAGTACCATGCCACTTTTTATTACTGTTGGTTTATCATATTGTCTGAGATCAGGGATGGGGATTCCTCTGACAAATCTTTTATTATACTGGACTATTTTAGCTATTCTGGGTTTTTTGTTTTTACATATGAAATTGAAAATTTATTTTTAAAGTTCTTTAAATAATTGTGTAGACATTTTGACAGGGATTACATTTAATCTGTAGATTGCCTATGGTAAGATGGCCATTTTTACTAAGTTGATTCCCCTTATCCAGGAACATGGGAGATTTCCATCTTCTGATATCTTCTTCAATTTATCCCTTCAGATTTGTGAAGATTTTTTTTATACAAGTATTTCACTTTCTTGGTTAGTGTTATCTCAAGGTACTTTATGATTTTGTGGCTATTGTGAAGGGTGTTGTTTCCTTAGTTTACTTCTAAGCCCATTTATCATTTGTATACAGGAGGGCTATTGAATTCTTTGAGTTGGTTGTGTATCCTGTTTCTTTCCTGAGGGTGTTAATCAGATGTAGGAGTTCCTTTGTATAAATCTCAAGGTGATTCGTGTATATTATTATGTCATCTGTGAACAGTGATACTTTGATTTATTCCTTTCCAATTTTTATCCCTTGGATCTCCTTAAATTGTCTTATTGCTTTAGCTAGAACTTTAAGTATTATATTGAAGAAATATCAAGAGAGTGGACAGCCTTCTCTTATCTTTAATTTTCATAGAATGGATTTAAGTTTCTCTCCATTTAGTTTGATGTTTGCTATAGGCATGCTGTAAATTGACTTTACTATGTTTAGGTATGTGCCTTGTATCTCTGGTCTATAAAAGACTTTACACATAAATGGTTGTTGGATTTTGAGAAATGCTTTTACAGCATTTAAGGAGATAATCATGTGGGTTTTTTTATTCAAAATTTTATATGATGATTACATTAATGGATTTATGTATCTTGAACCACTTCTCAATATTTTGCAATTAAGTTTTGGGGAAACCAATGCATGTACAGACTTATATAAACAGTTTTAATCCAATATAATTTATAAAATTATCATAAAACTCAAGAAAAGAAAGATAAAACTTGGATAAGAAAGTTATTTCTATGTTTCTCTACTTAGAAAGTATAATACAAAAATATCCATTGAATCTAAACTAAGACTGAATCAAATTAAAATTTAATTCTTCCACATTGTTAACTTAAGGATTATTTAAATAATATTGTAGGCATCTATAAATAATTCATTTGTTACTAATTAGGAACTACTGCCTTGTCTTACCAATGTCTGTTTAACAAGCATCTCTGGAACTTCATAAAGTTGAAAACTGTAGATGTAGCAAAAGTAATCAATTATTAAGATTTGTCTTGGTAGATACTCAAAGTTGTTAAATAAATTGGATTTTAAAGAGTAAAAGTATTTATTTTATGCCAATTTTAAGAGTTATATGTAAATTGCATCATATTTATCTTTCTCTTCTTATTCCCATTGGGACCAATCACATAATGAAAGAATATGTGAGTATCAGTCAGGAGTAGACTTTTTAACTAATGATATGATACATGATATTCATGATATTCAAATAGAAATATTGTCAGTAAATTATATAGTTACTTATTTTCATTTTATTGTTTGAACTAAGGAAATATATCTAGAAATGACTTTACTTTTGAGTATCTCTATAATAAAAATATTGGTAACACTTGGGCTGACATGGTTCAATAGTAAAAGGTGTATGCCACCAAGTTGAACAACTTGAGTTCATCCCCAGAACCTATATAATGGATTGAGAGAACAAGTTGTCCTATGATATCCTCACGTATATTGTGGCATTCAAAATCTCTCCCCTCCCCTTTTGAATACACACACACACACACACACACACACACACACACACACATTCACTCACTCAAATAAATAAATAAATAAATAAATGGAAAATTAATTTTAAAACAATGCTTACTGGCCACTCTGCAAATGTTCGAGAAGTGAGTTGCATTAGTTCATCTGTTGCTGGCTTTTCATGAAACAAATAATCAACCCAGTACTCTTTGAAACATACATAGTATTAACAATTTAGGTAGAAATTAAGAAGGCATTAGAACTCCCCAAAAGTCTTTCTAGTTGGTTTTCACGGTGTCTTAACATGATGATAGATTCTGATAATTGCAAATCTTTCCTATATTCCTTTTTAATTTTTCTACTCCATAACTTTTCATATTATAAAAAAAATAGTAAGGAGCTTTAATCATCCTACCTCCATGCTTCCTTGAAAAATGATGTCTATTTCCCAATGATGTGTCAACTGTGCTTTAAGTGTTAGAATATCACAGTGATAACATTATCCTTCATGCTTTTATCTTTACTCTGTATTAACTATCCATTCAATCCAGCAGCTTACTTAAGATCTTATGTTGGCTTCTTCGAGGCATTTCTGTTATGACAAGTACAGCCTTCCATCTTCACTTCTCACCATCTCCATACCAGTCTCCCAGTTATATCTTTCCATAAACTGTTTTTCAACTCAGCTGCAACAATCTCCTCTGTGGTTCTTCAGAATTCTTGGCTTGGGTGTAAGATTTGGTCTGGATGTCATCGTCATTTTAATAGCTCATGTCTTTCTTATTTCAGGCTTCATAAAAATGATTTAAAATGGGAATTCTTATACTTTTATAAAGTTTATTTTCATACATTTATAACTTACTTTCCTGTTCCTGTGCTTTAACTTTTATCACTATCCACAGTATATGGTAAACTTATCTATCCTACTGGTTTGTGTGTTGACCCAAAGGATAATGCCAAACCCAGGAAGATGTGTGCATGATGTGGTGTTCAAAATGCTAGTTAGCTGTGAAGAGAATTCATAGCTAATAGTAAGCTGTTAGTAAATAGACAGCAACTTCTCACTTGACTTGGTGATGGATGATGTATCAATATATATATATATATATATATATATATATATATATATTTAAAATCAACACAGAGTTTAGACTCAAACTCTTAATTAAGTAGCCCTGATATAAACCTATGTAACCATCCATTCTTCTCAGAATATGATAGTCTCTACGAAATCATAAGCCATGGAAGAGTTTTGGGAGATGCTACACACACACACACACACACACACACACATTCATTTTTAAATATATTTTATTAATTTATTCATATTACATCTCAATGGTTATCCCCTCCCTTGTATCCTCCCATTCCTCCCTCCCTCCCACGTTCCCCCTACTCCCCTCCCCTATGACTGTGACTGAAGGAGACTTCCTCCCCCTGTATATGCTCATAGGGTATCGAGTCTCTCCTTAGTAGCCTGCTATCCTTCTTTTCTATTTTGATATCTCTGTAAACATTGGCAATTTGGAGAGATTGTTAGATTTGTATGTTATTCTATTTACACTGCTTCTTTGCACGCGTGCGCGCATTTGTGTGTGTGTGTGTGTGTGTATGTGTGTGTCTGGTGGGGGTGTGAGTGTGGGCAAGCCCATGCCATACCACAGGTGTGGAGACAAACTGAGGTAGAAACCAGACCAACATTCATTCTCATACTTAAACTTTTTTTTTACCCAGAGTGTTTTGCCGCTCCTTAGACTATATCACTGTGTCAACTCTGAGGTAAGTACTGCACAACCCTATATACGTTAATTTAGTTTCTGGATATTGAAACATCAATCTTCATGGTTGCCTAGCAAATCCTTTATCCATAGAGTCGTCATCTCTCCATCCTGTTCTAGATGAGTTAATGCAAAACAAAAAAAACAAACAAAAAACAAAAAACAAAACAAAACAAAAGAACAAAAAAAAAACAATAACACACAAAAAACAAAACAAAACAACAGCAACAACAAAACATGATTCAATTGTCTGATATAGCATGCATACTCAATTCAGTGAAGTGGACATTAAACAGTTTTGGTGTAGGATCTCCCTGAGAATAATTAGTACCAGAAAAGCCTGTTGCTTCTTCTAGAAGTTTTATATTTTTCAGTTACATGCCATTCATTCCACCAATAAGTCAAAGCATTATGCTTTTACCTCTTGGCATATTGATGATTTTGTCATTTAGAAGGTAAGTGGTCTTACATTTAAATTATACACTGCATTTCGATGTTGTATTGTTTCCATTTAAATTCATAAATATTTAAATTTTAATTATTTCTATAGTTTTGTTCCTTTTATATTATTTATGTATGACATGTAAAAATATAAAACATATAGTGATTAATAAATTTTAATATAATTCATAAAAATCAGGATTCAATAAATTTAAAATAGATTATAGTAACCACACACATACATATAGTATCCATATTTGCACAAAATTAAATACATCTATCACATTTTGTCAGTAGCAAAAATTCAAACTCCAGTTTTAGGCTATAATGTACTATTTGAGAAAAAAGTAAATGATAAAAATTCAGCTAAAATATGTGACAATATGTTTAGCTTGAATATATAGAAATTGAAAGTTAAATGTTACTGAGAGCTTTCCCTTTAAATCATTGCTGCAGAGACACGGAATCTCAATTAAAAAAAACCTTTCAATATTTTTTAATATCACTATCTCAATAAGGAAGCAGAGCTTTTTTCTTTTTCTTTTGACACTTTAGGACACATTGGTGGTTTGGAGAGATTGTAAGATCTTGAAATGACTTCCTTCTGCTGCTTCTTTATTTCATACACATTACATCAAAATGGTAGAATATGGGTTTGTGCATGTATTCCAATTTTACCCAGAAATATTTCCTTTCTTTAATTTTATTGACAATTTTTCATACAATATATTCTGATTACAGATTCCCTTTTTGACTCTTTCTATATCCTCATGCAATATCATGCCCCTTTGTCTTTCTCTTTGGAAAACAAGCAAACAAGCAAACAAAAATCAGAATAAAAAAAAGAGAAAAATACAGGAAACATATACATATTCGCCATACAAACATAAAATCTGAGACTATCATATAATAAAAACCAGTAAGACAAAAAATGTCTAAAGAAAGAACTATTCGTTAAAAAGCAGGTGAAATAAATGCCAGTGAGTTCATTTCTATTGGTAATCTACTGCTGGACATGAGGTTTAACCTTAAATGTGCTTAACACAGCCTGTGATATTCCACTGGAGAAAACTAATATTTGTTTTCTAAGCAGTTTCCTATTAAATACAGCTTTTTTTGGTTAGTAATGGAACCTGTGTTTACTCCTCCACCTTAGTGGTGGAATCCTGTTTGGCATGTGTGTGCATTCCCTATACACACAGTTGTTTCAATTTGTTTTGTTTTGTTTTTCTGAGACAGGGTTTATCTATGTTACCTTGACTGTTATCTTGGACTCGCTTTGTAGACCAGGCTAGCCTCGAACTCACAGCAATCTGCCTGCTTCTGCCTCCTATGTTCTGGGATTAATGGTGTGCACCACCATCTGGGCTATGCCATCATTTATATGAGTTTATATGTGCATCATTCCTGTTCTTAGAAGACACCCTTTCCAGGAAGCCATATGTACCATATTTCATTAAACCCCTGATGATTTCTGTTCTTTAAATAAGTGATTCAAAATTATAATGAAATATTTTCTTCCATTACATAGAATTTTTTAAATGTCATCACTGTGAAGATGACTGAGAGCAGAGTATGAAGAGATAGCATAAACTAAATTATTATTATTTTTACTTGCTATAAATTACCTCGATTATACAATTAATTATCTGTTTTTTGGAAATAAGATGTACTTTATTGATATCTAGATCACTGATATATCCAAGTTTTTCCCTTTGGCAGTTATTCTACATATTATACAAGCTGTTGTAATATTTACCTGAGGGCTTTGTTACTACATTTTGAACATTTGGTACATAGTAAGTACAAACATTCTCTAAGTAACCAATTACTATTATAATTAAAACTAATTCAAACATAATCACAATAACCTTTAGGAAGTTTGTTTTGCCATAAAATTTTTCTTAGTTGAATGTTTTTCCTGCCAAGAAACTGATTAAATCATATTTTTTTTATCCTTGTCACCTGGGGACTCTTCCTTAGCATGTAGAATCCTGTATATTTTGTACCTCAGTGCCCTGGAACCAGGCACTTAAACTGTTTATCACACTAGAGACTTTGTAGAAGAAACAGTTGTACTAGATTATAGTGCTGACAAAACAGCCAGAGCCTGGAACATCTTGATAGTATTGTGTGCCCTTGGTGACAAGAGACATGGAGTGGGGTTCTGTCTCCCCTGTTATTTGAAGATTTCATTTAGAGCTATTTTATGTACATATACATTTTAGGAAATTTCTACTGTATTAGGCTTTCTGATTAAGCCCTTAAACTGCCATTAGTTTTAGATGTCTCACTTCCTATGTTTCCCCCTCAACCCTCTGACCCCTCTTCTCCAGTTGATATTCCCATTCCAGTATTCTTCATTCATTAGTAGATATGTCTCCTGTTATCTCTTTATGGAAATGTATCTGCCTCAGCCCCAATTCCTTATTCTATTTCAAAATTCTGTCGCTCTATGAATTGAAGCTTGTTTATTACTGAGTTACATATAAGTGAATACATAGGATATTTGTCTTTCTGGATCTCAGTTACCTTATTCAGGTTGATTTGTTGTTGTTGTTGAAAACTGCCTTGCATGTGGTCAGGGGAAAACTGGGAATGTGAGACAAAGAATGCTAAAGAGATTTTTCTCTGAGTACACTAACCTTAATTATCTAAGGTTGTTCCTCTCTGTGACCACCTAGAGACTCTGACCCCTTAACTCTTTGGTAGCCTGAATTTTTTGGTATTATTTGTGTAACTGGATCTTGAGTTAGAATGATTCCCATCTTTTTAAGCAACCACCACACAGATTTCCATGTGGATAGTACAAGTTTGTAATCCCTCCCAAACCTGATGTTTGTTCTCCTTCCTTTACAGGCTTCCCCATCTTTGCTACCCTGAGATGTCACATGAGCTGTTGATCTCAGTCGCTCTGTAAGAGGAAAACTCAAAGTAGTTTGGGTTTGCATTTCTTGGATGATGAAGAATGTTGAACGGTTCTTTGAATTTCTTTTCTTGATCATTTTATGTTTTTATCAGTACCACATTATTTGGTTGTGTTTTTTGATATATAGTTTTTTTAGTTCTTCATATATTTTAGATATTAGCCCTCTTTCATATGTATAGGTGATATGTATCTTTTCCCATTAACCCGAATTTTCTTGATAAAATGACAAGCTTATGCATTATCTCAACTTGCTGGTAATTCTTTGTAGAGAGTACAATTGCTTTATTTATCCTATTTTTCATCAAAAATAGCTTTTAACCCTAACAAGTATAATCAGCAACTCAAGACAAATCTGTTGCCCTCAGCATGAGTCATGCTAATGTGCACCGAATTGATCAAGTCACTTATCACAACACCGTCCATGGAATTGGATTTAGCTAAAAAAACATCAGGTCTGCAACCAGTAGAAGACATTACTTCACTCATTTCTGAGATGCTTTTAGTCAAAGTACTTGCATTTGACCAAGATTAGAAAAAAGGTCCCTGCTAAATGTATAATATGCTGCTTGAAGTCTGGCGCTGCCCAAAAGGGATTTCTTACAACGTTGTATGCATTATACACTTAAAATGTATAGGTTGTTACTTTGTACCTATTTACACAAGTTATAGAGCTCAGTTCTAGATATGTGACCAGTAGGGCATAAAATATGCCTAAATGATCTATTACAAGGACCCTGATGGTAAACTGTCTCACATACATCTTGGTGGTCCACAATCCAAATATAAAATATATTTTTGGCAATCAAAAATTTACATTGGTGTACAATAGCTGATATCTTGGATCTCCTCATATTTGCTTCTAAATTATCTCTCTTAATGAACCTTGCTATTTAACCTTATTGAGGTATGGCAATATGACAGATTTTTATTTATCTGTCTTACTTAATTTCTATACAGTTTAAATAAAAATGTGTAATGAGCACAAGTTATCATTAAAACAACAAATATGAAATATGTGATAAAGAAAAGCATATTTTTACGTAATGAAATGATAGTATGTGTTTCATTGCTTTAGAGAAAAAATTGTCTCTACTTCCTTATGTGGTATAGAATATTTGGCACACAAGAAAATGAATGAATTAAAATAAAAATGAGAAAATACAGCCAACTTAGTTTGAGTGCTAAGCACTGAAGTCTAAAGACAATAGTTGAAATTTTAACATTTTAAAATTTTTATTTCACTTGGAAAACAGTGACCTACTAAATTGAGGGATTTACATAGTTTTCTCAAGGTACATTTAAAATAAAAGGACAAAAATTTAGTTCGCAATATTGACAGCCAGAAAAATATGCAAAAGATAAAATATAATAAAAGTGTTTATAATTGATCCAGAGAAGTCAGCACATGGAATCCTTTTTGATAACTGAGTCTGTAGATTCAGAGCACCCTTAATGACACATAAGTATTCTGATTGATATTAGAGAAGGCCGTAGCCCTCTTGTCACACTTATTTCATTGATATTTGAGTCCTGCCTATAGAATCTATGAAGTGTGACAAAAAACATTAGTAACCAGAGAACTTCTTGCTGGCGGTAAGATACAATTTACAGAATTGGATCTTTTAAAGATGGGCTGTCCTGAAAATTATTTTTATGTAAAATAAAGATTAATAAGCCAGTGGATCATAGAGATTGCCTTGTTTATTATGTAATAATTTGTATCTTAGCCACAGGTAAATTATAGCTATATCTAAAGAAATATTGTAGTTGATGTATATATGGGGAAACACATAAATAGGGATAGTCATAATGAAATATCCCACTGCAAAATTGTTCATTTGGAGTAGTAATATATTCCTATACAATAATGATATTTCATAAATATTTTGTAAGTGTATGTATATGTGCATGTTTGTGTTTATGTATGTGTATGTGTGTGGTGTGTGTGTGTGTGTGTGTGTGTGTGTGTGTGTGTGTGAGAGAGAGAGAGAGA
>OU015745.1:65779054-65828445 GCA_907169655.1 Acomys percivali | reverse complement strand
AGAGAGAGAGAGAGAGAGAGAGAGAGAGAGAGAGAGAGAGAGAGAGAGAACCATGTGTTTATATGTGCCCACAAGAGCCCTGAAGTCCATTGGCAGTAGCAAGCTGCTTAATGTATGGATCCTAAATGTAATTCAGTTCCTCTAGGATGATAGGAATTGAACTAAATACTGAGCCATTTCTTTGTCATAAGAATGATTTCTAAAATTTATCAGTCAATATTAAATACTTATTCTACATTTGTACAATTTTTTGAGGTCACAATTCTTCTCTGTTGTAAAATCATGAGAAAAGCTTTCATATTGAAGCAGTGAAATAAAACTTTTTTATCTATATTCATATTTTGAATTCTAATAGCTACTGTGAAAGAATAATTCTGGTTTTAGTTATTAATCTACTCAATCGCTCCCACATAGATTCCATCAAATTCTATTCACTCATTACAATTTTCATTCACTCTTTAGAGTGAAGAGAAAACATATTCATTTAGATAGATATACATATAATCAGAATATATTTTTTCTGGGGTTGTATAATAAAGAATTGTAAAAAACCTTAAACCTTTAAAATGTGATAAAATTATTAAATATAAAAATAATCCTTATCACTAAAATCCTTTAGTTTGCTGGAACAGAAAATTATGTATAATTGTTGTCCTTTACAATGACATATTCTGACCCCAACACCAGTCTAGTATGTACACATGGATTCAGTCATATAAAGCATGCATCCTCCTTTAGCTTTATCATCTGCAGTTGTGCATATCCTGATTACTTTAACAAACAAAATGATGGTATCACAATTATAAGATTGGAAGTTAATGATCCTAGAAGGAAGAAATATTTATTTTAATGTCATTTGTAATAATTTATCTCTTTTGAAACACATATACACACACATTTATTTTTTATGTTGCTTATTAATGTGATTTTAAAAATCCATTATAAATACAATGTACCATAATAGATTTTGAAGAAACAATATCTTAGTATGTAGCCCAGGCTAATCTTGATCTCATAAATCAACTTCAGTATCATCATTGTTGAGTTTACAGATAATTACTGTTATTCTGAATCTGTAAAATTAAAGATACATTAATTAATAACAATATATGCATCATCACGGTGGCACATATCTGTAATCTCAGCACTTGGAGAGGCAGAGGCAGATGGATTTTTGTTATTTTAAGGCTATCCTGGTCTACAAAATGAGGGCTTGGCAACAAAAGTTGCATAGAGAAGCATTGTCTCAAAAGCCAAAAATAAATAAATAATATATGAACAAATAAGTAAATGAAATGTTTTTAAAATATTGTGTGTTTGTATCTCTGGCATTATATAAGATTGAGCTCTGTGGTCTGTTCTCCTGAGAAAAGTAAACTTTACCCTTTCCGTTTTTTCTGTTGAAGAAGTTATGTGTTGTTTGATATAAATTCTTATTTCATCACTTTCAAATGAAAATCATTGCATTTTCATTCTTCTTAATAATATTCTATTTCACTTTGTGAAAACAAGCTTTTCTGACTTGTTCTGTAGGCTTGAGGTTGCAAATGATGAATCTGTATTTAAGTAGACAACAGAAACATTTTAAACACAATACTAAAACTTCAAAAGTACATGGCTGCAAGTATTTTCAAACAATCTAATAAATATTTATTTTGAAAACATAGATTTCATGTTTTAGCATCAAACAATACAAATGTAAAACAGTGTAAAAATGAATATTATTTTACCAGGCAAAATGGGCTTATAGAATCCAAATGTTTCCCTTCTTCAGTCAGACTGAAAAGATTTTCAAAGTGATGATTGTGGCTGTTTCTGGTCATTTATGAAAATTGACAGATGGCATAACAGAACTATTTAAAGCCATCTATCCATCTGCCCTGTCAGTTATGATGGATCCAGGATTTATGTCAAATTCATTGATCATAGTATTATGCTATTGCAGTACAATCGAGAGTTTGATTCACATATGTATCAGATTGCTTGATGTAATTATGTGGCAATAACCCCAGGCAGTAATCAGCATAACAGATGGAAGCTTCAAAAACTGAACAAACTATAGATATAATTACGTATCGTACCTCACTTAGGAAAGCATAAACATAATGCAGTCACTGAATTGGCTCTGCACATAATCTAGTGGACTTTTAACACTCCATTAATTTGTTTGCAGTTAACATTTTCATGTACAATATGTGACTATTTTTATGTATATTTATAATGAGCATATTTTAATAAGCATGTATGTACATGGATATGTAATATAGTTTACATACCCCTATCTAGCACTTTAAATACATTTATAATACCCATTTAATACACATATATAAGATATTATATAAGATATACATGTATAAACATATAAAGCATGTGTATAAATACATATAAAGCATAGAATACATTTTAAATATCATTATCTTTTTTGAGATAAACTTATTGGCATGGAACAATAATAAGAATAGACTGGTTGATTTCTTTCAGCAGGCATTTTGTAATGGCACTTTTACATGGTTTCTACAGATTGAAGTTAGTTTTTCCTGTTTTGGGGGCAAGTACTTTTAAAACTGTGCTGTTCCTTATTCAGTGCAAATAATTCTTTTTTTTCCATTTTTATTATGTTTCGGTTTTAACTTATGCATTTATATTATTAAAAATAAATAAAAAACTACATACAGCAGGAAGAACTCTGAGACAATCAGGAATTATATAAATGTTACATTGATAGTGATTTAGCTATTTGTGTTTGGCAAACATGGAGTAAACCTCTCTCCTATCTTGTTGTGTCTGAAATTTAGAATGAAAATCAATATCTATTATATTTCATCTCTATGAACTTAAACATCTATCTAGGTCTAAAAACATCTTAACCTCTAACTGACTAAGCTTAATTGTAAAACTAAACTATTTAGTCTTTAACACCATCAGAAACTTTGAAAGGAATAAAACTTAATCATGTGAGTGAATGGGAAGTGCAGGTTAGCAGCTTCCAAAATGAGAAAATGTCTGAGACAATTTACTGCCTGAACAGACATCTAAAACTCTCTATAATGTTGGAGCATCATCTTCAACCTTCTAGACCAATGTATCTGACAGACATATTTGCAAGACAGGAACTATTGAGGCCTTAATTATCCTGTCTTGGCAGAGTTTGGCTGTCAACTCAGCATGCATCCAAGATTTCCCATTTTTAGGCAGAATCCTGTCTGTGGCAGAAATGAGGACATTTTGCCCAGTGGCTTGTTTGCCACATTTGAACCCAGCTCCATGAGGAGGTTCTTTGATGTGCATCATCTTCTCATGTAGGCTGAGTGTTGCCAGGAGTTAACTTGTCGTGTTGTCAAATAATTTTTATTCAAGTAAATTTGTACAAATGCTTAGTGAGCAATATCAGGAAATAATATACCTTGGAAAAGATAAAGTAAAATTTTATGTTGATTTTTAAATTAAGATGGTAAGAATGATTTACCAGGTCTTGAGTTTAGCTCCTAGCATCTACATGAGAGCTATCTATACCAAGAACTCTATGTTTACTAGGTGCCATCCTCTGGTCTCTGCAGGCATATATGTGGTGCAATAGCATGCATCCCAAACTCACACATTTGAAAAATGAGTTTATTCTGCAGGAATACTTTCTGTTGTAAAAAATATCTTAAAATAATTGATAATAATGTAAAAGGAATATAAAAAATGATTAACTCAAGTTCAAGTAAGATCTATATCTAGATTAAAGTTAAAAATCAATGAGCAGACAGACCTTAACTAAAAATTGGAATTATGGCACCATTTAAAACAATTAACTAGAAATGCTAAGGACTGATGGGAGTCCTAAGTCAAGCTTAGAGTGACTTAAAATTATAACAAATAAAACCTGTGGAATATTGATCACAGTTAAAGAAAAATGTAGTGTAAAAAAGACGCTCCTGATACAGAGGAGCAAAGAAAAAGATTATTAAGAAAATCAAGATAAATCCTAGAAAATCTTCGATGACAATAGCTCACACACTAATGTTTTCCAAAACTGAAAAAGAAGCAGTACCAAATTTAAGTAGATTAAATAAGTGTGGTACTGATCATCATATATTAATTTTGGAAATCATGTTAGTAATTTCCTATAAAGTAAGAAAAGTACATTAGCCATATGTTCTGATTTAAAAAGCAAATTAAAATATCAGCTATTGATCAGAAACTAATTATTTACCAAACATCTTGATTGAGAACAGAATATCAGTCTTTCATGATAATAGTAAGATCAGAGGTGTGATGGGTGTACCTTGAGTAACGAATTAAAATCTTCTACTTTACTGTGAAGTCTTTTCTCTTTTATGGAATTACTGTCAGCGCAAGTCAGTGAGTCTGATCTCTTAGGTTCATTTGCTGCTGTTAGCGATTTCTATCTTTAATGTGATGATTTTTTGTTTATCTTATTACATTTTATTTTGTTATATTTCAAAAAAATGAATGAATGAAGAAATAAAAAAAATCTAGCCACTAGAGTAAAATGTCTTTATATATACTGGGAGAAGGAAAATCAGGTTTCTAAAATTGTGACAGTGGATATATCAACCATTCTAAGACAGGCCTCATGTTCAGGAGCCATTGACAAAAACATAATTGACTCCAAATTTTCCTTTATACTTTTATTTGGTTATGGTTTGGTGGGGTTTGTTTGTAGTGGTGGTGTTATTGATGGTGATGATGGATTTTATTGTTATTGTTGTTGTTCTTTTCTTTTTATTTTCAGGTTTTTTTTTAAAACTTTGTTTACTTTTTTTTAAAGGTTTTGCAATTGCATTAGATTTTAGATAGTTTTCCTTTGTGAAATAATAAGGTTGGGTGTGTGCAGTGTTTGAGAATATTTGGAAGGACATAAGGAAAGAGAAGAATATGATTAAAATATATTTAATTTTAAAAATTGTTCCAAATACTGAAAAACAAATAGGAGAGGAAAACAATGTGAAAAACTTTATAAGCTTTTTATATTTTTCTCATTTTATATGTATATGTGTTTTACTTTCATGTGTGTATTTGTTTATACCAGATGAATGTCTCATACTCTTGGAAGTAGTGGAATTGAGGATAATTTTTAATCACTAAGAGGATGCTGAGAGTAAAACCTGTTCATTCTGCAAGAACATCAAGTACTCTTAATTGTGAAGTCTTCTCTCTAGCAGTCATGTTTTATATATTTTCAGGTATGTGTGGTATTGATATCCACCTGCCCCTAAATTATCAAACTATATACCATATATTCAAGCTTATAAGATGATTCCCAACTTTTCCAAGGAAAATACAGAGTTTGGAATATGCTGCCATATTAGACTGTGGGAACTGGACAAGGAGTAGCTTCCCTGACCCCCCCTCCCTGTCCTGTGATTATCAACCTGAAGTCAACCTCACTGGGAGCTAGACTGGGCACTCACTTCCCTGATAGCCAAACAAAAGCTCACCATATCAGATTAGGGCCAGCTTCTCCTTCCCCAATTTTGTAACAGACCCACTGTGTAACAGCTACAGCAGATAAAAAAATTAGATAAAAATCCCCCTGAAGACTAGCTTCCTCTATGCCCCTTACCCAATTACGTAATGCCAAGGCTGGGAAAGTCCCATGTAAGGTTTCTGTTTTTATAAACTTTGTTTCTCATGGAGCCAGGGATGCCTGCCTTCCTCAGTCTCTGGACAATGGACAGTCCTTGCTCCAGAGCAATATCAATAAAAAAAATACCCAGTGTAACATTGCATCTGTATGGTCTCTGTTAGTCATTGGAGCTTTCATGACTTGGGCATTTCAAGACTACCACTCTTCCTGTGCACACCCTGTGCCACAGACTCGGGCATGTGTCTATTTGCAGGCAGGGTATAGACAGCCAAGTATTCTATTAAATGGTGGCAGACAGCCAGTGCCAGCATACACTGCCTCTTTAAGACAAGCTCGATACTCAATCTGAGGATACACAACCCTCTGAGTAGAATGGGCAGGTTCTGGTGGAAAGCCAATCTATTCTCATGTTCTCCTCCTCAAGGTACAGGAAGTTGTGTGCCGCTTGCTCCTCCCTGCTTTATACTCCATTCACAGAGTGGGGAATTGGTTGCTGCACCACCCTCCCCCTACTATACGTGCCTGACATGAAGCAAGAATAATTAAGCTGCAGGAAGTACCCAGCATATAAGATGACACCTGACTTTGGTACTGATCTTTTTGGGGGAAGGGGCTTGAAATGTCATCTTACATTCCAGAAAATACAGCTTATAAATTTTGTATTTTTTAATAAATAAAATATACTATGATAAAACATTATAAAATACATATTTGATTAAAATAACAAATAATATTATGATATGTGTAGCATATGATTATGTAATTCTACAATGTCATAGTTGTGAGGACACTACTTATGGGAATCAGTTCAAGAAAAAATGGTGAGAAAATATCAAGAGGGAGATAGAGATGGGGGTGGGGGCAGATGACTAAGATAAAAAGCCAGAAGGATGAAGACATTTGTGGTTTCAATGTTAGCAGCTGCTACACTCATTTGTTTGAATGCTTGGTTTCCAGTTAGAGGAACTATTTGGGAATTATTATGAAGGGTGGCCTTGTTGGAGGAGGTGTGTCATTAAGGATCGTTTTGAATTTTCAATATCCCATATCAGGCTAAGTCTCTCTCTCTCTGCTGTCTGCCTGCAGATCAAGTTATAAAGTTTTCTGCTAATACTCCAGTTTTGTTCCTATCTGCTTCCTGCTATGATGATCATGGGCAAACCTATAAACTAAAACTCTGAGCAAGTTAAATACTTTACTTCATAAGAGCCTTCTTTGTCATTTTGTCTCTTCATAGCAATAGAAGTCAAGAAGAAAGAATGGGATTTACATGGGTCAGACAAAATTTAATTATCATCAATTTAATATTTTTTAAAATATCATGTATTTTAGAAACCCATTGTCACTATGTAGAAGAAATTTAAATTAAATATTTATGAAAATATATTGATAAATGATTCACTATTGTCAGATCCTACAAATGGACGTAATTTAATTTAAATAAATTTATAATTATTTACATTGTGAGAAAAAGTAGACGGTGGATGGTAATGAATACAATCTGTAGTCCTGTAGTGCTGTGAATTTCTCATTATAATATTACATTACTGACAGTGGACTGCTAGAATTATCAGAGAATTATTATTTTAAGAAGAGATGGCTTTTTTCGGTTTATTATTAATTCTGATAAATTTTAATCCATTATTTAATTAGCAAATATCAGAAAATAATTTTACTAGTAAAATTGGAGTGTTAGAAATTGTTATTTATCTATATTGTACCTTTTGTTTGATACAGGATTTCAGGTATACCAAGCTGGCGATATGTTGGGTTAGATCTACAAACACCTCGACCTTCTGCTCTTTCCAGCTCTGGGATTATGGGTTGTAGCCAACCATGACTCTATGGTGATAAGGATGGGATCAAGGAGAAGCACTCTACCAGCTGAGCTACATCTTCAGTCCATGCCATAATATTTAAACAAAACTACGATGTGTACAACCCTTTCTGTGAACTGATTTTTAAATTTATTTATTTATTTATTTATTTATTTATTTATTTATTTATTTATTTTACATCCTGATTGCAGAACCCACTCTCCTCCCATTCTCCTCTCCCCCCACCCCTTCACACACACCTTTCCCCATGCTACCCTCTCATTCTCAGAGGGAGAGAAGGGGGAGAGTCTGTTCCAGAATTAGGTGCCTCATCTCCCACTGAGCCCAACAAGGCAGCCAAGTTAGGAGGATGGGACCCAAAGGGGGTCCTCAGCCCTCACTGTAGTTGTTGGGGGATTCATATGAAGACCAAGTTGTGCAACTGCTACATATGTGAAGGGGGGCTGAGCTGAGTCCATGCATGCTCTTTTGTTGATGGTTCAGTCTCTGTGAGCCCCCATGGGCCTAGAATAGCTGTAGGTTTCCTTGTGGAGTTCTTAACTCCCCTGGCTCCCTCAATGGTTCTCCCAACTCTTCCATGTGACTTCCAAGCTGTCTAATGTGCTGCTGTTTGTCTCTATGTCTGTTTCTGAGTGAAGTCCTCTCAGAGGACAGTTATTCTAGGTTTGTGCCTACAAGCATATTAAAGTATCATTAATATTGTCAGGGTTTGGATCTCTCCCACATTATGCGTCTTAGGTATGGCCAGACTTTGGTTGGCTATTCCCTCAAACTTTGTTTCATCTATGTCCTTATAAATCTTTTAGACAGGACAATCTTTGGGTCGATGGTTTTGTGGGTGGATTGGTGTCTACCTCTCCCTCACTGGAAGTCCTGCTTGTCTACAGGAAGTAGCTACCTCAGGCTCCATATTCCCCATTGCTAGGAGTGACCCCCATACGCTTGCTGGTGCCTCCCCTAACATAGGTCTTTGGTAAATTTCAGAGATGCCCCAACCTCTTATTTCTGCTCTTTCAGCCCCTTTTTCCACACTCTTAGTCTCCATCCCTGCTCCCCTCTCCATGCTGTCTCCTACCCAGTTCCCTTCGTCTATACACCTCCTATGTCTGCATTTTTTTTTTTCTTTCTGAGGAAGATTTAAGCCTTCTTCCTTTGGTGCTGCTTTTAACTTAGCTTCTTTAAGTCTGTGGGTTGTAGCATGGTTATCTTGTACTTTATGGCTAATATCCACTTATTAGTGAGTACATACCATGCTTGTCTGTGTTACCTTACTCAGGATAATATTTTCTAGTTACATCCATTTTCCTGCAATTTGAATGATGTCCTTGTTTTAATGGCTGAGTATTTTCCATTGTGTAAATGTACCAAAGTTTCTTTATGCACTCATTGGTTGAGGGACATCTAGGTTCTTTCAAAAATTTGACTATTACAAACAAAGCTGCTATGAGTTAGCTGAGCAAGTGTCTTTTTTTTATTAATTTATTCTTGTTACATCTCAATGGTTATCCCATCCCTTGTATCCTCCCATTCTTCCCTCCCTCCCATTTTCCCATTATTCCCCTCCCCTGTGACTGTTCCTGAGGGGGATTACCTCCCCCCTGTATATGCTCATAGGGTATCAAGTCTCTTCTGGTAACCTGCTGTCCTTCCTCTGAAAGCCACCAGGCCTCCCCCTCCAGGGGACATGCAGCCAAGGACAATACAGGTGGTAAATTTTAAACCCCTACCCAGATCTAGCCAATGGTCAGAACAGTCTCCACACTTGAGTGGAGAGTGGGATATTACTTTCTCAAGAGCAAGTGACTTTATGGTATGGTGGAACATCTTTCAGGTATATGTCTAAGAGTGGTATAGCTGGATTTTGAGGTAAAACTATTCCCAGTTTTCTGAGAAACTGACAGATTGATTTCCACCGTGCTTGTACAAGTTTGCATTCCCACCAGCAATGGAGTAGTGTTCCATTTTCTCTACAACCTTGCCAGCATGTGTTGTCATTTAAGATTTTTATCATACCCATCTTGACAGGGTAAGACGGAATCTTGAGGTTGTCTTTATTTGCATTTCCATGATGACTAAAAACATTGAAATTTTCTCAGGTATTGAAGATTCTTCTGTTGAGAATTCTCTGTTTTGCTCTCTACCCCAAATTAAATTTGGTTTATTGGTGTCTAATTTCAGTGATTTACCTTAAGAACTACTGACACTTGATGCTTTAAACATGTAAATCTGGAGTTACAAATGGCTTTATACTCTTTAGAAAGTTATATTCAGAACCTTTTGTGCTGTAGGGTTCAAACTTGGATTTTGTTTAATACATTGGCCATAAATATGTTTCCTGAAGTTGTAAACTCACAAAAGTCAATGTGGATCTCAGATTACACCAGATAAGTTTTCATTACCGCAAGAGTAACTTATAGATGTGTGGAGGAAAAATCATCTAAAGCAATTAATTTAAACCAAGAGAAAGTGTGCCACAAGAAGTTTTCCTATTTGTCACAAGTACCTAGATGACTGCCATGATTTACTAGACTAAAATGTTTACCAAATTTGTCTCTTTTAATTATTTAATGACTGTTACAAACCAAAGTAGTTCATTAGTCATCTTTCAAAAAATAAATATATAACCTAAAAATTAAGTAAAAATATAACTATCAGATAGTCTGCAATTAAATACAATGAGTATTTCATTTAGAGGGGAAATAATTATAATATAAATGAGACAAAATATCAGAATGCATAATAAATTCTATACAACAAAAATATTGTAATTTAAGATTTTTGAAAAGACGTTAGATCTACATTAAAGATTGTGCATAGTTTATCAACTGGAATTTAAAGAGTTTGTAAAGAGATAGAATATGCTGATACAAAGCAAAATTATCTTGGGCTATAATAAGTCTTTTAATACCTGCAGCCATTCATTGCTCACCTCCCTGTTTGATCTAATTTCTTCATTTTTGGCTGATTGATCAATATCTTTGGAATACTTTATAAGAATTTCTGCTTCAAACAACCCCAAATCTAAATTTATATCATACAGTAAATAAAGATATAGCCTCACATTGTTACAACTCACCCAATGTAAAGACCACCAACTTGATGACCATCAATGTGCCTTGATTTATCACTTTCACTTTTCTATGCCTGTAAATTCATCATCATGAGATTGTTACCTAGTTGTAATATGATATTTTGGGAAACCACTTATAGTTGGCTCTTGAATAAACTTTCTTTTATTACTTTTCAATTGAATGGTTTGTGTTTTCATCAATAATGTAAATGCATGCTATCTGTATATATATTATATGGTTATTATATGATATTTGCAAACTTCCTCTTATCCTACAGAGATGAAATAGAGTTACCAGTTTGGAGAATCAAACAAACATGTAGTAATGGTTCCAAATTATTAGGTTAAAAAATAATCTGTATCTGTTTTTAAACTCTTTGTGGGATGGGATTTCTTTTCTCTAATTAGGATATTACTCACACATCCTTCGAGGCCTTGAGTTTTGTGCAATTTGAGAAGAATAGATCTTTTCCATCCTTTTACTCACAGATATCCAGTCTGACAAACACCATTTGTTGAAAAAGCTTTTTCTCCAGTGTGTATTTATGGCTTCTTAAAAAAAATCAAGTAAACATATTTTGTGGATGTATGTATATGTCTTCAATTTCATTGATCAGTGTGTCTGTTTTTATGCCAATACCATGTGGTTTTTATTACTATAGTTCTGTAGTACAACTTGAACTGGAGATGGTGAGAGCCTTAGCAGTTTTTTGGTTGCTTGTGATTGTTTTATCTATCCTGAGTTGTTTGTTTTTCCATATGATATTGAGAGTTGTTCTTTCAAGTATCTGTAATGTATTTTGTTGGAATTTTAATGGAAATTGTGTTGAATCTGAAGATTGCTTTTTCTAAGATGGCCATTTTTACTATGCTAAACCATCCAGTCCTTAAGCATGTGAGACCATTCCATTTCCTTACAACTTCTCCAACTTTATTTTCTTTTAAGACTTAAAGTTTTTATCATACAGTTTTTTCTCAATGTTACCCAAAATATATTTCATATTATTTGTGACTATTGTAGAAGGTTTTGTTTACTTATCTCTTTCTCAGTTAATTTAATCATTTGAATAAAGGAGAAATATTAATTTTTAGTTAGTCTCATATGTAGTCACTTTGCTGAAACTATTTATTATCTGTAGAATTTACCTAGTGGCCATTTTGGGTCATTCATATAGTCTATCGTAGTGGATATAAATAACTATCTTTTACTTTTCCTTTCCAATTTTTATCTTCTTGTATTATTTTGTTGTTTTATTGTTCTAGATAAGACTTCAAGTTCTATAATGATTAGCTATGGAATGTGGAGAACCTTATCTTTTCCAAGATTTTAGTGAAATTATTCGTTGAGCTTCTCTCCAGGTAATTTTATGTTAGCTATAGAATGCTATAAAATGCCTTTTATTGTCTTTATATATGTCCCTCTATACCTTTTTTCTCCAGGACTTCTATCATGAAGTCATGTTGGATTTTGTCAAAGGCCTTTTCTGAATCGAATGATATGATCCCTTTATTTCTTCTTAATTTATTTATATATGGAGATTACATTTGTAATGTTCAAAAACTAATAAATTGTCTTAGTTTCAAAAGTAAATAAAAATTTAAAAATTTAAACATAAAAATAATAACAAGAATAAAATAGTATTGACCTTGACAAGTGTGGAGAAATTAGGATTAAATTATGGCCCCTCAATCTCTTAGATTTTCATGATTACCTCCTTCATGTAATTTTTTATGTCTGTGTCTGCTGTTGTTTATCCCCTGCCATTTTTGACTTTATGTCTTCATTGGTTCTGTTGCCTGTAAAATTCTTATATTAGTAAGAGTACACATTTTATTTCTTTTTGTCACTGATACGGAAGACAATTGTGTAATGCTGAAAATCTATTCAATCAAACCTGGGATAAGACATTATGTTGAAGGACTCAAAACTAAACCAAAGCAAAGAAAACATAATAATACAAAGTATCTTGGTATAAATCTAACCAAGAAAGTGAAAGTTTTGTATGAAAAAAAAACTTCAAACCTCTGAAGAAAGAATTTGAAAAATATTTCAGAAGATGGAAAGATCCCCCATGCTCATGAATCAGGAGAATCAACATAGTAAAAATGGTCATCTTACCAGAAGCAATCTACAGATTCAAGACAATTCCCATCAAAATACCCACACAGTTATTTACTGACCTTGAAAGATCAATTCTCAACTTCATGTGGAAAACAGAAACCCAGAATTGCTAAAATGATCCTGTACAATGAAAGATCTCGGGGAATCTCCATCCTGGATCTCAAGCTACACTATAGAGCAGCAGTAATAAAAACAGCACGGTGCCAACATAGAAATAGGCTGGCTGATCAACGGAATTGAATCAAATCCCAGAAATAAACCCACATACCTATGGACACTTGATTTTTGACAAAGAACACAAATCCATACAATGGAAAAAATGATAGCATCTGCAACTAACGGTGCTGGTCTAACTGGATGTCTACATGTAGAAAAAATGAAAATAGATCCATATCTATTATGCTGAACAAAACTGAAGTCCAAATGAATTAAAGACCCCAATATAAAACCAGACACACTAAATTTGTTAGAAGAAAATGTGGGGAAGAGTCTTGAGCTCATTGGTACAGCAGACAACTTCAGGAACAGAACACCAAAAGCACAGGCCTTAAGGTCAACAATTAATAAATGGGACCTTATGAAACCAAAAAGCTTCAGTAAGGCAGAGGACACTGTCAGAAGAAGAAAACAACAGCCTACAGACTGGGAAAAGATCTTTACCAACCAGATATAGGACAAAGGGTTAATATCCAAAATATATAAAGAACTCAAGAAATTAAACAGCACAAAATCAAATAATCCAATTTAAAAATGGAGTACAGAGCTAAACAGAGAATTCTCTATAGAGGAAAATCAAATGGTCAAAAAATACTTAATGAAATGATCAATATCCCTACTTATCAGGGAAATGCAACTCAAAACATCTCTGAGATTCTATCTTACATCTATCCAAATGGCTAGGATAAAAACCCAGGTGATAGCACATGCTGGTGAGGATGTGGAGAAAGGGGGACACTCCTCCATTGCTGGTCAGAGTGCAAACTTATACAACCACTTTGGAAATCAATCCGGTCCTTTCTCAGGAAATTGGTAATAACTCTACCTCAGGACCCAGCAATGCCCTTCTTGGAAATATACCTAAATGATGTGATGCTCCACCATACAATAAGGACACTTGCTCAACAATGTTTATGGCAGCTTTATTTGTAAAAGCCAGAATGTGGAAACAACCTAGATGTCCCTCAACTGAAGAATGGATAAAGAAATTGTGGTAAATCTACACAGAGGAATACTATTCCGCTATTAAAAACAAGGAAAACTTGAAATTTACAGGCAAATTAATGAAACTGTAAAATATTATCGTGAGTGAGGTAACCCAGACCCAGAAAGACACGCATAGTATATACTCACTCATAATTGGACGTTAGCCACGTAATACAGAATAACCACACTACAAATCAGAGTCAGAAACATCAACCAAGGGTCATGTATGATGTGGACCTAGACCCACTGCTTGGATGTAGTAGTCCACTCTCCTTGTGGATCCCATATCTGGAGAGTGGGGACTACTACAGGCATGCACTCTGGCCACCGAACTTAGATCATTTCACCCTGGCAAGACAATAATGCAAGGCTACAGAGGAAGAGCTTACAGCTAATACAGATGAGACTTGATAGGCTGAGGTCAGATATTAGGGGAAGAGAGTTCCCCTGTCTGAGTACTAAGGGAGGGAGGGAGAGGAAATGAGGGAAGTAGAGGGATTAGGTGGGAGTGAGGGAGGGGGCTACAATCAGGATGGGAAGAATTTAAACTGCAGAACAAGCACGGAACTTATTTGCTATTTCCACCATATGGGACTAGCTCTGAGACTGGCTGAAACATGAATGTCTAGGTATAGACAATGATTCTTGTTGACTAAAGAACCCCTATGAAATATTATGGCATGAATGAAAAATTTTCCTGCTAGAACCAAGAACAGAAATCTAGCCTTGATTCTTTCATGCAGAACTCACACCTTTTATACACTTATACTTTTATGACTGTATAAGGCTTGTGAGAAATCATATGCATTCAGAACAAAAAAACCAGACACTGACATTGGATCAGACCTGACAGGATGCATTCCCCTCAGCATACTGGACATTGACATCCTATTTGGAGAAAGCGGTTGAAAGAAAGAAGGGGGAAGATAGAACAAAAGGTATATTAGTGATTCTACTCGTCAACTTAATGCCTCAATTTTCACTCACAAGATATTTTTAATTCACTGATATAAAATTTTGTATATAGATGCAAAATAAGTTCTAGATAAAGGGGTATAGAATTCAAATGTAATATTCTTTACACAATATGTATATATTTCTGCTATAATATGCGTTATTGTATCCATATAACTCAATTACAATAAAAGGCTTACTTCCAATGCTCTGGTGTGTTCTGATGCTAATTACTGCTTGTTGTGTCTGTTGCCAACCTGTACCTTTCCTAAAAGCCTAACCTGTTTGACCAATAAAAGGCCAACACACATGGAAAGGGCAAATTGGATAGGCATGGCTAAGGTTCCAGGGTTTGGGGAGAGAGAGAGAGAGAATCTGGGGAGGAAGAGAGACCAGAGGAGAGGAGAGGAAGAAGGAGGCTGAACCATGGGTTACGTGAAGGAGAATCACGTAGCTGGCATGGATGGAAACTTGGTGCAGATTATAATTAGCAAATATTTGGGATTAAGGATGGGAGGTAACTTGATAGAAATTATTAGAAGCACATGACATGGGAGTAGGGCATGTATTGAATACCTGCCCCACTATGGGAAGTCATTTAGGAAATTAATATCTGCCTTGCCCTAGGTTAACTAAGGCAATTTAAAAATACAACTGGTTTTTGTGTCCTGATTGATTGCTAGCAGGTTAAAAATAATAATTATAGGCCTAGTTATAAACATTATTAGGCCATACCAGCAAAATAACTGCAACAACGAAGTCCATGTTGGAATTAGTTTCCATTCCCGTTAGGAGGGGACCCATATAATAAAGACAGAACTGTTCATTGGTTACATCTGTGTTGGGGCCCCAGGTCTAGTCCATGCATGGTCCTTTGTTGGAGCTGCAGAATTCACTGGTACCATTTGGCCCTGGTTAGTTAGCTCCGTTGGTCTTCTTGTGGAGCTCCTGACCCTCTTGAGTCTTTCTATCCTTATCTCTCCTCTTCCACAAGACTCCCTGCACTATACCCAGAGGATGACTGTGGGTCTCTGCATCTCATTCATTCAGCTGCTTGGACGAGCACACCCAGAGAACAGCTATAGTAAGCTCCAGTCTGCAAGCATAGCAGAATATCATTAATAGGGTCAATGGTTGGCTGGCTCACATGGGTTAGGTCTCATGTTGGGCCAAGCATTGGTTGGATATTTTCTCTATTTTTGTCCCTGCATGTCTTATAGGCAGGGTAAATTTTTGGTTGAAATTTTTGTAGGAGGGCTGGTGATTCCCTTCTTCTACTCACTCATTGTTGGTGGGAGTGTAAACTTGTACAAACACTCTGGAATTCAATCTGGTGCTTTTTCAAGAAACTGGGGAAAGCTAAACCTCAAGACCAGATATACCATTCCTGGGCATGTACTCAACAGATTCTCCACCATACAACAAAGGCATTTGCTCAACTGTGTTGACAGCTGCTTAATTTGTAATAGCCAGAAGCGGGAAACAGCCCAGATATACCTAAACCAATGAATAGATAAAGAAACTTTGGTACGTTTCCACAATGGAATACTACTCAGCTATTAAAAACAAGGAAATTGTGCAATTTGCAATCAAATGGTTCGAATTAGAAAAGATCATGCCAAGTGAGAGAGCCCAGACACAGAGAGACACATATGGTATATACTCCTTAATAAGTGTATTTTAGCCATATATTTCAGGATGACCATATTGCAATTCACAGACCTAAAGATGATTAGTAACAAGGAGGATCTAAGGGAAATAATTAAATAAGAATTCCATTTAAATGAATCAATCTCTACGAAGTTATAAGTAATGATATCATCTTTATAATTGGCCAACTAACATACCTGGAAACTGTTCACTATCAACAAAATATTTTCTCAATAAGCATAATAATATACATTGAGTTAAGTCATGCATATTTAGGATTACTGGAAAACACTAAAATGTTTTCATTTACTAGTAAAGAAATTATAGTGCACCCTCTGATGTATTTTAAATCAAATAGAACATTAGAAGGTAAGTATAACTTAAGATCATTATGTAAATACAAATGAAAATGTTTCTATGTCAGAAATAGAAAATAAAACTGTAATGTAATTAGCGAATGTATAAGAATAAAATGATAAATATAAAAATGTTGTATATTCTTTTTTATTTAATCTTTTCCTTTTGAAAAGAGTAATACAATATAACTCAGTATTATATTACTAAATATAATATTTGTAATTTGGCTTTTGTAACATATTTATTTATTTATTTATTTATTTTTATTTTTTTAATAATGTATTCTTCTTACATCTCTATGGTTATCCCATCCCTTGTATTCTCCCATTCCCCGCTCCCTCCCATTTTCCCCTTATTCTCCTCCCCTATGACTGTTCCTGAGAGGGATTACCTCCCCATGTATATGCTCATAGGGTATCAAGTCTCTTCTCGGTGACCTGCTGTCCTTCCTTTGAGTGCCACTAGGTCTCCCCCTCCAGGGGACATAGTCAAATGTGAGGCACCAGAGTACATGGGAAAGTCATATCCCACTCTCCAATCAAGTGTGGAGACTGTCCTGTCCATTGGCTAGATCTGGGTACGGGTTTAAAGTTTACCACCTGTATTGTCCTTGGCTAGGGCCTTAGATTGAGTGGGACCCCTTGGCTCAAATCTGCCTATCATAATGTTCTACTTGTAGGTTTCTAGGACACACTGGATCCTTCTACATTGCTATTTTCACATGGTTCTTTCATCTAGAGTCCCAATAGGATGTCCTCCCCTCTGTCCCAGTTTCCTGGTAAGGGAAGGCTTTCGTGGGACATGCCCATTGGGCTAGTATGCAGATATAAGTGAGTATATACCATTTGAGTCTTTCTGTTTCTGAGTTAACTAGCTCATTATGATCATTTCTAGCTCAGTCCATTTGTCCACAAATTTCGGGAATTCCTTGTTTTTAATACCTGAGTAGTATTCCATAGTGTATATGTACCACAATTTCTTTATCCATTCTTCTACTGAGGGACACTTAGGCTGTTTCCATGATCTGGCTATTATGAATAAGGCTGCTATGAACATGGTTGAGCAAATGTTCTTGTTGTGTGCTGGTGCATCTTCTGGGTATATTCCAAGGAGTGGCATAGCTGGGTCTTGAGGAAGCCCTATTCTCAATTTTCTGAGATAGCACCAGATAGATTTCCAAAGTGGTTGTACTAGTTTGCATTCCCACCAGCAATGTACCAGGGTTCCTCTCTCCCCACATCCTCTCCAGCATGTGGTGTCGCTTGAGTTTTTTATCTTAGCCATTCTGATGGGTGTAAGATGGAATCTCAGAGTTGTTTTGATTTGCATTTCCCTGATGACTAAGGAGGTTGAGCATTTCTTTAATTGTTTCTCAGCCATTTGCTATTCTTCTGTTGAGAATTCTCTGTTTAGTTCCAAGCCCCATTTCTCAATTGGGTTATTTGCTTTGGTGGTATTTAATTTCTTGAGTTCTTTAAATATTTTGGATATTAGACCTTTGTCAGTTGTAGGGTTGGTGAAAATCTTTCCCCAGTCTTTTGTGAAGCAAAAAATATTATCCAGTCATGTTATATATGTGCAATGAAAGCCAAGTGTGACTCAATAGAACTTGTAGAATTATGAATTTGCAACACGTACTCTTAGGTAAGCATAACAGGACATTTCTGTATTCTCTGCTGTTGGTAGGGAGCATTTTGATATCACTGGGTTAAGATAGTGTTTCAAAAGAATAGAAACTTCTAGGACAGCCAAAGCTACACAGAAAATCCTTGTCTTGAAAAACAAAACAAACAAAAAGAATAGAAACTGATCATGGAAAAATTAAGAATGGATAAATAAATATCAATGTGGGATATGTGGAAATTGCTCTCTATTTATAAAATACTGGCACAATAAGCAGAATAGTATAGATGGTGTTAAACCATGAATGCTTAGTTGTGTGTGAGTGTGTGTGTGTGTGTGTGTGTGAGTGTGAGTGTATGTGTACAAAACTATAGTTGTCATGAAATGCCTGGGTAAATTAACAGATTCTAAGTAGCCAGTGTTAGAGCAATTGTTATACTGTTTGCTTTTACATTAGCATATTTATGTATTTTTACATAATATAAAGTAATTGTCACCAAAAGTACTATTTTATTTTGACAAAAAAAAAATCATCCTGATACTATATAACTTATTGCCTGATATCTACCTATGAGTGTTTTAAATTATATGTTTTACCAGCAGCTGGATTGTATTAAGTTCCATTTATTGGTCACTGAGTAAGGGTTTAGACAGTGGAAATTGTAATGGTGAGTCAATTACTCCTGTGCCATCAACACCAGTTGGGATGATAAGCCCCAGACTATATACATGCCTAGCATGAGGCCTTCAGAATGACGTTCTATTTTCACAATCCCATGCTTTTTGCTTCTTTCTCTACAGCGAACTTGGACTCACTCTAGTTGATCTGCATTCTCTTCAACACATGGGGAAATTCCACAAGGACTCACTCTTGGCCTTTTACATTAGGCCAACTCCATGCCCTTTTATAAATCTGGATTCTAAATTTGCTTTATGATAATACAGCTATGCCAGTGGTGTTCTCATTTAGGCCTTTGATGATAAAGGTCACTCATCCTCTCCAAGGAGCTCTTAAAGACTCAATATGCTCTAGAAACCTAGAAATATTTCAGCCATTAATACTAAAATAACCCCTTTAATAAAATACTCTTGGTGTACGAATATTGGGAAGCATTAAAACAAATCTTTGCTAATTGAGCACAGAGTCTCCACTTGAACCCAGTTGCCCTCCTTTTATGGTGTTTGTGTCATTAGAGCTTTTAAAGGAGATATGTTAGGAAGAGAAAAAATATACTTGCAACTAAATCTTATTACAGTTAGTCTTATTTTGCTTTTGTGAATCAGTTCATAAGCCAAAACCACAATGGTACCCAAAGACAACAATGCAGGAGGCTTGGGGGTTATATTGGATTTACATCAGCAGCATTATTTAACAAATGGCTCACATGAGTATGTACATGCATTGTGACCAGAAGGCTCCAGTGTTCTAAAACATCTCTGCTATGTAGAAGGGAAATTAGAAGTCTAAAGACATATTTACCAGTTGTTATCTTTTAAGAAAAAGAGGCACCTTATTTAAATGTGGTTATATAGAAAATAAAATGCTCTAAACAATTGCCCCCCTGCCATTTTCTTCTAATGCACTGCCATTTAAAACATCAAAGGTACTACAAGATGTTTAGAAGTGGCACTGTTGTGTGTTCATCTGACTCAAAGATAATTTGCAAATATATTACCTGAGAATAATCACTAATTCAAAACTTTATATAGACTTAATAAGCATCAAACAAAGCTAAATAAAAGGAAAAACTGTGTTGATATCTCAGTAGTTAGGAGTCCTTGCAGGTCTTTCAGAGGACCTGCATTCAGCTCACAGAAACCACATGGTGGCCCACAACCATCAGTCACTACAGTTCTAGGAGATCTGATGGCTTCTTCTGACTTTGAGGGCCTGAGATTTGCAATTGGTGCACCTATGCAATTCAAACAAAACTCTAGTATACAGAAATGAAATAGTTTATTTTATAAATAATTTATAAAAGTACTAAAATTTTTAAATTAAATGATGTATCTATAAATTATTGCATAATTAAATAAATATATTTACATTTAAAATAAAAATATTAGGACAGAAGTGAAAGGCACAAAATAGGAAAAATTGTGAAACTGATTTAAACATTATTATTTTCATTAATGTAAGACTTGTATGATTTTTAGAAATGGCCACGGATAGCAAATAGATATTGGTCAGATGTTATATTTATGATACTTTTTATTTTCCGGTATGTATTTTTATTTTTAAAACAACATTTTTGTGCTCCATCCAGGTGCACAACCCCATAGTGCACAAGTCCATCTGAGGACAAATTGAGAAGCTATCAGATTTGGTACATCACCTGGGAAATCCTGAGAGAGAGATAAGCATGAGAAGTAGAAGGAAGTTAATAAAAGGCTTTAGGGTCCTGTATAGTGCTCCTCTAGAAGTCTTCAAAAAAATCAGGAAATGACTCTTAATATCTTAGCTGAAATTGTCTCACTAATTAGTATTTCCCAATACCAATTATGATTATAATCCTTTTGGTATTTTATATTTTATTTTTAATATCCATAATGGCCAATGTTTTAAGTGTAGTAATGAAGAGGCCATTTGAATAGAGATTGTAGGCAAGGCATTCCTAGAAGCAATGGTTTTTCCAGAGATAATCCAAAACGAAGGGCCCAGCAGTCTAGAATATACAGAAGGTGTGGCAAGGGCTGGCATTTTACTAAGGAGTTCAAATCAACAAGAATAGGTAAGGTAATCATTTTCCATCCAGAAAGCCCAAGGGGGCCTCCTGTAGGCCTAGATAGCAAATTCTATGCAATCGTTCCCTATCAACATAGGCATCCATAGATCAATTAAAAGATTTAATGCCTGTTGTTAAAGGCAACACTGCTGTAGATAAAATCAAGGACAGAGCAGTTTCAATAAGTAATACAAAAAACAAAAAACAAACCAAAAACAAAAAACAAACAAAAAATAAAACAGAAAGGCCATAAAAGAAATATATTGGCAAACTGTTATAAATGAACAGAGATTTAAGCTAAAAATAAAAGTAAACGTGATTGGGATTGAAAGTTTAGTAGACAGAGGAACATATATAACAATAATTTCAAAAAAGGATCTTGGGATCCAGATTAGCCCCTTCAGGAATGAAATATTAAGCAATTGCAAGATGGGTTGAGTGTATAGGGAAAGAAGGACAAATGGAAAAATTAAAGCCATTTGTGCCTGGTATAGCCATTAACTTATAGAGAAATGATTTGTTATAGCCATTGAAAACATAGATTAACATTCTTCCAACTCAGAATGAAACTATAAAATAAAGAATGCTTCTGAAAAAATATTATTGGTGTTTTCAAGAAAGTCATAGACTGTCCAGGATGTCCATATGTAGGACAGGACTGGTATTGTACTCACAAATGTACCAGCTGCCTTATTTGTAAAAAGGATTAATTAGACATAGAAAAGAAAATGAAAAAGTAGTAATATTTTCAAATAATAATTTATGAATGGCATGCTTCTCTTCACTGGTATGAAATGAAAAATAGGTTTTCTTATACCACATGATTTAAATCCTGTTAGAATGTTAGAGTTTGCCACAATGGTCCAAACCATTTTGGGATCATCTTTTGCCTTTTCTTCTTACTCAAAAAGGGTATTTTTGTTGTTTGGTATGAAATGTTTTAAGTAAACTCAAATGGTTACCACAGTTAGAACTTAGTTTCTAAATATCTAAGAATTTGGAGTAAATTAGAGCTAAGATTTAAAAAATTGGAGTAGGGCACATGCCTTTAATCCCAACAGAGACAGGCAGATCTCTATAAATTAGTACTTTTCTAAATTCTAGAGTTACATTGAAGAGGATGGTGATAGTTCACACCTTTTATCCCAGCACTTGTAAAGTATACACCATTAATATTAACACTCAGAAGCCAGAATCATCCAGATCTCTGAGTTGAACGCCAGCCTGACACAGAAGTAGTTCTAAGTAGAAAAAGAAATAGGTGCAGGTAGAGTGGTCCACAACTTTCATCTCAGGACTTGGGAGGCACACACCTTTGATATCAATCCTTGTGATGTAGAGGCTGGTGAATAAGAATTATAATGATTAAAATTAAAAGATTTTTGCACAAGGCAAGCTGAGATTCAAAGTGAATGTCCTTTGTGATCAAAAAATAAATATACTTAAAGGTATATTTAGTGTTAAAATTCCAAAAAATATAAATTTTCAATAGAAAGATAATATTTTCCTTAGAAAAGATATAACCCATTAAAAATAGAAAACCGCAGAGGTAGGGGTAGGGTAGGGTTTTGTTTTTATCTTTCCAGGAGAATTAAAATGTCTGACAAAGAAATTCAGAGACCAGTGGAGAAATGAAACATTTGAAGACAAAGGACAGATCATCAGGAGAAATGTCACAAGGAAAGGAGTAATTAGCTAAGTAGTATCCCATCTTTTCTCTTTTGCACTCTACAGACATAAGAGGAAAATGGTCCTTCTGTGGTATCAGTTCAATTACAAATCAATGCTGGCTTTGGGGTTGATGTGTGGCTCACTCCGTCTCTAAACACATGCATACTTCTTAAAAGAAAATCCAAATCTATTTCTTATCAGAAGAGACACTTGATATAGGATAGAGAGAAAAGGGGGGATTGTGCTATTGCCCTCAATATCATAATCTCTTGGTTTTCATTGACTCTATAATTTTTATGTCATAAATATATCAAAATCTATAAGATTATTAAGTATATAAACTTTCTGTCATGATACTAGTAGTTAAATAGAGTATTAACTAATTTTGGAAATAAGATTCATCTAACTTCCTGTGCATGTGTCTAGGTTTGAGTCTGAAACAAGTAACTAGGGAAAAAGTTTGGATGTAGTTAATAGATTATGGTCCTCAAACTTTTCTGAGATCTGTTGAATATGGCATCTAAAACATTTAAGTTTTCTACCATTCCTAACAGTAAGCCTTTAGGTTTTCAGGAAGATAGCAGGGCACCCAGAGATGAATCCACCTGGATTATGTAACACCTATCACTGGAAAAAAATGCTCTATGATTCTTCTGATGTCCGGTTCTGCACAGTGAGCACCTTGGAGTTGACTGTTTCATTCTGCTTAGTCTGGATTGTCAGTGAGCTGTCCATCACCAGCCAAAGACCAGCTTCAGACAACAGACTACTTAAAACATTCAAATTGTTGAGTTTATATGAGACTCTCATGAAAATTTTACAGAACTTTGAACTCAAAAATACTTAATCTGGAGACTGCCAAATCCAACCAATTGGGACATTGTAGAAAGCTTGGCAAAAAAAATCTTGCTTCAATATTGTATATAGTTTTACTGTATTAGAGTTAAAATATTTCCTTTTTATTTAGACAAAGAAGGGAGGTTATAGAAATAACACAATAGCTGGCCCATGGTGATGCACTCCTTTAATCCCAGTACTCGGGAGGCAGAGGCATGTGGATTGTTATAAATTCAAGGCTTGCCTATACTACAAAGTGAGTCTAGGACAGCCAAGGCTACAAAGAGAAGCCCTGTCTCAAAAACCCAACAAAAAAAGGGAAAAAGAAATAACACAATAATGTAGGAAATAAAGGGTAAGTTACTGAATCTACTCTTATAGATCTTTGTTTTTTTATACAATATTAAGATTATATATTGGACCGGGCATGGTGGTGCACGCCTTTAATGCCTGCACTCGGGAGGCAGAGGCAGGTGGATTGCTGTAAGTTCAAAGGCCAGCCTGGTCTACAAAGTGAGTCCAGGACAGTCAAGGCTACAAAGAGAAACTCTGTCTCGAAAAACAAAAAAACAAAAAACAAAACAACAACAACAAAAAGATTATATTTTGGTTACAGCATACTATGTATCAAATCTTTATAAGGTATTGTACCTAAGTAATACTTTAAAATTCAGTGTGTCATTCTAGTCCTTTTTAATGCTACTATCATGAACTATTTAGGATAACTAAGAAATGCAAACTACTAGTCAATCAAATTTGTGGTTTTGTTAAGTACTAGTTTAGTTAATCAAAGGTGGTTTCTAAGTTAATCATTGTGTGTAAAGGTAGAAACAAGCGATTTGGTACACTGTATATAGATAAATGATCTTCAAAACCTAAGAGATCTACATAATATGGTATTTAAAGATTTTTATTTATTTGTAATTTTTTTTGACAAAGAGACATGTCTGCTCTTGGCAGCATAAATTTTTAACTTTGAAGAAGATGGTGAGCATAAAAATTTTTCTTCCTTAAGAGATGGCTTTATATGTGGCAAGCTAGCCACTGAGGAAAAAACATGCCCTTGCTTCTCTACAAACAGATTTCTGCCTAAAATTTACAAACTGGGTGCAGGAAGGTAGACTGACAAGCTTTGCAAAAACAAGGTAGGCAAGTCCTTCATACTCCCTGAAAAGCCTGTCAGATTTTCTGAGCTGGAAGGCGGAAGATTATGCTCCAACTTTATAGAGGTGTCTTGGGTGGCCACTAGAACCTGTCATTTCCATAGTTTTGGAAGCTTCTTGTTCTTTAATTCCCATTTATTCAGATAATATTTATCTTTCTAAGATCTTTGATGTGGATGAAGAATAAAGAGTTACAGTCTCACAGCTAAGCTTAGTTGTTTAGGATTTAAGGAGATGTTTTAGGTCTAAAATGATGCTTTTGATAGTTCATGAGTTTTGTAACAAAGTAATTTAGGTATAGAACTTCTGACTAACTAAGATAGAATAGATAGTAGAATATTTTCTTCCAGCTTTCTAAGTGTGAATTAAACATCATGAATGTATTTTTTACCAGTAGTTCATAGTTTATTGATGCTAAAGGAAAAGTCTTTTATTTAGACAAAACGGTGAATGTGGCAGGATACTTGATCCCATTGTGAACCCCGAGACTGTGAACTGCTTCTTGTTTGGTGTGGTTCAGCCATAACACACACTTTTAATGCAAGAACTTTCTGTTTAATGTAAACAAGTCATTATGTTGTGGTTCATGCAGACCTAGCATGCACCTTTAATCCAAGAGATTTCTGTACACAAGTTACAATAAAGTTAACACTGGGTCAAGAGGCAGAGCAAGAAACCAGCTGTCAAGGAGGAATTCTTGAGTTGAAGGGTATTTAACACAGTGTGGATAAAAAGAAGGGGATTTTGAGCTTTGAGCTTTGAGTTAGCAAGACCTTTGGCTTATAGTTCTCAGGCCTTTTCCTCATGAGCTGCCAGCTGAGCTAGTGAGCTTTTGGGGCTTTTTCCTCTGAGATGTGAGCTGAGTAGGAAGGTCAGATGGATACTTTCCCTGAATCTGAGCTAGACAGTTTTAACCCTAGCATCTGGCTCTTGAGCCTTTATTGGTAAAATCGAATGATTGGAATTTTTATTTTTTTTAAACAACAGCCACTGTTTCATTGTGCATCAATTGTCTTCTTTCACTTATACTTGGTACCCTCTTAGATACGAGATACTCATGGCTCCTGAGGAAAAAGTATCTCAGCAACCCAAACGTTTCTGTTTTTCAAAAGTATCTCCATTTTGTATGTCAACTATTTTATAATGAAGAGCTTTTAACTTATTTGAGTAAATAAGGGTGGTAATGATAGTACTGGATTCTAGGGACACCGACGTACCAAACAGTTTGAGCTTTTGTTGCCTACCAAAGAAGTTAAACTATGGTTAGTTTCCATAAACTCAATGTGTACTTACCTAGTCTATGAGTGCTCAAAATTGAGAATTTAACATTGTGGAGTGTGTGTGTGTGTGTGTGCATTTGATGTTAAAAAATGCCAGAAAGTCTGGAAATGGAAGAATAAATTAGTATATTCTTTCCTTTTAAGGAAAAAAGAGTATATTATGAAAAATCAAAAGAATTCATTTATTTTATTTATTTTATGCTATTAAAAAGGATATAGCAAACATTAGTACCTCACAGCCCTTATCAAACCCCATACTGAAATATTCTATCCCTGTTTCTTTTTACTGTATCATAAAACAATGATTTCATATTCATGACTATTCCCTTGAGGGATAGATGATCATTCAAGGTGCTGATTTTTAAACTAAAATTTTTAAAATACGTATACCTATTGTGGACATTTTCCTCTCTGATTTTTCATAGTGAAGACCATTTTCATTACCATATTTTCCTCCCTGATTATCAAGTCTACGCTGGCTTTTTCATTGAGTATATTTCGTTACTAGACTTCACAATGTATGTCCACTAGAAATTACTAAAATCCCATACAATCGGACACAGAAAGCAGTACAGTCTCCATTCCTATGATCCTCCTACTTCAGTGTCCTTTTTATTATTGCCATATATCACAATGCAAACATTATTAATTTGACTTAAGAACTAAACATAGTAATACAAAATACTCTTTTTGCCTAAAAGTTCTTTATCATATTTGTAGCCTCAATGTAGCAACATATTTGAAACATTATATATGTCCTAGAAAATACATATGCCTTTAACATTGAAAAATTCCTTATCTAAAAAAATCTTTAAACAAACTGATACACAAGAACAAAAGTAAGCTCTTTCATAGTGACATATTTCATGAATTGTGAAAGTTAGCACCATCACTGATACATTAATACCACTATCTATATTTAACAGCAGCTTACATACTTTAGTAAGTTTCTAAGATCTTCTCAGAATATAAAGTCTACTATCACTATAGTTTGTAGTGTGATAGATATTGGAGAAATTGCTTCTTTATTTTTTCATCCAGTGTGAATTGTAATTGAGAAATGTGTTTCCTTGGCTCAAACAAGATTAAGTTAAGGGTATTCAGGGACTCATGCTTTTCTTCCACTTGATTCTTTTGAAATCTTTTCACAGACTATGTTATACCCTATCGAATTTATATTGTAAAAGAAACCAAAAGGTAGTGTTGCTGCACTGAATACTCTAGATAATTATAGCAAATGGAGATATTTGTTTTCCTAACATTATCTATCCATTAAAAATTATACAAGGATGCTATCTAAAAGATCAACAGTACACTATCTTTATTGTGAAGTTACCATCAATAATCCCAGAAATACTGAAGACCACAAATGAAGAGTGAAGCCATGGATCAGTGGTAGAATGACCACTTATCTATTATGTCTGAGGCCCTAAATTCCATCCCTAATGTCTCCTACAAAATCACAATGTAGTCTTTGGAAAGTACTTGAAAGGTGTACTTAATACTATAGTAATAAATTATTAATACTGTAACTTATTAAAACACATTATAAAAAGTCATTAATAATAAACATTTGCTATTGGGAAACAGTAGGCTAAAGAATGTGATTTTATTCAAGGGTGCAGTCATTATTAAGTTGTTCATGTTACAATGTATATCATTTTTCCAGTGCTCGGGGAAAGCACATCTAATTAAACTGTGTGTCATACACAAAATGAAGATATGAAAGTAGCAGGGAGATTTACTAGGACAAGAAGATTTTCAATTGGAATGGGAGGAAGCCCCAAATAGGAAAATGGGGAAGGAGACTAAACATATTTTATGTTGAGTGGAACACATCTGCTAACATAGCCCCTGCACTATGTTTTATGATATGGAATTATTAAAGGTATGGTGCTACTAGGTTATAGGAATTAGTCAGCTTAGTATAGTCTTGAATAGCTCCCAATGCACAAGTGGGCTGTGGCTGGAATGTTTCTGTGGAAAACTGTCTTCGTTTATTTACACTTCTTTTAGTTATTCTTGTTATAAGATTATAAAACACCATGAACAAAGGCAATTTAATATAGATTATTACACATACAGTCCCAGAATACTAAGAATGCACTAAGGCATGGAATGCAGGAAGCAGCAGGCATGGATGCAGAAGCAGGAAGCTGAGAGTCCATGTCCTCAAGAGAAAGCAGGAAGCAGAGAGAACAAAGAGTAAGTAGTGAAACTTTTGGTTATATATTTCCTTCAACAAGGCTTCCAATGGTTTCAACAAAATTGAACCCCATAGGCCTATAGGGAATGAAACTCTTAGGAGGTGTGGCCTTCTTCAAGTAGGCATGATTTTGAAGAAGGAAGTGAGTCATTAGGGGTGGACCTTGAGATTTCAGAAGCTCAAGCCAGGGCTAATAGCTAGCTCTTCCTTGCTCCTGTCAAAGGATACAGACATAGAATTTTCAGCCACTACCCAAAACCATGTCTGCCTACATTCTGCCACACTTCCCTCCATGATGATAATGAGCTACTCTTCTGAATTCTACATCATACACCCATTAAATGATTTTCTTTATAAGAGTTTCCATTCTTGTAGTGTTTCTTCACAGAACCCTAGGACAGTGTTGTATGTTTTAAACCTACCCAAACAAAACCAACAAAAGTAGAAAGGTATTTATATATAGGAGTCTATTGGGGACATTTCTATTTAATGCACAGCAATATCTATCAAAACAAATTAGGTTACACTAAAGTATCAGAAACCATACACTAATTATTATAAAATCAGAATATCAAATAACCATTATGATGCGAGTTTTTCATAGACTACAGGGCAATCTTTCTTTTGAAAAAAATTTTATATTTTTTATTAATTTATTATTGTTACATCTCAATGGTTATCCCATCCCTTGTATCCTCCCATTCTTCCTACCCTCCCATTTTCACTTTTACTCCCCTCCCCTATGACTGTTCCTAAGGGGGATTTCCTCCTCCTGTATATGCTCATAGGGTATCAAGTCTCTTCTCAGTAACCTGCTATCCTTCCTCTGAGTGCCACCAGGTCTCCCCATCCAGGGGATGTGGTCAAATATGAGGCACCAGAGTTCGTGTGAAAGTCATACCCCACTCTCCACTTAACTGTGGAGAATGTTCTGTCCATTGGCTAGATCTGGGTAGGGGTTTAAAGTTTACCGCCTGTATTGTCCTTGGCTATTGCCTTAGTTTGAGCGGGACCCCTGGGCCCAAATCTGCCTATCATAATGTTCTACTTGTAGGTTTCTAGGACCCTCTGGATCTTTCTACTTTGCTATTCTCCCATGCTTCTCTCATCTAGAGTCCCAATAGAGTGTCCTCCCCTCTGTCCCAGTTTCCTGGTAAGTGAAGGCTTTCATGGGACATGCCTCTTGGGCTAGTATGCATATATAAGTGAGTATATACCATTGGAGTCTTTCTGTTTCTGGGTTAACTCGCTCATTAAGATCATTTCTAGCTCAATCCAATTGTCCACAAATTTTGGGAATTTTTATTGAAATAATTTATTTACATTACATGTCAAGTATTATCCCCTCACTGAGAACAATGTCTTCTTACTCTTGAATGTCATCTGTTATGTCATCTTCTCTGTGGCAGTTTTCCATTTTATATGAGCAGCATAATTTAAAAATTCTTTCATACATTAAAAAACCCTTCTGCCATCTTTCTTCACATCTTGATTAACTTGACCTACTTTCTGACAATATTTAACTTCAGAGCTGGAAAGTACACCCTCATGATGCATTAGAGAGCAACTGGAAGTATCTGAGCTATTCCTCTGTAACTCAACATTTGAATTCAAGCAGAAACAGTTGTTCACTTGCTTCAGTCTGGCTCGGACAGTTTATTCTACACTGGCAGATTGTGGTGGTTGGAATTAGACTGTCCTACATACACTAATATGTTTGAATATACAGTTCACAGTTGTTGACGGTTTAGGAAAAGTTTAGAGGTGTAGCCTTGTTGGAGGAGGTGGGACACGGGGGTGCAGGGACTTTACAGACTGAAAAATTACACTTCAGGCTTTATAGTGCTTGCTTTCTCTCTTTCCATCTTGCACATTAGAAGTAAGACTTCAGCTACTGCTATTCACCATGCTGGACTTCCTGCAACTACGTTTCCCACCATGATGATTGTAGATTACCCCTTTAGAACTATAAGAAAGCCTGAAATTAAATATATTGTTAACAAGTTGCTTTGTCATGGTGTTCTGTCACAGAAACCAAACAATAAGTAAACATTCACCTAGTATGAGATGTATATTTAAATTTTTTGACCATTACTCTATTAAAATATCACCCCATAACTTGACTTATGAGTGTAAAATTCTCCCTATTTTTGAGAAGAGAGGCAAAAGGATTTTATTGATCATAAGTATATTTTAAAGAAAATAACACCTTAACCAAGTGCAGGAGCAATCAGTAACTACAGATTTGAATACAATAGTTTCATGGTTCTGAGAGCTTTTTCTTTTTGATGTCTGTCATCTATAACATCCTGCAAAGTGAAAATATTAAATGGAAACTTTACAATTACAGACTCATATGTTTTAAATTGCATGCAATCTTGATTGTTATGATGAAATTTCATACTGTCCCATTCCATCCAGCTTATCCATGCTGTCTACACTACCTGCCACTAATAATTTAACTTTCATGGTTATCAGGTCATCAGTGGTGATTCATAGTCAAGAAATATTAAAATGGCAGCCTAATACAACACTGTAATGTCTCATTCGTTATTTCTCCTCTCTTTAGAATTCAGGCATTGCATAAACTCAAATCATTAAAAGAAGATTAGTGGTGTGTGGCTTTTTCCTTGGAAGACATGAACAATTTCTATCTACTCCATATGGGACAAAAATGACAAACTAAATAATTTTACTTAATTCTAGCTTGTTTGAACAATAAAGTAATTGTTCTTCTTTATAAGCTCATGAGTGAGGTGTTAGTTATAGCAGCATGGGTGCTGAAAGACAACTATATAACCAAGAAACACAATCAATATTGATAAAAGCCATAAAATCTACAAGGTTACAACTTCATTTACAATATGCAGATAGTTCAGTGGGTAGGAGCCCTTCTCCATCAAACAATTGTTTTCTGAAATTATGACATTGAGGAAAATTTGTTGTGAGTCTTGCAATTTTTAGGATTTTCCTGAGCCTCTTAGGTTTGATTGACTACAGGAGTCTTATGAGATACTTTCCTTTCCCAATGAAGGCATGTTTTATTCCATAGTTAATCATCACAACAACAGAGTAGAATCCAAAAACAATTAAATAGTATATTAACTGCACTCACTTAAAGTCATCTGCTTTGAGTCTCACTAACAGATATTGCTTAAATTTAAAATTATCCAAGGTTAAAATTTTAGAAGAGAATTTACATTAAATTTAATTGACTTTTCCATCAACTATAAAACCTTTTCAACAAAATTTTTGTATATTTCCATCAAAATAATATAAATTGTGTTCCTCCAAATCCTTTTATCTTTTATGTCTTACTCATTTATACCAATAATTTTCATAGCCAATTATGTGGGAGACACTAGCATAGATTACTTTTACAGAGACTTGTAATTTGTAGCCTACCGGAGGAGATCGATTAAATGAAATCCTTTTCATTCAATTCTGATATGTTGATACATATAGCTGTATTTGTTTCACATCTTCTCTTCGGATAATTTCATTTCTGAAAGCATGATAATCCTGTTCTTATAATGCTGTTAGTAATATCACACACATGACAGGGACTGAATTATATTTAGTTGATAGATTTTATTTACTACATTTACAGACTTCCTAAAAAACACTGAATTTTGTTAATATAACCTGAACCAAGCATACAGATATATAAACATAAACTCACAAAACCATTCCATTTTTCTATAGGGAAATATATGCATATTAATATGATGATTTATTATGTAAGTTTAGAGAAGAGAGATTCTGAGAGTGTATATGCTATACTCAAGTTTGACTTAGAAGAAACGAAAGTTCAACCTTAGAAAATATTCATGCAAAAAAATAATGTAAGTAATAGAAATTTTAACTTACTCCTGCATTTATTAGAGAAAAATCAAACTATATATATTCATGGTAGAATACATGTATATATATTATAAATAATAATTAAGATAGAATAGAATGAAACAAAATTTCAAAACCCATGTCAATCAGAGTTTAAATATTATGGTGTAATAGATTTACAGATGATCTTCATGTGTTCGAAATAGTTTTCTTAATAATTGTTTTATTTTAGTGAGCATATAATTAACCCATAATAGAAAATGTACCTTTATGTATATTCACAAGGAATTCATTACAACAAACAGAGCATAATATCTCTTTTAATTTATAAAAATATTTTCCCCATATAATTTATTATTGTTTGTTCAAAACAGGGCAAGGAAATACATATTAACTTCTTGATCTAATGGCCCACACAACAGAAATCATTTCCTTATTTGTTTTCTTCTAATTATTTGGGCTCTGTAGTATTAATACAATTAAGTTAATGTAATTGCTTCCTGGTATTTCATTTGTTAAAATAATAGAAAAGAAATGATACAGCACTGTCAATTCCGGCAAAAATAATTTTGTTTGGTGGGACTTCTCATGGAGTGATAAAAATAGCTCTAGTTGTTCAATATTTGAGTTTGAGCTCTGGCTACATATTAAAAGCTGGATGGAGTGGCAAACATCTGTAAGCAAAGAAATCCTATGGATAGGTGAGAGTCACAGGCATCCAGAAGCTTATAGGCTGGCCATGCAGGACAACACAGTACAGCATCAAAATCAAACAGGTAAACACGGGAAGACCATTCCTTAGAAAGGTGGATGATAAGAATAAACTATGAATATTTATTTTCTGATCTACAAATATGATGCATGGCGTGTGTGGATGTGTATGCACATATACACACAGCACTAAACAAAAAAAAAATTATTTCAAAGCTTTAGAGTTTTCTTTTGAGTAAAACATCCATGTTTACATGTATGCCTAGATATAAATTCATGCTTAGAATAACAGTTGAATTCTGCAATATAAATTGCTTCCTTTAGGTGATATGTTATTTGAGATTAACATTAAAATTTTTTGTGTCATGAATAATTTTTCACAATCTCTTAACCCCTACTTTGAATTTTATTGCATATTCAATCTGCTTAATTATATATTTAAGAAAAAATATAAATATATTACTTTTTAATTTAAAAAATTATTATTTTTACAACCAGATCGTAGTCCCCTCTCTCATCTCCTCCTGGTTACCCCACCCCTCCCTCGTTCTCCCCGGCCCTCCCCTAGTCCTCCTCTACCCTTTGACTCCAGCTTATCAAGTCTCAACAGAAAGGTCTGAGTCCTCATCCTCTGTGGCCTGGTAAGGCCACCACACAGCAGGAGTGGGGGTAAGGGATCAACAAGCAGCCAACAGAGTCCATGTCAGACATTGCCCATGCTCCCTGTATTGGGGAATCCACCTGAAGATTACTTTTGGCTATGTCTGAGCTATGGATCTAGGTCTCCATTCATGGTCTTCAGCTGGTGCATCAGTCTCTACAGGACCCCTGGGTTCAGATTGCTTAGCTCCATGTGTAGCTCCTCTCCCCTCCAGGTCCTTCTATCCCTCATCAATTCCATAAGACTTCCTGGGATCCGCCTAAAGTTTTCCTGTGAGTCTGGGTGTTTGCTTTGATCCCCTACTGTGAGGGTGGGGTCATCAAGAGGACATATATAGTAGGCTCCCGTACTCTTCCTTCTCTTAATTTGTTTTTAGTATCTATTCTATATGTCCTTCTGAATGAGAATTTAGCATCCTACCTAAGGTCCCCACTTGCTACGTAGTTTCTTTAGGTCTGAAGTTTGTAGTGTAATTGTCCTGTATTGTATAGTTCACATCCAGTCAGAAGTAAGTATATACCATGTGTGTCTTTCTAGGTCTGGGTTATGTCACCCAGGATGATTGTTTTTAGTACAATCCATATGCCTGCAAATTTCATGATGTTCTTGTATTTAATAGCTGAGTAGTATTCCAGTGTGTAAACGAACCACAGTTCCTTTATGCATTCTTTGCTTGAGGTATATCTAGGTTGTTTCCAGATTCTGGCTATTATAAATAAAGCTGATATGAACATAGTTGAGCAAATGTTCTTTATATATGGTGGCACATCTTTCAGGTATATACCCAAAAGTGGTTTGGCTGTGTGTGGAGGTGGCACTCTTTTTAATTTTCTGAGAAAGTGCCAGATTGATTTCCAAAGTGCTTGTACAAGTGTGTACTCCCATCTGCATTGGAAGGATGTTTCCCTTTCTCTATATCCTCACCAGCATGTGCTGTCATTGAGTTTTTGGTTTTGGACAATCTTATAAGTGTAAGATGGTATCTGAAATTTGTTTTGATTTTCCCGATGACTAAGGATGTTGAACATTTCTTTAAATGTTTCTCATCCAGTGGAGATTGCTCTGTTGAGAACTCTCTATTTATCTCTGTTCCCCATTTTTTTTAAGTAAAACAATCTTAAACAATAAAAGAACTTCTAGAGGTGTCAACATCCTTAAATCCATGTTATGGTACAGAGCAATAGTAACAAAAATTGCATGGTACTGGCATAATAATAGACTGGTTGATCAATGGAATTGAATTGAAAATGCAGAAACAAACCTATATATCTATGGAGAGTTATGCAAAATAGGTAGCATCTTCAACAAACAGTGCTGGTCTAACTGGATTTTTATGTATCATAGAATGAAAATAGATCCATATTTATCACTCTGCACAGAACTCAAGTCCAAGTGGATCAAAGACCTAAAGATAACACCAGATACACTTAATCAATTAGAAGAGAAAGAGCTCATTGCACAGGAGACAGCATCTTGGACAAAACACCAACAGCTCTGGCTCTAAAATGAACAATAATGGTACTTAATAAATGGTACTTCTTGAAACTGAAATGCTTCTGTAAGGCAAAGGGCAGACTACAGATTGGGAAAAGATCTTCACCGATCCTACATCTGACAAAGGCCTAATGTTCAAAATATATAAAGAACTCAAAAAAATTAAATATCAAAAAGAAACCCAAAATAACCAAATTAAAAAATGGGCAACAGAACTGAATATATTATTTTTGTAAATCATTATCATTTGTTTGAAATTAAAGAAGGACATTTTTCCAAAATGCTATTTTTATACTTTCATCTATAGATGTCTCATTTTGCCTTTCCTTTATACTGTGTTTTTCTTTTAAATATTTTCGCTATTTATAGAATGTATGCCGATAATAGTCACCATTACTTTCCTTTAGCCCTCTCCCATATATACTGACTCACATATTTTCACGTCAATCTGTAAACATCCTTGAAATACATAGCAGGATAATTGGAATTTGCAAATAGATAATATATTGAGTATCTGAACTTCTTTCTGAGATTTCAAAATGATCTCATTAATTCATTCAAGCTTTGACTTAAGAAATAAGGCTACCACAAGTCACTGATTAAACAAAAGTGATCATCATAAGGTTATTACTTGTGTTTGAACTGTCTTTATTTTAAGATCATATAGAATGAATGGACTGCACACATTCCAATGTCCAGAAAATGCATTATAGAAGTCACTTGAATTTCTAAAATTATTGGAATAGCTAATAGTTAAGACTTAGCTGGCATCCCATGGTGAAGTACTTTATTTGAGTTGCTGAAGTCCCTTGATATAATAAATTAATGGACATAGTTGGCTCTAGGAATGATATAAAATCTTGAAAATATTATATAAAAATGAATTTGGTTTTCCAAAAATTTGCTTTTTAACTTATGGTATTAGTGAATAAAAAGAATATTCTATTCAATTTTGGAGAACAAAATCACTGGATTCAAAACTTGCAAATTGAAGCATCTGGCTCATCATTTTTAGTTGTGTCGCTGTATGGTCCTGTTTCAGGGAGTTAAGGAAATTCTTTGTAAATTATAGTGACTGGAATAGATTTTATGAATTTACCATTGCTCTGTGTTTCAGAAAGCAGAATAGATCCGTGTTACAGATTTAATGTTATTTATCACAAAAAGGTTCATGCTGCAACCACATACTTTTTAGTCGTCAACCCATTGCAAACAGGGATCTTTTAGAAGATGGTACAATGGAAGGCATGTCACTAAAGGGATTTTATGATCTCTTTTTCTCACTCATTGTCTCATAGCTGCCATTCAGAGTCATCCTCATGAAGTCCTGCCTTCTCAAAGACTGAAAACACCAGCACCCACTGACCATAAATGGAAACCCACCTATGGAAATTAAAAACTTTTATCCTTTTTCAGATGTTTATTTTGTCTGCTTCAGAGATTTAAAGTTTAAAGCAATACTCATAGAGGAATTAGAAATCTGTACTAAAAATAAAACTTAATGTAATATTGACTTTCATTTTTTAGGTATGGCTTTCCATGCAGTTTTTGTGGAATTTTTGCTGAATTTTGTAATTTTGTATATCTTATGTAATAAGATATTAATTGTAACATCCATAAGGAACACAAAATAATCAATATTATCCAAGCATGAGAAATATTAATCTAATTTTAAAAAGATAATTATTTAAATCCACATTTTCAAAAGAAGATATGGAGACACCTAGTCTTGCTGTGTCTTGCTGTACCAGTTGGGTTGCTATCCATGGGAGACCTCTCCTTCTCTGAGGAAAAGGAGATAGGAAAATAGGAGCGAGGATGACAGGTAAGGACTGGGAGGAGAGGAGGGAGGCTAAAATCAGGTTGCAGTATAAATAAATAAATAAATAAGATATGTAAGTAGTCAGTAGGAATGCAGAAGTGTAAAAAAAAAAAAAAAAAGAAAGCACTTGTTGCTAAGCCAGACGATATGATTTCAATTACCAGGATTCACATAAGTGGAATTAAAAAAAATAGGAATTCCCAAACTTGTTATCTCATATCTACACAAATGCTGTGGCACATGTGTACACACATGCAAATGTCTACATATGATAAATAATAACAGATATCATCTTAAAATAATGTTACAAAGTATTGATAGGGATTTAAATTACCTCAAATATTATGAAATGCAATAATAAAGTGTCTTCATAAAATGAGCGTATGATAGTTTAACATCTATATTGAGTGAATATTTGAAAGAATTAAACACACAAAATATGGAAACATATCTCACACTCATGTGCTGATCTAATAGAATTTGTTAAATATTGTTAAAATGTCATGCTATCCAAACTGATTTATGTAGGTAGTGCAATCTAACCCATGTCAATAAGACAATGGTACATTCAAGATAATTTTAAAAATTCGATAATTAATATAGACATTTGATCTGTAGTGAACAAAGTGATTTTAAAAGAAGAAAACATAAGCCATGCACAGAGGCACACACCTTTAATCCCATCACTCAGGAGGCAGAGGCAGTTGCATGGCAGTGAGTTTGAGGCCTGTTTGGTCTATAAAGTGAGTTCAGGACATTCAAGGCTACAAAGAGAAACCCTGTCTTGAAAAACAAAACAAATAGATAACATTTTATATATTATATAACATGACAACACAAAAACACAATCTCACCTCAGAGAAACTAAGAGAGAGGTTTATATAGATGTGTAATCATGGTCTGGGAATACTTTTATACCTTGAGCTAAGTATCAAACTTCAGTATTCCTTATTTGCATAGAGGTGTTTGAGTCATAGAACAAATAAAGTTATAAATCAATTATATTTCAAAGGAACTGGTGGAATCATCAGATAGGTCAGTTACAGAAAAGCAGAGAAGTTAGTGCTAATATCTGCATAGGTTACATGATGATAACCTTAGCTTTTTGGTTGTCCCGAGCTGTTTGTACACTACAAAAGGGTTTATTTTACCTAATAGTCACATAGATATTAGATCACAGATGTGGGAAATATATTTTGTCAAAGCATTATAATAAGGCATCTTTTCTATAGGCATTTACGGTTGTGAACTTCATCCTGAGACCTGAGTTCATTGTATCCTATAGATTTAGGTATGTTGTGTTTTCATTTTCATCTATTTTAAAAGGCTTTAAATTTTCATTGTAATTTCTATCTTGACAAATATTTCATCCAATAATGATTTATTCAATTTCCATGAGTTTGTATACTTTCAGTTTTTTTTTTTATCCATCTCAGCAGGAGATGGCTAATATGAAATGATCTCAACGTTACTATTGTAGCTTGTTGTTTTGTTTTTTCCTCCTTTATAATGTGTTACTTCTTTTTTTTTCTTGCTGACTATTTACTTGCATATTATGCTTTCTGATTTTGTGTTTTTATGGATTTGTTAATATATATGTGATTTGATTGTGTTTTTTGTTCTTTTTTCTTTCTTTTTTATATTTTAAATTTTATTTACATTCCAGGCCAATTGTAGCACCTTCCATCATCTTCTTCTTGTCCCATGCTACCACCTTCTTCACCCCATTCCCCTCCCCTAGTCCTTAGAGAGAGAGAGCACTACTCCCCTACCAATGTATACCAGCCTATCAAATCTCATACCAACTGCCTGCTTCCTCCTTCTCTGTGGCCTGGTAAGGAACTCAACAAACAGGAAGTGATCAAAGAGCAGGCAACAAAGTCCATGACAGGTATAGCCTCTTCTCCCCTTACTAGTGTACCCATTTGGAGACTGATCTTCCTATGGAATACGTCTGAGAAGGGAACCTAGGTCATCTCCATGCATGGCTTCTTTTGGTCCAACAGACTCTGCAGGCTCCTCATTGGGTCCAGATTTGTTGGCTCTCTTGGTCTTCTTGTGGAGCTCCTGTCCCTTCTTGTCCTGTGCTCTGCCTAAATATTGGTTGTGAGACATAGCTTCTGCTTCAATCCCCTGCTGGATGGAGTCTTTATTTTTTTTAATTAATTTATTCTTGTTACATCTCTATGGTTATCCCATCCGATGTATCCTCCCATTCTTTCCTCCCTCCCATTTTCCCCTTATTCCCCTCCCCTATGACTGTTCCTGAGGGGGATTACCTCTCCCTGTATATGCTCATAGGGTATCAAGTTTCTTCTCGGTGACCTGCTGTCCTTCCTCTAAGTGCCACCAGGTCTCCCCTCCAGGGGACATGGTCAAATATGAGGCACCAGAGTACGTGAGAAAGTCATATCCCACTCTCCACTCACGTGTGGAGACTGTTCTGACCATTGGCTAGATCTGAGTAGGGGTTTAAAGTTTACCACCTGTCTTGTCCTTGGCTGGTGCCTTGGCATGTCCCACGAAAGCCTTCACTTACCAGGAAACTGGGACAGATGGGAGGACACCCTATTGGGACTCTAGATGAGAGAATCATGGGAGAATAACAATGTAGAAGGATCCAGTGGGTCCTAGAAACCTACAAGTAGAACATTATGATAGGCAGATTTGGGAGTCTTTATTTTTAACATACCTATCTTGTGGCTTTTTTTTTTTTTAAGAGAAAAGAAAAAAGACATGGTATTTTATGAGTGTCAAGTTGGAGAAGATCTGGCATGAGTTATGGAAAGGGAAACTGTGATCAGAATATATTGCCTGTAACATTATTTTCAATGATAAAATGTATTTCCTTTGGAGAGTTGTGAAATTTTGCTGATTGTCAAAACCAGAGTTGATAACATACCCTGAGATCACTTAAGACTTAAAACTACTATACTATTATATAATCAATCTGTTTGTTCTATCCACCCTTAAGTGAACAACATAATACTCAATCTTACTTTCCTTGAATTTCCTAGGTAATCAACTTTACAATGTAAGCTAACATAAAAATACAGTCTTAAGTTATATACTCTATTATGCCCCATCCTTAGAGTAATGTAGGTGTGTTATACTAATGCTTTGCTACAACACAAAATAAGTGGAAAGTGACCTTATAAATGATCAACCACCATAAATGATGAGAGCAACATACAACACTTAAGAAAAAATGATATTTATAATACTCTGTTACATGGGTCAAATAGAGTTAGTTAGTATCAGTGATATAGTCCACTGTAAAGCTCTGTTAAGTGTTTCTGGGAAGAATCTCTCATTCTTTTCCATCCAGTGACAGAGAGATAAAAGCCTATTTTTATGGACAGTTACACAGACACATACATGTCGACACAGGACAGACAACTCAAACATAGATAAGCACAGAGATAGATGCAAGAGACAGCTTTCAGGAAGCCACAGGCTTAGATTTGCACAGCTAAGCAGGGAGAGTGAAAGACAAAGAGAAAGACAGAGATGTAGAAAATTCAAAGCTGTGTTTACTCTTAATCTAATTATACCAAGGGCAGTGCTTTGATTTCTATCCTTAATGCAATACTGATGCATTATTGATGAGACTGGGTTTATTATTAATGAGCTCAAACCAACTTCAATAAATAACTATTCATAGGGCCAGAGCTAGCCCAAGATAATTATAATTCTATTCCAGTTTTCTGGAATCAGCCAGTCAACCTTGGAGAATGACTAATGCAAGGGTTGCCCCTTTGTGAGTAATTTAATTCAATAAATAAAGTAACTAAAAATGTATTACACATATGTAGGAAGGTATTATGTGGAATTTTCACCACTTCTTCCTCAATGTAATACCATAAGCCAGCATAAACAGACTTATATATGATGTCTCAGTTTTGTTCAATGTTCCCCATTTTGTAGATTAACACCATTTGAAGAAAAAGTAATGAAGACCAAACAAAGCAATGTTCTCGGAGGGCACACTAACCCTGTGTAATCTCTTACCAATATATAGCTCTAGGTACTTTATGGGGTGATAGATGATATTTAAGCCCTAAAACCAAAACAGGAGTTATAATTTATGCTCTGAGACATCCTCTGGTTCATTGGGAAGAAATAATTTCAATTTTACACTCCTCAGTTTCATCACTGATAATATCGCAGTAACAATATTGATCATCTCACAAAACGAATGGGAGAAAACAAGATAAATGATCAATGTAAGGGTGTCTCACCAGATGATCTAATTTCTCAGATGCTAAAATGTATTGCTGGCCATCGTAATAAGAAAGGTTACATTATCCAGGTAACAGAATTAATTGTCTTTGTTTCCTTCAATCTAATATTAGTAAGTTTCTATTTCCTTCTTCCATGGCTCCTGTTTTTCTTAGGCATGCTCTCTCAAGAAGCTTAAACTTGCACAGAATGACCTCTAGAAATAGATCACGTGTTTTTTCTTTGTATTTTGGGACCCATATTTTTCTTCATACTCCTTATGAAATTCAATTTAAAGGAAAACTCACTGACCTCTGCTGTCTCAGTTGTCAAACTTTTATCTATTTCCTCAAGAGAGGTATAAGTCAAAAATAGACAGGTTATCTGTGAATTAGGTATTTTAGCAAAGGATATTTATAGTGCAGGTACAATGAATGAATGGGATTAAAGGTGGAGTGGTAACCCCTGCTTCTCAGGGCACTTTTGATATATAGGTCCATGTACCCTTTGAAAGAATATATCAAGTGTGATTTGACTACTGGGAGTTGTGGAAATACTAAACTGCTCTGAGCATATATCAGCTCCCTCTATAGGATAAATTCTTTTTTTTCTATCTTTTTATTATTATTAATTTATTCTTGTTACATCTCTATGGTTATCCCATCCCTTGTATCCTCCCAGTCTCCCCTCAATCCCATTTTCCCCTTATTCCCCTCCCCTATGACTGTTCCTCAGAGGGATTACCTCCCCCTGTATATGCTCATAGGGTATCAAGTCTCTTCTCGGTGACCTGCTGTCCTTCCTCTGAGAGCCACTAGGTCTCCCTCTCCAGGGGACATAGTCAAATGTGAGGCACCAGAGTACATGAGAAAGTCAAACCCTCTCTCCACTCAAGTGTGGAGACTGTCCTGTCCATGGGCTAGATCAGGGTAGGGGTTGTGGTACATATACACTATGGAATACTACTCAGCTATTAAAAACAAGGAATTCCCGAAATTTGTGGACAAATGGATTGAGCTAGAGATGATCATAATGAGTGAGTTAACCCAGAAGCAGAAAGACTCAAATGGTATATACTCACTTATATCTGCATACTAGCCCAATGGGCATGTCCCACGAAAGCCTTCACTTACCAGGAAACTAGGACAGAGGGGAGGACATCCTATTGGGACTCTAGATGAGAGAACCATGGGAGAATAGCAATGTAGAAGGATCCAGTGGGTCCTAGAAACCTATAAGTAGAACATTATGATAGGTAGATTAGGGTCAAGGGGTCCCGCTCAAACTAAGGCACTAGCCAAGGACAATATAGGATAAATTCTATACCTACCATTTTACATTTTATTTTCAGATTGACATTTTATACATTAGCCATCTATTTGTTCTCATGCTAAGGATATTTTCCAAGGGTAAATGTATTTCTCCTCTCAGTATTGGTGGAGTTATACTGTCTAAGACTGTTGTTAAGAAAAGGAAATGTTCTCACACAAAGATAAATTTTTATATTGAATTTTTGTAAAAAGGATTAGCACAATTTATGTGTAGAGAACAAACATAGACTGCTAAAATTGTGACCAAATGGTTAGCACATGATATAATAGACTAGTTACATCAATATGGCTGTAAACAATTGAATAGTTGTTATCTTCACAAGTTTTCATTTGCAAATGGTCCTACTTTGCTTTTTTTTATGATCAACACCATGATCCAAAGTAATTTGGAGAGGGAAAATTGATTTTCCTTTATGGGCTACAGTTATCTATAGAAGCCAGGATTTCAAGACAAGAACCTAGAGAGAGCAACAGAAACAGAGAGCATGGTGAAATTATGTTTAATTGTAGGTACAGTTTCAGTTACTTTTATTGTAAAACAATTGCCTAAAGATGGTATTATTTACAGTGGTCTGGACCCTACTACATCATTTAGTTATCAAGAAAATGTTCCCACATGCATATACAGAGTCCAGTTTTATTGAGTAAATACTTCAGTTGAGATTTCTTTTTCCAAGTTGTGTCAAGCTGTCTACTGAAAGTAACACACACACACACACACACACACACACACACACACACACATACATACACTCATGCATGCATGCATGCGTATGAACACAGCAGTCACACACACATTTAGTAATGACATTTGTTAGCTTTAAAATATATTTGCATTTTTCATACAAGAAAACATGTTGTTTGCCAAAGATGAGTCACAAGTAGATGTAGAAACATGGAATGTATGGTGGGCTTTGAATAGTGGCTGTATAAGTAGAGAGTAATAAAATTTAAGATAGTGGAAGAAAATCAGAGGTCTCAGTAGCCGAAAGTCTTAGATGCACAGATCCAAGCTTCCCAGGTTGCATTATGAGAATATACATGACTGCTATTCATGATGATATGATGATTTGCAAGAAAGAAAGCAAGGATGATTAAAAAAAAATGAATAAGGGGAGGGGGAAGAATGGAGTGTAAAATCTGTAAAGTTGTCATTTTTCCCATGTAAAGAAAAATATTACATCTTCTTATCCTTCATATTGCTACAATATATGAATGAATTAAAGCTTCTTACTTATATTTTGGTGCAACCATTTTCTTACAAGTAATACATAAACATAGTATGATCAGATTTATATTTGGATTTCCACTGGGATAAGTTCACTCATCTGTGACTTGGGATAATTCAAATTCAACAAGAAAATGACTTCTGAGTAATGCTGTCACTTATAAGTGTCAGCCAGCTGGTTAGTGGTGTTTTTCCTTCTTATGTCAAATAACATGACAGTTCTCTCATGTAACACAGACTAGATTAACACTGGAGAGGATTGACTGAATGGTGACAAAACAGTAGCACAATGGTGACTACCTGTCCTTAATTGAAGTATATTATTTATGTACTTATTTATATTTGTCACAAAATTAAAATATGTGATTTAGACAAGAAGGATAAGATTACAACTCTCAAGTGCTCAGTAGAAGTATGCATGGTGCAATTAATGGGAAATATTTATGAAACCTAATAAAATTATAAAACAAACAATGCTTTGGAAATTTATATCAGTATACCAAAAAGAGTGTTTCTTCCAAGTTTTTAATTAATATATAATTTAACTTAAAGACATATTCTGGGACCTGGGAGTAAAGCTAGTGGGAATACATACAATAGATATCCCCTGCATTTAAGGACCTGATAATGAATTGGCTAAAGTGCATTAAATTGTTTTAAAATGCAGGCTCCTTGGGGACTCTTTAATTGTGTAGTTTGTAGATGGATATTTCCTGAGTACTTAGGTAAATGGCTGATACACAACTAGCTCTTAATAGATTGTTGTTGGGATTTGAAATTGGGCTAACAGGAAGAGAGTGCCATGATTATAATGCTTCTGAAGAAAATAGCCCAAATGGAATGAAGAGATCTGATGAAGATCATGAGAAAGACAATGTGAGTTAAGTCTAAGAATGCATATAAGTGGAGATCAAAGGATCCTTCCTAAGCCAGCATCTGTGTCAATGTAACCATCAAATATTTTCTATGGGTGATAATGCTATACTGAAATGAAGAATTGTTTTGAAATATAAGGGGAAACACTGTATTAATGTCAAGTTGAGGTGAACAAGACTAGGTTGCTAAAACAGAATATATTCTTTAGTCTCTAGGCAATCAGAACCCCCCTAATACCTTGCAGTGAAGCAGAAAACAAATTTGGGAATCTCAGCATCACATGCAGATGATATAGGCTTGCTGACTCCACTCCAGACTGCTAATAGAAGGCAGGCTGGGTGCTGGGATACACAGATGAGTGTCTTGATGCCATTTAAAAAGTCTGCATCAATTTCATTTGAGAAGCTTCAGATATCTGTGTACTTCTCAATTAAATCAAGGGTGTCGCACCGCTAATTCTGGAACCAGGCAGGGATCAAGTTGAAGTGGTGGCAGCTAATTGTTATCGATTGGTGTGTAACAGCATTAGTGAATTCCAGAGAGTCTGGCTATTAGTGGGGTATAAAATGAGCCAGTGACAACTGCAATTGGTTTTAGATAAAAAGGAATAAAAATGCAGAGACAGCTGAAGAGATTTAAGATGCTTAAGAGAGCTGGAGCTCTTCCTGTGATTAAGTTTAACTACTCCCAGAGAAGGAGAAGAGAGATAGATGAATACATCTGAAGGAAAATGTGATGAAAACTTGAAAAGTGTCCAAGTAATACTCAGAGTTCTTGCTTCCTAATGATAGACATAGTCTATAGCTAAAACCTACACAAATGTGCCTGTACCCATGGTATGTTATCTATTCAGAATATTATATGTGATTGGTGGAGTAACATGCAATATCTAATTTGTTTTCAGCTTGAATTAATTCAAACATATAAAGTCTAGTATCTGTGGGCAATACTTTTGGTATATTACAATACAAAAGAAATCCAACTGTTTCTTAATCAAGTTAAGTGGCACTTCAAAATGCTTCCCAGAGATAACTGCATCAGTGTAGATCATGTAGAACAGAAACTGATAAGCTAAAATTCTAGTCATAATCATAAAATTGAGGTTTTAAAGGCATACATTTTATTCTTTATGCATTGCCAAATATGCATGTGCATCATGTGTATGCAGTGCCCATGCAGAACTGAGAAAGCATTTCCACAGATTCCTCATACTTAGAGTGTTTATGAACTGTCATATGACTGATGGAGACAGTCTAGTTCTTCTGCCGGAATAGATGAAATTTTGAACTGATGACCCATCACCCCCATCTCTCTCCCACCATTGGCATTTGGTAGCAAAACTTATGTTTGTTGATTATGGTGAACTCCTCACATCAGTTTCATCATGGAACCTATACCAAAGGGTAGCTCTGTCTTAAATATTGCTGGTTGTCCTTATAGCGAAAAGGGAGTCTTGTAAAGCTGTATGCTCCATTAGCCATTAGGATTTCTCAATATTACTTGTAACATACCATTTTTTTGCTTATATGAATTTTTTATATTTTATAAGCACACACACAAACAGACACAAACATAAAAATATATTTTCTTCCTTTACAGAATCATACGGCAACTCCAGACTTACACATAAGAAGGCTGTATGCATATTCTTCTTCAGACAACCAAATACTATACACAGTCACACAGTTCATTATGTTCGACTAAAAGAAGCAACATATCTGTTAAATTGACTAATATTTTCTAATGTATACTAATATTTTTATTACAAAATTCTATTGCATTCACTGAGTCCTGATTGAAGCATAATGTGAGATCATAGATTATAGCTACAGATGTTACAGGGAGACATGTAATAATAACTCTGGCTGAACCTTTCAGCAGTCTGAACAAGCCTGTGTCTCGTTTGTTTTTGTTTTGTTGTTGTTTTTATTTTATTTAACTTTATGTTTTTAGGATCAGCATCAACTCAGAGAGAATCCTCAAAGCTCAAATAAAAATGAGCCAGTGTTTACATCAAATTGTATAACATAGCCAACAATCTAAACAAATAGCATAAGATACAGATACTGTATATATTAGGTACATATACTACATATATTGTGATTGTCCTGAACATTTAGCTGTTTATGGATGATGTTTTGAGCTTAGTTTGTCTTGATGTTTTACAGGATGTTTTAGAAGTGACTAAGTGGCTTGAATGCTTTTATCAGATAAAAGCTTTTATTCTCTGAGTATATTTCATACATCTAATGAAGAAAAACAGTACTTGGTTGTTTATGGGGAACCAACAACTGTGTAATGTTTCATTCCTCTTTCAGTACAAATGTTTTTAAGGGAAATTGAAGGGCTAAACCCTTCCTACATTACTTGATATAAAGTCCAGGTAGTAGGATGACTAATTTATTTAGTAATGATAACCTGCCTGAATGAACTAATATGCATGTTTTTTCATTAATATTGGAAATACTGGGCTATCATGTTGGTCAGTGGTAAAGTTGTTCATCCCCACATCTGATTACATGACTTCAGTCACTAGATGCCACATGGAAGAAGGGAAGAGCAGACTTCAGAAAGTTCCTCTCTGACTGCCACATGTTCACTGTGGCATGAAGGATTACACAGACACACACACACAGACACACACATACACACACAAACATCACACACTCATACACACACACATACACCCACACACACATGGGAGTTTGAGGAAAGAGGAAGGAGAAATAGATTTAAATTAAAATAAATATAAATCAAAACCGGAGATAAAACCATAATTTATAAAAAGCAAATAGTTAGATATATTGAAATTGTTCTCTATTTTTAGGAATAAAAGATCCTTACTTGAAGTTACTTTTCAATAACTGAAATAAAATGGCAAAAACTCAGAGGGGAGGAACTCCTATTGGGACTCTAGATGAGAGAACCATGTGAGAATAGCAATGTAGAAGGATCCAGTGGGTCCTAGAAACCTACAAGTAGAACATTATGATAGGCAGATTTGGGCCAAGGGGTCCCACTCAATCTAAGGCACTAGCCAAGGACAATACAGGCAGTAAAATTTAAACCCCTACCCAGATCTAGCCAATGGACAGGACAGTCTCCACAGTTGAGTAGAGAGTGGGATATGACTTTCTCATGTACTCTGGTGCCTCACATTTGACTATGTCCCCTGGAGGGGGAGACATAGTGGCACTCAGAGGAAGGACAGCAGGTCACTGAGAAGAGACTTGATACCCTATGAGCATATACAGGGGGAGGTAATCCCTCTGAGGAACAGTCATAGGGGAGGGGAATAAGGGGAAAATGGGAGGGAGGGGAGACTGGGAGGATACAAGGGATGGGATAACCATAGAGATGTAACAAGAATAAATTAATAAAATAAATAAATAAAAAATAAAATAAAAAATAAAAAGGGGCATAAACTCCAGCAAATTTCTGCTTAGATTATAATAATTCCTAATATAGTCAAAATGCCATCCTCAAGACAGTTATATAATTGTCCAGTGACTCATTCAGTAATTATTTTAAACATAGGCTAATTTTCTTTAATTTACATGGGCCTATATAATAATGAAAGTTTGCTTTAGGACACAGGTACTACATATTTCAGTGCTGCATTGGTTGGTGTCGAAGTGTCAATTAATTTCTGTTTTGAGTTTTATAGATACACTCAAGTTAAGGTCTTTGCTCTCAAGCATTCCTTAAATCAAAATTATAATCTACAGCCATAGCATTATCTAGTTAACGGTCTCCCCTTGTCTTCTATTTATATCCCCTGATTGCTTTGGGCTTGATCTCTGTCCCATTTCTAAGTCAGTAACATATAGAAAGCTTACCATCAAGCTTTTTATTTTATTCCAGTGAATGTCATTGTTTCTGCTAAGTTCATGTTTCAAATGTACTACTTTCAGCAAGTTTTCAAAAATGTATAGCACTTAGTAACATATTTTTTCTAACAGAAAAAAAAGAAGAAATATGTGCCCTGATATCAATGTATGAAACAAACTAATATAGCAGTTAATTTGTGAAAACACATTGACTCATATTTATGCTTTGATGATTATATCCTATAATATTAATATAAAATCAATGAATGAACAAAGTAGTAGTAGTATAAGGAAAATGAATATGTGTGTGCAGAGTATGATGTCAGATACAATTACCATAACAGATAGGGTTCAGAGACTAACATTCCTGATTGAGTTTGGAGTTTGTTTTAAAAAATGTTCAGAATACTCCCTTGACATTCAACTGAACTATAAATCATAAGCCTATTTTATTGTTGCTGTCTAGTTTGGGTGACAACTTCATATACATGGTAGTATCTAGCTCCTTAATGATTCATGTATCTGTACTTAAGAATAAAGGGAGGTAAACAAAGCCCTTGTGTGACTACATCACTTCAGGAAAATTAACATGATTTATAATAAAACTTATAAAATTTAATGAATACAGTTATTAGGTCATTAAAAATAAGTTAAACATGAATATAAATCCTCTTAGTTCTTTATTCCTAAAGAGCAAGTGGGGGCAGGTGAGTCTGAGGACACAATATTTTCTATCTCATTCGCTGATGACAGTTTAAATTTTCTCCAGAGTTTGGTTGAAATCATACCAGAGTGTCCACAAAATATTTCCTATCTTTAGAAGGCACTTAGCAGAAGTCTTCTTAGCCCATGGTTCCCATATTCTCAACAATCTCAGAATATATGTTATCTCTATATATAATTACTTGGCCAAATGCTTTTTCTCTCTACAAAGTGCATCAGAAGCTTTCAAAACAAATTTAACATTTTAAATGTTTTTTAATATTCTACAAGACAAGCACTGGTAAACTGTTCAGCTCCTATTTGCATTTAGAGAGAGAGAGAGAGAGAGAGAGAGAGAGAGAGAGAGAGAGAGAGA
>OU015745.1:65754301-65775593 GCA_907169655.1 Acomys percivali | reverse complement strand
CTCTCTCTCTCTCTCTCTCTCTCTCTCTCTCTCTCTCTCTCTCTCTCTCGCTCTCTCTCGCTCTCTCTCTCTCTCTCTCTCTCTCACACACACACACACACACACACACACACACACACACACACAGAGGGAGACAAAGAGACAGAGACAAAGACAGATTTAAATGGGATGTATCCGTCAAATCCCTTCCCTTAGGGCTCAAGAAATCCAGCTGCAGGGGCAGAAGAAGTCAGGGAATCAGACAGAACAGAATTTGCCAGAGATCAAGGCCATTTAAGTTGACCGAGAAAAGCTCATATGAACTACTAGAGACTGTACCAGAAAACAAAGTGTCAACATGAGGTTACTCAATGTTCTCTGAATATTTGTTATATCTTTCATTTTAGCATTTTTATGGGACTCCTGATTATGTGAAAGAATTGATCTCTGATTTTTCTACCTGACATTGGGGCTCTTTTCCTTTTGTTGGTTTGCTTTGCCCAAATTTGATGTAATATCTTTTGTTTTACCATATTATATTTCCTCTTTGTTAAAAATGATTTAAAATCTATTGAAAAATAATAGTGCCATGAATAAAGGTTGAAGAAACTAGGCAGTAAAGATAATATTGAACAATAAATATATACCAACAATATAGACAATAAGTCCATCTTTGTAATTAGCCTTGAGGTATAAAACTGAGCAAGAGACAGACAACAAGGTGGTTAGGTCCTTGTGCTCTACTGTTCACAGTTCTACTTGGTGTATTTGGCTTCCTGAATTTTCATTTTAGTGCTGTTACATATGCCAGCTTTACACAGAGGACACTGAGCTACTAGGGTTGGGGATATTCACATCAACTACTAATTCCTACCTGTTTACTCTAAATCCCTTTATTGCTTATCATACATGAGAAACGTGCAAATATACAAAATTTTGTGTTTGCCATATTCAACTACTCACTGTGTTTCAGATGGCTAAATAAGTTCTGAAAATTATTGGGTGCTTTGTTAGAAAGATGTTTGAATGGAGACTACTGACACTTAGTACTATAATGAGTCTTTCTAATTCCTTCTCATTTTCTTCATGTCATGTGTTTTATATTTTTATACTCTTGATCTTAAAAATCCTTGTGAAATTTTACAAAGCTTGCACCACTCTAATAATTGACCCAGGTCTAGAAATTATAAATTTGAATGAAATCTGACAGATTTATTTTTTCTATCATAAAAAGAACATAAAATAATTTTTTACAAAGTGAAAAAGGGTGGAAACAGGTACTAAATATATTTATTAATTTAAATTACATATTTGTATTAATCATACTGGAAACAAAATTAAGAAAACAGCCATGAGAATGCTCATTACTGTTTCACACAACAAACCATCAGGGTATACTAAGTTTTTATCTTTGGAAGTCTTGGTACAAATTATATAAATTGCAATATTCTTAATATAATTTTTCTGAAACCTGTATTTTTGTGGCTATTATCCGTGAAGCCAGAGGGGCAACAAGAAAGTTTATTTCACTTTAAGTAACCTGGGTAAAGAAATTGAATAGTATTCCTAAACTGGCACTGTAAAGATATATCTAGGTTACATGTAGATGAATGCTTAGTACAGTTTAAAACTTATTTTAATATTTATTTGTCCCTTTACTGCTAGTGTTGGTCTTTTAGTTTTGGTGTGCTGCAAATGAAACTTACAATTTAACTTGAAAGCTATGGAAAACATGTTCTTCCAAAAGAAAATTTCATTTTCCATTAATTAATTATCAGATGGGATCCTCTGAAGTTTCTTTTTTTTTTTAATTTCTTGTTTTTACTTTGTTCACTATACATCCCAATTTTAGAAGCTTCTCTCCTTGCCTCTTGATCCTACCCTTCCTCCCCCCTAACCACTGTCTCCCTACCCTAGTTCTCAGAGAGGGGATCCCTCCTTCCCTAACTTCTGTCTACATCCTATCAAGCCCCATTTGGACTACCTGTACCCTCTTCCTCTGTGGCCTGACAAGGCCTCCCTGCCAGGAAGAAATAATCAATGAAGGGGGCAGAGTCCATGTGAGATGTGGTCCCTACTCCCCATTTTATGGGACCTACAAAGAGACTATGCTGCCTAACTACTACATCTGAGCAGAGGGTCTAGGTCCACACCATGCATGTTTCTTGGTTTGCACATCAGTCTCTGCCCTCTGGCCCCTCTGCCTAAATATGTTGGCTCCATTGGTCTCTTTATGGAGCTCCTGACCCATCCAGGTCCCTCTGTTCTCCAACTCTTTCATAAGACCCCTGGAGATTGACTGTGTGTCTTTTTGTTTTGTTTTTGTTGTTGTTGTTGTTTTGTTTTGTTTTGTTTTGTTTTGAGACAGGGCTTCTCTGTGTAGCCTTGGCTGTCCTAGACTCAGTTAATAGACCAGGCTGGCCTCGAACTCACAGTGATCCGCCTGCCTCTGCCTCCCAAGTGTTGGAATTAAAGGCTTGCACCAGCATGCCTGGCTGCCTGTGTGTCTTAACATCTGCTTGGATCTCCTGTTTGGTACCTCCATTGCTCAACTCAAGCTGTACTATAGAGCAACAGTAATAAAAATCGCATGGTGCTGGCATAGAAACTTGAATAGAAGACCTAGAAATAAACCCATATACCTATAGAGACTTGATTTTTGAAAAAGAAGCCAAAAACAATACAATAGAAAAAAAGAAAGCATCTTCAACCTATGGTACTGTTCTAACTGGATATCTACTTGTAGAAAAAAATGCAAGTAGACCGTTATTTATCATCCTGCACAAAACTGGACTACAAGTGGGTTAAAGATCTCAACATAAAACCAAACACACTAAATCTGTTAGAAGAAAAAGTGGGGAAAAGCCTTGAACTCACTGACACAAGAGAAATCTTCCTGAACAAAACATTAATAGCTCAGGCTCTAAGATCAACAATTAATAAATGGGACCTAATGAAACTGAAAAGATTCTGTAAAGCAAATGTACTGTCAACAGAACAAAATGACAGTCTACACACTGTGAAAAGATCTTCACCAACCCTACATCTGGCAGAGGCCTAATATCCAAAATATGTAAAGAACCCAAGAAACTAAACACCATGAAACCAAATAAGCAATTAAAAAATGGAGTACAGAACTAAATAGAGAACTTTTAACAGAGGAATATCAAGTGTCAGAGTGTATTATATATATACACTCTGTGTGTGTGTGAAGGATAATCTTATATTTGATTTCTATACCTATGTATCAGTATTACACTTGTTCTGCATCAATGAATTAAAAATAACTTTATTTATGAGTAACAATATAACTTTATTTATGAGTAGATTCAATAATCTACCTTTTATTTTATGCTCCCTCTATCTTTCTATATTATCCTTTCTTTCTTTTCAGCTCCTATCTCCTTACCTAAGAAAGAAAGAAAAATGAAAAGAGAGACGTCCCTGAGTCAAACCTAGTTTTCTCTCTGTATAAGACCAATAATAACTTGTAACCAACTCCTGATGAAAATAAGCATCTCTGACTAAGAGAGCAAACAGAAGCCTACCCAATCTCCTTAGATGAAATGAGAAAATGTTCTCTTAAGGTTTCTTCAGGCTGATTTAGGGTGAATAATACCTTTGAAGGGGCCCCCCTTAAATTGGTTAAAATGGTAAAACAAGCCACGGACATCATTTGTGGTTCATTTTCTAAATGTTGAGAAATTACTGGCTTAATAGGAGCCCTGTGTGGGAAAGTCTTAAAGGCTGGACCAGTTGGGATCAAAACACTGTACAGGAAGCTGTCTTGTTATGAAGCATAACAGCAACTGAGGTGCCTGGGGCTGATTTTATCACAAAAGTATATATCCTAGGTCTAACAGATTGATATGAATGAGTCTATAGACATATAAGGTAAAATAGTTAAGTAAAGGCTTCAGAGCCTCAGAGACCTAAAGAATATGGCATTTGAAGAAGTTTTTATTATTCTAAAGACTCTTTGACAACAAGACAAGTTAACTTCTGGCAACATCCAGGCTACATCAAAGAAGATGATGAGCATCAAAGAACCTCCTTGTGGAGATGGCTTCAAATGTGTCAAACAAGCCACTGGACAAAATGGCCTCTTTTCTGCCACACACAGAATTCTACCTAAAAATGGGGAAGCTTAGAGCAGGCAGAGTTAAAAGCCAAACTCTGCCAAGACAGGGTAAGCAAGTCCTTAATAGTTCCTGCCTCGCAAATATGTCTATCAGATATACCGTGCCAGAAGGCTAAAGAAGATGCTTCAACATTATAGTGAGTGTTGGATGACTGTTCAGGCAGTAAACTGACTCAATCATTTTTTCATTTTTGAAGTTGCTACCATGAACTTCTGGTTCACACAGGTATTTAAGTTTTATTCTTTCTCAAGTCTCTGATAGTTTAGAAGACCAGATAGTTTAGTCTTACAATTAAGCTTACTTGGTTAGGGGATAAGATGCTTTTAGATCAAGACAGATATTTTAAGTTAATAGAGATGAGATATGCTAGATATTGATTTTCTTTCAGAAATTTAGACCAGACAAGTTAGGAAAGATGCTTACCTCAAGTTTGCCAAATACAAATAGCCAAATCACTATGAATGTAATATTTATATAATTCCTGATTATCTCATAGTTCTTCCTGCTGTATGTAGTTTATTTTATTTATGTGTACTAATATAAATGTGTATGTTTAAAAAGAAACATAATAAAAATGCAAATAAAAACAAGATTCAGCTGTTCAGACTTGCCTCTACATTCTCAGTGACTCATCTCCTATGCTTCCATGGTTGAGAAATTGGCTCTAACCACTGTGAGAGGCCTAAATAATACCAGTCTGAAAGCACTGAGGTGGAGAGAGAGACAGACAGACAGACAGACATACAGACAGAGACAGAGACAGAGAGACAGAGGCACAGAGATAGAGACACAGAGACAGAGGTGAATAAACTGTCACAAATGGTGAATCTTTGATACATTACATATACACACACATACACACAAACATACACACACACACACGCATATACATACACACAAATTGTGAGAGGGTTTTATTTTAATATCATGGGCAACAATATTCCAGGGAATTAAACTTTATTAGTGGAATAGGAGTGATGTGTGCAGAGATAACATTGGACATACTTCCTTTAGTATATTCAATTGCATAAATTTCAAAATTCAATTTCAAACTTGTCCTAGAGTAGCACAGATATCAAAGGCCAAGTTCCTGGTCAGATCTTAAAATTTGTCACTATATTTATGTTCACAATTTATATACCAATGTAGTCATATATTGTTGTTTGTGCTTATGCATATATAATATGCAGTTATGTACCACTTTGTGATAAAGAGACATCCAAAGAAATTATCCTTAATTATGGGTAATGTAGTTTTAGAGTTTTAGCATGCAATGACTTTCTTAAAGAGCTGATAATGTATGTTTAGTATAATATTATAAAATGTCAAGGAAAAAACACCAAATTTTCATTTCAATCTAAATTTTTATTTTCCTAGAATCATGTTTGACAATAATTTTCCTCTGTTTTGTTAAATGTTTTGTTTTTTTCCTTGTGGAATCATTATTTATTAGTTAGTATTGACTGTTTTCAAATATCATATATGCTTCTTTGCCCACAGTAATTGGAAAGCTTGTATGCATAATTCACACATAAAAACAAATGTACATTCACACATACACACGTATATTTATATACATACACACTAACACATGTTAAATGAAATTTCAAGGAGTGATTCTTCAGTTGATTCTAAGGTTTCTTATTCCATAAATGCCCATTTTGTAGTAGTTCTCAATATTTCCTACTTCTAGTCTAAAATGTATAGTCTTCTCGGGAATGCAGATAATTAAACTGAATATTTTGTATAAATTTCATTTAATCCTTCCCAGGAATCCAAACGATAGATTTGCCATGAAATATGCTGTTATTACTTGGAAGATAGAGTTAAAAACATAGATTAACTATTCCATTATCACTTGGAAGATAATATCTCATAATATGTGTTTAAATTTTTTCTTTACCAACACTGTAAAGCATCTTTTATTCGCCTGATCTAATTTTTGTCTCTGAGGTTTACTGTTGAATAGCAGGCCCTTTTCTAGTCTTTATGATCTCTTGCTGGCTGATCCAACTCAGCTGTTCTTTCTCAAATAGCCTCTCCAAACTGACTGAATCAAACTGGCTTCTCTCAGCTTCTCCTGAATTGCCGTGTTTCTGAACTCCATCAACCTGCCTGTACTGTACTGTACTCAACTCTACTGTACCATTATCTCTATCAAACTCCCTATTACACTCAACTCTCCTCTCTTCTCTTATGAGTTATTTTCTCTAGTGAACTCTATTGTCTTCTATACTCTATCTCTAATGTATCCTGCCCTGCTCTCTCAACTCTTTTGTACTGCTCTTAAATATCTTCTTTCTTGTCTGTTCTCTTGAGAGTTGGGTATACCCTATCTCTGAATCATTTTGTCAAATCTTTCTGTGATTTGTTAATTTGTCTGCCCTTCAATTAAAGATTGCTTTCAGGCATTAGTGCTTCCTTGTATAGCTAAATTAACTTCATTATTCAGAATTAAAAGTGTGTTCTAAAGGAATGTCTATGTTCTAGCTGTTCTTTGGTGTGATCCCTGGACAAAGCAGTCATGTTAGTGGATTAAAACTTATCTGCACATAAAAAATATATTCTGTATCATTTTTTGAGTTCACTTAAATAGATATTTGTGGACTCAATTGCATCTACTCTTGATTTAAAACTTCTAATAAAATGTTTATGCTAATGAAAGGAAATGGATGATACTTAAACATTATTATTATGAGAACACTGAAGATGCTTAATGCTTCTGATCAACTTCTTTGTCTCTTGTCTTCCAGATCTTTCCAGAATCTTGGAATCATTTCCTCTTAATCTTAGCACTACTCTGTGCATTTCTTGAGGAATAACACCAAGCCTACCAATGTCTAAAGGAAGACACATTTTAAAACACTAGTTTTTTGAAAATCATACTTTCGTGTTATGAGATAAAGTTAATAAATGCTGAATAATATTTTGAATGTTAAACTTTAGGCAATTACTGCTTAATCATGCTAGAGCATGCTATATTCTTATGTCAAGAGTGTTAATTTTTGCATAAAAATTTGAATCATAATATGAGTGTATGATTTATGAAGCATACATGTTAGAATAGCAATACATGCATAATTCTCTGAAATTACAGTTTATTAATTTACATTTATGTTTTTCAATATGTAACTTATAGTTGGAAAATGTGGCTTGTTATATTGACAAATCAGTGTCACTCCAGAAATCAAAGGTGTAAGAATCGAGTTGATTTTTTAAATATTTATTTATTTTTCTTTTACATGTGTGTTTTTTTTTTATGTACGCATGTGCACCACATTCTTGGTACATGTACAGGTCAGAAGAAGATATCATGTCCACTAATAATAGAATCACAGATGCTTGTGAGCTACCATGTGTGGGTTTTAGAAAACAAACACAGGTCCTCTGCAGGAACAGCAAGTGCTTTTAACTACTGAGAGAGCATCAAATAACCATTGTTAGAATTTTTTTTGGTTTGTTCTAATATATACATATGCTTTGCAATATATGTTCATCAAGTAATCCACTAGTAAAATCAATTGAATCTCTCATTTTTGTTACCATGACAGCTAAATACATAAACGACTGGCTTCCTTGTCAATGTGGTGCAGCTTAGCAGTCATACAAATAGAGAGAAACTAAATAGTGAACAGAATCTCTTTAGAATTCACCAAGTTCCACAAACATTTCTATGTAAATGAGATGGCAATGTGAATTTTACTATCTAAAAAACACGGTTATTGCAATTAAAAGTCACAAACTAGTGTAATGATGCAGAACAGGAAAGGAGTATATATGGGATCTTATGTTAGGCCCTGTAAGGACATGAAAATTTTTAACTTATGTTTAATATATATTTTGGAAATTTCTCAAGAAAAACATTACACATTTAGTTATATAAGTTAATTCTGTGAAATACACTATGCTAGCATTCTTAAAACTACCGACAAAATAGACATGACAGACATTTCAAAAACTAGATTTCTACCCATGGTTTAGATGTAACTGATGGACAGCCCATTCTCCACCTGGGGGAGGGGGAAGGGAGGACTGCTGCTAAACCTCTGATACATACTCTGGTGCCCGTGATTTGGTCACTGCCTCTTGGCAAGATGGCCTAGTGAGCACACAGAGGAAGGGGATGAGAGCTATCCTGATTAGATGTAATAGGCTGTCACCAGACAGTTGGGGTAGGACGCCCACTCCATCAGAGGTCTAGGGGAGAGGAACAGGCAGAAGAGGGAGTGATCATGGGAATGGTAGATATGGGAAGCATAACAGTTGCGTTGTAATGTGAATAAATTATAATGAATAAAATATACATTTAAATAGTTTTAATATTCCTAAACACTTTAAAGTTGCTCTAAGGACTTCAAAGGAAGATACAAAATTCACTTTTTAGGAAATCTTTATCAGGGTGGAAGCAGAGGACGAACAGACTCTTAATGGAAATGCAGTCACTAGCCAGACACCAGGAAAAATGAAGAATCAGTCAGGAAATCAAAGAAACAGGAATATCTCAAGAGTGTTTCAAAATTACATGGTGGAAGAGGAGGTGCAATGTTCACAATGTTGACAGAATTTGGCATGTTGAAAAGCCACTATGTCATCATGTAGAAGACAATGATGGATGAAGGTGTGGCAGGCAAGGTTTGTATACATTTCAGTATTCGCATAATTGGAGCAGCAAAGTCAAGAGGGTAAAGATAGAGTTCAAGCCCAGCCTGGAGATATATAGTGAGCCACTGTAAAAACGAAAACTAAAAATGAAAGATATGGTTGTCATTATATTCAGAGAACAGTATGCTTCTTTGGACCATCAATCACTGTTTCTCTTTGGACCTCATTGAGGGTGAAGTACCAGTAGGAAGGACTGGACCACTTCCTACTCCAAGCACATCTGGTGCTACAAAATGAATTAAGTAGCTCAACTCTTAACAAAGTCCTGGTGAGGATCAAACAACATAAGAATATAAAAATTTAAAAGTGGCTCTATGGGATTATCACTCTGAAAGATATATCCTGCTTGAAGCATCTGTGTCTCTGCTAGGCTTTGATGTACATCCACAAAGATCAGTTTATTTTTACCCAGGTGCTATGATTTCACTGTGAGTTCAATAGATTCTTTGATTTCACTCAGGCAGTTCATAACTAAACCTAAAGTAAATGACAAGGAAAGAAAACACAGTGTGTTGCTCATGATAAAAGTTAATATTGATCTTGCAGTAGAATTCTCCGACGAAGTTCTTATTACACAAACGAAGTAGCACAATCACCATTGGGGATAAGTAAATGTTAGCAGAGAAAGTATATTGGGATGTGATTTTTGGGTCAAGCTAGTTAAATTTGTAGCATAGGTGCAGGTGAGGCAACATAGATTTTATTTTTATATTTCCACTGTGCGATTTAACTTAGGCATAGCTAAGTGACAGAAGCACATAACATCATAAAACATCTCAGATTCTCTTTCAAAGTGAAATTATCTACATGTTCTTAGCTGCATTTTATTATTTGACCATGAATTGTGTAGCTCTAAGATCATTCACACATCAATAAGAAAGAGTATTTTATTTCCTAATTTAAAATATTAATAAAAGACAAAGAAATTTCAAGAATCTCAGAACCTCAAGATACAGCGAAATAAATTTACTCTAACTGCTGTATCTCTTCATCATATCCAAAGTTTAAACTGTAAAACATGAAAATAATCCTATTTGAAAACTTAATATTTTAAAATTTGTTGTTTGTGTACATGCATAGACCATGCTACATAGATGGAGACCAAAGGGAAATCTAGAAAGTTGATTTTCTTTTTCCAGCATACAGGTCTAAGTTACTGATTCAGTTTTCCAGTCTTGTAGCAAAGAATTTACTTCCTGAACCATCTTTCTGGTCATTTAATAATTATTAATTGTGCCAGAATATGAAACATAATTGTACTACTCATTTGTTGAAAATATTTTGATCAAAATAGATAAAAGATTAAATAACATCAAAGTATATACATTAGCTTTTCCTCTTCTGTATTCTAGATCTAGATGATAATAAAGTAAGATAGCAATGAAGGAGTGTTCCTCTCTCTCCACATCCTCGCCAACATGTGGTGTCATTTGAGTTTTTGATCTTAGCCATTCTGATGGGTGTAAGATGGAATCTCAGTGTAGTTTTGATTTGCATTTCTCTGATGACTAACGAGGACGAGCATTTCTTTAAGTGTTTCTCGGCCATTTGATATTCCTCTGTTGAGAATTCTCTGTTAATTTCCAAGCCTCATTTCGCAATTGGGTTGTTTGGTTTTATGGTGTTTAATTTCTTGAGTTCTTTATATATTTTGGATATTAAACCTTTCTCAGATGAAAGGTTGGTGAAGATCTGTTCCCAGTCTGTAGGCTGTCGCTTTTTTCACTTGACAGTGTCTCCTGCCTTACAGAAGCTTCTCAGCTTCATGAGGACAAGACCCAGATATCCCACTCCTTGGAATATACCCAGAAAATGCCCTAACACACAACAGAGTCATATGCTCAACCATGTTCATAGCTGCTTTATACATAATATCCAGAACATGGAAACAGCCTAAGTATCCCTCAGTAGAAGAATGGACGAAGAAACTGTGGTACATTTACACTATGGAATACTACTCAGCTATTAAAAACAAGGAATTCCCAAAATTTGTGGACAAGTGGATTGATCTAGAAATTATCATAATGAGTGAGTTCACCCAGAAGCAAAAAGAGACAAACGGTATATACTCACTTATATCAAAACACTAGTCCAAGGGATATGTACCCTGAAAAACTTTACTTACCAGGAAAGTGGGTCAGAGGAAAGAACATCCTATTGAGACCTTAGGCGAGAGTAGCATGGAAGAATGGGGAAATAGTAGGACCCACAGGGTCCTGGAAACCTACAAGAAGAACTTTATGAAAGGCAGATCTGGGTCCTGGGGTCCTCCTCAAACTAAGGCACCAGCCAAGGAGAATATAGGCAGTAAACTTCGAACCCCTACCAAGACCCAGCCAACGAACATGATATTCTCCACCATTGAGTGGAGAGTGAGATCTGACTCTCACACGAACTCTGGTGCCCCTTTTCTGACCACGCCCCCTGGATTGGGAGGCCTGACGGCACTCAGAGGAGGGATAGCATGTTACCAAGAAGAGACTCGATATCTAAGAGCATATATAGGGGGAGGAGGTCTCCCTCAATCACAGACATAAGGGAGGGGAGAAGGGGGGAAGTGGGAGGGAGGAAGAATGGAAGGAAACAGGGGAAGGGCTAACAATCAAGATGTAATATGAATAAATTAATAAAAAAAAAGAAAATTACATTAAAAAAAAAAAGACTCCCTGTGCTCTGCCCAAAAAATTGGCTAAGAGACTCAGCCTCTGCTTTGATCCCCTCCTGGGTGGAGTCTTTCAGAAGATATTTATGGGAAGGTCCTGTCTTGTTTCCTCTCTTCAACCACTTCCAGTGTCTATTCTATTTGCCTTTCTGAATGAGAATTAAGCATTCTTCATAGGGACCTCCATCTTATTTAGCTTTTGTAGGTTTGTGGGTTTTAGCATATTAATCTTGCATTATATGGCTAGTATCTGCTTATAAGTAAGTATATACCATGTGTGTCATTTTGAGTCAGTGTTACTTCACTCAGTATGAGTCTATGCTTCAATTTACTGCAGACTCCTTCTATCCTCATGGCACACAGAATCCCCTTTCACAATGGACCCTTTTGGCCACACCACACGCTATTCCATCTGCATTCCTCCTTGTCAGCTCACAATACCTGGAAATACATTTCTACCTGGCATTTCTAGTTTCCACGTCTACCACAGATTCAGAAATATTATTTATAAGGCAATCCACAGCCACTAAATTTTCAAAAATCTAAAGTGGACAACAGAAAGGTGGGAAGGAAACAATACCTTTCAAAATAAGATCAGATATCAATAAATATCTCAGATCTAGATACCTGGATAGCAGCACAAAACCTAGTCATTAATACCCAAGACAATATGTCTCCATCAAGACTCATCAACCATATGACACTAAACCCTGAGAAATTCAGCATACCTGAGGCACAAGACAAAGATTTGTAAATAGTTGCTGTAAATATGTTTAAAGACATTAAAATGATATAAATAAATCCCTTAATGAAATTTGTGAGAACACAAACAGTGGAATAAGATGAAGAAAATAATTCAAGACACAAAAGCAGAAATATAATCACTAAAACAACTCAAACTGACATAAAACTGCCAATAATAAAATTAAGGGTCAAAAAAGGAGGTAAGTTTCACCAATAAAATACAAGAGTTGGAATAAGGAATCTCATTCACTGAATACAAGGTAGAAGCAATAGATACGTTAGTCAATGAACATTTTATATTTTATATATATATATATATATATATATATATATATATATCAGATGTTTTCAAAAACACTAAAAGCTCATGTTAGATAGAACCAACTACTACACCTAGAAAAACTTAAATCATAATAAGAGAAATAAATTATTTAATAAAAAGGAGTTAAAGCAGTATCTATCTACAAATCTACCTCTCCGTAAGGCAGTAGAAGAAAAATTTCAACCAAAAGATGTTATCTACACTCAAATAAAATAAGAAATAAATAATCCCAGGTTATCAAATCTAAATAAGGTAGAAAAATCCACACTCCAAAACCAAAATAACAGGAATCAAAAGGCACTGCTCACTAATAAGTCTCAACAACAATAAACTCAACTTTCCTCCTATGCCCCCCCTCCCAAACTAGAATAATGGAATAGATGAGGGAACAAAATACCCAAGAACCACACCTGACCATCAAGAACAGACATGTAAAGGTGAAAAGATAGAAAAATTGTATTACAAGGTTACTTACAGGCAGAGTCAACAGCCAAACTCTGTCAAGACAGGGTAAGCAAGTCCTCAATAGTTCCTGCCTGAAAAATATGTCTGTCAGAGATATTGGGCTAGAAGGCTGAAGATGATGCTCCAATGTCACAGAGAGGATTGGGTGACTGTTCAGCTACAAACTGTTTCTGTCATCTTCTCATTTGGAAAGCTACTAACCTACACTCCTGTTGTACTGAGGTAATCAATTTCATTCCTTCTCAAGTCTCTAATAGGGTTGAGGACCAGATAGTTAAGTTTTACAATTAAGCTTAGTTATTTAGGGGTTAAGATGTTTTTCGGGTTAGGCAGATGCTTTACGTTGATAATGATGAAACATGATAGAGATTGATTTACATTCAGAATTTTAGATGCATCAATATCGGAAAGATGTTTTTTCAAGCCAACCAAATACAAATAGCTGAAACACTAATGTAACATTGATATAATTCCTTATTGTGTCACGATTCTTCTTGCTGTAGGTAGTTTATTATGCATATGTGTAATAATATAAATATATATTTAAAAGTTTTTAAAAATTAACAAAAAATTTGAAATCCAACAAAGAAAAAGTGGACCTAAGAAGCAGTGCTGTGTAGCAATTTTAATATCTGACAAATTAGAATTCACACCAAAAGTAATCAGAAGAGATTGGGCAGGATATTAAATACTCATCAAAGGAAATATCTACCAAGAGGGTGTTGCATTTTTAACATCTGTCCCCAAACCGCAGAACACCAAGATTCATAAACACTACTACATCTTAAGTCATATATTGATCCTTGCACAATGATAATGGTTGGCTTCAGTACACCACTTTAACCAAAATACAGGTCAGTAGTTAAGTAATGTCATAAAACATTAAGTGCTAACAAATATTCACAGAATGTTTCACATAAATATAAATGAATATAACTTCTTCTCATCAACTCATGGAACTTCTTCAAGGAATTAGCCACCTGCTTGGGAACAAAGCCAGTATCACAGATGCAAGAAAATTGAAAGAACCCAATATCCTATTTGACAACGATGTATTAATGCTGGATAACAGCCACAATAGAAATATTAGAAACTCTACAAACTGAAGGAAACTAAAACAAGTCAGTATTGATTGAAAATTACATTGAGAGATACTAATAGAAAAATGAAAAATGCTAAGAATTGCATTAAGATAAAAATACACCATACTTAAACTTATGGCAACAATGAAAGCAGTTCTGAGGCATGTTCACAGCATTAAGTACCTACATAAAAATATCTTCTTAGTAACTTAACAGTGTAACTGAAAGCTCTATAACAGTTTTTTCAGTTTTCCTAATGATAATATTCTTAAATTGACTTCTCCATGTTTCCTCATATTGTGTAGACCTTAACCGTGAAATAATTTCATTGCTACTTCATATTGTAGTTTTACTACTACAATTTGTTATATAATTATCAAATTTTTAGGATATGTCATATCCAACCCTTGTTAAGGATCATTCAGTTTCTAAAGGGTTTGTTTTCCACAAGTACACAACCACTGCTCCGACCACAAAGAAGAAATAACACTCCAAAGAAATAGATGGCAAAAATAATAAAATTAAGGGCTGAAAGAAATAAAATAGAAACAAACAAAAGATAATACAAAAAGTCAATGAAATGAAGAGCTGATTCTTCAAGAAAATGGATAAGATTGATTAAATTTTGAGCCAAATTAACAAAAAGATTGTGAGAGATGATCAAAAATAATAAAATTTGAGATAAAAATTAGGGCCATCACAACAGACACCAAGGAAACCCAGAGAAACATAAGGACATATTTAAAATGTCTGTGTTCCCCCAAGTTGGAAAACTTAAAAGAAATGAATATGTTCTTGATAAAAAGAACTATCTACCAAAAAAAAAGACCATATAAATAAACAGACCTATAATTCCTGTTGAAATAGTTAAGAGCCTCCCACCCAAACAAAATAAAAACAAACAAGCAAATAAACAGTCAGATGGATTCAGCCCACAATTATAATAGTCTTCCAAAGTAGAATTAATATCAAAACTACTAAAGTTATTTCACAAAAAAGAAACACAGTGAACATTTTCTAATCTCTAAAAATTATTTATTCACTTTACATCTTGTCTAAGCCCCATTGTCACTTACCTCCCAGCCCCACCCTTATCCCCTTATAACCCTCTCCTAATCCTCAGAGGAGAAGATCCCCCCTTCAGAGCAATCCCCCTTGCCCTCCATTCATATGTTCTATCAGGACATGGTGTGTCTTCTTCCTCTGTATCCTGGCAAGGCAGTCCTGCCAGGGGGAAATAATTGAAAGCTGTCAAGAGAGTCCCCTATTGCCCTTACTAGGGGAACCACATGAATCCTGAGCTGGAAGTTAGCTACATCTTTGTAGAAGGCATAGATCTAGTCCATGCAAGGTCCTTACTTGGTGCTCCAGTGTCTGCATGCCCCTCTGGCTCCTTGTTAGTTAGTTCTGTTGGTCTTCTTGTAAGGATCCTGTCACCTCCAAGTCCTTTTCTCCTTTCTCTCATTTTTCTGTAATGTTCACTATGCATCACCAAGTGTTTTGCAGTGAATCTCAGCATCTGTTTTGAGGCTCTGTGGTGTGGATCCTCTCACAAGACAATTCTGCTTGAATCCTGTCTGAAAGCAAAGTATATTATTTTTCCAAGCTCACAGTTACATAATACTAAACCACATAAAGACCTAACAAAGAAAAGAAATTGCAAAACCAGTTTCCTTTTTTAACATAGAAGTAAACAATCCCAATATAATACTTGGAAATTGACTACAAGGATTCATCAAAAAGGACATACACAATGTTCTTCCCTGGCCCTGCACACCTTTTTGGTTTCTCATGGGTACTAGGAAGGACTGGTAGACCAATCCAGCCACAAGACCTTCTACCCACAATTTTCCTGCACCTGTAAAGATAGAGAATTGAGGAAAAGCTAACCAGGCTTAGCCTCAGGCCTAGCCTGAGACCCATGCCATGAGAGAGAGCTCACACTTGACACATTAATGATATTCTGCTGTACTTGCGGACTGGTACTTAGAATAACTTTTATCTGAGAGGCTTCACCCAGTAACTGATGGAAACAGATGCATAGACCCACAGCCAAACAGTAGGAGGAGCTTGCAGAATCCTGTGGAAGAGTAGAGAAGGAAGGATTATCTATAGATTCCTGGTTTTTCTAAAGAAGCCAGAAACACACACATGAAAAAACAGCATCTTCTAAAAATGGTACTGTGCAAACTACACGGCTGCATGTAGAAAGTATAACTAGATCCATCCTAATCACTCTAAGCTCAACTCTACATGTATCAAAAACATCATCATATGATCATGAGGCCAGATAAACTGGATCTAATAGACAGAAGGTGAGGAATACAGTTTACCTCACTGTCAGAGGAAAAGACTTCTGTAGAGAACACAAATAGCTTAGGCTCTAAAACATCAGTTTATTACAGTGATCTCATGAAACCAAAAAGATTCTGTAACAAAAATAACATCATTCCGACAAAGCAGCTGGTTACAGGACATAAATATCTTATCAATTGTGCATCCACTACAGGGTTAATACCCAAAATATAGGGGGCTGAAGAGATAGCTTAGTGGTTAAGAGCTCTGCCTGCTCTTCCAGAGGTCCTGAGTTCAATTCCCAGCAACCACATGGTGGCTCACAACCATCTATAATGTGATCTGATACCCTCTTCTGCAGATAAAGCACTCATATGCAATAAATAAAATAAAATCTAAAAAATAAAAATAAAAAAACACCCAAAATATATATTGAGCCCAAGACACTAGATATAAAAAAACAAATAAATTAAATTTAAAAATGGTAGAGAACTGAACAGAGTATTTTTCTTTTAAGAAAGAAACATACCTAATTTTTTGGGAAACAAATTCATGTTATAAATGTTCAACATTCTTTGCTATCAGAGAAATGCAGAACAAAACTATTTTCTGGTTTCACCTTAGAGAAGTCTGAAATCCATGGTCAATAAAAACATGATAGGTTATACTGTCAAGAATTTGAGTTAAATGGAACAGTCATCTGTCATTTCTCAAAGTGTAAACTTGTACACACACTATGGAAATCAGTGTAGCAGTTTTTTAGGATGGTGGGAATAGATCTGCCTCAAATCTTACTATGCTTCTCTTAGTCATGCTCTGAGGAGTCTATCTACTTCTGCATGGAAACTTGCACATACATGACTATTTCTGTTTTACACATATTAGCCAGATATTGCAGTCTCAATTAGACATCTTTCATCATCAAACAAAACCACTAGTGCAGGGAATAGGAATCTAAATGCGTTGTTAGCCAAAGGAGTCCTCTGAAAGCATCCCGACAACACAGGTTATTGCCAAGGCTATTGGTTGCTCTGCAAAAATTGACGGTAAGGCCATATTGCTAAAGACAACACCTACATTAATGAACATGGAAAAACTGAGCTGGTACCTTATATATAATAAATCACCTCTCCCTTCAAACTAATATTCTTGGTATTAAATGATACTTGGAATGCTACTAGAAAAGAAAGTTAAACCAAAAGCCAGTTACAGCCACTTTCAACTATATTGGTGACCTTCCCAAAAGATACATGAGTTCAATAATGTTAAAAAATAAAAATAAAAACAAGTTGATGGAGTAACCAACCATATCTGATTGGATTTAAAACCCGCTCCTTGAGATGGAAGCCATAAATGGCACTGATTGGATAACAGAGGACCCAAGGCTAGATTGACCATGAACCCTGGTGAAAATTAAAGTCCACAGTTCTATAGCAATAAAATGATTCTTAATGACTTTCTACTAATTATTAAATCAATGTCTTGCACAGTCATGATCAGAGACATTTCCTTCTTCAGTATCTAAGGAAAAACTACAAAGATCTATAACTGGACAATGCAAAGAGTTTGAAAAACCTTAGAAGACTCAGTCCTAAATAGCATACCTATGAAATTCCTCCTATCAGGGCTTAGGGAATGCCATGAAAGAAGAACCAGAAAGACTATAAGAACCAATGGGGATGGAGAACACCAAGAAAACAAGGTCTTCTACATACAAAATGACTATTGCATATATGAACTCACAGAGACTTGTTGGTATAATGTTCTTATGGACTATGAGCAATTTACCCTTGTCTATTAAAATGCTGATTTCTCTACTCCACCATCTGGATCAATCCAGACATTGTATTGTGATGCTTATTCTAAGTGTCTCCTGTTTCATGATTGTGTAAGCATGTCACCATTTGTTCTCTTTGTTGCCAATAATACAAACTAGCCAATGCTATTTAATAATAGAGAATAGGATGGGACATCTTGGTGGAGTGAGGTTAGGAAAAAGAGAAGGAAAGAGAGGATGGAGCGAGGAAACGAACAGGAGAAGACATCAGGAGAAATGAACTGGGCCTAGGAAATTATTTAATGGCAAGTATAAATTGGAAAACAGAATAGGAGGGAACTATACTAGCATGGAGGTTTAGATTGGAGTTTTGTGCTACAGACTGATTAAATAGATCTTGGTCTCTTTATGGGATTATTTTGGGTAAAAATCTGGTTAAGGAGTAACCCCTGATTTCACTAAAATAATATAATACTCATAATCCTTCAACACAGAGACTGCTGCAACATACATAGGGCCTACAGAAGTCTAAGCCAAGTGGAGCCCCAGTAATGAAAAAGTAGACCCAAGTCCTCATCCATAATCAATAAGCCATCTTCAATTGATAACTGTTCATAAATAACAAGTTAGTTTTCTCCAGTGGAGTCTCGCTGGTTATATAAAGCACACTTAAGTAAGGGCAGCATATGTGCTCAGCAGTAGATGGCTAATGCGAATCAATCTCAATTATATTATCGTAGATTTTTCTTCACATAATGTTTTATCTGGGCATTTTTCTACTCTTTTTTTATTCTTTTCCTTTTTTAATTAATTTATTCGTATTACATCTCAATTTAAAAGCATTTTGTCTGTATGTTACATTTTCTGATTTTGTGTTTTAAGATATCTTTGTGTGTGAATGTGTATGTCTGTGTGTGAATGTGTTTCTTGTGTTTTTCTTTGCCTATTTATCCTGTTTATTTTTGCCTATTCTGTTTTTTATCTCATATACATTTATTTTATGTTTTAGATTTCTGTGTGTTATCTAAGTAGAGATAGAAAGAAAGGATATATTATGCTGATGGGTAGGGATGGGGAAGGACCTGGGAGCAATTGTGTAAGGAGAAATAATAATCAAAATACATTCTATGGAAAAACTATTTTTAATAAAAATAAACTAAAATTAAACCTCCAGTGGGTTTAGACAAAATGAAGATAATAATAGCATTTTATCACCCTAAGTTTGTTGTTTTTTTGCTTGTTTGCTTTTTCTACATTATTTTGCCTATGCTACCTTTATTAAATTTTCAATGTTTTGAATATTTGAAAGAAAGTACAGTGATTCTTGTTTGTTCCACATGCTAAGTCTACTGCAGTGGAATTATATTAATGTCATTATTTTCTTTAGTCACAAAACTTAAAATGTCCCATTAAGACAAAATCTGTATCTCACATAAGTTTTTTAGCTTAATTATACTAACATTTAAAATAATTAACATATATATATATATATATATATATATATATATATATGAGAGAGAGAGAGCAAGGGGTGTGTGGGAGGTGGTGAAGAAAGGAAAGGGAAGAATGATAGTAATATTATAATTTCAGAAATAAATGTATTTATAAGATTATTTAAATTATAAAGAACATAAGAGAAAATGCATGTAAGTTGTGGGAGAGAAGACAAAGTGGTTTGGAGCACTGGCTACTCTTCCAAAGATTCATATTCCTACACTCAAAACAAATTCCTGCAAGTGGGCAGAGAGAGATCTTAGCACTAAGCTGCTTGCAGGATGACAGCTTATATGGATAATTGCCAGCACTTGGATTCAACCCTGCCTGTATGCTTTGTGTCACAGATGGGCTGGTTTGCTAAGTAACTACTAGGCCAAGAGACATCAAAGCTCAAACCGGCTCTGGTGCTCCACAGGCCTTTATATAGTGTTGTATATGGATGCAAAATGTGTTTAATTTTAGATGCATTGGTAGAGATCTCAATTTAAGATTCTTCTACATGAACACATACACACAATATATATATTCTAATATGTGGTATTGTACCCATAAAATTCAACTATAATTCAAGGTTTACTTCCAATACTTTGTAAGTTCTATTGCAGACTTTTTAGGATAAATAAGTTATACAAGTTAATTTTTAGGTGATCAAATCACGGTCATATCAATTTCTAGTCTATTTTTATCACAAGAATATACATCCTCTGAGTAACAGATAGATACTATTCTACAGAAAGATAAGGTAAAATAGTTAGATAAGGTCTTCAAAAACCTCATAGACATAGAGAATATGGCAGTTAAAGATATTTTTATTAATTTAATGATCCATTGACAATGAGACAGGGTAACTCCTTGCAACACCCAGGCCACCTGAAAGAAGATGATAAGCATCAAAGAACCTCCTTATGGAGATGGTTTCAAATGTTACAAAGCAGCCAATGGGCAAAATGTCCTCAATTCTGCCACATACATAATTCTTCCTAAAAATAAGCAAACTTTGATATAGGCAGAGTCGACAGCCAAACCCTGCAAAGATAGAGTAAGCAAGTCATCCTCAACAGTTCCTTCATCCCAAATATGTCTGTCAGACATATTGGACTACAAAGATGATGATGATGCTCCAACATTATAAAGAGATTTGGGTGACTGTTCAGGGAGAAAACTGTCTCTGTAAACTGCACATTTGGGAAGCTACTAATCTGCACTCGCTGTATACACAGGTAAATACATTTTATTCCTTCTCAAGTCTCTAATGGGTTTGAAGACCAGATAGTTTAATTTTACACTTAACCTTAGTTGTGCAGAGGTTAAGATCTTTTTAGGTCTAGATAGATGTTTTAAGTTGGTAATGACTAGATATGATAGATATTGATTTACATTCATAATTTTTGAGTCACCAATAGAGGAAAGATATTTTCCTCAAGGCTGCCAAATACAATAGCCAAAACACTATGAATGTAGGATTTATATAATTCCCGATTATTTCCTGAATCTTCTTGTTGTAGTTAGATTATTGTACATATGTGTAATAATGTAAATGCATATGTAAAAATTATTTATTTGTCTGGCACTAAAACTAGAGAAAAATCTTCCCCTCTTTTACCAAATAAAGATGACTTTATTATTGTCATATTACAACAAAACAACAACAACAATAATAAGAAA
>OU015745.1:65695466-65752104 GCA_907169655.1 Acomys percivali | reverse complement strand
CACACACACACACACACACACACACACACACACACACACACACACACTCAGACCAAGGCTGGATGGTTGTGAACCATCCTGTGAATGTTGGGATCTGAACCTGGATCATCTGCAAAAGCCACAAGTGTTCTTACCTGCTGTGCTATCTCTCAAGCCACAAATTTAAGAAAATAAATTCTCAAATGAAAAAAGAGAAATTATCAGATAATAGATTTTTAAAAACACCTATGCAGTTGACATATGGCCAATAACAATGGTTCATAATGGTGGCACAATAAATATATTTAACTGGAGAACTACTTCTATAGTCCTACCAAACAGGATTCCTTGTAAATCCATGTCCAATTTGTGGACCCATCCAAATTCCCTGAAATGAAATGTTATGCAAAGGCCAAGGGAAAGTGTTAATTACATACTGTATTCAAAAGAAAGTTAAAGTTCATTAAAGCAACCTGCATCAAAGTGGTTATAATTTTCAAATTATTTATTTATATGTATTAATGGTGTGTCTGCATGCATGTCTGGGAAACACATGCATTTCTGGTGCACATGAAGATGAAGCAATGTGCACTGAATCCCCAAAACTGGACTTGTTAATGGTTGTAAGTCAACATGTGGACTCAGATTTGAAGCTGGGTACCCAGAAAGAACAATAATTGCTCTTAACCACAAGAGATAGCACTCTATCCTAAATATAACATTTTATCAACTACAAATATATCTGATTTTGTTGTTAAATATAATCCATGAAAAGAAAAAGAAAACTGAGGAAGAATTCATGATTTTCAAAATGTAAATAGTTTATTGCCATCTTTGAAATAGTTGAAGAATTGACTCAGTGTTTAAGAGCACATGCTCCTTTTACAGAAGACCTGAATAAGGTTCCCAACAACCATATTGGCTAGCTCACAAGCACTTGTAACTCCATCTTTAGGAGATCTTATGCCCTCTTCAGTCCTCTTTTGGTAGCTGCACTTGTATGCTCATATCTACACACAAGAACAAACACACACACACACACACACACACACACACATATATGAAATTAAAAATACTTTTAAATATTGAAAGGTTGAAAAAATTATTAGATTATGTTATAAAGTAAAGAAACTGAAATATAATATAAATATTAAATATTCAAACCATTTTCCTATTAGATTTTAAATTTTATATTTTTATATACCGTTATCTATGACTGATTCCTGATATTTTATTTTGCATTTTTTTGTGTATTTGTTGAAATGTGATTAGGAAAGCAACTGATTTGGCTATGTTTGGAAAGAAAGAAGATTTCCGAAGGCTATCAAGCACCAAGACACATGAATGGTAACACCCAAATTGGGTTAAGATTATCAACCAGACAACCTTATGTTTTTCTGAAATTTTATAGCTTTGTAGATTTGTCTGTTTTCACAAATTACTTGGCTGAATTTCTTTCATTAAGATCATATCAAGTGGTTATCCATTACTAAATGATCAGCCCTGGAAGCATACATACAAATAACCTTATGCAGTCTGTATTGGTTGTACACATACACACACACACAAACACACACACACACATCACACCACTTACATATATATATGTTTATATGTATATTAGTTATTAAAATGACAATATCTAATAAAAAGAGAGGTCATGAATTTGGAAAAGGAGCACAGAGCAGGGATGAGAATATGGGAGGTTTGGAGCAAGGGAAGGAATGTGCACTTGATATACATATAATAAATCCCAAAAAATAAAATAAATAATTTAAAAATTGACACTTTTTCATTGTCTGCCGAGTGTATTACAAATGTTGTATTTCAGCATGTGTGTCCTTTCTCTGGAAGCATGAACGAGTTTTGAATATCTTCTTAATCTTCTTATGTGAAAGAAATTTTGCAAATGAGTAAACAATGTTCACAAGGTAATGTGATGATGAATAATATATTAGATGGAAAGTGCTTTGAAATGCTCTCAAAATGAAAGAACTCCTTACTTGAGAAAATGTTTATTATAAGAGGTTAAGTTTTAGGTACATGAACATTGTTCATATAGCATAAAGATGACTTCCAAGTCTCTATATCTCTCTACAGGATTGTTTAGACCTCTGAGACATCACTGAATTATATCTTTCATTAGGACACTTGTAAAGTTGTTCTGAAGAAATGGTTCAGTGGTTCAGAGTCTCACTTGCTCTTCTAGAGGACAAAGTTTAGTTCCTAGCACCCACATTAGGTAGCTTACAACCACTTGGAGCTCCAGCTATGGTGGAACCTTCCTACTTTTATACCCTTTCCAGATACAAGTGACATTTAATCATTCAGACAAACATATAAACAAATATATTTAAAAGAATAACAGAAGATTAAGATACATTATTGTACTTCTCTAAACCAATAATTGTAATATTCTGAAGCTTAGATAAGATGTCCATGAGGCCATGGCTATTCTAGGTGACATTATGAGACACTATCTTAAAAAAGAAGAGTTTATTCTTTTTTCTTTGCTTGTTGGTTGTATTTATTAAAAAAAAAACTCTTTATTTTCTAGTTTTCATAATGCTAGGTAGTATATTACATGCTGCTTTGAGAGACAAAGGAATCAGTTTCATTAGGCTGTACTGGATGCTAGGTGCTGTGATGCTGGCCTGTGGTAAGATGCCAACTGGTACGATAGTAGCAAGAGTATTTATCATGGTAACAATGACTATCTTGATCTGAAGTGAAGCCTGCTCCACAGGGGCGATTCATGCTTCATAGTTGAAAGCTTGTAAAACTACTTGATTACAAAAGTTATTGACCCTAGAGGAATTCTTATTAATGTTGCTTTTTTAAACAGTCATGGTGTCAAATCACCAATTAAATGTTTATGTTTCTTTCCATAGGTTTGTTCTGCTCCTAATGTTGATCAGAAAACTTTCAGTGGAGAGTTGTTAATGCAGACATACATTACTGTTCAAAGTAGTGAGAATCAGGAATGGTGAGAGCTCATCCACAGAGGGACATCAACCTGAAGCTCTTCATCACCATCAAGGTTCAGGAATTAGCACAGGTGAAAAGATGGAGAGAATGCAAGAGAGGAAATACAGGAAGGAGTCTTAAGAAATGCTTCTTTTTTTAACACGACTAGCCTGTTTTACCCAAAGACTCACAGCAGCTGTGAACAACTGCTCAAGATGGCATGAGATGAAGTCGTGGAGATGATGGTTATTGCTTAGAACAAACTCCTACCTGATGTAGGCAACTGATGGTAGTTTAGGGAGTAGGAGTCAAATTTTTGAGGATTAAGGCAAAGGATAGATTCCTTGTGACATGTTGATGTCTTCGTGCCCATGTGCATATAGCAGCCGTAACTGATCTTAGTAGATTAAAAAAGTGATTATAAAATAAAACATAGAGGATGATGTTGATAAAGCATCACTGTTCATAAATATTTTGTCAAATTTTAATTTAAATATGGTAATTTTTATATTTTCATGTATGTTTTCTCTATAAACTTATTTTTTGCAGGAACTGTGGCTGCATTTTAATCATTAATAATTAGTCATATGGTTTTCAGAAAACTAGGCTTTATCTAAACAGTATGAATTTAGGGATCTCTGGTTGATGACTGTAGTACCACAACTACCTGACATAATTGATTTTACCAATAAAGGTAAAAATTATTGACATAGCATAAAATATGAATCACTTGAAAGTTTAGAAATATCATGTTTAATCTCTATTGTTAAGCTTACAGGGTCTAGGATAAACATGGAAGCACAGGTTCAGGTGTGTATATGAGATTTTTTTTCTAGAAAGTTGTATAAGAAGAAAGATCAATTAGGAATGTAAGTGAATATAAAGCTGCAGTAGCTGATTGAATAAACGAATAAAGCTATCTGAACATCAGATTTCACCTACCTCATTTTCCCAACCAAAGACTGATGTGAATAGCTGCCTCGATTCTACCCATTATGAAGAAAGAATACTCTTAAATTGTGGGACAAACCTGTCACCACTGCCTTGTATTGGTTATCATCCGTTATTTCATCTCTGTGATGAGAAAGCAAAGCATAGTGATTGTGTAAGCAAGAATGAGCTATCTGTTATTTTTCTTTCTCAGGAAGTTGTTCTTCTTCTATTTTTCTAATTCTTGGTCTACCATTTGGAGTCAGCTCTTCCTACTGCCCATTACCTGGTTCACTGGATTTACTTGTGATATTTAACACCCAGTGAAAATGCAAATGGCAGACAGAAATATTTAGATTCACCTGTGATGCTTTCTTTATCATGCCTTAATCTTTCTGTCTACCTGTCAATGAGTTTTAGACAGTAAAATAAAATCTTAACTTTGAGATTTATAAGATTATATAAATCAGTAGCATGTAACAATTTTCAATTACTTCAGTACAATAAATAATTTTAAAGTTTTTTTATATTATACGTATGTCTATATTCATTTGAGGGCAGAAGACGGTGTAGAATTCCCTTGAGTTTTAATAACAGGTGATTGTTAGATTCATGACACAAGGACACAAGTGCTAGGAACTGAACGTGGGTTTTTTGAAAGAGCAAAAGGAGTTTTTGAATAATTACCCATCTCCTTAGTCATTGCAATATTAGAAAATATTTTACTATTCTGAAATTATTTTACTGAAAATATTTTACTATTCTGAAAGTTTCAGAGCATAAAGCTGTTCTGTTTTGTTTTTAATGAAATCCGCATATCAGTAGGTAAACATGAGTTGCTATAATTTGTTTCTGCTGCTCCGGCTTGTGCTTCTATTGGCACTTTAGGTATTTTGCTCAAAAAACAATGGAGCTATGAGAAAATATGGTAATTAAAAGAAGAGAAAGTAAGAAGTTATATAAAGAATGTTTACATAAAATACATGCAAATAAAACGTTATTTGTACCTGACAGAATATAATATATAATAATTCAATGAGTCATCTGTCTGAATTCTCAGAAAGAAACCAATGTTCAATTTATTTTGGGGCTATTCAGTTGTTTTTATTCAAAAGAAAACTCTCTGCATATTAAGAAAGAAAAGAGGTGAATTCCATGGTTCACTTTTGCTACTGACAATTCACCCAGCACCATGTTTCTCTTCAAAGGTAAAAAAAATTCTCCATTTTCTATATTTATTAATTGTTTGGCATACTTCCAAGCCTCAGTTCTTACTCATTAAGTTCATGTGAGTCACTCTGGTTCAAAAACTGCCTCAGTGAACTTCCATGGCACTTTAGTTTGTTATCAGAAGATTGTATAATTACTCCCAATTAATCGTAGGTCCTCAGTATTTGCTTTGACCATAAACAATGGGAATAAATTGCAATACTCTTTATAACAATTCCTCTTGTTGGATTATTTTCTTCAGTTTTAATTTCTTCAAAGTATGTTATTTGCTTCATAGTTCATGCCATTAACACTCATAAATATATACCTATAAATATTTACATATAACAATTGAACACATATATGTGGATATATAATATGTTTGTATGTTTATATGCATACATGGAATAATTTATGTAGATCTCTTTGATCAGATAGACATTTTATACATAAAAATAATGTCGCAGTTGTTCATATATTTCCCTTCAGTGAGCAAGCTTTATCCGCTAATATCTGCTACTTTTCTTCCATGAATCACTAGACGATTTCACTGTATCTACTGTTAAATGCTCCAACATTGAGTGGTTATCAGAAGAGCAATGCTGCATATTCTTGTCACCAGGTAGCCAGGATGTCTAACATGAAACAGTGTAGTTTTTATTTATTGATGACAAGAAAGCTGCACTCATGATTCCTCAAAATTAATATTCAGAAGTCAGTTCTTCATAGTGTCAGCTCCAGTTTAATAGGCCTTAATTGACAGCAGACATCTGATAGGGACCTACTTATAGCTTAAGAGCTGTTTTTGTGAGAGATGAGGTACTCAATAGGTTATTCAATCCAAAGATACATGTCAGAAAAGCACATACACATATGAACAACATTAAATATACTTAGCAGGTTATTTATTTATGTGAGTGTGTGTTTGTGTCTCTGTGTGTGTATGCATGAATGCATGTGTGTATGTATGTATATGTGTATAGTTTATACTTCCTATATTTTGATATTAGGAAGAAACTTGGAGATATGATCAGGTAATGAGAAATGAGCCTTTGTGAATTTGTATTTTGGTGAGCTGATTCATCTTTTGACTGTGTTGGGAAGCACAGAGAAAGGCATATGAGAACCCCAAAAGGTGGTTGAAGAGAGAACTGGGGAGATCTGGGAGCAGGAGGGAAAAAAAAGAGGTAGAAAAAAAAAAGAGGAACTGTGGGTGGGAACATATCTGTGACGATCTGGAGACCTAGGTCAGGGTAGGCTCCTGGGGGGATGTGAGGGGGACTCTAGCAGAGACAGCTAGTATCAGGGGCCATAGAGACTGAAGAAGATACCCTCTAACTAGACAAGTCTTCTAGTAGAGGAAGAGGAACACAATCCACCCACAAAAACTTTGACCCAAAATTCAGGCTGCCTACAAGCTATACAGGAATAACTATAGAGGAGAGAGTGAGAGAAGACGTTCAAAATAAACAAAATCTTTACTTGGACTTTAGTCTCCAGAAATGTGAGGAAAAGGTATTTATTGTGGGTAATTATTTATAGAAATCCAAGCTTGCTATGATAGAGAACTTCTATTAATAATGTACAACAACAAGGTTTTATCATCAAATATATAAGCCTTTATTACTCACAAAAACAATAGGAATCCAATCAATACTGAAAATATATACAGTTATACATGAGTGAAAATAGCTTTGAAGGAATACAATTGGACAATTAAAAATTAAAACCACACAATAAACATGAAATATAGATATCCAGAAAGAAGTAAAGAGATGTCTAGGTTAAAGCTGAACTGTGTGCCACTGCCATTCAACTGATATATTGAGCAAAAGACTTTTCACTACTGAAATATCTCCTTTTGCTAACACAGTCTAGTAAGGAAGGGAAATTATGTTCTTTTCCATTTTAAGAAAGAACAAATCCTTTGTCATCCAAGGCAGGAGCAGATAGACCTTTGTATGGCTTCATGTTCTCTAGAAGATGGCTATGTGACTACATTGGATGTAACTGCAACTGAGGTGTAGAACTAATGTGCTCTGATTTCTCGAGGAATTGCAATTCAAACACCATCAAGGTGTTGTCTATCTCAAACACTGGTGCCATTACCACCACAGACACTGGTTCTGTATTGTTTTCTTGTATACTTGCTGTATAAATTATGCTTTTGTAGACAGTCACCCAACAACTTATTACTGCTATAGATAGCCATTGTTAAGGTAACCAAGGAGATTTTAATAACATTGACCTTAGGTTACAATCTGTGTAGAGAAGACATCAGGAAACCAACACATAAGGTGGAACTGCCATGTTTGTTCATCAAATGTTCTCTGAAGCCACTGTAGAATTATTTATTTATCTTTAAATTATTTTATGTGAATGACTTTGTCTGTGGTAGACTTGATCAGGCATGCACCTATTTTCTCTCCTCTCTCTCTCTCTCTCTCTCTCTCTCTCTCTCTCTCTCTCTCTCTGTGTGTGTGTGTGTGTGTGTGTGTGTGTGTGTGTGTGTGCAGAAACATGCAGGCACCATCAAGGCCAGAGGAGATTGTTTCGTGTCCTGGTAAATATGGTTTGTGGCAAATAAATCACAGCCTCAGCGACCCCACCCTTCCTCCTATCACCTCACAGTATTGGGGCACAAGCCTGTAACTGCTTCAGCTATACATTTTGTAGGTTGTGTAGCTGACATTTGTACCCTCTGAGACATCAGTACATAAACTATCCCATGAATTCTAGGAAAATGGACTATTAACTCAATGTTTAAGCCTCAGCACAAAATAAAAATAATATTTAAAAACTAGGAAAACCACAATCAACAATTTTTAAATATATCCATAAATTATGAATGTTCTATAGAACCAATTTAATATTGAGTAAAATAATTTGGTTAGCAGTGTCAAAGCAATGCAAAAGATGTTAAGGAGAGAATGTATCCAGTATAAAGAAAGAATCCATGAATGCTAGGGTGTGTGCACTGAAAAATGCTCAGACAGAAGTAAAATTTTAAAAAATAAAATAAAATAAATGAAGAAGTCTGTAGTATTTGTGGAGAGCACGAAAATAGCTAAATTAGGGAAAAAACAAAACAAAACAAAACAAGACAAAACAAAGAACATCAAAACCAGATAAGAAATGTTAGATATCATTTCTTCAGACACTTGAAGTTTTTTTCATACAAATATTTCACATGTTTGGTTAAAGTTACACTGAGATACTTTGTACTATTTGTGACTATTGTGAAGGGTGTCATTTTCCTTATTTCTTTCTCAGTCCATTTGTCATTTGAATACAGGAGGTATACTGATATTTTAGTTAATTTAGTATCCAGCCCTTTTGATGAGTGTGTTTATCACCGGTAAGAGTTTCTTGGTAAAATTTGGGGGTCACTTATTTATATTATCATTTCATTTGTGACTAGTGATAGTTTGATTTCTTCCTTTCCAATTTGTGCTCCTTTTATCTTCTTTAGTTGTCTTATTGCGCTAGCTAGGACTTCAAGTACTATATTGAAGAGATATAGAGAGAGTGGAAGACTTACCTTGTCCTAGAAAGATCCATTGGCAGCTACATATGGAAAATTAGAAGAGCCAGAATAGCTAAAAACAATCTTATGCAATAAAAGATCTGAAGAAGGACTCTCCATCCCAGATCTCAAGGCATACTATAGAGCAACAGCAATAAAAACAGCATGTCACTAGAATAGAAATAGACTGGTTGATCAATTAAATCAAATTAAAGACCCAGAAATAAACCCACACACATTTGGACACCAGATTTTTGACAAAGAAGCCAAATCCATACAATGGAAGAAAGATAGCATCTTCAACAAATCCTGCTGGTCTAACTGGATGGATACCTGTAGAAAAATGCAAATAGATACATATTTATCACCCTGCACAAAACTCAAGTCCAAGTGAATTAACGACCTGAACATAAGAACAGATACACTAAATTGGTTAAAGCAAAAAGTAGGGAAGAATCTTGAACTCATTGGCACAGGAAACAGCTTCCTTAACAGAACACCTTAGAGTGCAAGCTCTAAGATAAGCAGTTAAAAAATGGGACCTTATCAAACTGAAAACTTCTGTAAGGCAAAGGGCACAGTCAACAGATCAAAATGACAGTGTACACACTGGGGAAAGATCATCAGAAACCTTACATCTGACAAAGGACTAATATCCAAAATATATAAAGGATTCAAGTAATTAAACACCACCAGACCTAATATACCAATTTAAAAATGAGGTACAGAGCTAAAGAGACTTCTCATTAGAGGAATATCAGATGCATGAGTAACACTTAAAGAAATGCTCAGTGTCCTTAGTCATCAGGGAAATACAAATTAAAATGACACTGAGATTCTATCATACACATATCCCAATGGCTAACATCAAAAATACAGCTGACAGTTTCTTTTTCTTAATTTTTAATTTTAATTTCATTAATTCATTCAGAGTACAACTCAGTTGTTATACCATTACTTGCATCCTCTCATTCCTCCCTCCAGCTTTCAACTTATTCCCCTCCCCTAGGTCTATGACCGGGTCAGGGGACCTCCTCCCCCACTATAAGGTCATAGGCTATCAAGTGTCATCTTGGTAGCCTAATTATTATTTCTTTGAATGCAACCAGGACTCCCCACCAAAGGGAGGTGGTCACATATGGAGCACTGTGGAGAATGTCCTATACATTGGTTAGATCAGAGTAGGGGTTCAATGTTTACTATTGTATTATCCTTGGTTAGTACAATAGTTTGAGCAGAACCCCTGGGCCCTGATCCACCAATCTTGTAGGTTTCTTGTAGGTTCTTGTACTTCTTGTAGGTTTCTAGGACCCTCTGGGTTTTTCTATTTCCCCATCTCCTATATTTTTCTTACCTCGAGTTCAGTAGGATGTTCTCACATCTATCCCAATCTCCTGGTAAGTGAAGACTTTCGTGGGACATGCCTTTTGAGCTAGTGCCCAATTATAAGTGAGTACATACCATGTGAGTCTTTTTGCTTCTCGGTTAACTCACCCATTATGATCCTTTCTAGTCCCATCCATTTGTCCACAAATATCAGCATTTCCTTGCTTTTAATAGCTGAGTAGTATTCCATAGTGTAAATGTACCACAGTGTCTTTATACATTTGTCATCTGAGGGACATTTAGGTTGTTTCCGTGTTCTGGCCATTATGAATAAGGCTGCTATGAACAGGGTTGAGCATATGTCCCTGTTGTGTGGTGGAGCATTTTCTGGGTATATTCCAAGGAGTGAAATAGCTGAGTCTTGAGAAAGCCCTATTCCCAGTTTTCTGAGAAAGTGTCAGATAGATTTCCAAAGTGGTTTTTACAAGTTTGCATTCCCACCAGTAGTGAAGGAGGGTTCCTCTTTCTCAATATCCTTGCCAGCATGTGGTGCAAGTGACAGTTTCTAATTGTTGAGAAATTCCAGGCTTAATAGAAGTCTTGTGTGTGATAGTCTTAAATATTAGACCAATTGGGAATCGAAGCTTTCTTTAAAACTGTCTTGGGTGCTGTCCTGTTCTGATGGAGAACATAAACTGAAGCACTTGGAGCTGGGTCAAGAAAGATGCAGGATGTCAGTGTCCAGCATGCTGAGACAGGCAAACTGTTGGCAACATCAAGCCTTATTCAAAGAAGATGATGAACATCAAAGATGCTGCTTATGGAGATGGCTTCAAATATGGCAAACCAGCCAATGGGCAAAATGTACTCATTGTGACCACTAACAAAAATCTGGCTAAAAATAGACAAGCTTGTATTTAGGTAGAGTCAATGGCCAAATGCTGCCAAGACAATGTAAGTGAGTCTTCAATAATTCCTGCTTTACAAATATGTCTGTAATATATATTGGGCTAGAAGGTTGAAGACGATGCTCCAATGTTATAGAGAATTTTGGGTGACTGTTCAGGCAGCAAACTGTCTCTGTCATTTTTTTCAATTTGGAAGCTGCTAACCCAACTCTTGTTTATTCAGGTAATAGATTTTATTCCTTCTCAAGTCTCTAATGGGGTTGAAGACTAAGTAGATTAGTTTCATAATTAAGATAGTTGTTTAGGGGTTGAGATGATTTGGGGTGTAGATAGATGTTTTAAGTTGATAGAGATGAGATTTGAGAGATATTGGTTTAAATTCAGAATTTTAGACTCACTGAGATAGTAAAAGGCTTTCTTCAAGGTTGCCAAATATAAACTGCCAAAATACTATGAATGTACCATTAATATAATTCCTGATTGTTTCCTGGTTCTTCTTGCTCTATGTAGTTTATTTTGGATATGTGTAATAAAATAAATGTAAAAGAAAAAGAATAAATAATGAAAATATTCAAGTGACAGCACATGTTGGTGAGGATGAGAGATAGGGGAGCACTCCTCCATTGCTGATGGGAATGGAAATTTGTACAACCACTTTGGAGATCAATCTGGCACTTTCTCAGAAATTTGGAAGATTGTTACCTAAAGACCTAGGTATACCACTCCTGGGCATATAATTGAAAGATGTTCCACCATCCAACAAAAACATTTGTTAAACTATATTCATAGCAACCTTATTCATAATAGCCAGAATCTAGAAACAGCCTAGATGATCCTCAACCATAGGATGGATAAAGAAACTGTGGTCTTTTTCCACATTGGAATACTATTCAATTATCAAAAACAAGGAAATCTTGATATTTGAAGGCAAATAGATGGAACTTGAGAGTAGCATCTGGTGTGAGGCAACTCAGTCCCAAAACGACATGCATACTATATACACACTGATAAGTGGGTATTAGCCCAACATAGGTATCCTCTGAGAGACTCCATCCAGCAGAGATTCAGGACAGATACTGAGAATCAAAGCCAGAGTATTGGTTAAGAGCTGCAAGTTGTATGGAAGAGATTGGAGATGAATGGATGGGAAGGTGAGGCAGAAGCTCCAAAAGGAGACTACCATGGCTGGCAAATCTGGACCCAGGTATCCTGTGCAAATTGATGCACCAGTCAAGGACATTGTGAGCAGATAACCTAGACCCCCTGTTCAGATAAGAAGAGTAGGGGGGGAACAGGGTACTGCCTCTAACATGAACTCTGTTGCCTGAGATTTGAGCACTGACCCTTGGCAGAGAGATCGTGTGGGAAATCAGAGCAATAGGATACAGGCTGTCCAGATGAGACCTGATAGGCTGTTGGCAGAAGGTAGCTAAGGAGGATCCCACTAGTCAGTGGTCTATGCAAGGGGAATAGGGTGGAAAAGGGAAGGAGGGTGGGTACCAGAAGATAAGAGTGAGGGTATTACAATGGATATATAATGTATATAAATTATAATAATAATTTAAAAATTTTTTAAATGAAATGTTAGATATAATGCTGAAATATTAGAAGTTCTGCTGAAAAGATATGAGGAAGTTTGTTGTAACTTACATGGTCTTTACTATTTTAAAAATTAAAGTTCACAGTCTTAGGAAGAGAAAAATGCAACCTTTAAAACATAGCCTGTGCTCTGAAAAATCCTGTTTCCTCAATACTGACATAGAACAAAAAGTATAGTCACCCTTTAGAGTTATGGTTTAAAAAGTAAAATTATGAAAACTAAGATCTTTAAAAATGTCCCCAAACGTCCAGGGATTTTTGTGTCATAGTTAGAGTGTCCAAGATTATACAACTACCATGTGATCCTATTTATATAAAAACATAGAAGGGACAAACTAAACTGTGTCATAAGGATAGTGAGCAAGCAAAAAGGTAATCAAGAATATCGTTAATTATCTGATTTTTGAAGTTGGGGTTAACAACCCTGCTCTATAAGTCTATGAAAAGCTATACATGCATTATTCGAACATTATTCTATAAGCATAATACATATCTATGGTAATTAAACCAAAGTGGAAGCACATATGAACTAGGAAATGTAGGTGGATTCTAACAGCAATAGAATTACTTGTAATATCGATTCAAGTAAAGCTTCTGCAGATCCAAAAACTGATTGTAAATTAAATTGTGGCATCCACATCAATACAATTATTTAGCCACACTGAATAGATTTTTGATTCATGCTAAAAGATGGATAGACCTTAGATGCACATAAAACATATCAGCCCAAAATTATGTGACGTGAATATAGCACACATAATATTGAGAAGCATGAATCAATGAAGATACAGTGTATGTTAGTGAGTGTGTTTGTCTGAGGAGCGGGTAGGTGTGTAGATGCTAAATGAAGGAAGGGACTTCAACCTAGAATGAAATATACATGAAAAATTGCTCCTAAATGTTTTCCTTTGAAGTTCTTACATGGGCTTTCGCATATACACACAACACATAACATGTAATACACAAAAAAACTAACATACAAATGCAGAATTTCTTGTGATATTCATAAAACTATGAATTTGTTCATCATGGGATGGTATGTGTGAATTAAATTATGAACTATACATCAATAAATTTGTTGTCAGCTACTACCACCTATCAGCCAGCTTATAAATCCTTACAATCACTTCTGAAAAAAACAGCTTGAGAAATGTCAAAAACATAGAGCTTCATTTTTACATATTTTAACAGATTTTATTGTTCTAACACTTATTATCCATGTTCATATTGGATTTTTCTTTTCAGGTCTCTTTGAAACTGTGTTTCAAAGCTGTCATAACGAAGACTATGTTGAGCAGTATCTACAATATGTGCCATCTGTTTTTGTAGTTTCTTTCAATTCTCTTTGTGATTGCATTAATTTTTTTCTGGTATTTAGTTTTTCATGGGTGATATTTTTTTAGATCTTCCACAACATTGGGGGATTCTGTTAACTTCACAAATTGTAGACAGGGCTAATTGATGTGGCTAGGAGCAGAAAAATCCTCTCACTTCCTCTTATTCCCAGCAATCTGTGCTGCAGTATATAACAGAAATTAAATGGTATTTTGTCAAAAACACAAAGAACTTCACAACTTCTCCTTTCCTCTGCATTCTCTCTAATTTAGTGGAGTAGAAACCCTGTTGAGATTTTGTTCACACTTTTCACAAATGACAACAAAACAATTTTGCCTTGCACCTTGTATTTTGAAGTTTTAATTCAGAGGAAATGATACTGCCTGAAGAAATGTTGTTGCCAACTAATAAATAATGAACTCAAATAATCTGTTGATCACTATAGAAAGCATATTAATACTAACATGTAACCTGGTTTGAATTAATTCAGCTGTTTCATTTTCACTTATCTTTATTTCCACACATTTACATATGTTTCCATATTGAGTAATTAATTTTCAATTTCTAAGTGTTTGACAGTTTCATGTATTTATACAGTTAATTTTACTACTTTGCATAACAAATGCCCCTCATCAATTTTGCCCTCTTCCCCCCCTCCGAACCTTTCTTCTGCTGTAAAACTTCTTTAGACAAGTCTCTGATTATTTGCACAACTCTTTGTGGGGGGGGGAACACAAGTGTTAATGAGGGAATCTTTCCTGAACATGCATGAAAAAATATGTTTTCAATATATATTGAAATACAAGCAAAATATCATTCACTGAATAAAATGACACCTCACACACCAGAAACCGTTCAATAGGCTTTTTTCTTCTGTTTAATTTGGGCTTTTGATCAAAGACTTTGTTTTTCTATATGCTCAAGCTTCTGGAATCACTAGAAAAACATGTAGATAAGACAATATTGATTTATTGCTCACCTTAGGGAGAAGGAATAGTACTCCTCAAGGCCATGTGGAAAAAAAGGTCAGCGGACTGCATTATTGCTCTTAGTGAGAAACCACATTTGTCTACAACCTCATATAAAGATGCAGAACCACTTATAACTTCATTTTCTGGGAATCCTATTTACTATTCTGGTTTCCTTGGGCACCATGGACACATGGATGTGTGCAAAGATACGTACAGATAAGCAAACAGTCATACACATAAACTATATAGAAATCAGTGAAGATTAACTCTCAGTTTCTTTAAAACATTTATCAAATAGTGTGAATTAGATTATATAACATTCTGTACATCCACTCTTATCTGATATTTAGGCTTTTGAAATCTAGTATATCTATAGAGCTCCTTTAGTTTGGTAGTAAATGTATTACATTTGTTGTAAGGAACAAGAGGATAATGTTGCAAAGACAAGAAAGAAAAAGTTGGGAAATGTTTAGTATGTCTTTCTGATAATAAGGTGACTACTATAGACACCATATGACATACTCTTGTATTTTCAAACCATATTAAAAGTAATAAATAAATGAAATAGGAAAATTTGAAACAATTTATTATATAAAGGAAATGAAAGAAATTGAAATAAAAATTTTAAAGACAAAAAAAAGAAGAGTTGGTAATAAAAGGCATGCCTTGGGATAAAAGAGCATAAATGGCACACCTGCTGTTTGAACACTAGAAAATACAGACTTTTGGTTCTAAATACATAAAATGGAAAATATAGGTGGAAACTGACTGTATACACATAAAATATTGTTTTAAAATCTCAGTGTTATGTATTACATGAAGTGAAACAGCAAGCGCCTGTTCTGTTAATTGCATTTAAGGCATGCTTTTTTTAAATTCCATGAGATGTAGTGCATTGTGTTCAAAATTATATTTAGAGCCATGAATAAAGATTAAAAATGTGAGGTCTCCTTTCTATTATACATATTTCATCTTTAACTTTGACAACCCCTAGTTGTAGAAATTGTACAATAAGTAGTTCTGAGTTTTATTATGTAATGTATTATAAATTGGACAAAATGTTCTGTCTGTGGTTTCAATAAAATTAAAATTAGAATCAAATCACCAGTTTATCATACCGATGTCTTATTACTACTTCTACCAGTAGTTTCAGGCAAATAAGATGTAATTAGTGCCACAGTGGAAATCTTAAATTAGTCAGTATATTAAAAAAAAAAATAATAATGTACTTATGTTGCTTTCTGATACAGGACTTAATATCCTGACCTGTAAAATCTTATATATTGTAGTTACATTAAGTAGTGTATATTGATATGTATCTAACAATAATTACTTTGTAATAATTTTTTTTTTACCACAGAGGTGTCTGTTCCTATGCTACTGAAATAGTCAACCACCTCTTTGTTTGTTCAATAGGACCTAAGAATGGGGATCTCTCCAAATATATTTTCTCATTGAATGAAGTGAATCTCAGAGAGAAGGGGACAGCAGTCTGTAATAAACTATAACTAGAAAGATGCAAGATAGAAACAGAACACCAGAAGAGATCAAAGCACCTGATATCTTTTGAACTCCAGAGATATTTATTGAGGACATAACAATTTCTCAATATTTATTGAAAATGTATAATCTTCAGGAATATATTGAAGATAGTATGAAAACTTTATTTTATCAGAGTGAGACCTGAGTATGGAAATTCCTCTACCTTTCTGGCTAAAGGAGGAAGCAGTGATTTCATAACCTTGCCTTTGGTTCAACTTTTCATTAGTCAATCAAATGTTGTTCTGTGGAGACCCAAGCACAGACTGAGTATTTGAGATAGGGATGAACTAATGATATTTATGGAAAGGTTAACTGTTAGCATCTCTGTATTTGGGGAAAGATAAGAGCAGCTAATTGTGTTTGTCTCATCAGTTTATCTTATTGCTTTGTGGCCAGTATTATATACTGATATTAAATTCTTCCCTTTAATGAATATTTTGGTAAATGGTAACTCCCATGAGGCCGTGCTATTGTGCTGCCTGCAATCATCTACAGTGACTGAGTCATCTCACTTAGTAGTTAATTCTCTCGCAGATGCTAAGGGTTGACCTTAAAAGGTAAAGAGTAGGAATGCAATGTATTGATCTGAAATCATAACACATGCCCTTGAACATAAAAGCTATGAGTTTGAGCAAAAGATAGAAATGAAGAAAATTCATCTACTTGGAAGATAAACTTCATGACTTTGCAAAGCTAGTATTTTGATTTTTCTGGGGCTTTGCACTTGTGTGTGAGCGGGGTGTATGGCAAATACTTAGTTGTGTTAGGGGGGTAAACACAAGGAGGCTCAAAGTTAGGACTGATTTTTTCCTTATTCTCTAACTTACTGCCTTACTTTAGGAAATGCTCTTGTTGAAACTAGACCTCACCACTGGTCTAGACTATTGGCTGCCAAGATCTGTATATGTGCTTTTCCCTATATCCTGGGGTTACATGTATGTATTATTGTGCTGGCTTTTAAGCCAGGCTCTCATGCTTCTTCAGCAAATATTGTACCCACAGAGTCATCTTACTTGTCATTACCCTCTTGGTAAACAAATACCACTCAGTAAGAATAGAATTGGGAGGTGCAATTATCATTTCCTTAATTAAAAAACAAAATTATTTTAGCATGACACAGAAGGAAGCAGTTGAGCAGACATGAGGGATCACTATACACTTAATAGTTAGTTATATGAGACTTTGGAAACTCTGTAACCTATAAACTTAGTGGTGTTTATATGTATTAAAAACAATACTGCTTTTAAGCAATAAACAGAATATAAAGAAAGCTAAATACTCAATAATTGTTTTAAAAAAAATAAAATATAAGTTTATTTTCCCTTCCAAATTCATTTCTAATGTCCATTGAAATTAAATAATTATTACTCCAATGTTGTGCTATTGATTTTACAGCATTTGAGTCATTTTTAATTATTAACAGGCTCATGAAGAAGCAAGACCATTTCCAAAATGAGCAAGTTAATGAAAGTGTCCCACTAGCTGTTAATGTGTATTCTGAATTTCAGAGCAGCTATTTCTATCAATGCAAAACATGGGATTTCAGTCAATCTCAGAAAAGATAATGCATTGGCCAGACAAAGAACTATAATAAGATAAAATAGTTTATATATCACAAAAGTCTTTATATATCAGAAAGTGAGAGAGGTATATCCAGTGAATATATTTATATCCTTGAGTAGAAAAACATGCTTGCCAAAAATGTTAACAATACAAATAAAATACTCAAAAACATGATACAACTTAATAATAAACTTTTTTCAAGAATTCTATCAGTGCCTAGTACAGATGTCAAATTACACGTGCATGTGCATGCACACACGCAGGTGCTTACACATGCACACACACATACACACACACACACATACACACACACACACACACACACACACACAAACACCATAACAGTCAACAAGAACAAAATCAGATTTGGGATCTCTTAAGTGCTCATTGAATAAAACAGAATGAATACATTGTTTCCTCAATACATAAATGATATAATATTATAAGTCATTAACTCAAAAGGCACATGGAAAATTTATATATTAATAATCATATGTGGCTATTTCAAGACAGTACAATGAATTTTCTGCCTCCAGCATTTGCGGTCCTGTCCTGACTTCTCTCAGTGGTCTGTTACACAGAATATGTAAGGCAAATAAATTCTTTACTCCCCAAGCTACTTTTTTTTTTTTTTCTAAGTGAGAGAATTTGCAGACATTTAATAACATAATAACATAAGTAAATATGTATGTAATGTAGGGAAAATGAAACACAACTGTACATCTTCAATTGCATCTACATGTAAGAAAAACACGCCATACTGAAAACAAGGCATGTGTGAGCTTTGTTACTGTAATTGATGATAACTTCCTTTTCCATTATCTCAATATCTCTAAAACATGTAACAGAAAGTATATACACTGTATCAAGCTTTGACCCATGGTGTACCAAGAGGAAGAGGCTTTAGTGGTCTCTGGCATTCTATTTCTAAAGGTGAACTCCTCGGAGTCTGCTAAGATGCATTCACTAGTCCTAAAACCCACAGTATAAACTGTGAATTCATCAGTGCTTTAGCTTTGAGTGAATCAACACAATATTCAACTCACGCACTGCAGGTAATAACAGAACAGTTTATTATCACCACAGGTGCAAAAGCTGCCATATTTCGGCCATCAGGGCTTCCTCAGGGCAGTATACAAGCAAAATATGTGAATGGAATATATAATATTGTTCAGTTTTGTCCCCCTTTTCTATTAAGGGCTACATCACAACTATTTTACATGCTTATAACAAATAATTCTGCAATGTTAGTTGACCTTAGAAAGCCTCAATACTTCGTAATTCACATCCATTCACTTCTTACTCAAATGAATATTCAGATGTCATCTGACAGTTGGAAAATTTGAAACATATACTATAAGAACATTTTTAGAGGTTAGCATCTTTCAAATGATAAAGGACAATCGATATTTTAACACGTATAAGTCATGCAACTTTAAGAAACACTAGGTTCCACTATTTAGCAGTTAAGTACTGACTTTCAAAACCTAGGATACTTTCACATTAGCCTGTGAGGGTGAGAATAGAAAAATACACAAGACTCTATATTACATTTTCGCAACTGAAGTAAGTTTATTTACAGTCAATAAGTTCTCATGTTATTTTCCACTGTTAACAGCAAACTGTCACGGTCATGAGGAAGAAGATTAGCAGTGGGGTCAATGATCCACTGATAATTCTTTGTATTTTATAACATACTACTTACAAATACCAAAATAAAGACACTAAATTTAGTGTTGATCTAGTTTTGTTTGGTTCAAAGTTCAAATGAAATAAAAAATGTTATTTGACTTACTTTTGAAATTATTTCATCTGACAGTGATAACAATGAAATGTAATTAGAATTAACATATTTTCTTTTTTTTTTTTTTTTTTTTTTGACAGTTAAAAATGTTTTTATTATTTTAAAGATTCATTGACAATGAGACAGGTCAACTCCTGGCAACACCCAGCCTACCTCAAAGAAGATGATGAGCATGAAAGGACTTCCATATGGAGATGGCTTCAAATATGGCAAACAAGCAACTGGGCAAAATGTCCTCGTTTCTATCACAGACAGAATTCTGCCTAGAAAAGGGCAAGCTTGGAAGCAGGTGGAGAAACTGTGTTGTTTTATCACAGTTACAGTATCTCTAAGATAACTCTGTTTGCTGCATTTTAACAATGCAAGAAAAATGTCATAAATTGTATTGTAATGCAAATAGTACATCTGTCTTTTTCAGAAAAGAAATATTTTATATGACATCACACATTCTAAAATACTAGCACTTTTGAACCAAAGGTGTTTAATTTTATTGTACTGGAAAAGAAGAGAGCATCCTCAACAGTGTACCTTCCATTAAAAATATGTCAGATTACCATAAATGACAACTGAATCAGTCAAGGACAATTTTCACTCACAAATTTCACAATATCTAGGATAACATTTTTATGGGTTTTATTAGCATACATTACTTGTATGTGATAACTACATTATGATACTTTTGTACATGTATATATTGTGATTATAGTCTCCACTATTACACTTTGTATCCCTCTCCCAATCCTCTTCAACCTCTTTCCTTTTCACAATGAGGCACATTTTAGTTTCAGGTCATTTTCTTTGTATATATTTTACTTGATATGATGTAGGAAATTATTTACAAGGGCTTGAACATCTTATTATTTGCTACACCACTAAATAAAAATGTCTCTTTTGCCAGAAACTATTAACTGTGCATAATCCTAAGTAAGACAGGGCCTCATGTGTTTCTCCCCAATAGGTTTAAAATAGACTTTCACTGATGGCTTTCTAGATGTATATATTGAGACTGAAATGATTTATAGAAGTATTAGCTTTCCAAGGGGAACACACAATTTGTGAAGCATTCCATATCTACTAAAATAAAGAAAATATAATGCTTTTGAACCTAAAATTTCTGACCCTAGTAATTTTCCCAGAGTAAACATCAGGACAGAAAAGAGAGAAAGCATGAATTATGTGCATTCTCGGCCTGATTAGCACAGAACTGTGACCACAAGTCAGAGCCTGCTGATCAGGGTAAGCCTGGATTCAACAGTCTCAAGACTGCAAGCCAGTGAAAGTACATGTTCATGATCCCAGGTATTAGATTTGGGAGAATGAATGGTAATTACTAATTACCACAATGATAACTTTAATGAGGTTTTAAGTAAGATTATATATGTGGAAAATGATTGTTATTTCTGAGGTATTTTCAAATACTAAACATATTCCCGGTATTCACACAATTTGGAGGAAAATCCTCACATCTGGATTGTAGAACTCTATATATGTACTGCTGTGAGTTATTAACCACTTAGCAGGGATACATACTCATATTATAGTTTTACTCATCATATGACTAAGATACTAAAATTCTTTCCTTTGAGCATTTCAGGATAAAATTCAATATGCATAACACAAAGAAAAAGCCATCTGGTGGTTTATTACAAGTGTTTTACACACACACACACACACACACACACACATATATGTGTATACAAATACACACACAGACAAAGACAGAACACACACACACACACACAGAGAGAGAGAGAGAGAGAGAGAGAGAGAGAGAGAGAGAGAGAGAGAGATGCACCAGATCTTCAGTCCTGATATCCTGAAATTTGATACTCATGTTTTTGTTAGTTTTTCTTATTTTTATTATTCATAATCCAAATACTTTATACAAATTAAAATTGCTATTTGAAGTGTAAAATAAATAAACCTCTATCACAGAACTAAAGTTAAATTGTCCAACACTTCTTTGATATTGGCAACTAGATCAGATAAGCTACATTCTGTGATGCAGCAATGAAGACTATAATATGAATGGCTGAAATTTAGATTTAATGACACACTGTACTGTAACATACTTCCTATGAAAGAGCCAGCCTTTCTGTGGAACAATCTCTTAGATTAGAGATCCCGGAATGTTTTCCCTCCCTGAGAGTGCTGAGAGAGTAGCTGCCACTGTTTGATAGCTTTATTTCTCCTTGGGCACCAAGAAAGTCACTTCACATTTGCTGCTATAAAAAGACCAGCTTTAGATTTCCAATGCTTACTCCATCAATGAATAGATATATCTTACTCTTTGACTTTAGAAAGAAACTATAAAACCTGTATAGATATTTAGGAGCCTCAAAATGTATTTTAAAAATTAGGAATTTTAGGTTCTCTCTTCTCTCTCTCTCTCTCTCTCTCTCTCTCTCTCTCTCTCTCTGTCTCTCTCTCTGTGTGTGTGTGTGTGTGTGTGTGTGTATGTCTGTGTGTGTTCTCTCTTCACATGTACATGACCAGATTACAATGCAAAATGTCTTATTTCATCCTCTATCTTATTTTTGAGATAAGATATCTCATCTAATTTTGAGATCATTGCTTTAGGTAGACTAGCTAGCCTTGAGACCCAGCCTATTTATCTCCATCTCCACAACAATAAGCTTTTGTACATGTGTCTCTGTTCCCTACTTCATTTTGCTTCTTGGAATTTACCAAGTCATCAGCCACTGAGTAGTGTAACATCTTTCTTGGAATTGTCAAGTTACCTGTGATGATAAACCTATTTAATGGCCTGAACTTGATGGTTACTAGGAACCTTCAACATAATGCCACAGTCAGGAGTTAAAGAATATTTTCTTGACCTAATATTTATAATTTCAAAAATCCACTAAATATGATTATCAAATGAATGTACTTCACACTAATGGCTACAGACCCTCTGGTAAGGAGGAAGTAAAACCCACTCAGATGGATCCTACTAAGTGGAGTTGTTCCCCTTGAAGAGTATGTTAACTTTAGATAAATGTTTTGTACTGCCTAAATTTAGGTGACCTTGACACAAGATAGAGTCATCAGAGAAGTCAGAGCCACAGTTGAGAAAATGCCTCAGTAACATGAGGTCATAAAAATGCCTCTAGGACATGTTCCTAATTAGTGATTGGGAATAGCCCATTGTGAGTGTTAATATCTCTGTGCTGTTTCTCTTGAGATCAATAAGAAAGTAGGCTTAGCAAGCAAAGGGGAGCGATCCAGTAAGCAATATTCCTTCATGGCCAATGCATCAGCTCCTGCCTCCAGGTTCCTACCTGTTTTAATTTCCATCTGACTTCCCTCAATGAACTGTGAATAAGCCAAGTTAACCTTTTCCTCCACAAATTGCTTTGACCATGACATTTCATCATAGTATACTGACCATGTCATACAAAATAACAAAAACATGATCCATGAATATGGATCAGACTTAACAATATAGCAGATAAATTAAAATTCAAAATCTAAAACCTAGTGAACAGCAATATAGTAGACAAATTATCTTCTCACTTTCCCTACTCCGGTCTAGCAATATGAGACTAAAAGAAGCTACCTGATGAGCAGAAGTTTCTTAACAACTCCAAGTGCTCGCACCATGTCATTTTCTACAGCAGTCCCTGTGATCGATCGACTGAAGACTCCACATCTCATTCTGTACACTATTACAGATACTCTGAAATTATTTAAAAAATATGTTTCCTCAGTTTTTTTTTTTCCTTTACCAGTTAATTATTTTTGTTGGTGGCTAAAGTCTTGTTTTCTGACTTCCAATAGTTGAGTCTTTATTTTAGTTCCTAAAGAAAGGCTGTAATCATGATTGGTGTATGGCCAAGCACTTTGGGTCTTTGACTTGTAGCCATAAAAGTTAGTGTAGTTGAAGGTGACCTGCATCCTTCTATAGCAGTCAGATCATGACACAATACATATATAACTTCTTTTTGATACTTTACATCACTGTTATTATAGACATAAAATATATCACATGTGTTATGCTTACCAAGAAGTTATATCATCTATGATTTATATAAGCTGCACAAACATCATTGCACTATGTAGCCCTGGCTAGACCAAAACATGGTATTGGACCAGGTGCTGTCAAATCCACAGATACTTGCCTGTTTCTATTCTAAAGACCTTGGATTAAAAGTATTTTATGAAATGCTGTTTGATTTTTAATTCTCAAAGAAGACAAAATCTATTTGTTAGAAATATTTTTGATCTCATGCCACTTAAATAATTAAAAATTATTTCTGTCACTAATAGAGAACTACAGAGCTGTAAACAGATACTGGAACAAAAATTTTAAAAGATGAGAATAAGGGGGAGGTGAACTAGCAAGGACAGTTGTAGGAGAGAGTAAAGGAGAGGTGACATAGGGATGTAGAAGGACAAGTAGCCAGTGTTGAAGTCAGGATCCTGGCCAGCATGCTACCTCAGGTGTATTTCTAGCCACTTCCTTCACGTGCTCACACCAGTGTACCTGGAGTTCTGCATAAGTTTCCTTTTACTACAAGGCTTCAAAGTGTTTTTTTTTTCTTGTCATCCTTTTATATATTCTGAGAATTATATGATAAAGCACTCAAAAATACATGCATGGTTTTACCTTATCTCAAATTATATCTTCTTTAGCCTAAATGTTACACACAATCAGAAACCTAGATTTGGCTATAGAATGTCTGGATTCCTGCATGCATCTACTCTCACTAGTAGACACCTTTCTATGTCAGAATTAAATAAGTTGAAAAACTACTTATTCAGTTCATGAGTTTGTTGTGATGATAAATGGTAATACAAGAATATATTCCTTAAACTTAATTTGATATACATTTCTTTCTTGTTTGTACTGCTTTATTTGGTATAGTAATATTTCTAGCTAAATATAACACAAAGATTTTGATTTGATATAGCTATATAATAGAATATAAATATACTTATAGTTCTATTTAATTTTTAAGTTTTGGATAATAATTAAGGTATAAATGTATGTGCCAATTTATAAATAACATTTAATTAAAAGCCGTTTCTGAGGCAATCATTGCTGTGTCTCAGTGACATCTGGGTAGATTATCTTTTAAACTATGCTCCACTGTCTGACCTCTTTTCGTGAAATATAGTTTAAATGTGATATAGTTTAAGCAGGATGAAGAATAATACTTCAGTAGCCCTTCAGAATTACTTTAAAATATATATTCTTTACATCAAATTTGTTTAGATATTTGAAAGATCTAATAAAGATAATTTTAAAAATTAAATCAAGGAGTTGCAACTTTGGAAACCTAAATACAAACTGAGTATTAGGGAAGTGCTCTGATAATTAATAATAAATTTCTCCTTATGATGAATAAATTACATTGAAGCTCTGGGAAGTAAACTATTGCAAAAAGGAATATTTTCATTTTATTTCTATTCTTTTAAAAGAAGAGCACAATGACTACAGAATATCAAGAAAATATCATTTAGTTTACTCACTTTTTCATGTTATAAACATTTCATTATGATTTTAACTTGGTACAAAAAAGCTATCCTGACCATTTTAAAAAGTGCTCCTGAAATTTGGAATAAAATTGCTTCTTAAGATATGAATGGTATAGCTATTGTTAGTCAGAAAAAATGAGTCTTTCATGAGTCTTATACTTCTATTTCACAAATTAAACCAACTTTTGAGACTCTAAAAAGTGAAATATATGATTGCACGGAACTCACAGCAAACTCTCATGGATTGTATGCGCATATGCATGGGCTTGTGTGTATGTGTGTCTGTGCATGTGTGTGTGTGTGTGTGTGTGTGTGTGTGTTTTGTTTGAAAAAAGTGGTAATTAAAAATACATCCCATCTTGTAGGCATGGCAGGATAAATTTTGGGTTCGAATTTTGGGTTGTCATTCCCCTCCCCTCAATCTAGGTCCTGCCTAGGTAGAAGGTGGCTTCTTCAGTCACCAGTCTCCATGTCACTTGTTGCCAGAAGGGTCATCTAGAGACATCCCAAGATAGAGAACAGGCCCAGGGAATGACCAGCCAATTCCTGGCCCAACCTAGGGGAGAGCCAACAGCTGACGCCATTAATAGTACTTTGTAGGAGCCTAACATAACCCTTCTCTGAGAGGTTCCATCCAGAAGCAAATGGAGTCAGATGCTCAGACTCACAGCCCTTGGAGCATTAGATGGAGCTCAGGGATGCATGAGCAAGAGTGAAGGGAAGGATAGCATGTCACTGAGGGGACAAGAACTATATAAGAAGCCCAACAGAGTCTACTAACCTATATCTACTGGTGCTTACAGACATGGAAGTACTAACCAAAGACCAAGCATGGACTGGATCTATGCCCCATACACATATGTAACTGGTGTGCAATTTGATCTTTGTGTGCATCCCCTAGTAAGTTGTATAGGTGCTGTCTATGACATAAACTCTGTTGCTTGTTTTTGATCACTTCCTGCTAATGGTGCTGCCTTGCCTGGCCTCAGAGGATGAGGATAAGCTTAGTCCTGATGCCACTTGATGTGCAGGGAGGTTGGGGAGTCCCCTTTGCTGAGGACAAGGGGAGCAGGGATGGGGGAAGAGGGTAGGGGGTAGGGACCAGGTGGGAAGGAGGGAAGGGGTATGATAGGGATGTAAAGTGAATATATAAATTAAACAAATTAAAAATAGAAAAATACACCTCACTGCAATTAAGAGTATCTGCACAAGATCTGTACATGCAACATAGGTTAGAAAAAGAAAGAATAAAGCAATGGAAAAAAGTAGTAATGAGATAGTTGGGCTGGGGTTTAGTGAAAATAAGAAGATTATGAGAGAAATAACAGAAAGTCAATATGATCACAGTACACAAGAAGCGATAAGAAATACAATACAAATATTTTCTCTTATAACATATTATGTTGATTTTAATGACAGAAAAGATATTACTGTGATACAGTTTTTTTTTTCTTTTTTAAGTTTTTAAAGAATGTTCTCTATGTAAATTATTTAGATTGCTGCAGTCAAACTCAAATAATAGAAGACTAACATTAAAAGAATGGAGAAAAGTCCTCATGGAATGATGTTGAATTTAGATCTGTCATATTTGAATTTGAATGAGAGCCTAAATTTTATAAAAGTCCTATGTATCCAGAGCACTCAACTTTAGGTTCTACCACCCAATTTAGGCAGCTCACAATCAGGTGCAACTCCAAATGTAGGGGATCCACTACTGTTTTTGTCCTTCATGGGCAGCTGGACTCAGGTACACATATCCATACTCAGGCACAAACAGGCACTAATTTAATGTTAACAAAACACATACTTTAAAATATCAAAATAATGGTGAAAATTTACTATCTTATCTTCACCTGTGACATAGACAAATCATAATGAAAGATACTACTTTTTCATTCTGGAAGAAAAAAAATTGAGAAAACCAAAAACATAAACAAATATCATGAGCAAACCCTCAAAATAAAAAAAAATTGTCTATGGAAGTTAATATATGAATAAAATATTTTCTATAATTGAATGAAAATTAATATGCAACATACCTAAACTTATAGGACAAAATAAAGGTAGTACCAACAAGCATTCTGAGGTAAAATTGCCTACATGAAAGTCTTGAGAGACCTCATCTAAGTAAATTAACAGCATACCTGAAGACACAATAACAAAAAGAAGAATTACACACAAAAGAGTTGATATCAAGAAACCATCAAACTCATAATTGAAATAAATAAAATAGAAACAAACAGAAGAAAAATTTAAAAAAGTGACAGTTCCTTGGAAAAGCAATGATTAAAGAAACCATTTTCAAAAAATAAATGCAGAGAGCAAATTCCACATTGGATCAAAATTAGAAATGAAAAGAGGAATATAACAGCAGACACCAATGGAATCCAGGGAACCAAAGAAAATAATTTAGAGACCTGTATTCTCAACAATGGAAAAGGAGATGTATAAATATTTTTACACATACCACTTATGGAAGTTAAATCAAGATCAGATAGAAAGTTAAATGAGACCTATAATCTGTAGTGAAATGGAAGAAGTTAGTAAAATTCCTCCCAACAAAAAAAAGAACAATGGCCAGCTTGTTTTAGTGCAGAATTTTAACAGACTATCAAAGAAGAATTAATAACCATACTCCACAATTTATTCCACAGAATAGAAACAGATTGAACATTGTCCAATTCATCTTATGAAAGATATCCTATGATCATGGATTGCTAGAATTAACATGAAAATGGCTATCCTACTAAAAGCAATATATAAATTCAAAGCAATCTCATAAAAATTCCAATACATTCATATAATTCCGGATTGTTTCTTTACTTTCCTTGCTGTATTTGTTTATTGTATATTGTGTAATAATATAAATGAGTATGTAAAAATAAATGAATTAATTAAAAATTCTAACACATTTCTTTGATAGATAATTTTCAGCTTCATATACAAACACACACACACACACACACACACACACACACACACACACACATCAGCATAGCTAAAGCAGTCCTTAATAATAAAATAACTGCTGGAGGTATCAACTTCCTGATTTCAAGTTGTTTTACAGAGCTACATGTGTAAAAATAGCATGATATTTATAGAAAAATAGAAGTATTGACAAATAGAATAACAATGAAGACAGAAATAAATCCCCACACATATGGACGCCTGATTGTTTTATAAGGAAACCAGAAATGCAAGATGAAATAACAGAAATCATCTTCAACACATAGTATTGGGCTAATAGAAGTCTGCATGTAAATCAATTTAAATTGATCCATATTTATTACTCTGTACAAAACTTAACTCCAAATGGATCAAAAACATAAATGTCTAACTAGATACACTGAACCTAATAGAAGTGATAGTGGAAAATAGTCTTGAATTCAATGTTACAGGAAAATGCTTTATGACCTGAATGCCATTAGCACAGGAAATAGTAACAATAATTAATAAATGGTGCTTCATGAAACTGAGAACCTTCTGCACAGCGATGGACGCTATTGTTAAGAAAAAGTTACAGCTTAAAGAATGGGAAATTTTTTCATCATTTACATACCTCACAAAGGATTGATATTTGAAATATATGAAGAACACAAAAGGTATTTATCAAGAAAACAAATAACCCAGTTAAAAATGGGGCACACATTTAAGCAGAAACACTTAAAAGAAAAAACTCAGATGGCCGAGAAATCCTAAAAGAAATAGTCATCATGTTAACTAACAGAGAAATCCAAATCTTCAAGATTCCGTCTACAAATATCAGAATGTCTAAGATCAATAATACAAATGGCATGTCATGTAGGCAAGTATATGCGTCCATTGCTGCGGGGAGTGCTAACTTGTACAGCCCCTATGGAAATCAGTGTGGCAATTCCTCAGGAAGATGGAAATGAATCTACTCAGCTCTTGGCCTATACCGAAATAGTTCTGTATTATATCCTACACTTGCTCAAACATGTTCTTTGCTTCTCTATTTATGATAACCAAAAACTGGAAACAACCTAAATGTCCCTCCACAGTAGAAAGGATAAACAAAATGTGGTACAATTGCACAAAGTAGTATCACTCAGCCATTAAAATAATTAAATCCTGATTCAAAGGTAATTGAATAAAACTAGAAACATAATCATCCTCAGTGAGTTATATCAGACTCAAAAAGACAAAATGGCATGTAGTCATTTGTGTATCAACAATAACCAAACTACAATCTCTAGAACCAAAAAGATTAGGTATTGAGTAAGGGACTATGTAGTACAGATACATTTTATTAGGAAAGGGAAATAGAATAGATAATTGTCAACAGGTGTGTAAGATAGAACAGCGATAATCAAATAGAGAGGGTTACGTCAGAGGGAGTACCAAGATAGGGAAGATGTTTTCTTCAAGGCTGTCAAATACAAATAGCAGAAACACTAAGAATGTAACATTTATATAATTCCTGATTGCATCACGGTTCTTCTTTCTATAGGTAGTTTATTGTATATATGTGCAATAATATCAATGTATATGTAAAAATAAAAATGTTTAATTAATTAAAAAAGAAAAGAGAGAGAGTACAGGGAAAAATCTTTAAGGTCTATTTGAAGGATAGTCTGGAATCATAATATAGTAGAAGCTTCCATACATTTATATGAAGGTGATAAAAATAAATTCACAAATAATGGGGAAGACAGAGCCCCAACTGGGCATATATTGTCACAAAACAAAGCTTCTAGTACTAGGTTTGAGTCTCATCGAATTGAGTTGTTGGAATATGGGGAACCATAAAAATCTAAAAAATCAAGCTGTTTTGAAGATTATAGGCTGCACTCCAGACACTGACAAGAGGACCCCTAGAGGAAGACAACACTCAAACATATGGTGGCGACATAGAGCCTTCACCACTATGTGCTATTATCTTTGATACAGGAAGGTACTTTGTATGCTGCCAAAAAGAGAAGCATAAAACCCAACCCATTCATAAACCCTTTGATTTAAAATGGTGTTTTGCAAGCAAGGTATGGTATAGCAGTGCTGGCCCAAATCTTGTGTGAATGACTAAAATTTATCTAAATTGACTAAAGCCCAAATGCACTAAATAGATCTAATAGCAGACACTGCCTGTGGGACCAAGAATAAAAGACTAGATAACCCAGGTATCTAGAATAAAACCAAATACTACTTTATATTTTTTTAAAAAGAAAGATAACAATAAAATGATATTTCGCTATACTCAGACGTTTGTGCCATGTTCAATCATCATCAAAGAGATTTCCTCCTGCAGCAAATGGGAACAAATACAGAGACCCACACTAGGATATTCCATAAAGGGTGATAGACCTTGGAACACTTAGTCATGCATTGCATGTTTCTATCAAATCCCTTCTTTCAGAGCTCAGAGAACACTAGGAAAGTGGAGGTGGAAATATCCAAAAGGGATGGAGAACATAGAAAAAACAAGACCCTTTAAATCAACATAATCCAAACCTATTATGACTCACAGAGCAAAAGGGGCATATACAGGGTACAGGGCCTTGATGGTTGTTATATATATCCCAAATATTGTGGGAGTGACTGAAGGATATCTAAGTTGACTTCAGGCCAAATCCACTAAATGGAGCTCATATCAGACACTGCCTGTGGGACCAAGATACAAAGGCTAGATAAGCCATATATAATGTGTTCCAGTTTAGTGTTTTTATGAGATTCCTGAGTGTGCAAACAAGTTGGTCTCTGATTCTTGTGATTTATTTTGGCCCTTCTCCTGTTTGTTTCATTTCAAGATCATATTTGTTTGGTTTTGTATTGTATTTTATTGTATTATTATTTCTTATAATCCTGTTCTTTTTCTGATGAGAGAGAGAGAAAGCAAGTATATCTGGAAGGAAGGGGAGGCTTGGATGAACTGTGAGAATTAGAGATAGGAAAAACTTATTGGGAAATATTATGTGAGAAAAATCTATTTTTAATAAAAAGAAAAAATAAAGAACTGTGAACATTCAGAAAATCCATAAAATATACAAAAAGTTTATATGAAGCAGGTACTGTGGATAATATGATCCACTTGGATATTATTCTATATGAAGCTGTAGCTGCAGACAGCATACACTGCTAGAATATTGCTTCTTATGAAACTTAAACTGGTGACATCTAGTTCTGCTGGGATATTACTATGAAGATGGAAAGCAGCAAGTGGCAGCATACCTGCTTGGGAGAGAAAGAGTTCTTTGAATAATACACATAGTGGTCACCAGCTTATGAATTTTATTTTCAGGATGTCACTGTGTTCTCACATAGTATAGTGAAGGAAATTTCCTACTGCTTTAGACAACAAGAGTTGAAAATTTTGAATTCAAATTTCATTTTAAAATAAATCCAAAGTCATCTCCAAAATAAAGCATTCTTCCCATTATAAATGACTAATTGCTCAATTTCATCCTTTGTAATCAAAGTCATGAGAGAAGAGAAAATTTTCTGAAACTGCATTCTGAAGATCAATTTCACTGAATCCATGATCACCAAACGGCTGGTTCAACAGCACTTCAACATGCCCCCTCCTATGTAATATGAGAAATGAACAAAATTCAAATCCAGGAAAACACCAAGAGAACAAAAGAGAATAAAGAAATCAATCAAAACTGAAGGAATAAAATTAAGTTTGGACTTGATGTTTAACTCTCAATATTGAAAGTAAAAAGACATTTAAGTGAACATATGAATCTTGACTTTTGCAACACCAAAGTAAGTTTAAGCCCAAACTCAGATATAATAGTTAAGGAATAATAAGATTATACAAAATTTAAATTATATATGATTAATACAGTGCTATACAGCAGCAATTATCTATGGTTAATACATTAAAGGCACCGTGGTAATGAAGGCCTTTGTGAGTATAACTTGATGACATGCACTGAGGTTAAACACATGTAAGATTTTAGTGTCCGATAGAACCTTTCAGAATGGAAATGCCAAGAGAAAAATCAAAGGATGCACATACAGTGAAACGAAGCAAAGAACAAAAATTTTAAATTCTGGGGTAATTATAAAATTTATGGTTTATATATAACTGTAATAAAAACACTAAATGAGAGAAAGAATAGTTTTTATTTCTTTTTTATTTAAAAGAGATCCTTCTCTTATACAATAACTCTGAGTTCCATTTTCCTCTCTCTGTATTCTTCCTAGATCCCTATGATATTTCCTCTCCATTCATTCATCCTCCATTTCCTTTTCAGAAAAGAGTAGGCCTCTAAAATATGACAGACACACAGGACAAAACAAGAAACAGTAACTTGAGGAAAAAAATACTGATATTGAGGATGTGTAAGTATACCCAATAGGAGGCAAAGGGCCTCGAGAACACGCAAAGAACAGCAATACACCTGCTCCTACTTTTAGGAATCCAATAAAAACACCAAGATAGTAGTCATAACATATACACAGAGGACCTGGTATAGTTCCATGCTTGTTATTTCAGTCTCTGTGAGGTCATTTGAACCATTTTGAATTTGGTGGGCCATATTCTCTTGGTATCCATCCATTCTGAATCTAATAATTCTTCCTCCTCCTCTTCCTTTGGGTTCCCTGACCTCCTAAATGGGACCCAATGGAACCTTTCAATTTATGCTCTCTTGACATAATGTCTGGATATAGGGATCTACACCCACTCCCTCATGCTGCAAGAACAAGCATCCCGGGTAGCAACTGAGCAAATCAATGGTCGATGTTATAGCAGACTATCATGAGAAATAATTTCATTGGTTATTTTGCCAGTTCTGTTTAGCTCTACCCTAAGTCTCCTGGCTATACCATCTTCTCTGATTCCTGGCCATCTAGGTACTGTTCAGCATGGGTTCCCTTTCTTAGCCTGGGCCTAAAGTTAAACCAAATATTAGTTATCCACCATTGCTAAGCACATTTTGCAGACAGGATAGATTGTAGTGGAGGAATTTTGTGTCCAGGTCTCTCATTTCATAGCCTGCAGAGAACATTCTAGTGCTAAGAGAGTAAAACATAGGATTTCTTTCACCAGCTTGAGCTGTCTATATTCAGTGAGCTGTGTAGAAGTTGTCCTTGCCAATGTAACCCTGATGTCAGTTTTTGACTGAGCAATATTTTGTCCTAGCATCAGTGTGGGATGTTTATGGGAGGATCTTCATTGGATCTCCTCAACCAAGAACTTAAACAAATGTAGCTCAGGCCTATCACTTAAGCTTTGTATTGGTATAGAAAGTGACCGAGAATCCAAGATAGCGGCGAGCAGTGTGGACCGTGTTCGGAAGCTCCAGTGAACAATTCAGGGAATTTCACAGATTTCTGAGCCAGGAACACTAAGGTCCCAACACCACGGCAGCAGGAGTGCTCTACGGTTTGGACAGACCAGGGTGCGGAGGAGCTGCGTGCCCCTGCACACGGGAGTGCAGATTTTCTCAGAGCAGAGCAGCAGCAGTGGCACAGAGGCAACAGCGGCAGCGACTGAGGTTTGCAGCTCAGAGCCTTCCGGTGGAGGCCGTTAGTGTGGTGGCTGGTGGGAGTTACTGCAGGAGAGGTGACACTGGACAGGATTTGGGTCGCATGGTGCCTTGTGACCCAAACTAGACTCAGTGGACAGTTCAGTCCCAGAGTACTGGGTACAACTCAGTGTGCAGTGCTGTGGAGATGCTGGCTCAGAGCAGCAAGCAATTCTGCCCAAGGCAACAGCTCAGCACAGCCACAGCTTTCCTGCTGTGACACAGGCTGGGTGGAGCGCTCAGTTCCACCCTTGGCCCCAGCTCAGCGCAGCCGCAGTTCACCTGCTGTGACGCAGGATGGGCAGAGTGCTCAGGTCCACCGAAGGCGCCAGCTCAGCACAGCCACAGTTCATCTGTTGTGAAACAGGCTGGGTAGAGCGATCAGGTTGACCGAAGGTGCCAGCTCAGCCTAGCCGCAGTTCACCTGCTGTGACACAGGCTGGGTGGAGCACTCAGGTCCACCGAAGGCGCCAGCTCAGCCCATCACAGTTCATCTGCTGTGAAACAGGCTGGGTGGAACGATCAGGTTGACCGAAGGTGCCAGCTCAGCCTAGCCGCAGTTCACCTGCTGTGACACAGGCTGGGTGGAGAGCTCAGTCCCACCAGAGGTGCTAACTCACATCAACGAGCAGTTCAGCCCAAGACACTAGCTCACCTCAGCGGGCAGTTTGGGGGCGCTGACGAAGGCTGAGGTCAGCACACAGATTCAGCCCAGAGGCCCTGCTGGAATTGCCAGGCAGAGTAGGCCCAGAGATTCTAGCTGAGCTGTGCCCACAGGCTCGGCGGCCCCAAGACTCTGGCTGGACAATCCACGCAGTATGGGCCCGGAGTCTCGGGCTGAATTCAGCATGCAGTGTGGGTCCATAGTGTCTGGCTGAGCTCGGTGCACAATTCTGCCCCAGAGACTCGGGTGGAGCTCGGCGTGCAGTTTAGGGCCAGAGTCCCTAACCGTGCTTGGCAGACAGATTGGGCCCAGAGACTCTAGTAGAGCTTTTGGCACAGTGCTGGCTCTAAGACTCTGGTTGGACACAGTGTGCAGTTTGAATCCAGAATTCCTGGCTGAGCTGGGCAGATGGTTCGGGCCTGAGTCAATAACTGACCACAGCACGCAGTTTGGGCAAAAGCCCCTAGCTGAGCTTGGTGCGCAGTCCCAGCCCAAAAATTCTGGCTGGACCCGGTGTGCATTTTGAGCACAAAATTTCTAACTGAGCTCGGCAGACAGTTCAGGCCCTGAGATTCTAGCTGAGCTCGGAGTGTGGTTCTATGGAAATCGTGAGAAAACAAGTGAATCTATCATCAGACTCCCTCCATCCAACTTGGGAAGCTACCCAACAAAAACAAAGACGGCAAGATGTCTAAAGTACAGCGTAAAAGCAGACACAAAAAGCCCAAAAAAAATCATGGCGTCTCCAGTTTCCCACTATCCCAAAGGAAAATGACCTCAAATCCTTAATAAGGAGCATATTAATGGAGGAAACAAATAAAATTCATAAGCAAATACAGTAAGACGCAGCCAAACAGGTGAGAGACATAAAAGAAGCTCATAGAGTGGAACTGGAAAAATTTCAGGAAAATGGAAACCACCAGATTTAAGAAATAAATAAAACAGTTCAAGCTCTGAAGTCCTAAACAGAGGCAATGGAAGAAACTCAGGAATATACAATCAGAGGAAAGAAATAAAAAAAATCAGTTCAAGATTTGAAGACGAAAATGGATTCATTGATAAACACACAGACAGAAGAAACATGAGAACGTGAGACCTCAGAGAAGAAGGCGAGCAACACAGAGGTGAGCTTTTCTAACAGAATCCAAGAGACGGAAGAACGAATCTCAGGTCTAGAAGATAGCATCACAGATCGTAAAGCAGCCATTAAAGAAAATGCCAAATCTGGAAAACTCCTGACACAAAACATTCAAGACATTAAGGACACCATAAAACGAAGAAATCTGAGGATAATAGGCATTGAAGAAAGAGAAGATATCAGACTCCAAGGCCCAGAAACTATTCTTAACAAAATCATAGAAGAAAATTTCCCCAGTCTGAAGAAAGAGATACCTATAAACATACAAGAGGCCTTCAGAACACCAAATATAATTGACCAGAAAAGGAAAACTGCCCGTCACATAATAATCAAAACACAAAACATACAGAGCAAAGAAAAAATATTAAAACCTGCAAGGGAAAGGGGCCAAATAACATTCAATGGCAAACCTATCAGAATTACAACCGACTTCTCAGCAGAGACCATAAAAGCAAGAAGAGCCTGGACAGAGATCCTGCAAAACCTAAGAGACCACAGATACCAGGCCAGACTACTTTACCAAGCAAAACTACCTATAACCATTGATGGAGAAAACAAAATATACCATTACAAAAACAAATTCAAACAGCACCTATCCACAAATCCAGCTTTACAGAAGGTACTAGAAGGAAAACTCCATCCCAAAGGGTCAAGCTACAACCAACACTACTCACGAAATAGGTAACTATACCATGGCAAAAACACAACTACACAAACACTCGATTGGAAACAACATCAAAATTAAGACTCTTAAAAGTCACTGGTCGTTAATATCTCTCAACATCAGTGGTCTCAATTCTCCAATAAAAAGACACAGACTTACTGAATGGGTACATAAACAAGATCCAACATTCTTCTGCATTCAAGAAACACATCTCACCTATAACAATAGGCATTACCTCAGGGTAAAAGGTTGGAAAAAAATATTCCAAGCAAATGATCACAAGAAGCAAGCAGACATAGCCATTTTAATATCAAACAAGATAGACTTTCAACCAAAATTAATCAAAAGGGATGCAGAAGGACACTTCATACTCATCAAAGGTAAAGTCAACCAAGATGACATCACAATTCTGAACATCTATGCTCCCAATACAAGGGCACCCACATTTGTAAAAGATCTGCTAAAAAAACTTAAACCACACATCAATCACCACACAATAATTGTGGGGGACTTCAACACCCCACTCTCACTGAAAGATAATTCATTGAAACAGAAACTAAGCCGAGAAATAACATCATTAACCAATGCCATGGGTCAAATGGATCTAATAGATATCTATAGACCCTTTCGCCCAAATAAGAAAGAATATACCTTCTTCTCTGCACCCCATGGAACTTTCTCCAAAATTGATCACATCGTAGGTCACAAAGCAGGCCTCAACAGATACAAGAGGATTGAAATAATACCTTGTACCCTATCAGATCACCATGCTTTTAGGCTGCAATTCAACAACAACAGAAACAACGTAAAGCCTACATGTACGTGGAAACTAAACAACTCTCTGCTAAATGACACATGGATCAGGGAAGAAATAAAGAAAGAAATCAAAGAGTTTCTGAAATTCAATGAAAATGAGGGAACAACATATTCTAATTTGTGGGATACATTGAAAGCAGTCTTAAGAGGAAAATTCAAAGCACTAAGTGCCTTTAAAAAGAAATTGGAAACATCGGACATAAGCAACTTAACAAAACAGCTGGAAGCCCTAGAAAAAAAAAGAAGCAGAAAAACCCAAAAGGAGTAGATGTCTGGAAATAATCAAACTCAGGGCTGAAATTAACAAACTACAAGCTAAGAAAACAGTCCAAGAAATCAACAAAACCAAGAGCTCGTTCTTTGAGAAAATCAACAAGATAGACAGACCATTAGCCAAACTAACTTAAAAGCAGAGAGACAGTATTGAAATCAACAAAATCAGAAATGAAAAGGGAGACATAACAACAGACACTGAAGGAATACAAAGAATCATAAGATCCTACTTTGAAGGCATATATGGCACAAAATTTGAAAATCTAAGGGAAATGAACGATTTTCTTGATCAATTTCACTTGCCAAAGTTGAGTGAAGAACAGATAAACAAGCTAAATAGTCCCATTTCCCCTACAGAAATAGAAGCAATCATTGATAGTCTCCCAAACAAAAAAAGCCCAGGGCCAAATGGTTTCAGTGCAGAATTCTACCAGACCTTCAAAGGCGAGCTAATGCCGATACTCTTCAAGCTACTCTAAAACATAGAATTGGATGGAACATTACCAAATTCATTCTATGAGGCCATAGTCACGTTGATACCTAAACCTCACAAAGACTCAACGAAGAAAGAGAATTTCAGACCAATTTCTCTTATGAACGTCAATGCAAAAATACTAAATAAAATTCTTGCAAAACTAATACAAGAACACATAAAGGATATCATTCATCATGACCAAGTAGGCTTCATTCCAGGCATGCAGGGATGGTTTAATATATGGAAATCCATCAATGTAATCCACCATATAAACAATCTGAAAATAAAAAAACCACATGATCATCTCTTTAGATGCAGAGAAAGCATTTGATAAAATCCAACATCCATTCATGTTTAAAGTTTTAAAGAGATCAGGGATACAAGGCACTTTCCTCAACATAATAAAGGCTATATACAGCAAGCCAATAACCAAAGTCAAAGTAAATGGTGAGATTCTCAAGGAAATTCCTCTAAAATCAGGAACAAGGCAAGGCTGCCCACTTTCTCCATATCTCTTCAATATAGTACTCGAAGTTCTAGCCAGAGTAATAAGACAACAAAAGGAGATCAAGGGTATCCAAATGGGAAAGGAGGAAGTCAAACTATCCCTATTTGCAGATGATATGATAGTGTACATAAGTGCCCCTCAAAATTCCACCAGAGAACTCCTACAGCTGATGAACACTTTCAGTTATTTGGTTGGATACAAAATTAACTCAAAAAAGTCTGTAGCTTTCCTATACATAAATGACAAGCTTGCAGAGGAAGAAATTAGGAAAGCCATACCCTTCACATTAGCCACAAGCAATATAAAATATATAGGAGTTACTCTAACTAAGCAAGTGAAGGACTTGTTTGAAAAAAATTTCATAACTCTGAAAAAGGAGAGTGAAGATGACATGAGAAGATGGAAGGATCTTCCTTGCTCATGGATAGGGAGAATTAACATAGTAAAAATGGTCATCCTACCAAAAGCAATCTACAGATTCAATACAATCCCTATCAAAATACCTACACATTTTTTAAAGACATTGAAAGTTCAATTCTGAACTTCATATGGAAAAACAAAAAAACAAGAATAACAAAAATGATCTTGTACAATTAAAGGTGCTCCGGAGGAATCTCCATACCTGATCTCAAATTGTACTATAAAGCAATAGTAATTAAAACAGCATGGTACGGGCACAGCAACAGGCTGGTTGATCAGTGGAATTGAATTGCAGACCCAGATATGAATCCACACACATTTGGTCACTTGATTTTTGACAAAGAAGCCAAATCCATTCAATGGAAAAAGGATAGCATCTTCAACAAATGATGCTGGTCTAACTGGAGTTATATGTGTAAAAAAATTCAACTGGACCCACATTTGTCACCTTGCACAAAACTCAAATCCAAGTGGATTAAAGACCTCAACATAAAACCAGAGACACTAAGACACTTATAAGAAAACGTGGGGAAGAGCCTGGAACATATTAGCACAGGAGACAACTTCCTGAACAGAACACCAAGAGCCCAGGACATAAGGTCAACAATTAATAAATGAGACCTCATGATGCTGAGAAGCTTCTGTAAGGCTGAAGACACTGTCAAGGGAACATAGCGACAGCCTACAGACTGGGAAAAGATCTTCACCAACCCTACATCTGACAAAGGTCTAATATCCAAAATATATAAAGAACTCAAGAAATTAAACACCACCAAACCAAATAACCCAATTGAGAAATGGGGCTTGGAACTAAACAGAGAATTCTCAACAGAAGAATATCAAATGTCTGAGAAACACTTAAAGAAATGCTCAACCTCCTTAGTCATCAGAGAAATGCAAATCAAAACAACTCTGAGATTCCATCTTACACCCATAAGAATGGCTAAGATCAAAAACTCAAGCGCCACCACATGCTGGCGTGGATGTGGGGAGAGAGGAACCCTGCTTCATTGCTGGTGGGAATGAAAACTAGTACAACCACTTGGGAAATCTATCTGGTGCTATCTCAGAAAACTGGGAATAGGGCTTCCTCAAGACCCAGCTATTCCACTCCTTGGAATATACCCAGAAGATGCTCCAGCATACAACAAGAACATTTGCTCAACCATGTTCAGAGCAGCCTTATTCATAATAGCCAGATCATGGAAACAGCCTAAATGTCCCTCAGTAGAAGAATGGATAAAGAAACTGTGGTACATATACACTATGGAATACTACTCAGCTATTAAAAACAAGAAATTCCCGAAATTTGTGGATAAATGGATTGAGCTAGAAATGATCATAATGAGTGAGTTAACCCAGAAGCAAAAAGACTCAAATGGTATATACTCACTTATATCTGCAAACTAACTCAATGGGCATGTCCCGCGAAAGCCTTCTCTTACCAGGAAATTGGGACGGAGGGGAGGACATCCTATTCGGACTATAGATGAGAGAACCATGTGAGAATAGCAAAGTAGAAGGATCCAGTGGGTCCTAGAATCCTACAAGGAGAACATTATGATAGGCAGATTTGGGCCAAGGGGTCCCGCTCAAACTAAAGCACTAGCCAAGGACAATACAGGCGGTAAAATTTAAACCCCTACCCAGATCTAGCAAATGGACAGGACAGTCTCCTCACTTGAGTGGAGAGTGGGATATGACTTTCGCATGTACTCTGGTGCCTCACATTTGACTATGTGCCCTGGATGGGGAGACCTAGTGGCACTCAGAGTATGGACAGCAGGTCACCGAGAAGAGACTTGATACCCTATGAGCATATACATGGGGAGGTAATCCCTCTGAGGAACAGTCATAGGGGAGGGGAATAAGGGTGAAAATGGGAGGGAGGGAAGAATGGGAGGATACAAGGGATGGGATAACCATAGAGATGTAACAAGAATAAATTAATAAAATTTTTAAAAATTTAAAAAAAAGAAAGTGGCCAATCTAGATTTTGTATACTCCATTATTAGGAGTCTTCACTATGGTTACCCACTTAGATTTTAGAAATTTTCTACTCTACTAGGTTTTCACACCAGACTCCAAATGATTCCCGATTCCAGCTTTCTTTCTCTGCACTCTATCTATCCATTCCCCAAAGCATGACACACATATTACCTCCTGGTCTCATTTCCACCCTCCCCAAGTCTACCCATAGAATCCATTCTATTGTTCCACTCTAGATAGACTATATTTGTCCTCATAGCTGTCTTCTTTACCAAATCTCAGTGTCTGTGGGTAGTAGCTTGCCTAACATTTATTTAACAGCTAATATTCACTTATAAGTGAATATGTACCATACTTGAGTTCCTGATTCTCACTGACCTCACCCAGTTTAGTTTTTCCTATTTGCCTGAAGATCACAGGATGACATGTTCTTAAGAGATGAACAATAATCAATTGTGAAAATGTCCCACATTGTTCATCCATTCTTCAGTTGCTGGACATCTAAGTTCTTTCCAGTTTCTAATGATAATGAATAAAGCTGCAGTGAACATACCTGATCAAGTGTCCTTGTGGTAGAACTCAGTAGCTTTGGGTATGTGCCCAAGAAGAAGTCATAAATTTCCTGTCGGTGAGACATTATCCCAAACGAGTCACAAGGATTGTCATAAAGCAGAACATATAGTACTAGAATACATAAGTTATATAATATTAAAACAAAACAGAATTGATAAAAATAATCATGAAATAAGACAAAAAACAGTAAAAATAGAATAAAATAATATTTTTCACATTTTTAAGTCAGGCTAGTAAGAAAAATCAATATATTTAAAGAGCCAAAATGAAGAAGAAAGTATACAATATAGTAAAAAGATGAATGGAAAAAACAGTATATACCTGAAAAGTTATCTTTTAGAACTTAAGGAGAAATAAAGCCATTATTCAATAAGCAGTATGAAATAGCATATATCTAGTCTCATAAAAATAAGAATATTTTGGTAATTTCTTATGGAATACATATCGGATAATAAAATTAATCAGAATATGGAAATAATGGTTGTTTCTTCAATAAGACAGACAAATTATTCTTAGTGTCTGAGCATCACACCACATGCAGAAAAGACTGATAGAAAAGGAAAGAGAGGCAAACATCCTACTGGAGAGTGCAATATCTGCATTATACTAACATCTTAATCAGGAAAACAAAATTTATACAGCAATGACCACTGGAATGAATTATACCATAATCAAAAGTATTGGATTCATTTTTATTATGTTATTCAATAATGAAATGCAGATTCCCAATTTTGCATAGATCAATAAGATGAAAACTTTCTTAAGCATAAATAATTTCTTAAAACATTTTAAGGGAGAGAAATTAGAGATCATAATGTTCAAAATACCCTGAATGCAAACAAGTGTTCAACAACATATCCAACCAAGAAATGGCAAATCTAGAAGTCATATATCAATAATAATAAATGTAGGAGAAATAAACTTATGCATAAGGCAGGAATTTGTGTAAAAAGAGAGTTATGCAACACTGCTGATTAAATTTAAGAAGGCTCAGATAAATTTAAATACATTCTTTGATCAAGATAAGAAAACAAACATTTGTTAAAATGTCCTCAGTATTCAAAATTACCTAATTCAATAGAATTTGGGGATTTTCTTATGAACATCTCAATAACATTGAGAAAGAAAATGCTCCCAAATCATATAAAGTCAGAAAGAACTTATGTAAGCCAAGGTAATCTTCCGGAATAAAAATAATGTTAGAAGTGAATTAAAATGTGAATTTCTACAAGTACCTGGAAAATTAAAAAATAACAATAATAAAGAAAATCTGGCTATGTATGTGTGCATAGACACTAAATTGAATAAATGCCTTAGCAGGGGAACAAAGAAATGAGAGTGCATTAAGTACATGTTAATGAAGTTTCAACAAACAAAAATGAAAGTCAACAAATTGAAATTATGCTCTAGGCACTGTACAAATATGCCCAGTCATAAGATAAGGAGCTATAAAGGAGTTAGTACCCAAAATATCTAAAAATGTCTAAAGTACAATTAATATTTCATTTGTGATATTTGCTTTGTCATCAAGATCAAAGGTTGGGTCTTTGCTTCATAGAAATTTTAGTCAAATATTACAAGAAAAAGAGAATTATTTCAATGATTATGAAACAACTTATGTAACTAACATTATTAATAATAATAAAAACAAATGGGTAGGTAGATATTTGCAATATTGAACATATATGTGAAGTACACTAAACAATTGTAATATATTTTTAATTTTCAATATGTTAGATTTATATTTTTTTCTGTGTCAATGCGTTTCTAGATTCATAGCCTACATTAAGTTGTTCAATAAATTTTGGTCCCAGAGGACTAAATCTGGTTTTATCTTTACTCCTTCTTTTCCTTCTTTTATCATGTAGTCATATTCACTCTCAGTCCACCTCTTGAATTTATTGTCTTCATTGACATTAAAAACAGCTTAAGATTTTATCCAACTAGTATCTCATTTTCCATAATGTGAAATACATATTTTCATTTCAGATATCAATGCCAATTTAGATGCATTTTTAAAATTATTTTTAATTATTTATATGTGTGTGTCTGTGTGTGTATGTGCACAATAGTGCAATGACCCACTCAGATCAGAGGTACCAGATCTCCTGGAATTCCTCCTAGTCTTGATCTAGCTCTGAGAATTCATCAGGCACTCTGGAAGAGCATGGGTGCGTGTATTTGTTGAGCCATCTCATCAAGCCATGATCTATTCTTTAGGAGAATTTTCAACTCACGCGAGTCTTAAATGGAACACTGGGGATTTCCATATAAAAAAAGGTCAAAATACTGATGTCAGTGAGATTTTTTTAAACTTTTATTTATATAAATTTTTGTGAATCAAATTAATTGCTTTATTACCAATATATAAACAACTTGACCTCAATGGACAGGACATTCTCCACAGTTGAGTGTAGAGTGGGGTTGACTTTCATACGAACTCTGGTGCCTCATATTTGACCATGTCCCCTGGATGGGGAGGCCTGGCAGCACTCAGAGGAAGGATAGCAGGCTACCGAGAAGAGACTTGATACCCTATGAGCATATACAGGGGGAGGAAGTCCCCCTCAGTCACAGTCATAGGGGAGCGGAATAAGGGGAAAATGGGAGGGAGGGAAGAATGGGAGGTTACAAGGGATGGGATAACCACTGAGAAGTAACAAGAATAAATTAATAATAAAAAATTTAAAAAATATATAAACAACTTGCTAATCAATTATTTCTAAGCATAAATAATGGAAAATAAAATAGACCATGCCTATAAACCAAAAGATATGAACATTTTCATGCAACATTAAAATGTTTCACATATCAGATAAATTCATAGTTTTAGATAGCATATGATTTTAGGTAAGGACTGACACAAATATCGTGTTAAGTATGGAGTATAGTATTACAATGACAAATTATTAATTTAAAGTGAATATAGTTTATAGCATCATGTACTTGTGAAATCTATACTAAATTATAATTTTTTAGAACTTTTTCTACGAAATAGCTACTCACAGAGCTGTCATTTTAGGCACTGGAATAATTTGCTGTGTAACATTAATCTGCCGTGAGTAATTCTCAATATCAAACTTCATGGATATATGATGTGACAGATATGTTTTGTCTTTTTATATAGAATTACAAGTCAAATTATGTAAATTTATGAATTTAAATGTCTAGGATTTTTTTAATTTTATTAATTTACTCTTGTTATATCTCAATGGTTATCCCATCCCTTGTATCCTCCCATTCTCCCCTCCCTCCCATTTTCCCCTTATTCCCCTCCCCTATGACTGTTCTTGAGAGGGATTACCTCCCCCTGTATATGCTCATAGGGTATCAAGTCTCTTCTAGGTGACCTGCTGTCCTTCCTCTGAGTGCCACTAGGTCTCCTCCTCCAGGGGATATAGTCAAATGTGAGGCACCAGAGTACATGAGAAAGTCATATCCCACTCTCCACTCAAGTGTGGAGACTCTCCTGTCCATTGGCTAGATCTGGGTAGGGGTTTAAATTTTACTGCCAGTATTGTCCTTGGCTGGTGCCTTAGTTTGAGCGGGACCCCTTGGCCCAAATCTGCCTATCATATGTTGTACTTGTAGGTTTCTAGGACCAACTGGATCCTTCTACATTGCTATTCTCACATGGTTCTCTCATCTAGAGTTCCAATAGGATGTCCTCCCCTCGGTCCCAGTTTCCTGGTAAGGGAAGGCTTTTGTGGGACATGCCCCTTGGGCTAGTATGCATATATAAGTGAGTATATACCATTTGAGTCTTTCTATTTCTGGGTTAACTCACTCATTATGATTCGAGAATTCCTTTTTTTTTTCTGTTTTTGTTTGTTTGTTTGTTTTTGTTTTTGTTTTTATTTTTAGTATTTCGAGACAGGGTTTCTCTGTGTAGCCTTGCCTTTCCTGGACTCACTTTGTAGTCCAGGCTGGCCTCAAACTCACAGCGATCTACCTGCCTCTGCCTCCCGAGTGCTGGGATTAAAGGTGTGCACCACAACGCTCAGCTTGAATTCTTTGTTTTTAATAGCTGAGTAGTATTCCATAGTGTATATGTACCACAGTTTCTTTATCCATTCTTCTACTGAGGGACATTTAGGCTGTTTCCATGATCTGGCTATTATGAATAAGGCTGCTATGAACATGGTTGAGCAAATGTTCTTGTTGTATGCTGGAGCATCTTCTGGGTATATTCCAAGGAGTGGAATAGCTGGGTCTTGAGAAAGCCCTATTCCCAGTTTTCTGAGATAGCACCAGATGGATTTGCAAAGTGGTTGTAGGATTTTAATATATATTTAGATGATTAGAAAATTGCAAATATTAATGTTTGACATCATTAGAAACATAACAGTATTTAACGAACCTCTTGGTAACAAAGGGGATCACAAGAAAGTTAAGTACATTTGACTCTCAATTATAATAAAAATATCAAAATAAAACTTGGACAGATGCAAACAATGAGAACATATTTGATACAGCCAGATATGTTCATCATGGCAAAAGAACACAGATAATTAAGGATTGTGCTCTCTACATGAAAATGTTGCGAATGAATGAGCAGCAAATTTAAGAAGAAATGGCAGTGCAGATGGTTGATAGAATTACTCAAATTCAAAGGAGAAACAGAAGACCAAGAGTGGTAATACAAGGCCAGATGGATGGAGCAATGGGAAAGAAAGCATTCTGTGCAGCTTGAAATCCTGAGTTCAGGTCCTTCATGCTGTACAAACAAAATTGGATGTAGCTGTATTCTTGCCTGAGTGCTCAGGTTTTCGGTTATGTCTACAGTGCCAGGATCTTGAGTACACATCCAGGGCCACCCAAGACTATATTGTCCGACCCACTCATTTAAAAATGCTGAATAAATAAAAGGTGTGAAAAGTTGGAACAAGTGGACAAAGTAATCAAAATATGGACTAATAAATCAATAAAAATATTTGTAAAAGTATACAAATATGTATGTTTTACAATGGATTAGAGTCTGAGAGAATAGTAAGTGTTCCATAATTCCTACTTATATTTTAAGAGTCATGAGTGGTGTCAGCAGATAAGAGCTGTTTTATTCACACAATAAAAAGTTAAAATGTTAAAAAAAAAAAATCCAAAGAGAAAAACATGAAAAGCTTTCAGGAAATGTGAGGGGAAGACTGAGACATAATCTTTTACTGTGAATTGAAGGTTAACATTAAAATGATGATCAAGCGTGCCAGCATTGGTGTGCTGTTTCTATTTAAGGAATAAACACTAGGCAACGTCTTAAAGCATAAGTGCTTGCTTCCAGCAAAGAAGATGCCAGTGCCAACAGATGAGGTATGCAAATTGGGCCTTATTTTTATAAGCTCTTTTGCATTTAGAGATTTATTTTCAAGCCATGAAATACAAACAACAACCCCCCAAAACCAGAAACCCACAGATTTAGCTTAAGTTGGTTATAAGAAATGAGGCCATAAAGGCAGAAAATATTTGAAGAGGAAACGTTGCTGGCATTATTAAGAATTTTGCAATACTTCTGAAATAAACCTAGGGACTATATTACTTTCCTCTTACTACCATAAGGATTTCTGAAAACATTAATGGTATAAGAAACATAAAATGATCAATCCATGCTTCTGTACAATAGATATAGATAAATTTTATAATATGTCATAAGCTAATATGTTCCAGAGAATTAATTTTTCTTTATATCCAATGTTTCAAAGACAGACTACTTGATGGCAGAATGTCATTTTCTCCCCTCCTCTCCATGTGTTTCCTATTGTCTTTTAGCCAAGATTTCTGAAGTTCTATTCTTACTTCAGTTTCATCTTTTAAATATTTTTACTTTTACATATACATTTATATTATTATACATGTATACAATAAACAATATACAGCAAGAAGGACCATGAAACATTAAGGAATTATGTAAATGTTACATTCACAGGGTTTTGCCAATTTGTATTTGGAAACCTTGGAGACAACATCTTTCCTATCTTGATGAGTCTACAACTCTGAATGTAAATCAATATGTATCTTATCTCATCTCTATAACAGCAAACCCCTGTTGCAGTCTTTCCTCTCACACTCTTTCTTCCTCAATGATCCTTGAGACTTAGTCTCTGTGAGAATAGAACTAGATTCAGGAGTCATATTTTAGATATTTCTCTTGGAACTGACCTTTGAAACATTGCATTTTAACTTGCTTTGATTTTTCTGTAATTTTGTCTATTGCAAAGATCATGTTCTTTGTATAGTAAGAACTACACAAATGTGTGAAACTATGTTTCCCATGAATGTCAGAAGATATACCCTTAACATATCACCAACATGACTGTCTAAACATTAGCTGAAAAAAGACAAAACATGCTAAAGAGAATGGAGAAATGCCAGCAAGATTTCAACACTACGCAAAGAGTTACAGTCAAGGAAGACTGAGTACGAGAAAGTGTCTTTCCTAGGGAAGAGAACACCAACTAGACATTCAATACAAAATGGTCATAGCTGAATATATACATAAAAGTATTTTAAACAGGCTGCACATGTTTTATTTATGTATTTAGAAATATATATGTATATACATATGCCTGTATGTCTGTTCTAAAAATTACTGGAATAAATATATGATAAATTTACAACAGAACAAGAAAGGAATTATAGAAGAGTTTGGAAAGAGGTCAGGGAATAAGGGAAATAATGTATTCATATTTTAATCTTAAAAAAAGAAAGAAATATAGGAGTCCATAACATTCACATATGCTGTTTCTGAATGTTAATTCTTCACCCGCCAATTATGATGTCTCTTTTTTGTGAAGCACTGTAGGTTTTAGTAAGCTATATTTTTTGTATTGTGGGAGCTGAAAATATTGAAATGTTTTAATTTAATCTTCTCTTTCTTTAATAATAATTTTTGTACTTTATAAAAAATGGAAAATAATGTTAGCGTTCTGTCACAGGGCTTTCTCAGATCCCACTGGTGCTTAGCAACGAAGATGTGGCTTCACTGATCTGTTTGTGGAGTTCCTGGATGCTCAGATTCTACCCAAAGTTTGCATGTGATTCTCAGCATCTGCTTGGATCCCCTGCTGGGTGGAGTCTTTCAGAAGACCTAAATGCTAGGCTTCTATCCTGTGCCTTCTCTTCAACTGCTTCCTGTGTGTATTCTATTTGCTGTTCTGAATGAAAATTAAGCATTATCCCTAGGGTCATTGTTGTTATTTAGAGTTTTATGTCTATGTATTATAGTGTGGTTATCCTGTATTATATGGCTAATATCTATTTATAAGTGAGTATATACAATGTTTGTCTTTTCAGGATTGGTTACTTCATTCAGGATGATCATTTCTAGTTCCATCCATTTGCCTACTAATTTCAAGAATTTTTTTAATAGCTGAGTATAATTCCATTGTGCAAATGTGCCACAGTTGTTGTTGTTGTTGGTATTATTATTATTATTATTATTATTATTATTATTATTATTATTATTATACCCTTACTTGTATCTTCTCATTCCCACCCTCCATCCCTCTTTCACCCTATCCCTCTCCCTTAGACTTCTGACAGAAGGGGACCTCCTCCCCAACCATATAACCACAGCCTATTAGGTGTCATTCAGGTAGCCTGTTTCCTCTTCCTCTGTGTACAGCCTGGCCTTCCCACCAAGGGGAAGTGATCAAATTGGAGGCACCAGAGTTCATGTCAGATGCAGTCCCCACTCTCCCCACAGTTGTGGAGAAAGAGCTGTCCATTGACTTGATCTGAACAGGGTATCTAGGTTTACTGCATGCGTTTTCCTTGATTGATAACATAGTTTCTTTATCCATTCTTCAGGTGATGAATATCTAGGCTGTCTCCAGATTCTGACTGTTAAGAATAATGATGCTATGAACACATGTCCTTGAGCAATGTTGAGCAAATGTCCTTGTTGTATGGTGGAGTCTCATTTGAGTATATGTCCAGGAGTGGTATAGATGGGTCTTGAGGTAGAATTATTTCCAATTTTCATAGAAATCTCCATATTGATTTTCAAAGTTGTTGTATAAGTTTGTACATCTACCAGTAATGGAGTAGTATCCCCATTCTCAACATCCTTGCCAGCATCCGTACAGAGGAGGTGGGTACTGCAGAGAAGGATGCACCAACCAAGAAGCATGAATGATGAGGACTTATATCCTCTGCTCAGACGTAATAGATAAGGAGCACAGTCTCTTGTGGGTCCCATAATATAGGGAGTACTTCTGACATGGACCTGGGTGCCCGCTTCTTGATCACTTTCCCCTGGCGAGGCAGCCTTGCCAGGCCACAAAGGAAGAGGATATAGGCAGTCCAGATGAGAGTTGATAGGCTGAAGTCAGAAGTAAGGGGAGGAGCGTTCCCCTTTCTGAGGACTACAGAGCGGGAAGGGGAATGAGGGAAGGTGGGTGGGACTGGGAGGCAACGAGGGAGGGGACTACAATTGGGATGTAAAGTGAACAAATTAATAACAAAAATAACGTTAAAGATGTGGAGACTTCAATATGGTTTAAAGCTTTCGCCTTTTCTGCTAGACTAGACTCACACCTAGCTGCTAACTGAGCTTGACTTCCTGACACTGTGTCCCTGCCACATAGCTAGCTCTTTACTGCTCTTCTTCTATTCCTTTCCAAGTCTCTTTCATTTCTACCCCAGCCTGCTGCATCCCTCCGGCCCTAGATATTGCCCACCAAATCTTTATTATTACCAATCAGTAATAAGACTACCCACACTCCATTTAGGAATTGAGGGATGCCTCACCTTCATCTTTCAGGCAGGTGCAGGAGGACAAACATTTGCAATTAGAAAATCTGGTGAAGGGCCATAGAAATTACAGTACTAAAACCCTGCCTACACTTAGCATTCTGGCAGCAGAGAAGTAATAATTGAATATACAAAGACACACCTTCTCAATGTAAGGAAATTTCACCCCAATAGCTTTCCATATACCTGATTCTTATAGATAATTTTGTAATATGCTAATTAATATATTTGTTATTTTATGAAATTATTTTGTAACATGATATTATTAATAACATTTTTACTAACTATAGATGAAATGCATCAGGTGTCTTCTCCTGAAAAATTTTTTTACATTACTTGTTCAAAATCTTGATTTTGTGTCAATATTTATAGCAGAGATAATAAAATTTGATAATTTTTATATCGATATTATTCCCATATAATTTTATGGCACATGCCATTTGCTTCATTAGTATTTATCCAGAACCATTTTTTTGACAAATATTACTCTTGGCAGTGCCTAAAATTGATTGCCTTGGATTTGAATGCTAGGAAATTTCTATACCACTTGCTACTTCCGCAGTCTCAGTCTTTCAGTATCTTCTTCTTCTTCTTCTTCTTCTTCTTCTTCTTCTTCTTCTTCTTCTTCTTCTTCTTCTTCTTCTTCTTTCTTCCTTTCTGTCTTTCTGCATCTCTTTTCTCTTTGGGAAAGGATTTCTATCTTGCTGCCTTAGCTTCCCATGAATAGAGAATTTAAGCTTGTGCCACCACACTATAAAAAAACACATTTTATGCTTTATTTCTTAGAGAATATAGTATTTAAGAAGCAAAACTATAACTTAAAAACTCATATATAAAAATATTTACATATACTATATGTTTATGTATTTAAATGTTTGAGATTATAATATAGCTATAATATTTCCCCCTTTCCATTCTTTCCTGCTAACACTTCCATATACTGCTCTTATTTTTCAAGAGTGTTTACTAGTAATAGCAGATACTATATCTGTGTCTTACATACAATATATTTTAGTCAAATTCTTCCCCTTTTTATAGTTCCTCTCATATCCTCCTTACCTTTTAGCTACCAAATACCAAAGATCAAAGGATACAGAAAATAGCAACAACCACAAAACCCAATAAGACACAAATACTAAAAATTGCAAAAACACCCCCACCAAGACATGAAGTCTGTTTACCACATATGGGCATGAGGTCTTACCTGGAGTGTGGTTAATATACTCAGTAACATTCCATTGCCAAAAAGAAAAAAAACCTGATATTCTCTTTTTCATCAAGTATTAATTACAAATAAATTTAAAAGGAGGGACATCTACCACTAGTAACCTTCTATTACTTTAGAAGCTTTCTAAAGTGTATGCAGGTAGGAAATGAATTTTGGCATCACCTTTTAATGGCAAAAATACAGCAAGGATACTATTCATGCTACTAAATAAAACCTCCACTTCCCATAAACTCCCCCTCACCAAACATCACAAGACAGATCCAAGGCTATTGGTTACCCTCCACACCCTGAAAGTAAAGATGTATTTCTGTAGATAATGCTGACTTGTGTCACTGAATATAAAGACATGAGCTGTTGACAAACTAGATGTTCCATCACTACTGACTATCATTTTTATGGTACTGAAAGCCAAATAATACACTTACCAACAGGAGCAAGGTTATAATTAAATTACCCCGTTAAAACTCTGAGACCTACCACAGCAACTGCATACAGCATATATTTATGCAATACTGCCAAAAGGATCCTGAGAGAAGCCAAGATAGAGAAGTAAGATATAACCCACAGTTGATACTGTTATAGTGATCAATAACTTGAGATTAGATAGATCACAGAGCATAGAGGAAATATGGGAAAGCATATTATTTATTATTCTGATGGAGCAACACAGCAATGAAATTAGTTATTTGTTATTAATCAAAGAATATTCCACAGTTTATCCTACTGTTTTCTTGTGGTATCATCATTAAAACTGATTACTAAGCCTCAGATTATGCATTTATTCTGTAAAGTTCTGGTATTGACATATGTATTAATTACTTTTCAATTTCTATGAAGAGACACAATGAACAACACAACTTACGTATGATTTTACTGTGTTTTAAGTTCCAGAGGGAAAGCCTAGGCCTATCAGAGTGTGTAGCATGGCAGCAGGCTAAGAGGTATATAGCACTGAAATGGTTGCTGTCAGCTCACATCTTTAAACTATAATCCCAAAGCAGAGAGAGGCACAGTGTGAATGGCATAAACTTTTGAAACCTCACAGCTTGTTCCTAGCAGCGTAGTTCCACCGCGGAGCCTACACCTCCTATCTCTTCTGAACCAATTCCACCAACTGAGGACTAAGCATTCAATATATAATCCTATGGGTCTGTTCTCATTTAGAAGACCACAAATAGTCCTGCAAATAAAGAAAAAAACATTATAGTGAACCCAGATACAAAGATAAATAACATTTTAAGATATAGCATATACACTAATATAAGTTCCTAATTGAAGGTTCATAATAGAAAACCCACATATTTTCACTAATACTTCAAAGAAAAAAATGTTTAAATATTTCTGTGGCAGATCGAGCATCAGTATCAAACTAAATGTGTGTGTGTGTGTGTGTGTGTGTGTGTGTGTGTGTGTGTGTGTGTGTGTGTATAAAAACATAGCAAGATCTCCCTTTAGTGTCAAACAATCATTAAGCAGGCTATAGGGAAATATAGAAAACAGTAGTGCTTACTAGTGTACGAATAATCAATAGTTGTTTGAATATTCATTCTAACTACTACTAAAGAATTATATTTATTATAATTATAACTTTCCAATCAATTGAGATGTAATATGAATAAAATAATAAAATATAATTTTTTTTAAAAAAGTTAAGGGTTGAGGTGAGAATTATGGGAAGATCCACAGTTACTGAGGGAGACATGTCCTAGATCTCTTTGCGATCTGACATTCCACGCTTTTTGTTGATGATATAGGGACTGGGCGGTGGGTGGCATAATCTCCTTCCTTCTGAAATTGGGGCATTGTGGTTAGGGCAAGAAGGCTGGTATGTTGGTCAAAAGTGGGGAGAAATAAGAGTATAGGTTATCCAGCATCTGATATTACTCTGCCAGGTTCTGCAGAGCCACTTGGGTCCAGGGAAGTGCAGGCCTCTTTGGAGAAGCATGGGACGCAGCTACTGAGGAAGCATCAGGGATTGGTGCCTTGCCTTGAATGCATTTTTGGGGCAGTTTTCAATGTTCTTCAGTCGATTGGAAATCCAATGGAACAGATACAGAGTAGAGACAGAACATTAAGTTTAGAAGCTTAGAGAAAAATTTTTATCTTGGGTGTACACCTGAAATTTCCAGCCTCATGGTCCAGGTAGGTGGAGAAAAGGAGGAATCCCAACACCAGAGAAAGGGGGAGCTCACCTTCAGGGGTAGGTAGTAAGGGAAAAGTTTAGGCTGCTGCTTATCTTGAGTGCTTATATGGAGTCCATTTGACTTGTGACAGGGGAATACAAGTCACCACTCCCAGAGGCTTACAAGATTTTTTTTTTTAAGTTTACAGTGTGATAAAAGTTTTACTCATGTTTACATTATTACTATTTGAAATCTGTACTGAACTCCACATTTTATATTAAATGTTAGCAAATTTTTAAAAATTATTTAAAACATGTTCCTGAAAGCAAAAAATCTGACTTTTAAAAACTGAGAAGAGCAGTAGTTGTCTACATGTAAAAAAATGCAATTAGACCCATATTTGTCACCATGCACAAAACTGAAGTCCAAGTGGATCAATGACCTCAACATGAAACCAGAGACACTAAACTGATTAGAAGAAAAAGTGGGGAAGAGTCTGGAACACATTGGCACAGGAGACAACCTCCTGAACAGAACACCAATAGACCAAGCCTTAAGGTCAACAATTAATAAATGTGACCTCATGAGGCTGAGAAGCTTCTGTAAGGCAGGAGACACTGTCAACAGAACAAAGCGACAGACTACAGACTGGGAAAAGATCTTCAATCCTACATCTGACAAAGGTTTACTATCCAAAAAATAAAGAACTCAGGAAATTAAATATAACCAAACCAAGTAACCCAATTGAAAAATGAGGCTCAGAACTAAACAGAGAATTCTCCACAGAGGAATATTGAATGCCTGAGAAACACTTAAAGAAATGCTCAATGTCTTTAGTCATTCGAGAAATGCAAATCAAATCAATGCTTCTCTGAGATTCCATCTAACACCCATCAGAATGGCTAAGATCAAAAACTCAAGTGACACCACATGCTGGCGAAGATGTGGAGAGAAAGGAACACTCCTTCATTGCTGTTGGGAATGCAAACTAGTGCAACCAGAAAACTGGGAATAGGGTTTCCTCAAGACCCAGCTATTCTAATCTTTGGAATATACCCAGAAGATGCTCCAGCACACAACAAGATCATTTGCTCAACCATGTACATAGCAGGCTTATTCATAATAGCCAGAACCTGGAAACATCTTAAATGTCCCTCAGTAGAAGAATGGATAAAGAAATTGTGATATATTTACACTATGGAATACTACTCAGCTATTAAAAACAAGGAATTTGTGGACAAATGAATTGAACTAGAAATGATCATAATGAGTGAGTTAAATAATTTTAAATAATTATGCTCACCCTTTTATTCTGAAATCTTTTTTTTTTTCTGATAAATCTGGGGACAGCAAAATTGCTCAGTTAGGTAAATCATTTGTTCCAAACCCTTGGGACTTGAAAGTGAACCCCAAATCTATGTGAAGTTGAAAGAGGAATTAATTCCACAAAGATTCTTCTAAACTCCATGTCATGTAACATAAAATTGCCACATAACCACCTGTCAAACACAAACATAAACACACAAATAATGATAGTAATAGTAATAAAAATAAAATAATAATTTCATAAAAATAATAAAATTGAAGAAACTATTTGCATCTCAGTTCTTCCAGCAAAGGCTAGGGTTGCTCCTTCTACTTTCGAGCGCTAGTTCCTTCCTTCCCTCGTTGTTCTTTCCCCTTCTCCTCACTGCTTTCCCACCTTATTTCCCTTTTTCTGCTTTCCTTAATCCTTTTATTTCTTTTCGCTCTCCATGTATCAATTTTTTACAATGAAAACATCATTTTGAGCTTCTGCCAGCACTCAGAGTTCCATCTTTCTCACAGCTGGATTTTATTAGATGATTTAAAATTTGTAAACATTTGAAAGTTTCCTTGTCTCCATGTACTACTAAAGACTCAAAATTCTGTAGCTTTTAAAAGGAAGATTTTATTATTAAATGAAAAAAGCAATTTAAAAAAAGTAATTGTGCATTTAAACTCCATATACTTCAGGGCCTGGAGAGACAATAGAGGTTTCCAGGCTATAAAATGAGTTTAGTTACACATGTTAAGCAATTGAATTATGTAAGTTATGATTTCTTTCAAAAATCTATTTCAAATGCTGCACTTATAATTGATGCTCATATTTCAAAAATTTCACACGAGAGACAAAATTGGAAGACTAAATAATCAAAAATTTTCAGACATTAATTCAGTCTTAAAACAATTTGTTTAAATGCATAGTTCCCGTGCAGTACTGTCAGGGTTTGATCCAAGTCATTTGAATCTGAAATATATTTTCAACACTGTGCATAAAGTTCAGATATATCTCACATACATGGCTCTCGATTCAGTCCTGAACAACTTCAAAATGTATTAATACTACTTAGGTTTATAAGTACCTGGTAATATATGAACAACTGTATAATTAATTAATTTATGTTCTCATTTATTTCTCCTTTCCTATTTATTAAGGACTATGTTATACCTGCAAATTGCTAGTTTATGTGAGTCAAATGAATATTATTCCCATTTGATAACTGAGAATGCTGTGGCTTTCCAAATGCACTTGAGAATATTTGACAAGAGGCAGAATTAAAACATCAGAAGTCAGCACTGAGGGTGAGAAATTTACACATCAGGCTGCTGACTTAAGTATCTGATGCATCATACAGGCCCAAGTGCCTCTGGCCTGTGACCTATCATCATCCCCAGAGCCTCAGGCCTATGACCTATCTTCTTCTTTCTCTCCTGTGACTTCAATTTGCTCCTTGTCAAATGGCATCAACTCAATAAATTAAAGGAAACAGATGGAACAGCACATCAAGCTGGCAGTGCACAAGCCACTAAAGTAATTAAGCAATTACTTGCAGGAGCATATCCCTCCCTCAAATACAATAATGTTGTAGCATTATCAACATTTTTCTTACAGAGGATTAAAAGCATTAGGAAAATTAAGCATCATTAAAAGGCTTGCCATGAAATTACATAGTAAATTATTAAAGCTAAGCCAACTTTTGATTCATCAACATTGTTTTTATTTTGTTTTATTTAGTTAAGATCAATTGTGTGAAAGGAGAAGAGGGATAAAAATAAAGTAAAAAAGAAAAACTGAAGACATTGGAATAAGCTTACCACTTCAGCATCCATCATTGGAAAGCTGCCAAGGATATGGTATGAAAAACTTGCTAAGATGCATCTTTTCAATAAATTACCTCCACACATAAAGGAGAAATAAAAACAGGAGAGATGTTCAGCTGTGAAGCTTGTGCTGGGACATTAAATTCCTTTTCAGTGATCTCCAAAGCAAGACAGCAGCACCCAGCAGATGCAATCCAAGTTTGAAGGAACTCAAACTCACACACACACACACACACACACACACACACACACACACACACACAC
>OU015745.1:65672088-65695456 GCA_907169655.1 Acomys percivali | reverse complement strand
CACACACACACACACACACACACACACACACACACACACACACACACTGTGCATCACACACAAACACACAGGCGCACACACACATACATTCAAACAAACACATACACACATACAATAGCATTCACATAGAAAAGCAGAGGCATAAACACACATACATGCACATACAAATATACACACCTTTAAATTGACATATCTTGATAAAGACCAAGGAGCAATTAAAACATGGCAGAGAGATCTACATTCAATTTATTGAACGAAATGATCTTTCATTGATGTGTTTTAAATAGAGTACAGGTGTAAAAACGACAGCTACATCTCATCCTTTACCATGAGAGTTACTAATTTCAAAACCCTTTAGATAAAAAGTAAAAATCTATAAATTTGTAAATTCAGATTGATAGATTTATAGTCAAGCACTAACCACAACAACTTTTAAGATATCTGTATCATTTTTCTGATTTTATCTTGGCTGTGGGTGGCCCATCTGCTTCTAGGAGTGGGAGAGGAAGGTCATCAGTAAAAAATTGCCTTTGGTCTTGGAAACTATAAAAAGATTAGAAAATACTGAAATGTCATGAGAAACCTTTCAGTGAGGAAGTTTCCCTCCCTGATTGAACAGTATAATTTTGAATATTACTCACAGCAAGATTTTACAAGACACATAGATTAGAAACTGTGTGGTTCTACCTTTGGCCCATATTCAAAAGTATAGGAAGGTGCCCTAGTATTGAGGAACAAAAACTATTCTTTCAGAGGATCTGAGTCTTATCTTCAGCAGCGATGGTATACAGCTGACTCCCTTGAAGGGGATACAACATCATTTTCTGGAGTCTAAGCAAGCTGTACACAGGTCCACAAACCCAGAGAAAAGAAAACAAAGAAATAAAAAAATTAAGATATACCTACTTAAAGAAAAAGATGAAGCATGAAATTTCAGCATTCAGAGATGGTGAATGAAGTATAATATTTTGTGTTATGACTGAGATTGAGATGCTAAATAACTTTATGCCAAGTTGAATGAGGTTGAAGTTGTCTGAGGGGACATCAATTAAGAAAATGCCTCCATAAGTTCAGGTTAGGCAAGACTATGGGGCATTTTCTTAATTAATGATTGATAGGGCAAGTTCCAGCCCAGTCTGAGTAGGGCCATCACTGGGCTGAGGTTCTGAGTTCTATAAGAAAAAAGACTGAGAAAGCCATGAGAAGCAAACCAATAAGAAGAGTGATTTCATGGGCTCTGTCTCAATTCTTGTCTACAGGAACCAACTGTTTCAGTTCCTGCATTAAATGGATGGTTACCTGGAAGTCTAAACTGAAATAAAACCTTTATTCCCCAAGATACCTTGGTCATCGTATTTCATCACAGCAATAAAATGATGTCCGTCAAAATACAGTTACTTGTTTTTCTCCTGTGCTTGTGTGGAATATGAATTAAAACAACTATTTTAATTGAATTTTTAGATCATAATTTAATACAATGTAGGTTTTCAAAACAAGCAAATCTTAAGTGATGGAAGTACCTCAACTTGTGATCTTAAAAAATAAACTAAGAGTTACATAAAATGATCTTCTCAGCAGAAGAAAATCTCCCCTTCTCCTTTCCTGCCTTCCCTCAAAAAAGAATAAGAGATTGAGTTATTATATAATCACTTTGTAGAACTGAGTACTTTCAGACTTCAGAATGAGGGCTATTGGTTGTATCATTCATAAGGAATAAAGTAAGTCTCAAACTGAACAGCAAATAATTCAAATGGTTACTGACATTGAACTTTAAATACCAAAGTAACTGACACATTTGAAGAAGGGGACAGGAAAACCATCATAGCATGTTCAGAAATACCATCAAAGCGGCCTTTTCTATAACTTGGAGAAAAATAAATTACAAATCAAAAACTTATTCTTAGTGTCACATCTTTGAATCTGAGACATATAGATACTATAATAATTGTCTTTATTCTGCTTGATGTAATTATCAAATGGGTTTTTATATTAATGTGAGACTTTCATAAACTTAGCTAATATTTCTCATGACTTGCCTATCTTTCTGATATTAATAACACATAATCACATATAAAATTATATTATTGTTAACACACATCAAACATACACATGCGCGCGCACACACACACACACACACACACACACACACACACACACTACTTTTTGTGAGACGACTGCATGCTATATTTAATATGATTTCGGACTTCAAATATCCTACACATAGTGACACAGGTCTTTCAACTCAGAGAGAAGTAGAGGTAAGTGGGTCTCTGGGAGATAGCAGGTAGTCTGTTCTAACAGAAAGTTTCAGACCAGCCAAGGCTACACATTAAGATCTTGTCTCATAAAATTGATTACTTGGAATATAGTTTAACTTTTTCTGTTTATTCAACCAAAAATGATTCGTCTCTGAGTTTATGAATACAAAACTGCTACAATGGTTGCATTGAGCAGGACTTTGATCAAAGGTCACAACATCTTTAATTTTATCATATTTCATGACTTAATGACAGATATATAATTGTGAAGACATTGACCATAAGATATGATACATTATTAATCGTTTGACAGGGTTGATTTTAAATACCAACTAACAAGGGAATGTAAACCAAAATGAAATTGATGAAAACTAATGTCAAATAAATTTTGTATTTTTTCAAAATGAAATTGGTCACATATATTAAAAAGTTTTTAATAAACATATTAGGTATAAAACTATTTTAGATGCATATAAATGTTGGGGCACCTTTCAGCTAGAGAAGTTTTGTTTTGTTTTGTTTTGATTGCTTAAACAAAACAGACTTTTTGAGAAGCTTGGAGAAGTAGCATTACAAGTGTCTATGACAGCCTGAAGACAATTTAGCTGATATGAATGATGAAAAGAATACCAAAGTTTACATCTGAAAAAAATTCATTGTTTTAAGATGCCTAAAAGGTTAAGTAAATCATGCTACATGGAAATGATGCTGTCAGATAAGAACTCAAGGGGAAGTCTGATGGTCTGACAATCTTGTATTTTCATGAGGATAAAGAATATATCTTATATCTTGTTTACAATGTAGAAAACATTTACAAGAAAGTAGCATATGGATACTATATTCAATCTGGAAGGCAATTACTATTCACGAAGCTCAAAGGTTATGAAAATAAATAGTAAGAAATTGAGATCATGTGTGACTGGATAAGCTTGCTTCAGGACAAGACAATTTTCTCAAATATCTAATAACCAATGATTTTGTCTTCCATGCCTACTGAAAGTTTACAAGTCTACTATTCTTGTTATTATTACACAGGAGCGGGGCAGAGGATGAGAACATTATCTCATGCAAAGTCAATGACCATGGAGAGGAATAGAAAATTTTGTGCTATTTCCACTACTGACTTGGTCTACCCCAGAATTTTATCATTCCATGTATGGTTGTGCAATATTAACCAATATATGCTCTGTCGTCGTACCTGAGTCCAGAAAAAATCAAAGCAACCATAAATCTGAGAATTATACAGCAGTGTGAAATAATGATAATTCTTCACATTTACCATAGTATTTTTTCTGAGGTTTTGGCTAAAGAGAAAGAACTTAGTAGTAAATGAATTTTAATATATGAGAGAACTACATAGACACTCAGTTTTGAGAGAAAGTAACTATATAAAATTGTTATTCAGATCAGGACATTACACTCCAAACAGAAGATACCTGTCTCTTATTCTATAAATACCCTGTGTAGTACAGACAGACTAAATTTGGTATGTGGAGCACCTGTCTGTGAAGGTGTCTCTTTGGAAATTATTTTCTTTAAAAAGAATTTGAAAGGTCTTGGGAAGCCATCACAGTCCTGGCAGCATTTTTCTTTTAAGAAGCCTTTGTGTATACACTGGTTAGTTCTTGAAATACTCTGCGGAGATTTTAGAATGTTCAATATGCTTAACTTGTTTGCATTGATATAACATACAGAGAGGGGTTAGTGAAAGAGGAAGTGGAAGATAAGGATTGCTAGCATTTTAGCCTGGTAACAAGTATATTCAGGATTCTGAGAATTTCTTTCTTGTCAATGATAGTGGAATGACATGTGGTAAATAGGTCTTGTGGCAGCCTGCCAGTGATACAAATGGATATTTAAAGATTTTAGGTGATATTGGGAACCAGGTAGGAAGAAACAATATTAATGGGTAATGATCTGTGTAGGGCATACACCACCTTCCTGTAATGAAAAATAATGCACCAAGTACTTACAAAGTTCCTATTGAAAGAGAATTAGACCTTTATTTTTAGTGTTATGACTTTTCTGTATCACAGTAGCTCTTGCACAGAAGGATCCTATGGTGGAAAGGCTAAGTCACTTGTCATTGAGCACAGAACTGTGGAACAGCAGGATGGACCCAGTTAGGCTGGGGTGATTTATGTGAAGCCATCCACCATTATAGGCAGGAAATAAAAATCAAGTGGGGTCAAATTCAATCTTGTGACAACATGAAAGTATCTTTGAACAGAATGAAGCTTGCTTACCTAAATTTCAATGGAAATAACTCACATTACCAGTCTTTTAGGAGCTCAGAGATAAGAAAGGATTAAATTCAACTTGTATGGTAGTATGCTATTTGTCCTTTTATCATAAAATGTACAATAATTCAGGTAACATGAGTTCCTTTAATATAGTAGAAGAGTGAGTGAGATAAACTTCAAAAAGACATCTAATATATGAAACACAAAATTGAGCAACTTTTCCTTGGTGAAGCCTTTGTTTAAAAAAAAAAGCTTTTATTCTATCAATTAATACTTACACAAAAATCTTCTTAAATGAACCAATTTTTAAAATAAAACAAAAAATTTATGGAAAGCAACCTTCAAGTAAAGTACAGCAATGAAATCCAATGTCAGGAAACTAAAGGGAAAAAAAGTAGTATACAGAAGAGGAAGGATATACAACTTCTCAAGATTGAGGAATTGGAAGCAGAATGGAATAAAGAGAGCAATGGCATTTCAGTACTGCTGTGAACATCACATCCACTTCACAGATATTTTAAGAATTGCATAGAACAGCAAAATATACATATGGAGGAAAGAAAATTGTAAGCAAGTAACTTAAATAGGAAAATAAAGTAATCCACCATATAAACAAACTAAAAGAGAAAAAACACATGATCATCTCTTTGGATGCAGTAAAAGCATTTGACAAAATCCAATACCCATTCATGTTTAATGTTTTGGAGAGATCATGAATACAAGGTACATATCTAAACATAATAAAAGCTATATATAGCAAGCCAATAACCAACATAAAATTAAATGGAGGGATACTCAAGGAAATTCCTCAAAAATTGGGGACCAGGCAAAGCTGACCACTCTGTATATATCTCATCAAAATAGTTCTTGTAGTTCTAGCAAGAGCAATGAGACAACAAAACAAGATCAAGGTGATCCAAATGGGTAAGGAAGAAGTCAAATTATCCCTATTTGCTGATGATATGATAGTGTATATAAGTGACTCTTAAAATTCCTCCAGAGAACTCCTTTAGCTGATAAATACCTTCCACAAATGGTCTGGACAAAAATTAACTCAGAAAGTCAGTAACTTCACTATATACAAATGACAAACTTTCAGAGGAAGAAATTAGGGGAACTACACCCTTCATGATAACCACAAGTAATATCAAATATGTAGGAGTAACTCTAACCAAGAAAGTGAAAGACTTGTTTGAAAAAAACTTCAAATCTCTTAAAAAGGATTGAAGATGACATCACAAGGTGGAAAGATCTCCCCTGTTTGTAAATCCGGAGAATTAATGTAGTAAAAATGAACATCTTACAAAAAGAAATTTACTGATTCAATGCAATCCCTATCAAAATACCTACATATTTAAAAAAAATATTAAAAGGTCAAATCTCAACTTCATATGGAAAAACAAAAGAAAAACCAGAATAGCTAAAACAACCCTGTACAATAAAAAATCCTTTGGAGGAATCTCCATACCTGTTTTGAAGTTGTACTATAGAACAACAGTAATTAAAATATCATGGCACAGGCATAGCATTAGGCTGGTTGATCAATGGAATTGAATTAAAGACCCAGAAATATATCCACATATGGATACTTGTATTTTGACAAAGAATCCCAATCTATTCATTGGGAAAAGACTAGCACCTTCAACAAATCCTGGTCTAACTGGATGTCTACATGTAGAAAAATGCAACTAGACCCATATTCCTCACCATGTACGAAACTCAAGTCCAAGTGGAGTAAAGACCTCAACACAAAACCATAAACCCTTATTCTGTTAGAAGAAAAAGTGGGGGAACAGCCTGGAACTCATTGGCGTAGGAGACAATTTCCTGAACAGAACACCAACAGCCCAGGCCTTAAGGGCAACAATAAATAAATAGGACCTCATGAGGCTGAGAAGCTTCTGTAAAGCAGAAGACTCTATCTAGGTAACAAAGCAACAGCCTACAGACTTGGAAAAGATCTTAACTAATCCTATATTTGTCAAAGGTCTAATATCTAAACTATAAAAACAGTTCAAGAAATTAAACACCACCAAACTAAATGACCCATTTAAGAAATGGGGCTCATAAGGATTTGGGCTACCAAGAAGACACTTGATACCCTATGAGCATATACAGGGGGAGGAGGTCCCCCTCAGTCACAGTCATAGGGGAGAAGAGCAAGGGGAGAATGGGAGGGAGGGAGGAATGGGAGGATACAAGGGATAACAATTGAGATGTAATATGAATAAATTAATAAAATATATTTTAAAAAAGAAGTAGGGGTATGTCCCACGAAAGCCTTCACTTACCAGGAAACTGGGACAGAGGGGAGGACATCCTATTGGGACTCTAGATCAGAGAACCATGTGAGAATAGCAAAGTAGAAGGATCCAGTGGGTCCTAGAAACCTACAAGTAGAACATTATGATAGGCAGATTTTGGCCAAGGGGTCCCGCTCAAACTAAGGCACCAGCCAAGGACAATACAGGCGGTAAACTTTAAACCCCTACCCAGATCTAGCCAATGGTCAGAACATTCTCCACACTTGAGTGGAGAGTGGGATATGACTTTTTCACGTACTCTGGTGCCTCACATTTGACTATGTCCCCTGGAGGGCGAGACCTGTTGGCACTCAGAGGAATGACAACAGGTCACTGAGAAGTGACTTGATACCCTATGAGTATATAGAGGGGGAGGTAATCCCTCTCAGGAACAGTCATAGGGGAGGGGAATAAGGGGAATATGGGAGGGAGGGGAGAATGGGAGGATACAAGGGATGGGATAACCATTGAGATGTAACAAGAATAAATTAATAAAATTAAAAAAAATAAAATTAAAAAAAAAGAAGAAACGGAGCTCAGAATTAAACAGGAAATTCCCAACATAGGAACACTAAATGGCTGAGAAATTCTTAAATAGATACTCAACATAGTTAGTCATCACAGAAATGCAAATCAAAATGACTCTGAGGTTGCTTCATTCTTGATTTGGAATCCCATCTTAGGCCTTGGCCCTTTCACTAGATATGCTTATGCTTCCAAATTCAGGACAAATACCATCTCTTGTGTATGCACATTTCTGAGAAATACCTTCCTGGCCACAAAAGGCTGACTACTTGTAGTTGTTATCTGGCAGCACAAATTTACAGCAATTAGATTGCATGCCTCATTGAGAAGCTTCTGCTTATATATACTCCACTCTTCACCAGCGTTTCCTAAGCTTTTGTTGTGATAAGACCCTGGAAACACCCAGCCTACCTCAAAGAGGATGATGAACATCAAATAATTCCTTAAGGATATGGCTTCAAATGTCGCCACTCCATAATGTGCCAAACAAGCCACTGGATAAAATGTCCTTGTTTCTTCTGCAGACTGAATTCTGCCTAAAAAAGGCCAAGCTTGGATACAGGCAGAGTCAAAGGCAAAACTCTGCCAAATCAGAGTAAGGAAGTCCTCAATATTTCCTGCCTCACAAATATGTCTGTCAAATATATTGGAGCAGAAGACTGAAGATGAAGCTCCAACACTATAGAGAGTTTGGATGATTATTCAGGCAGAAAACTGTGTCTGTCATTTTTTCAAATTGGAAGCTGATAACCTGCAGCTCTGGTAGTTAAGGTGTATTCCTTCTCAAGTTTTTGATAGGATTGAAGACCAAATAGTTGAGTTTTACAACTAAGCTTAGTTGTTTAGGGGTTAAGATGTTTTTAGGTCTAGATAGATATTATAAGTTGATAATGATGAGATATGATAAATATTGATTTACATTCAGAATTTTAGACACACACAGATAGGAAAAATATTTTCTTCAAAGCTGTCAAATACAACTAGCCAAAACACTGTGAATGTAACATTTATATAATACCAGATTGTTTTCTGGTTCTTCTTGCTGTACGTAGTTCATTGCATATGTGTGTAATAATTTAAATGTATATGTTCAAATTTTAAAAATATTTAATAAAAAAGAAGAAGAAATGAACGACCTGGAGGAATATTTTACATATCAGGATCATCCTTACCCTCCTAGCAGACTTTCATTGTGTAGTTCTTGGTCACAGCTCTCTAATCATTCCAGGTAATCTTTATTAATTTAAAAGATGGGAAATATTCACACATAATACAGTAAATACATATAACTTGCAGGAGTAAAATCTTAGAGATGAACAAAGTTTTCTTATGCAGATTAATGATCTAACAAATATGATAGTCCTAGAATATTCTCCACAGTTAAGTGGAGACTGGGGACTGACTTTCCCTGGATCTCTGGTGCCCCATATTTGGCCATGTCCCTTTGTTGGGGAGGGCCAATGGCACTCGGAGGAAGGATAGCGGACTACCAAGAAGAGACTTGATACCCTAGCACCATATTCAGGGGGAGGAGGTCCCCTTCAGTCACAGTCATAGGGAAGGGGGATTGAGGTGAAAGTGGGAGGGAGGGAGGAATGGGAGGATGCATGGGATGGGATAGAAAATGAGATGTAATATGAATTATTTTATTTTTCAATAAAAATGTGTTATAAAAATATAATAGTCCTATATAATTCCTGATTGTTTCATGGCTCTTCTTGCTGTTGGTAGTTTATTGTATATATATGTAATAATATAAAGGTATATGCAAAATAATTTTAAAAAATAATAAAAAAGAAAGCAACTTAAAAATGAAAAAATAAAAACAACTTCTGACCTAGCAAAATGTAAGCATTACAGGCTGAGATGGTTCTATTCATATAGTACTTGTTGCATCGCAAAAAAAAGTAAAAATAAATAAATAAATTAATTAATTAATTAATTAATATGGTCGAGCAAGAAAAAGTATATATAATTATATATATGTGCCATGATCGCACTGAGAAAACTAGTAGTTCATTTGCAGGAACTCACTTGCCATTCAGTATTTCTAACCAGTATCTTTTCTCATAATCATGATTGACTATTGATGTATGGATTCTGCACACATGTGAATGTGCCTGATCATAAAATCACAATACAACATGAACATATATGAGCATCCTACACACACACACACACACACACACACACACACACACACACACACTCAGCCATATAAAGTAAGCTTAGCATATCAGTTTATGACTTAGCAAAAGAGAATGCTGTCATGAAAGAGAGTATCCCTGGGACGGTCATCTGTCGAAGAATGAAACCTAGAGAGAGTACGTAAGATGAACATGGATGACATGGCATATACATGACAAAGTTAGTTATGTAAATTGAAATTGTAAATTATTTATTCAGCTTTTCTGAAAATTATTTTTATGAAAGAACCAATTTTGAGATTTAACATTTCCAGATAGCCTAATACTGGATGTGTTCTTTGTATTACTCCGAATGTCACAACTAGATGGTATTATTAAGTTCATGGTTATATTGGCATAGTTAATTTAATTTGTTGAAAGAAAATGTCATTCATTATATAGAGTATCAGAAATATGTTCTTATTTGGATTACATATATAAACTCTTAAAGGCTGTAATTATCCCTATGGTCTTTTCTTTACCAATATTATCACATTCATTTATTGTTACTAGACATTTTAGTGTATATGTGCATTTAAAAGCATTAAATATATCCTTAAAATCATTCTATTACCTAGTATATAAGTCATGCATGAACACAATCATAACACATAGCTCCAAGTAGTGACATAAGTCAGTGTAATAAAATAAAATATAAAAAGAAACAATAAAGAAAGCAAGGATGAGTAACAATGAGTTTTGAAAAAAAAGTTAGTTTACTTCTGGATGTATTGGAAAAATACGCTTATTGTATTTTTCATAATGAAATTTTAATATTAGATATGATATGATATATTAGAAAGGTGACAGTGAGATATGAACCAGAGTTTCCCAGGGAAAGGAGAACCTCGGTTGAAAAATAGCTTCCATTATAATGGTCTCTTGGCATGTATGTGGGATATTTATTGATTAATTGTTAATGTGGAATGGGCCAAAGAAATAATAGTTTTTCAAACCATTATAATTATCTTTTGGTTTCTACCATCACTAAGAAATTACCCATTCCGTCTCAAACTCATTATCTCTCCCCCATGTTCTGCTATAATCACAACCTTATGTGGGTCCTCACTTTCTTCTTGTAGGAATGTCTTCTGATTTTATCTCTATCATGTATCTGTGTTTGAGTAGCTAGCAACCAAATATTCAACACCTTCCCCTGAATGAAGAGTTAAATTTAAAAAAGACACTCAGGAATGCTGATATGCTTCCTAAGCCATTTGCCCCAGAATTTTTCAACCACTGGCTACAATGCATCAATAAAGGACAGATTACTAATTAATGAGTATTCAACCTAAGATACTGGCTTTACTCTCCACAGAAAAGCTAGACAGTTCCTGTAGTAACTTAAGAAATTACTGCTAGTGACCGTGAGCTTTAAAAATTTTTTGTTAGTATTCTGCCGTAATTTTATTTTCTGTCTTTTATGAGAGAAGAAAAAGATGTCATCTACAAATTTACCCAAATCATAGATTCTCAAGTATGTGATGATTCGGTTCTCCTGGAACATGAGTTGAGAACAATAATCAGGTAACTTTAACTTATTAGCATTATAACAGACTGTGTAGATTATACCAGGGGCACAAAAAGAGATGTTAATAATAGAAACAGGATATAGAAGCTATTGTGTCAAAATGATAAAGTAGTAAAAACGTCTGATTGGCCACAACTGATCTAAAGATGAAAATGACCCATGAGACAGAAGTGAATAAATCCCAACTTAAGAAAAAGAAGGGCCTACAGACTGGGAAAAGATCTTCACCAACCCTTCATCTGACAAAGGTCTAATATCCAAAATATATAAAGAACACAAGAAATTAAACACTACCAAACCAAATAACCCAATAGAGAAATGGGGCTCAGAACTAAACAGAGAATTCTCAATAGAGGAATATCAAATGGTGGAGAAACACTTAAAGAAATGCTCGACCTCCTTAGTCATCAGAGAAATGCAAATCAAAACGACACTGAGATTCCATCTTACACACATCAGAATGGCTAAGATCAATAATTCAACTGACACCACATGCTGGCGAGGATGTGGAGAGAGAGGAACACTCCTTCATTGCTGGTGGGAATGCAAACTAGTACAACCACTTTGGAAATCTATCTGGTGCTTTCTCAGAAAAATGGGAATAGGGCTTCCTCAAGACCCAGCTATTCCACTCCTTGGAATATACCCAGAAGATGCACTACCACACAGCAGGGACATATGCTCAACCATGTTCATAGCTGCCTTATTCATAATAGCCAGAACATGGAAACAACCTACATGTCCCTCAGTAGAAGAATGGATAAAGAAACTGTGGTATATTTACACTATGGAATACTACTCAGCTATTAAAAACAAGGAATTTCCGAAATTTGTGGACAAATGGATTGAACTAGAAATTATCATAATGAGTGAGTTCACCCAGAAGCAAAAAGAGTCAAATGGTATATACTCACTTATAACGAGACACTAGGCCAAGGGGTACTCCCCCATGATAAACTTTACCTACCAAGAAAGTGGGTCAGAGGGGAGAAAATCCTATTGAGACTTTAGGGGTGAGAAGCTTGGAAGAATGAGGAAATAGAAGGATCCAGTGGGTCCTGGAAAAATACAGGTGGGTCTGGGCCTCTAGTCCTCCTCAAACTATGTCACCAGCCAAGGAAAATATAGCAGTAAACTTCGAACCCCTTCACAGTCCAGCCGATGGACAGGACATTCTCCACCGTTAAGTGGAGAAGGGGATCTGACTTTCACACAAACTCTGGTGCCCCATATCGGACCATGTCCCTTGGATGGGGAGGCCTGGTGGCACTCAGAGGAAAGATAATAAGTCACCAAGAAGAGACTTGATACCCTAGGAGCATATACAGGGGGAGGAGGTCCCCCTCAGTCACAGACATAGGGGAAGGGAGTAGAGGGGGAAGAGGGAGGGAGGAAAGAAAGGGAGGATACAAGGGATGGGCTAACAATTGAGATGTAATATGAATAAATTAATAAATAAATAAATTAATTTAAAAAAAAAGAAAAAGAAGGGCATAGGGTATAATTAGAGCATTGATAACCAATGAAGTTCTTCTAATATTATGATTTGATCTAAATGACACATATTTAGACTCATGATTTTTGGGACCATCTGTAATAAATGTATGCTATTCACATTCATGCCAAGAATTTATTTTTCCAAAAGCTATGAAACACTATAGATAACCCTGAGAATTATCTAACATGTTACAAAGATAACAATATTTTATATTTCCCTCTGTTTCCTTGTCAATTTTAGAGCTATTAGTTCTTAAATGGTATCTTGATAGCAACGGAGTGGCATTCAGGTGAGTCAGGTATGTTATATTCTTTAACATATTATGATCATTTGCAAACAACTCACTTCTGTAGGTGTAAAATTATCTTTCTAAATGTCTTGTTTTCTTAAATTCACAATTCGATACAGTTATTTTCTCCTGATATTTCCAATTGAGTGCTAATTATGGTCTCAAACAAACAGTGACAAGACAAGATCATCTCCTCTCATTCTTTGCTTTTATTTTCCCTCTCTCATATAAAATATCAAGTATACACTTCTTGGCTTAAATGATAGCTTGTTTTCCCAAGCATACATGGCAAAAAACATGTAGCAGTTATTCTAGACACATTTCAACTTTTTTTTTTTCATGTTGCTACTAATTTATTTTCCAATGAGCATTTTAATATAATCAGCATATTCAAACACATCTTCATGAGATAAGAAATACTTTAGTATTTAAATTATTTTCACCTTATTAATTTGAAATAGAATGATAAATTTTTTACATTTCAACTTCTATAACCAGATTGTTAACAAATAATGTTATCTCTACTTGCATTTGAATGTAACCAACCATTCCACTCCACATTTCATTATTGACTTGCTCTGTGCCTATGCAAGAAAACATTCTTTTCATTTAGTGTTCTAGTCTTCTCTTTCCTCAGCTCTTCTTAAATGCTTCATCTCACAAATTATGCTTTCAACCAGTTTTTCTTATTTCAGTAATTTATTCAGATTACATCTCAATCGTTATACCCTCACTTGTATCTTCCCATTTCTCCTCCTTCCTTTTTTCACCCTTTTCCATGCCCTAGTCCTAAAACAGAAGGGGACCTCCTCCCCCACCATATGACCACAGTCTGCCAGGTCTCATCCTGATAGCCTGCTTATCCTTCCTCTGAGTGCCACCAGGCCTCCCCACCATGTAGAGTCAGTGCCTGATCACCACACAACTATGGAGAATGTGCTGTCCATTGGCTAGATCTGGATAGGACTTCAAGGTTTATTTTCCTTGTTTGGTACAGTAGTTTGAGCAGACTGCCTGAGTCCATCCTGTCTTGATGGTCTTCTTGTAGGGTTCTAGGATGCTCTGGATGCTTCTATTTTGCCATTCTCTCAAACCTCTCTAACCTGAAATCCCAATATTAAGTCCCAGCATCTATCCCAATCTCCTGATAAGTTAAGCCATTCAAGGAACATCACTTTTGGGATAGTGTCCAATTATAAGTGAGTATATACCATGTGTATCTTTTTGGGTGTGTGTTAACTCATGGAGGATGATCTTCTCTTGTTGAATCCATTTGGATGAAAATTTCAATATTTCCCTGTTTTTAACAGCTGAGTAGTATTCCATATTGTAAATATACCACAGTTTCTTCATCCATTCTTTGACTGAGAGACATTTAGGTTGTTTCCATATTCGGGATCTTATGAATAAGAACACTATGAACATGATTGAGCATTTGTCCTTGTTGTGTGGTGGAGCATCTTTTGATTATATTCCAAGGAGTGTAATAGGTGTGTCAAGAGGTAGCCTAGAAGAATCCAAGATGGCGGCAAGCAGGGTTGATCTTATTTAGAAGCCAGAGTAATTGAGTCAGGGATTTGGATTTTTCAACCAGGAACACCAACCTTCCCGCTCCACCACATTGGGAGAACTCCACTGTTTGACAGAAATAAACTACAGAAAACCTGAACATCCTTGAACTCGCAGACACAATGGACCCACGGGAGAACAGACACCATGGTGGCAGCCACTCAAGTAGGTAGGTGGGAACGCAGGCAAGGTCCTGCCTGCAGAGGTGATTGACATGGAATATCTGGTCAATACTAGGTCCAGGATGAAAAGAGAGCATATTTCTCGGCCCAATTGTCCACAAAGAGACCCAGAGCCCATGCAGGGGACCAGGCAGCTGTGGATACACCCTCCAGCTGCAGTGCTAACACTGCACTCTCAGCTTATCTGTCTTGTTCTAAGAACTTAGTGGAAGTGTGCACACTTCCCAGCAGATGGACAGGTGCCTGACATTGTTAACAGGGAGTTTTGTATTTGAGACTGAACTATGGGCAGTGTGTCTCCAGGCTGGAGCTACTGGCCCGGGAAAAACAAAGGACAGTGGGTGGCTCTGACCACAAACCAACCCGCTAATGCAAAGAAAGGCCTAGGGGTGGGTTTCCAGTTGAGCATGAGTGCAAAACCAAACCCCAGAGCCAAGGATGTTGGCCTCACCTGCACCCTCTGTCTTCCTCTCAGAACAATTGTGGGCCCATTGGCCAAGGGGGAACAGAGAGGGTGAAGCTGGGCCCACCAGTTCACAGAGAAACCCAGGGCCCTCAAAAGGGAACAGACAGCTTCAGGCATTCCCTACCCCAGAAACAATGCTAAGGCAGCACACCCAGGTGATCTAATCTAAGAATGTGGAGGAAGGGTGTACACTTTCCAACAACTGGACAAGTTTCCATCAGTAATAACTGTTAGCTTGGTATCTCAGACTGAACTGTGGGCAGTGTGTCTCCAGGCTGGAGCTGCTAGTCCAGGAAAAACACAGGAAAATGAGTGGTTCTGATATCAGAAACACCTGAAAGTTCTGAAAAAGCCTCAGGGGCCTGAAGCCAGGGGAGCATGAGCATGAAACAAAAATCCAGAGCCAAGAGTGTTTGCATCAACTGAGACCCCTATCTTCCTTTCTGACCGCCTGTAGGCCCACTGCCCCAGGGGGAACAGAGAGCATAGATCAGGCCTTCCAGTCCTCCAAGACCCAAGGCCCAAAGACGGTACTAGGCAGCTGCAGACACACCTTCAGCCACAGCTTTAAATCTTCTGACCACCAAGCATGTGTGCCTGTGTGCATGTCGCACCCTGCCCTCCCTCTTTCTTCCTCTCTGGCCACTCTGTGAGCTCACTGGCCTAGGTGGAATGGAGAGAATGGATCTGGGTCATAACCTCAGAGACAGCAAGATGACTAGACATCAATGCAAAACCATAAAAAACAACAACAACAATAAAAATTGGCATGCCAGATCCCAACTATCCTAATGAAATCAACCCTGAGAACTCAACCACAATTTAAATACAAGAAAATGACCTCCAACCCATATTAATGAAGATGATAATGGAGGAAACAAATAAGATCTGAAAACAAATGCATGAAGATGCAGCCAAACAGATTGAAGACATTAAAGAGGCCTATAGGAAAAATCAACAAAGATAAACAACCAGATGAAGTAAATCAATAAAACAGTTCAAAATCTAAAGATGAAAATGGAAACAATGATAAAAGCACAGACAAAAGAATGACAGGAACAAGTGAACTCAGAGAAGCATGCAAGTAATACAGACCTAAGCTTCTCTAACAGAATTCAAGAGATGGAGGAACGAATCTCAGCAGTAGAAGATACTATTGTAGAGCCTGAAGCAATCATTAAAGAAAATGTGAAATCAGAAAAATTCCTGACACAAAACATCCAAGAAATAAAGGATACCATGAAAAGACCAAATCTGAGGTGAATACGAATTGAGAAAAGAGAAGATGCCCAGCTCCAAAGACCAGAAAATATCTTTAAAAAAATCATAGAAGAATTTTTCCCCAATCTAAGGAAGGAGGTGCAGATAAACATACAAGAGGCCTATAGAACACCAAATAGAATTGACCAGAAAACAAAAATCCTCTCACTACATAATAATCAAGACACAAAATATGCAGAATAAAAAAATTAAAAGTGGCAAGGGAAAAGGGCCAATTAACATTTAATGGCAAACCTATCAGAATTACACCCGACCTCTCAGCAGAGACCATAAAAGCCAGAAGGGCATGGACAGAGGTCCAGCAAGCCCTAAGAGACCACAGATGCCAGGAAAGACTAGTCTATCCAGCAAAGCTTGCAATAACCATTGATGGAGAAAACAAGATATTCCATGATAAAAACAATTCAAACAGTACCTAACCACTAATCCAGCCTTACAGAAGTTTATAAAAGAAAACCTCCAAACCAAAGTGACAAACTACAAATAAAACTACACATGAATTAGATAACTATACCATTGCAAAAACTTAACCACACAAGCACTCTACTGCAGCCAACATCAAAATCAAGGGACTTAACAGTCACTGGTCACTAATATCTCTCAACATTAATGGTTTCAATTCTCCAATAAAAAGAAAGACTACCGGAATGGCTGCATAAACAAGACCCAACATTCTTCTGCATCAAAGAAACACATCTCAGCATCAAGGATAGACATTATCTCAGGGAAAAGGGCTGGGAAACACATTCCAAGCAAATGGACACAAGAAGCAAGGTGGTGTAACCTTTTTAATATCTAATATAATAGGCTTTACACCAAAACTAATCAAAAGGGATGAGGAAGGACACTTTATATGCATCAAATATTAAGTCAAGGAGAAGATGAGATCACAATTATGAACATCTATGCTCCCAATACAAGGACACCCACACCTGTAAAAAACCTATTAGGAAAGCTTAAACCACACATAGATCCCCACACACTAATAGTGGGGGACTTCAACACCCCACTTTCACTGAAGTATAGGTCATTGAAACAGAAACTAAGCCTAGAAATGATGACATTAACCAAGGCCATAAATCAAATGGATCTAACAGATATATACAGAACTTTTCAAAGGATTATACCTTCTTCTCAGCACCCCATGGAACCATCTCCAAAACTGATCATATAGTGGGTCACAAAGCAAGCCTCAACAGATTCAAGGAGACTGAAATGATCACCATGGTCTAGGGCTGGACTTCAACAACAAGAGAAATAACAAAAAGGCTACACACATATGGAAACTAAACAACTCTCTACTTAATGACTGGGTCAGAGAAGAAATAAAGAGATAAATAGAATACTTCTGCAATTCAATCTAAATGAAGGAACAACATACCCAAATGTGTTGGACACATTGAAGGAAGTACTAAGAGGAAAATTCATAGCAATAAATGCCTTAAAAATGAAGTGGAGGCCAGGTATGGCGACACACTCCTTTAATCACAGCACTTGGGAGGCAGAGGTTTGCGGATCGCTGCAAGTTTGAGGCCAGTCTGGCTTACAAATCAAGTCCAAGACAGCCAAGGCTACACAGAAATCCCCTGTCTCAAAAAAAAGAAAAAAAAAGAAAATGGAAATATCCCACATAAGCAACTTAAGGGCACAGCTAGATGCTGTAGAGAAAAAGAAGAAGCGCCCAAGAGGAGTTGACATCTGTAAATAATCAAACTCAAGGCTGAAATCAATAAATTAGAAACAAAGTGAACAATTCAAATAATCAACAAAACTGTGAGCTGGTTCTTTGAGAAAATCAACAAGATAGACAGACCGTTAGCAAAAATAACTAAAAGGCAGAGAAACACTATCCGAATCACCAACAATAGAATTGAAAGGTTAGACATAACAAGAGACACTGAAGAAACACAAAGACTCATAAGATCCTATTTTAAAGGCATATATGCAACAAAATTTGAAAATCTAAGGGAAATGGACAATTTTCTTGATCAAATCCATGTGCCAAAACTTAATCAAGATCAGATAAACAAATTAAATAATCCTATTTCTCATATATAAAGAGAAGCAATCATTGATAGTCTCCAACCAAAAAGAAAACAGACCTGATGGTTTCAGTGTAGAATTCTACCAAACCTTCAAAGAAGAGCTAATACTGTTAATCTTCAAACTACTCTAAAAGATAGAAATGGATGGTACTCTTCCAAATTCATTCTATGAGGCCACAGTCACATTGATAACTAAGCCCCTCAAAGACACAACAAAAAAAGAAAATTTCATACCAATTTATCTTATGATCATTGCAACAAAAATACTCAATAAGATACTCGCAAAACTAATACAAGAACATTAAAAACATATCATTCACCATGACCAGGAAGGCTTCATTCCTGGCATACAGGGATGACTTATTGTACAGTAATCCAAAATGTAATCTACCTTATAAACAAACTGAAAGAAAAAGAAAACCTCACGATCATCTCCATAGATTCAGAAAGCATTTGACAAAACCCAACACTCATTCATGTTTAAAGTTTTAGAGATATTGGGAATACAAGGCACATATCTAAACAGAAAAAAGGCTATAAAGAGCAAGCCAATAGCTAATATCAAATTAAATGTAGATATACTCAAGGAAATTCCTCTAAAATTGAGGACCAGACAAGGCTGCCCATTTTCTCCATATCTCATCAATATAGTTCTTGAAGTTCTAGTAAGAGCAAAAAGACAATAAATTAGATCAAGGGGATCCAAATGGGAAAGGAGGATGTAAAATTATCCCTATTTGCTTATGATATGATAGTGTACATAAGCGAACCCCAAAATTCCACTACAGAACTCCTACCACTGATTAACACCTTCAGCACATTGGTGGGATATAAAATTAACTAAAAAAAAGTCTGTAGCCTTCCTATATACAATTGACAAACATGCAGAGAAATAAATTAGAAAAATTATACCCTTCATGATAGTCACATGCAATATAAAATATCTAGGAGTAACTCTAACCAAGCAAGTGAAGGACTTGTTTCAAAAATCTTTTAAATCTCCGAAGAAAGAGATAGAAGATGACATGAGAAGGTAGAAGTACCTCCCTTGTTCGTGGATCAGGAGAATTAACATAGTAAAAATGGCCCTCTTACCAAAAACAATTCCTAGATTCAATACAATTCCTATCAAAATACCTACACAATTTTTAAAAATATTGGAAGTTCAATTCTCAACTTCATATGGAAAAACAAAAAACCCAGAATAGCTAAAACAATCCTATAAAATAAAAGATCCTCTGGAGGAATCTCCATACCCAATCTCAAGCTGTACCATAGAGCAACAGTATTTAAAACTACATGGTACTGACACAGCAATAGGCTGGTGAATCAATGGAATTGAATCGAAGACACAGAAATGAATCCACACACATATGGTCACTTGGTTGTTGACAAAGAAGCCAAACCTATTCATGAGAAAAGAATAGCGTACTCTACAAATGATGCTGGTCTAACTGGATGTCTACATATAGGAAAATGCAATGGGACCCATACTTGTCTCCATGCACAAAACTCAAGTCCAAGTGGATTAAAGACCTCAACATGACATTAAACTGATTAGAAGAAAAAGTGGGGAAGAGCCTGGAATATATTGGCACAGGAGACAACGTCCTGAACAGAACACCAAAAGCCCAGGCCTTAAGGACAACAATTAATAAATGGGGCCTCATGAGGCTGAGAAGCTTCTATAAGGCTGGAGACACTGTCAACAGAACAAAGTGACAGCTTACAGACAGGGAAAAAAATCTTCACCAACCGTAGATCAGACAAAGGGTAAGATCCATAATATATAAAGAAAACCAAAAATTAAAAACCACCAAACCAAATAACTCAATTGAGAAATGGGGCTCAGAATTAAACAGAGATTTCACAACAGAGGAATGTTGAATGGCTGAAAAACAAAGAAATGCTCGGCCTCGTTAGTCATCAGAGAAATGCAAATCAAACTGATCCTGAGATTCCATCTTACACCCATCAGAATGACTAAGATAAAAAATTCATGTTGACAACGATGTGGAGAAAGAGGAACACTCCTTCATTGCTGTTGGGAATGCCAACAAGTACAATCATCTTGGAAATCTATATGGTGCTATCTCATAAAACTGGGAATAGGGCTTCCTCAAGATCCAGCTATTCCACTCCTTGGAATATACCCAGAAGATGTTCCAGCACACAGCACGGACATATGCTCAACCATGTTCTTAGTGGCCATATTCATAATAGCTAGAACACGGAAACAGCCTAAGTGTCTCTCAGTAAAAGAATGGATAAAGAAACTGTGGTGCATTTACAATATGTTGTACTACTCAGCTATTAAAAGAAAGGAATTCCTGAAATTTGTGGAGAAATGGATTGAACTAGAAATGTTCATAATGATTGACTTAACCCAAAAGCAGAATGACTCAAATGGTATATACTCATTTATAACTGGACCTTAGCCCAAGGGGCATGTCCCATGAAAATCTTCACTTACCAGGAAAGTGAGACAGAGGTGAGGACATCCTACTGGCACTCAATGTGAGAGAAGTTTGTGACAATGGGGAAATAGAAGGATCCAGAGGGTCTTAGAAACCTACAAAAAGAACACTATGATGGGCGAATCTGGTGCCAGGGGTTCTGTTCAAACTATAGCATCAACCAAGGACTATACGTGCAGTGAGCAGCAAACTGCTACCCAGACCTAGCCAATCGACAGGATATTCTCCACAGTTAAGTAGAGAATGGAGACTGACTTTCATATGAACTCTGATGCCCCATATTTGAACATGTTCCCTTGATGGGGAGGCCCAGTGGACTCAGAGCAAGGACAGCAGACTACCATGAAGAGACTTGATACCATAGGATCATATTCATGGAGAGGAGGTCCCCCTCAGTCACAGTTATAGGGAAGGCGAATAGGGTGAAAGTGGGATGGAAAGAGGAATGGGAGGATACACGAGATGGGATAACAATTGAGATGTAGTATGAATGAATTAATAAAAAAGTTATAATGCAAAAAAAAAGAAAAGTAAAAGATAAAACATAATCAATTAAAATAAAATGTATAATATACTATAACCACACTTATGTTTAAACATACGTAAATATGTACATATATATCATATAATATATATATACTATATATATATATGTTAAGAGCCAAGCATATGGGTAAACATGCATTTATTTTCTTTCCTTCTAAGAGTTGGTGAACATGATTAATATTACACATACTGTCACAAAAGGTCTATAAGATTGGTTGTTTTTGATTTAGTTTTAACTGTCATGAAATTTTTGTTGGTATTTTTTTCAGTGGTGGATAAATTCGTAAAATGCAATTGACAGTGAACGTGAGGAATCAAAAATAATATTCTACATGTTCAGCATGACTGTTCTAACTGCATAGAATTTTACAGAGATTTATGGGTCCAGGTTCTCGGCAAGTTTTCTTTGAGTGCCTATATTAAATCAACTGTGGTTTTGGTTTCTTGTAAAAAGTGGTTTCTGTCTTTTTTAAATCAGTAGTATTTATAGTTTCTAGCAAAGCAAGAATTACATTGAATGACAGAAAATATGTTTTCAGCATTAAAAGAAACACGTTTAGTTTCTATAGTCTCCACTAAAATTGGGGTACAATGTAAGTTTGTCAATCAAATGTAAGGCTAGTGGTCATTGGGAAATAGGCATTTCCAGTAGAAAATATTTTTAAAATATATGCATAATTTGTTCAGAAAAACATAATATGAGCCATATTTTTCCATCTATAAATTAAGTTTGTGTTCACAAGCTTTCAGTTGTGTGAAAATGTTGAAGGTGAGCAATTTAAGAGGTACGAGATTGATTACACCTCATGGTCTCAGATAATTAACTCTGTGATCAATAGGCTGTTTGGTTTCTTTCTTAGAATGAGTCACAAGATCATGGCTGGAACATGGGTAGAGAGAAGTATATTCCTTCTAGAAGATGGAAAAGAAAGCAGGTCCTAGAATAGGTTGTAGCCCTGAAGTTAATGCCTCCAAAGAATCACACTCTTTAGGCTTGCTCCTAAAATTTGATCACATGCCAATACCTAATAAAATTATGAATCCATTAATAACCTAATCAATTTATATGGTCAGATATCCTACAGGTCAATCACTACCCAGGCTTCAAATTCTGGTTACTGCGGAACAAATCCTAGAGTACATGAGCCTTTGGAGTTCTCACATCTAAACCATAGTACTCTTACAGGATTCTCTTCAAATTAGTTAAGACTTCAGTAACTAGACAATGTAGGATGTGAGTGTGTGTGTGTGTGTGTGTGTGTGTGTGTGTGTGTTGGTATGTGTATGCATGAATACCTGTAGGGTGTGTGTGTGTGTTTTCCTGTAAGTATCATCTGTATGCATCCTTTTATCTTTCTCAATATACTACAGTGATATATCAGGAAGAAAGGAGGGGGACTTGTTACCTGTTGTGAATAAATGGCTAGTAAAGCATTATTCTTTTTTAAAAAATCTTTTTCCAAATTATAAAATTTGTAACTCTTAGTACCATTATTTTGTAACGTTTTTGACAGTGTTATATACTGACTATTCATTCAGCTAATGTGAAAATATTCATGAACTAAAGAGAAAGCAGAAACGTAAATTCAAATAGAAATAGTTTGCTAAAAAGAAAGATTATCTGTTTTTTCCTTCCTTTGGATTTTGGAAGAAGTAAATAGCTTATCTAAATATATACTACTGAGCAGGATTGATTATGGAAGTCTTTATTCAGCTTAGCATCGAAATTTCAAAGCTGCTATTGCTATATTCTCTTTTCATCTTCTATGGGAAATAGACTCTTTAGCATATAATATGCCTTGATCATAATTTACACTCTCCCTGTTCCTAATTCCTACCTTATTCCTCTCCCATCCAAATTCACACTTTTTGTCTTTCATTAGAAAACAAACCAACTTCTAAATGAATGAAAACTAAATTACTACAAGAATATATATATATATATATATATATATATATATATATATAT
>OU015745.1:65645986-65671988 GCA_907169655.1 Acomys percivali | reverse complement strand
ATATATATATATATATATATATATATATATATATATATATATATATCTCCTAGGTATAACATACTATAGATATATAAGGTAAAATACTAAATAAGGTCCCAACAAGCCTCAGAGATCTACATAATATGACGTTTAAAGATGTTTTTAATATTCTAAAGATTCTTTGACAACAAGAAAAGTTAACTCCTAGCAACACTCAGCCTGCCTCAAAGAAGATGATAGGCATCAAGGAACTTTACCATGGAGATAGATTCAAATGTGGCAATCAAGTCACTGGACAAATTGACCTCGTTTCTGCCACAGTCAAAATTCTGCCTAAAAATGGGCATGCTTGGATGCAGTTAGAGTCAATGGCCAAACTCTGACAAGACAGGGTAAGCAAGTCCTCCATAGGTCCTGTTTCACAAATATGTCTGTCAAACATATTGGGCCAGAAGGCTAAAAATGATGCTCAAACATTATATAGAGTGTTGGGTGACTGTTCAGTCAATAAATTGTCTCAGTCATTTTTTCATTTTGGAAGCTGCTAACCTGCACTTCTGGTTTACTCAGGCAACTAATTTTATTCCTTCTCATGTCTCTGATGAGGCTGAAGACAAGATAGTTTAGTCTTACAATTAAGCTTAGTTGTTTAGAGGTTAAAATGTATTTAGATCTAGATAGCTTTTTTAAGTTAATAGAGATAAGATATAATAGGAAAGATATTTACTTCAAGTTTCCCAAATACAAATAGCCAAATCACTATGAATTTATATAATTCTTGATTGTTTCACAGTTCTTCCTGCTATATGTAGTTTATTTTATTTATGTGTAATAATATAAATGTATATGTTTTAAAAAGAAACATTTCTTAAATAGACAGAAAAGGAATAGGAAAGCAAACATTTCTTCTCTTAGGTATTTTAGAGGAGAAAGTTTATTATATATACTTGGTTGAGCATAGCCAAAGGCAGGGACCTCTGAGTGAGTTCAGGTGAATGCACTTGACCAGAATTAGCTGGGCCTAATGGTGAAAAAGGAGGGAAATGAAGGGGAAGATAGGGAAACAAGAAGAAGCCAGGAGGTCCAAAGATACAAAGAGATCCAGTTATCAAAATGGTTGGATTATATAAGGAATAACAGCTCTCCCCTCCACATGGAGGGATGTAGAATTCAGGTTAGCTGACTGGGTATACCAACCAGGAGGACCACTTAATCGGTAGGGACTGAAGGCTTGAGGGAGAACCTACTGTCAGGTCAGCTTTGATATGTTGAATAGGCATCTTAGCCATTTGTCCCAGGTTTGAACTCAAAAATGACATGCTATGCTATGTTATGCTATGCTATACTATGCTGTGCTGTGATTTGTTGTGTTCTGCTATGCTGTGCTATCTTGTGCTGTCCTCTTCTCTGCTCTGCTCTGTTATGCTTGATATGATATATTAAACCATCAGAGTTAGAATTGTTAAAGGAACAGAGGTGGTGACAATAAGGCATAAGAATCAGATATCTTCACATTCACAAACTCAGAAATACCATAAAAACACTAACATGGAAGACAAAATATAAGTTCAGGGGACCTAGTATAGACATGTGTGTGCTCTGTGCTTGTTGTTTGACACACCACTCTCTCTCTCTCTCTCTCTCTCTCTCTCTCTCTCTCTCTCTCTCTCTCTCTCTCTCTTTCTCTCTCACATTCTGAATTCAGTTGAATGTTGTTCAAATTCTTTAGAAGGTCTCCTTTCCTTTGAGTCTCTATCCCCTTTGGCTATTACACTATTTCTCTCTCTTCAGAAGACGCCCCTGAGCACTAAGGGGAGAGGTTGTGTTACAATTTCCTATTTGGTTCTATCTGTCACTCCTAGTTCAGTACCTGAGCTCTGTGGTTCTACTGATGGTACATTTTTTTTTGCCATTGACATAAGAGCTAATATCCACATGCAAGTGAATACAAACATTATTTCTTTTTCTGAATCTTGGATACATCATTCAGTGTAATTTTTTCTAGCATCACCTATTTTCCTGATACTTTCATTTTTAATGCTGAATTGTATTTCATTATGTAAATGTAACACATTTTCTTTCTCCATTCTTCTGTTGAGGGACATTGTTTCTACTTTATGGAATTTATGACTATAGCAGCAATAAAAAGGTTGACAGATTGTTTTATTCATTTTTCCTTTCTTTTAAATTTCATTCTTGAGTCTTCAGTATTAAGTTGTGCAGTTTCTATGAGTTTGTAAGATTTCTGTTCATTCTGTGGTTGTTGATATGCAGACATAATCTGTGGTATTCTTGTAATACTTATTCCTATTCTTTTACCCTGAGGTGATATCTATCCTTGATATTAGGTATGTTTTCTGGGTGCAGCAGAATAAAATGGACCATGTTTCATATCCATCCTACTAATTTTCTAATTTGCAAAATATAGATTTTTTTTCTCATACAATATGTTTCAGAAATTGTTTTCTCTGCCTCTCTTCTTCCCCATCCCTTCCTGCCTTCCTTCCCTCTGGAACCAATTGTTTCCTGTTTCTCATTGGAAAAGACCAGGCTTCTAGAAGATAGCAACCAAACAAGACAAAATAAAATATAATAAGGGAAAACTACACAAAAAATATCACGTAAAGCCTGGGCAAGGCAACTCAACAACTTAACTGAAGAAAAAGAGCACCAAGGGTGGGTACAAGATTCAGAGACATACTTATTTATATATTAAGGAGTCTAAGTAAAATACTAAGCTGAAAGCTATGATATAAACCAGAGGACCAGGTTTAGATGCAATGTTAGTTCTATTCTCGCTACTTCAATCTCTGTGAATTCATATGAGCTTTGCTCAGTTGAATCAAAGTGTCTTTTTTACTGGTGTCCTCTAGCCCTTCTGCCTTTCATACTTTTTGTGCCTCTTCTTCTACAGAATTCCATGAGCTCTGAGGTAAGCACTTTGATGTAGACAGCTCATGTTCTGACAATCTTTCCATAATGTCCAGAATCCTTGTATTTTATAGTTTTAGGATTAAGTATTTTTAGTTCAAAGTTCTAGAAAATGTTTACATCAGTCTCAGATGAATTCAGCAATTTGAATATCGTGAGCAATTTATAGTCTCAAGCTGATTGTTTGGTGGTGGTTATTAGCTTAGTGGAAATACTGTCTAAGTTGGACACAGCATCAAACCAAAGGTTTCAGCAGTTTGTGCAAAAGCTGTTGGCAGAAGAGGTATGTATGGGGCAGTCTTTGTCAGTGGTTAACATTGTCAAAATCTAGGTGGATTCATTGTTGTAGCATCTACCATCTTCCTGGAGGCCTTAAAGTGTAGTGTTAGCAATGGTAGAAAATGTAAACATTTTAAATGCCATATTCGCCAGGTCTCAGAAAAGTTTGAGGATCACAATCTATTAAGTACATGGAAGGTACACAAATTTTGTTACTAGTTACCTGCTTCAGATTCAAGCCTAAAAACATATCCAGGAAGTAGATGAAGCTTATTCCTAGAATTAGATAATATTCTGTATTATTGTTATTATCATGACAGAAAGATTATATACACAGAATAATCTTTTAGATTTTTGACATAATATTTATGTCTTAAGCAGAGTTTTAAAGAGACAAATGAAAACCAAGAGATTATGAGATTACTGGCGAGAGAATAGTCCCTTGTTTCTTGTTTTTCTCTGTCTTATAATAGGTGGTTCTTCTGACATGAGACAGAGATACTGGATTTTCCTTGAAGAAGCATGTGTACCTTTAGAGAAGAAGGAAACCACATTCTAACCCAAAAACCAGCTCTAATTTATAATTGAATTGGGACAACATGAAGACCATTTGCCATTATGTCTGTGGAATGTAGAGGTGGATGATATCACTTGACTAATTAACTCTTTTCCTTAGGATATTTTGTCTTCACAATCCATCCTTTTTCTTCAGATGTTTCACTTGTCCAGTGGTCTCCCGATTCCTTAGTTGAATGTTTTTATTCTCCTGGAATGATAAAAACAAAGTCCTGCCACAACCCTAACTCTCAAGGTGGAGATGTCCTCTTTTGCAGGTTTATATCTTTCCTACGATAAGATGATTTTTGGAAATAGAACATGTATTATCTTTCAATAAAAAAATTAAAAAGTACTTGAGAAATGTTGAAATTAAATTTACTTTAGTATGTGTGGATAAATTTACCTATATTACTCTTTTTCTTCATGTGTAAATTCAAGGCTTAAGTGTATTTATTTTTAGATCACATAGGACAATAACTTTTAACTTCATCCTACCTTTTACAAGCAGGTTTTAATTTTAAATAACTATAACTTTTATGTGCATGCCTCTGCCTTCCAAGTGCAGGAATTAAAGGTATGAACCACGACCTGGTTACAGATTCTTTGTTGTAATTATTCTAAAAGTTTGTCCTGGTTTATTTTGGTTCTCCTTTCTTACTTTTTAGTGTTAGGATCAAACTTTAAAGTTTTTTAAAAATGTAATCTATAATTCCTGCTTACTTATTATGAATTTGTTCTCTGGAAAAATTTTAACATTCTAAGTTTAATTAAACATAAAGCCGATTTGTCCATTATTTCATTATTTTCAGACATTTTGTCTATCATGCCTGTTTGAGCTACAAAAAATTGTGACATGTTTGCCAAATTTTCTTAGTTTTGCCATTTCCATTTATACCTCGCCTGAACATAAATCTTTGCCATTTATCTGCCAGTTGGTTTGTTTTCCATTTTGATGATCATATATGCACATGCATCAAGAATTGGAGAAGACAGAGGTTTTTGTTTTGCTTTTCTAGTTGTTTATCCTATTACCACCTGCACTGCAGTAATTTTGCGATTCATTCCTCAGTATTGGCCATTCCATCCCCCAGTATATATATGCTGCTGTTTCTCATTAGTTACGGTTTCATCAACTGCTGATGAACCATCAGTAAACTGCACTTTAGCCAAATGTTGTGATCAGTCTGTGAGTCACCGCACTTCAATAGGTGCTTCTTTGGTGGGAGGAATGAGCCAATTAGGGATGAAGATGATATACAAATGAGATATTTCCTCAGTTAGGAGAAGCAAGGCCACATTGCTACCACATCTGGGTCACAAAGAAATTCAGACAGGTACCAGTTCCACTGTAATACCTTTCCTTCCATGGCTAAGCCATCAAAGGATGCTGCCATCAAATGAATAATACAATCCATCAGTGCACTCTCATAACCATAGGGTAATTGGGAAAATCTCAGTATAAGGTTTTTTATACCTCATAAATTGTCCAGATTTGTTTCTCAAAGAGAGATATTTATTCTCTGTATATGGGAAGTATTTGAAATAGAAGCGAACCAGCAAGTGATACTGGACTAGTTTTTGCTTTACAAAGAGTCCCAAGTTACCAATTCGCCAATAAATATGATATTCATGATTAGGGTATCATCTGGCTCAATATTGGTCAGAGTTGCATGCACGGAGATGAGCTTACCAGCCATTTAAACAGCTTTTCTTTGTCCCTGTTTATATTGGAAATTAGCTGCCTTTTTAGTAACCCTATAGAAGATGTTCATAATAATCTATAAACATGATATGTCATTTCTTTAATTTGAAAACATTCCAATTAGGAACTTTATATGACTTTTGCCTTTGGGTGATGGGATTAAAAACATACACCACAACTCCCTTGCTCACTGTGACTCTATAATTTAGAAAACAGCTAAGTTTTGATATACACTTGTCACTTCTGGGATTAAAAGCATGGACTACCATAGTCTTGGCGAAATATTTTATCTAAGCTCCAAATCACTCAATTCTTAGAGGATAAGAATACAGATTAGAACTATAGTAAGCTTTTGAATTAATTAAAATATTTTAAAATCTCTTAACTGTGTTTTTAATACCAAACAACAAAAATATCCTTTTTATTTAAAAATCAAACTCAAAAGTTGATTTATAAGAATACATGGGTCACATGGCAATCTACATTCTAACATGGAATTAAGAAATGCGGTTTAAGAAAGCCCATTTTTCTTTTCATTTTTTAAAAGTAAGTGTATAAGTGTATAAGTTATCATTTGAAAAAATCATTAGTTTTTATTTTTATTATTTTGATGCCTGAACAAATGAAAGGCCTAGTCTTTATAAATGACATTGGACTGAATATCCCAACTGTCGGATGCAGGATAAATTTTCCTTATTCAGGAAATATCCTCTTTGAATCTAATCTCTATCAGTTTTGATGATATCCACAGCTTTGTTTCTCTTGTGGAAACAAAGGCAAAACATATTCCCTAATTTAACACATATTCCAGTTTCCCTTCTGAAGTAAGTACTTCTTTTAAATATACAGGATGAGTTATTTCAGCACTACTATCTCCTATCCAATGTCTCATTGTTCCTTTCTCATTAACATTTAAATAATTTAAAGTGTAAAATTATGAATGTAAATCAATATCTATCATATCTCATCATTATCAACTTTAAAAAAATCTATCTACACCTAAAAAGATCTTAGACATAAACAACTTAGTTAATTGTAAGCCTAGATTATCTGGTATTCAGCCCCATCAGAGACTTGAGAGGGATTAACTTAGTTACCTGAGTATACAGTGAGTGCAGGTTAGCAACTTCTCAAATGAAAAGATGACAAAAACAGTTTGCTGCCTGAATAGTCACCAAAAATTCTCTATAATGTTGGAGCATCATCTTCAGCTTTCTGGCCTAATATGTCTGACAGACATATTTATGAGGCAGTAACTGTGTGTGTGTGTATGTGTGTATATATATATATATATATATATATATATATATATATATATATATATAATTCTGATTGTTTTGTGCTTCTTTTGTGCTATAGGTAGTTTATTGTATATATGTGTACTAATATGAATGTAAATGTAAAGAATGTTTAGTAAAATTTAAAAAATACGAATAATCAAATAATTAAATTACTCAAAAATTAAAGTTAATAAATCACTTTACAGCCTGGAATTCCATTGCCTTTCTTATTATATAAGTTACAATAGTCCATGTTCAAAGATTGCTTTTCTCAATATCTTTTTGCCTGTGGCTGATAGGAGACAGAGGGAAAGAGAGAGAGAGAGAGAGAGAGAGAGAGAGAGAGAGAGAGAGAGAGAGAGGGAAAGAGAAAGAGAGAGAAAGAGAGAGGGAGAGAGAGAGAGAGAGAAGAGGGAGAGAGAGAGAGAGAGAGAGAGAGAGAGAGAGAGAGAGAGAGAGAGAGAGAGATCATACTAGCAACAAGAGCAAACTTGAAAGCTCTGGGACAAAAATAAGTAATCATACCCAAAATGAGCAGTGCAAGAAATAATCAAACTTAAGGCTGAAATTAATAAAATATAAACAAAGAAAACAATACAACTAATCAATGAAACAAATAGTCGTTTATTTAAGAATATCAAAAAGATAAAAAAAATACTTATACACACCAACTAAAAGACAAGACAGAGTAGTAAGTTAACAAAAACAGAAACAATCAGAGGATATAACTAAAGATACCCAGGAAATATAGAGGATCATAAGGAAACTTGAAAAATTTATAGTTCAAAAACTTAGAAAACTCTAAAAAGAAAAAATAAATAAAGAAAAATTTTCTCAATAGGTACAACTTACAATGTTAAATCAAGATAAGATAAGCAATTTCTAGGGAAGTATATTGCTTAATGGTATAGAAACTGTCATTAAAATTATCCTAATTATAAATAAATAAATAAATAAAATTTCAGGGCTACAGGCCCAGATTGTTTAAGCACAGACTTTTAGCATACTTTCAAATAAAAATTAGCACTAATATTCCTCATGTTAATCTACAAATTAGAAGGATAAAGACCATTGCCTCCTTCATTTGATGAGGCTATAATACCCTAATATCCAAAAACATAAATACCCATCCAAGAATAAGAAATACACAATAATTTCCTCTATAAACGCAGATACAAAATTATTTAATTAAACATGTGTAAACAAAATCCAAGAACCCATCAAAAAAAATCATCCACCATGATCAAGTAAGCATCAGCCCAGAGGGATAACTCTATATACAAATATCAATAAATGTTTTCCAGTACACAAATAAACTGAAATAAATCATCCCATTAGATGCAGAAATTCAATGCCCCTTTGGGATAAAAGTTCTGGAGGGATTTGGAACTCAAAGCACATATTTCAACATAGCAAAGGCAGTTTACAGAAAACTCTTAGCCAATATGAACTTAAATGGAAAAAAGTTAATGTAATTCCACTAAAATGAAGAACAAGGCAGGGTGGTATCTTCTCTGTACCTCCTCAATATAGTACTTGAAGTCTTAGGTAGAGCAATAAGAAGACTGATAAAAGTCAAGGAAATACAAAGAAAAATGCAAGAAAAAAATGCTAAGAAAAATGTCAAGCTATTTTAAACTGCAGATGATATGATAGCATGTGTAAGTGACTCTAAAAATTACACTGAGGAACTCAAACAGCTGATATATACCTTTAGCAATATAGAAAGCTACAAAATTAATTTATAAAAATCAGTAACATACCTATATACAAGTGGTTAAAAGAAAGATTGAGAAAGAAATCTGGGAAACAACACGTGTTAGAATAATTTCAACTAATAACAAACATCTTGGGTTACTTCTAATTAAGTAAGTAATTATTAATATGACAAAATATTAAAGTTTTGAAGAAAGAAATTTAAGATTTCAGAAGATTAAAAGATTTCCCTTTCTCATGGATTGATAGGATTAAAACAGCTTTTCTACCAAAATCAATCTATTTATCCAATGCTGTCCTGATAAAATTAAATCACAATTATTTGCTGACCTTGAAAGAACAATTCTGCATTTCACATGAAAATAAAACAAAAAGAAAAAAAACTAACACCAAAAGTAACCCAGGATAGCTAAAAAAAACCCTGAACATGAAAAGAAATTCTGGAGGCCTCACCATTCCTGATTTGACTTTATACAACAGAGCTATAGTAAAGACACACACACACACACACACAAAAAAAAAAATTCATGGTATTGGCATAAAAATAGACATATAGACATATTGATTAATGGAATTGAAGATCAAGGCATAATTTCAAACACTAATGAACTAATGATTAATAACTCAGAAATATTCATTAAAAACAAACAATCGAGCATATTCAGGAAATAAAGATGGTCAAACTAGTTATAGAAGAATGCAAATAAAGCCATATTTACCATTCTGTACAAAACTAAAGCACAGCTGGATCAAGCACCTCAAAAACACTGAGTGTAATAGAAGAGAAATTAGGACCAGCCTTGACCTAATTAACAAAGGAGGAGACTTTCAGAACAGAACACTGATAGCATAAGCAAATATATCAATGAAGCCTCATGAAACTTACTTCTGTAAGTGAAAAAAATGCCACCATTCAGACAATGTAACAAGCTACTGAACAGAAAAATATTTTTTACCACCTCCGTATATGTTAGAGGACTAATATCTAAATTAAATAAATAACTCTAGAAACTAGCCATCAAAATCCACATAATCCAATTAAAAATGTGGTACAAATTTAAAGGGAGAATTCTCAATAGAAGAATTTCAAATGGTTGAGAAACACTTTAAATAGGTTCATCATATTTATCCATCACAGAAGTACAAGTCAAAACTACATTGAGATTCCATCTACACCTCTCAGATTGCTTAAGGCCAATACCAGAAATTACAGGTCATTTTGATGAATATCTGTATCAAGGAGAACACTCTTTCATTGTTGGTGGGATTGCAAACTTGTACAGAAAATATGGTGATCAATATGACCGTTACTCCGAAAACTGGGAATCAATTTTTCTCAAGACCCAGTGATACCATTCTTTGGTGATTACTCAAAAGAACATTCCATCTTACCACAAAGACCATTGCTTAACTACATTCATTCTAGTTTTATTTATAATAGGCAGAAATTAGAAACAACCTAGATATCCTTCTAGAAGAAAAATGAATGGATACATTTACACAATTAGAGTCATCCTTAGCTGTTTTAAAAAATGATATGAAAATTTCAGGGAAATGTATGGAACTGGAAAAAAAAGTCCTGAGTGATGTAATCCAGATCCAGGGAAACAAACATAGTATATATTCACTTATCAATTGGAACAAGATGTTAAATAAGTGATAACAGGCTACAAACCACAGGCTCTCAGAAGTTAGGTTCAGAGGAGGGCTCTATGGGAAATATGGGTCTCTCTGGGAAGGGGAAATAGAATAGATTTTGCAACTGGATTTGGGGCAGATGGTAACTGTAACTGAATGCATCAGGAATAGGACAGAAGAGTGAGTGTGGGAAGAGACTACTAGAATTAGAGGGCATTTGGAGAATGGCATGGAAAGCTGGTTCAGTGGAAGCTTCTCAGAATCCATGAGGTTGACCCAAGTGAGGACTCCTATTTTGAAGGATACAGAGTCTGAAATATCCATCTTTTGGAACCTGGCAAGACTTCCAGTGGTGAGACTGGATTGTATTCCACTAAGTTGTTGGCTGAGGGGTGTCCTGTGAAGACACTTAAATAACCCAGTCATATGCTAGGGCAGAGGATATCTCTGAGAACTGATAGCCAGGCTCCATTATGAGGGACAATAGCCACTAAGATTATTGAATAAAGAGATATGGATCTGGTGACTGCATAGAGGCTTCACCTGCACATTCTAGTCTTCTTGGTGAAGGAAGGTACTTTTCAGGCTATGGAAAGAGAAACTTGGACAACATTTCAGCCACAGATCCTTAAACAATCTGTCCTACCTTCAAGATGCCATGGTCGCACAGAACTTATAGGAGTGGCCAACCAATGTCTGGATTAATTTGAAACCCACTATATTTGAGTGAGCCCATGCCCTACAGTACAGTGTGTGTCCAGTTGTCATTAAAGAGGTTTCCTCTGGCAGCAAATTGGAGCAGACACAGAGACCTATGACCAGACATTATGCAGAAAGATGTTAAATTGAAAATATCCATGGGATTAATTCTGCTTTGATCTTGGGAAAGCCTAAGGAATAGATGAAAGACTGTAGGAGTCAGAGGGCATGGAAGACAAGAGAATATTTTGCCCACCAAATCAACTAAGTAAGGCTCACTTGGGCTCACAAAGATTGAAACAGCAAGAACAAGGCCTGCATGGGTCCTCTCCAAGTCCTCTTTGTATATTTTATGGATACTAACAGTGTTTTTATGGAGCTTTTATGAGTCAGAGCAGGTATGGCTGACTTTTTTGCCCACTCTTGGGACTATTTTCACACTATTGAGTTATCTTCTTCAGAGTCAGTATGGGGGGATTTTGCACTGTCTTATTGTATCCTGTTTTGGCATGTGAAATACATAATTTTCCCTTTTTTTCACTTTCAAAATGCTACTGCATGATTGATGAAGATGTTTCGCCCATGTTTAGGCTGCTGCTTTGTTCTGTTGACAGTGTCTTCTGCCTTACAGAAGGTTCTCAGACTCATGAGGTCCTATTTATTAATTGTTGATCTTAAAGCCTAGGCTGTTGTTGTTTGGTTCAGTAAGTTGTTTCCTGTGCCATTGAGTTAAAGGCTCTTCCCCAGTTTTTCTTCAAACAGATTTATTGCCTCTGGTTTTATGTGTTGCCATCTTTAATCCACTTGGACTTGAATTTTGTGCATGGTGATAAATATGGATCTACTTATATTTTTTCTACAGGTAGATATCCAGTTAGAACAGTATCATTTGATGAAGATGTTGTCCTTTTTCCATTGAATAGATTTGGCTTCTTTGTAAAAACTCAGGTGTCTATATGTATATGGATTTATTTATGTTTCTTCTATTTGATTCCATTGATCAACCAGCCTATTGGTATGGCAGTACCATTCTGTTTTTATTATTGTTGCTCATTAGTACAACTTGAGATATGGGATGGAGATTCCTTTATAGGATTATTTATTGTACAGCATTGTCTTTAGGTATTCTGGGGTTTTTATTTTTCCATGTGAAGTAAAGAATTAATCTTTCAGTGTCTTTAAAAATTGTCTATGTATTTAAATAGGGATTGCAATGAACCTGTCAATTGCTTTTAGTAAGATTGCCATTTTTACTATGTTAATTCTCCTGATCCATGAATAAGATAGATATTTCCATCTTATGATGTCATCTTTAATTTCCTTCTTCAGAGATTTGAAGTATTTTTCATACAAATCTTTTTCACTTCTTTGGTTAGAATTACACCTAGACACTTTTTGCTACGTGTGGCTGTCATGAAGGGTGCAGTTTTCCTAATTTCTTTGTCAGAAAGATTTCCATTTATATACAGGAGGACTACTGACTTTTTTTGGTTCATTTTGTATCAGCCAATATGCTGAAGGTGTTTATCAGATGTAGGAGTTCTCTGGTCGAATTTTGATGGCCTCTTATGTATACTATCATATCATCTGTGAATATGGATTATTTGAATACCTCCTTTCCCATTTGAGTCCCCTTGATCTCCATTTATTGTCTTATTGCTTTAGCTAGAACCTCAAGAACTATATTGAACAAATATGGAGAGAGTGGCAGCCTTTTCTAGTCCCTGATTTTAGTGGAATTTCCTTGAATTTCTCTCCATTTAATTTGGCTTGATACATACATACATACATATATATATATATATATATATATATATATATATATATATATATATATATATATTTAGGTATGTGCCTTGTATCCCTTATCTCTGAAAACTTTAAACATGAATGGGTGTTGGATTTGCACTCCCACCAGCAATAAAGGAGTTTTCCCCTTTTTCTACATCTTCTCCAACATGTTTTATCACTTGAAGTTGATCCTAGCCATTCTGATGGGTGTAACATAAAATCTTAGTTTCATTCTGATTTGCATTTCTCTGATGACTAAGGATGTTGAACATTTTTTTAAGTGTTTCTCAGCCATTTGATATTCCTCTGATGAGAATTATATGTTTAGTTCTGAGCCCCATTTATTATTTGTCTTATTTTGTTTGGTAGTGATACATTTCTTGAGCTTTTTATATTATGGATATTAGCACTTTTTTAGATGTAGGGTTGGTGACAACACTTTGGAAATCAATCTGGCAGTTTCTCAGAAAACTGGGACTAGGGCTACCTCAAGATCCAGCTATTCAACTCATTGGAATATACCCAAAAGATGCTTGACCACAACAAGAACATCTGCTCAATTGTATTCATAGAAGCCTTATTCATAATGGCCAGAATCTGCAAACAGCCTAGATGTACCTCAATCAAAGAATACATATAGAAACAATGGTACATTTACACTACATAATACTACTCAGCTGTTAAAGACAATGAAATCTTGAAATTTGTAGGCAAATGGATGGAACTAGCACTCATCATCTTGATTGAGTTAATCCATAACAAGAAAGATACACATGGTATATATTCACATATAATTGGACTCTAGCTCAATAGGGCTGTCCTCTGAAAGTCTTCATTTAGTGGGGGATTGGGATAGGTGCTGTAAGTTCCTATTGGGACCCAGGTGAGAGAGGAATAGGAAAATGATAAAGTGGAAGACCCAGAGGGTCCAGGAACCTTACAAGAAGACCAACAAGTTTGGAGGATCTGGACCCAGTGGGGTCTCCTCAAACTACTGTACCAACCAAGGACAATGCATGCAGTAAACCTAGACCCCCTTTTCAGATCTTGTCAAAGGACAGCACATTCTCCACAGTTGTGTGGAGAGAGGGAATTGATTCTGACATGAACTCTGGTGCCCCTTCTTTGACCACTTCCCCTTGGTGGTGAGGCCTGGTGGAACTCAGAGAAAGGTTAAAGAGGGTACCACAATGAGATCTAAAAGGCTGTGATCATATGGTGGGCGAGTAGGTCTCCTTTTGTCACAGGCCTAGGGGATTGAAATAAGGTAAAAGAGGGAGGGAGGTGGAAATGGGAAGATACAAGTGAGGGGATAACAATTGAGGTGTAATCTGAATAAATTATTTAAAGAAAACATAAGGCTACTGAACATGTTTATTTATATTTTCATAACAATGTTGTCTTTTTAAATTATAACTTATTCAGATCACATCCCAATTGTTATCTTCTCACATGTATATACCCTTTCCTACCTTCCCTCCCTCTTTCACCCTATTCCTCTCCACTAGACCTCTAACAAAAGGTGACTACTTCCCCAACCATATGACCACAGCCTATCTGGTATCAATAGGATAGCCTGCTTCCCCTTCCTCTGTTTGCTGCCAGGCCTCCTTACCAAGTGGAAGAGATGAAATTGAAGCCACCAGTGTTCATGTCAGAGGCATTCACTACTCTCTCCACAAATGTGGAGAATGAGGTGTCCATTGGCTATATTTGAACAGAACACCTAGGTTTACTGCATACCTTGTCCTTGGTTGGTAGGAAAGGTTGTGCAGGCCCTCCTTATTCCAGATTTTCCAGCCTTGACGGTGTGCTTGTGGGGCTTCTGAACCCACTGGTTCCTTCTGTCCCCCATTCTTCTGTACCACTCTCCCCTAGAGTCCATCAGATAGTGCCATCCTCTGTCCTGATCATTCACTGGGTGGAGACTTTCAGAGGACATATATGTTGGGTTAATTTCCACTTATAAGTGAATATATACCATATGAGTCATTTTTGGTCTGGGTTACCTCACTCCGTATAATCATTTCTAATTCCATCTATTTGCCTGCAAATTCAAATTTTCCTTGTTTGTAATAGCTGTGTAGTATTCTATCATGTAAATGTACCATAATTTCTTTATCCATTCTTCAGTTGTGGGATGCATAGGTTGTTTCCAGATTCTTGCTATTATGAATAAGGCTTTTATTAACATAATTGAGCAAATGTCCTTTTTGTATGGTGGAGCATCTTTCATATTAAACTGTTAGAGTAATTGGGTTAAATAGTTTAAAAAATCCACAACAAAAAACATTGCATGTGAAAGTGCTAAGAAAAATTAGACAGAACACACATGACAAACAAGCAAGCCAATCATCTTTTTAATACAAACCTTTCAGTACGTACTTTGCAAACAGAAACTATAAGAGACAAAAATAGCACAAGGAACACCTTAATAAATAGCTAAGTGTAGTGTTGAAGCCTAGAAAATTGAAAAGATGAGACTTGAAAATATTACTGTGAAAGAACATTTTGGAAAATTAAAGAGTAAAGATATAAAAATGAGACATCAGAGACCATTCAGACAGTGAAGCATTTGCTGTACAAATGTTAGAAACCCAGTAAATGCCAAGACCTAATGCCACTTATAACACCAACACTCAATAGGAAGAGACAGGCAGATCTCCAAACAAATCTGTTTAGCTAGAGTCCCTTGATCACTGACTGAGCTATGAGTTTAGTGAGAGATCCTGTCTGAACAAATATTGGGAAGATGAATAGAAGGAGACAATTGATCTCAACCTCTGTACTTCACATGTGCATAACTGTAAACACATTTGGGCAAGAGCACACGTGCATGCACATGTGTGTGCGCTCATACACACACACACACACACACGCACACACACGCTAAAATGGATGATTAGAAAAGAAAAAAAGAAATGTGGGGAGAATGGAAAATTGGATGGATGATTTTCAAATATACAATGAGTTAGCATGAGTACATTATTATCAAATTTTATCAAAGAGTAGGCTGAAGATATGACTTCAAGATTAATACTACACTTGTGGTTGGCCTACGTGTGTTTCCCAGCACCATTGTTAGTCAGCTCACAACAATCTTTAGCTCAAACTACAAAGGGTCCAGGTAACTATTAAACCCTCAGGAGTTGAGGACAATAGGCATATGTCCAATGTTCAGCCATCTTGTCCATGTCTGCACCTTTAAGTCTCTGTTTTTCCCAAAGCTTGTCTTTCACCAGAAACTAGCTGACCCTGTTGTGAGTCAGCAGTTAGACCAAAGACAGATAAAGATGGAGCAGCCCTGTTGTGAGTCAGCAGTTAGACTAAAGCTAGATGAAGACAGAGCAAGATGCCCTGTGTGACAGGACATTATGACCCTGCCTGGAAATCCCTGTGTTTTGAGAAAAGCCTGCAGTTTGGTTGCTATAGCAATATGCTTCCCTGCCTTCTGACTTATAAAAGCTGCTGCCTGACTAATAAAGTTTGAGAGTTTGATCAATCAGACTTGCTTTCCTTCCTTGTGTCTTGCATTTTCAACAGATAAACTTCTTCCCAAATTTTAATCAAACCCCACAGGCCAGGGCACTCAGGCACACAAATTCAAGTACATATTTAAATAGAAATAAAAATATAAAAAATATTTTAAAATATAATTTAAATTATTTAAAAATATCAATTTGATTAACAAATAAATGGAAATGAATTTAAAAGAATAACTCTATCAGTAAAAATAGTTTAACATATGTAAACAATAAAAAGAATATATCTGCTGATCATTTAGCTGAACAAATCCACAGAGCACCAAGCTAAGAAAAAAAAAAAAAACAGTTGAAATGAAATTATCTTGTACACTGTGATGGAATTTGTAAGATGTAGAAAACAAATGACACAGTAATAAACAGAAAATTGATCTCTTGCCAGGACACAATTAAATTATTAAGATTATTAATAATAGAAAAAGTGACAATGATATAAAGCTGGGATATTTCAATATTTATAGTAGTTTACATAATAGGTTAGTCTTTCATAAAATCACATGTTGTAAAATTGTAACTGAAAAGTATTGACTGATGTATGTGGAACATTTTCTATATTTTATGATTATTTAAAGATGATTATTAACACAAAAGCATTCTGAAGGTACCATTCTATAATATCTGTATTATGAGTGAGAAGAACACACACACACACACACACACACACACACACACACACACACACACAGGTTTCTTAATTAGTGTGATGGTATTTTTGTGAATTTCTTTTTTAGAGTTTAACCTATTAAAATAAGTTAATAATGACAAAAAGAGCTAATCAGAAATTTTTGAGATTGGGAAGAAATATTACAAACATACATATATAAATTGTTATATACATTCAAATTTATATATGTATACATATTCAAATTTGTATATATGAAAGAAACAAAGTTGATTTTGGTATTTTCCCAAGTATGTACTATTTATCATTGGTATAAACCTTTAAAAGAGTTACTTTATTATCCATATTAAATTTCATATGAGTTTCCTACTTAAAAAGCAAGTCAAGGAAGACTTTTTAAATGTCTGCAGCTCTATTAATAAAAATTTTCCTTTAAATATAAATACTTTATGTCAGAGATAGTCCTGACTCCCCATATTATAGGGCTCACTTGGAGAATTGCTGCCTATTATCTACATCTGATCAGGGGTCTAGGTCCTCTCCAAGCACGGTCCTTGATTTTTGCATCAGTCTCTCTAGGTCCCCCGGGTGCAGAATTGTTGGCTGTGTTGTTCATGTGGAGCCCTTGTTCCCTTCAGGTCCTTCTCTCCCCCAACTCTTCCCTAAGTGACCCTGTGCTTTGTGCCTCAGCATCTGCTTTGATCCCCTGTTGGGTGGAGTCTTTCAGAGGACTTCTGTAGTAGGCTCTTGTCCTGTTGTTTTCTTCAACCCCATCCAGTGTCTATTCTAATTGCCCTTCTGAATAAGAATTAAGCATTTTTCCCTAGTGTACTCCTTGTTATTTAGCTTCTTTAGGTCTGAGAATTGTAATGTACTTATCCTGCATTATATAGTTAATATCTGCTTATAAGTGAGTATATGTCATATGTGTCTTTCTGGATCTGGGTTACCTCACTCAGGATGATCTTTTATAATTCCATCCATTTGCCTGAAATTTTCAAGATCTTAATTTTTATTGATGAGTACTATTCTGCTCTGTAGATACACCACAGTTTCTTTATCCATTCTTTGATAGAGGGACATGTAGGCTGTTTCCAGATTCCGGCTATTACAAATAAAGCTGCTATGAACATGGTTGAGCAAATGTACTTGAGGTATGGTGAACATCTTTCAGAATATGCCCAGGGATGGTATATCTGTCTCTTGAGTTAAAAGTATTCTCAATTTTCTGAGAAAGAACCAGATTGATTTCCAAAGTAGTTTCCTATTTTGCACTCCCACCAGCAAGGGAGCAATGTTCTCTTTCTCCAAATCCTCACGAGCATGTGCTGTCACTTGAATTTTTTATCTTAGCCGTTCTGACAGATGCAAGATGGAATCGCAGAGTTGTTTTGATTTGCATTTCCCTGATGACTAAGGACATTGTCCATTTCTTTAAAGTGTTTCTCAGTCATTTTATATTCCTCTGTTGAGAATTCTCTGATTAGCTCGGTACCATATATTTAATGACATTATTTGGTTAGTTGGTGTTTAATTTCTTGAGTTCTTTATATATTTTGGATATTATCCCTCTGTCAGATGTAGGGTTGGTGAATGTCATTTCCCAGTCTGTAGGCTGTCGTTTTGATCTCATGACAGAGTACATTGCCTTATAGAAACTTTTCAGCTTCTTAAGGTCCCATCTGTGCATAGTTGTTCTTAGAGCTTGGGCTTTTCACAGTCTGTTCAGGAAGTACTTTCCTATGTCAATGAGTTACAGGTTTTTCCTCAATTTTGGTTCTAAAAGATTTAGTGTGCCTGTTTTTATGTTGAAGTCTTTAATCTGCTTGAAATTGAGTTATGTGCAGGCTGATAAATATGAATCTATTTGCATTTTTCAGCACATGTAGATATCCAATTAGACCACCACAATTTGTTGAAGAGGCTTTCTTTTTCCATTGTATGGTTTTCACTTCTGTGTAGAAGATTAAGTGTCCATAGGTGTTTGGGTTTCTTTCTTGTTCTTCTATTTGATTCCATTGAACCACCACTCTGTTTCTGTGACAGTACCAAGCAGTTTTTATTACTGTTGCTCTATAGTAGAGTTTGAGAACAGTGATCAAGAGAACTCCTGAAGATATTTTATTTTTCAAGATTGTCTTAGCTATTCAGTATTTTCCATATGAAGTTTATAATTGTTCTATCAAAGTCTTTAAAGAAGTGTGTTGGCATTTTGATGGGAATGGCATAAAATACATATGTTGCTTTTGGTAAGATAGCCATTTTTACTATTTATTCCTACAGATTCATAAGCCTGGAAGATCTTTCCATTTTCTGTTATTTTCTTCAATTTATTTCTTCAGAGACTTGAAGTTTGCTTGTTTGTTTGTTTTATTTTTTCATATAAGTCTTTCAGTTGCTTGGTTAGAGTTACATCAACACATTTTATGTTTCTTTTAGCTATTGTAAAGAGTTTTGTTTCCATAATTTCATTCTGAGCCTTTTTGTCTTTTGTATAAAGGAAGGCTACTGATTTTTTTTAGTTGATTTTATATCAACCTTTGATGAAAGTGTTTGTTAGCTGTAAGTATTCTATGGTAGAATTTTTGGAATCACATATGTATACTATCATATCATCCACAAATAGTGATACATTCTTTTCTTCCTTTACAACTTGTATCTCCTTGATCTCCTTTAGTTGTCTTATTGCTCTAGCAGGACTTAAAGTACTATATTGAAGGGATACAGAAAGAGTAGACACCCTTGTATCATGCCCGATTTCTGTGGAATTGATTTAAATTTCTCAACATTTATTTTAATGTTGGCTATAGGCTATAGGCTATAGGCTATTGCCTTTACTATGTTTAGGTATATGCCTTGAATCCACACTCCCTCCAAGACCATTAACTTGAATGGGTGTGGGATTTTGTCAAATGCATTTTCAGCATCTAGGGAAATTATCTTTTTTTCTTTCAATGTGTTTTTATTGTTTATATTGGTTATACTGATCGATTTCTGATGTTAAACCATACCTGCATGCCTAAGATTAAGCCTACTTAGTCATGGTGGATGGTATTTTTATGTATTCAAGGATTTGGTTTGATAGTATTATATTGAGTACCTTTGCATCAATGTACATAAAGGAAATTGATCTGAAAATCTATTTCATTTTTGAGACTTTATGTGTTTTGGGTATCAAGTTGAATATGGCCTTATTGAATGAGGGTAATGATCCTTCTGTTTGTATTTTGTGGAACAGTTTGAAGAGAACTGGTATTAGCTTTTCTTTGAAAGTATGGTGGAATGATGCACTGAATCTATCTGGCCCTGGGTTTTTTGTTTGTTCGTTTGAGTTGTTGTTGGGTTTTTATTGGGAGGGGGGATGGAGACTTTTGATGACTGCTTCCATTTCCTTAGGAGAAGGGCAAAATTTAATTTGTTTACTTGATCTTGATTAATTTTTGGTAATTGGTAGCTATCAAGACACTTGTGCATATCACTTATATTTTCAAATTTTGTGGCATATAGGCTTTTGAAGTAAGACCTAATGATTCTTTGTATTTCCTTGGTGTCTGTTATTATGTTTCCCTTTTCCTTTCTGACTTTGTTGATTTGAACACTCTTCCTCTTCTTTTTCTACCTTGTTGATTTTCTCAAGTAACCAGCTCTTGGTTTCATTGATTTTTTTGAATTTTTCTTTGTTTCTAATTTATTGATTTTAGCCCTAAGCTTGAATTCCAGCAATCTATTCTTCTTGCTTGTGTCAGCATCTTTTTGTTCCAGAGCTATCAGGTGTGGTGTTAATTTGCATGTATGCATCTTCTCCAATTTCCTTATGAAGGTGCTTAGTGCCATGAACTTCCCTCTTAGCACTGCTTTCATTGTATCCCATAAGGTTTGATGTGTTGTGCCCTCAATTTCATTGAATTCTATTAAATCTTTAATTTATTTTTGTATTTTATCTCTGATCTAGAGGTCATTGATTAGAGAATTGTTAAATTTCCTTGAGTTTGTAGGTGTTCTGTTGTTTCAGATGTTGTTGAGTTTCAGTTTTAATACATGGTGGTCTGATAAGATGTAGATGGTTATTTAACTCTTCTTGTATCTGTTGAGCTTTGTTTTGTGACCAAGTATATGGTCAATATTGGAAAATGTTCCATGAGATGCTGGGAAAAAGGATATTCTTTTGTGTTTGGGTGAAATGTTCTGTAGATATCTGTTGGGTCCATTTTATTCATTATGTCAATTAGTTTTATTATTCCTCATTTAGTTTCTTTCTCAATGAACAAACTACTGGTGAGAGTTGGGTGTTAAAGTCTCTCACTCTTAATGTGTGGTGTTTGTTGTCTGATTTAAGCTTTAATAATGTATTTTTACAGATGTTGAGTGCATCTTTGTTTGGGACATATTTGTTTGGATTGAAACATCACCTTTGTGTATTTTTCGTTTGATGAGTATGAAGTGTCCCTCCCCATCCTCTAATACTTTTCTTCCAATGTTTAATCAGCATTTATAAAAGTGAACAGTTGTACGTACTGGGAAAAAGTGACAAAACATAGTTTTGGTGAGTTTATATTCTGTTTGAATGAGAAAGATACAAATCATATGAAAATTTTCTTTAAAATATAAATGAAAATTAGATTTTATAAGAAAAGTGAGGAATTACATTCAAATTCAATCCTTCTGGCCAAAGCATTAGGATTTCCATAGCATAAAAAGTAATGAAGTAATCTTTAATTAAAACTTATTTGGTCAAAACTTTGTAAGAAAGAACTTCCACATATTTTAATAGTTTTGGTCTACTTTATTAGATAGTAGAATGGCTACTCTATCTTTCTTCTTGTGTCCCTTTACTTGGAATACCTTTTTTCAGGTCTTTACTCTGAAGTAATATCTATATTTATGGCTGAGGTATACTTCTTTTATGCAGCAGAATGATGGGTCCTGTTTTCACATCCATTCTGTCAGTCTGTCTTTTTATTGGGGAGTTGAAGCCATTGATATTGGGAGATATGAATGACCAGTCGTTATTAGTTCCTAGTTTTGTTTTGTTTTGATTTTATGTTGATGCTATTAGAATGTTTGTATGTGTTTCCTTTATTTGGATTTTGCAGATTTGAAGTTAATTACTTCCATTTTCCTGGATATAGTCAGTCTCCTTGGGTTGGAGTTTTCTATCTAGTATCTTCTGTAGGGTTGGATTTGTGGCTAGGTACTGTTCAAACTTGTTTTTTGTTTTGTTTTGTTTTCAAGCCATATCCTGTTTTCTCCATCTGCATTGTTTGAACATTTTTTTTGGGTATAGTAGTCTGGGTTGGTATCTTGTAGTCTTTTAGTGTCTGTATGATATCAATCCATTCCCTTTTGGCTTTCATAGTCTCTTTTGTGAAGTCGGGTGTAATTTTAATAGTTTTTCCCTTATATATCACTTTGCCTTTTCCTCTTTCAAGTTTTAGTATTCTCTCTTTTTTCTTTCCATTTAATGTTTTGATTATTATTAGGTCGGAGGATTTTCTTTTCTGGTCCAATATATTTGAAGACTTCTTGTCTGTTTATGGACATTTCTTCCTTTAGGTTGGGGAAGTTTTCTTCTATGCTTTTTGTTGAAAATGTTTTCTGGGTCATGGATCTTGGAGTCTTCTACTTCAAACCCTGTTATTCTTAGGCTTGGCCTTTTTTATAGTGTCCCAGATCTCTTGAATGCTTTGTGTCAGAAACTTTATAGTTTTCACATTTTCTTTGACTGATGTATCTTTAACTTCAAATGTATCTTCTACACTTGAGATTGTCTCTACCATCTCTTGTATTCTGTTTATATTGCTTGTATCTACAGTTCCTGTTCTCTTCTCCAGGTTTTCTAACTGTAGAATTGCCTCTGATTGCATTTTACTTGTTGACTCTAATTATATTTTTAGGTCTTAAATAGTTTTCTTATGTTTTATTTCTTTCTCCTGTTTGGTTGAATTTTCCTATAATTCTTTGTAGGATTTACTTAAATTCTTTATCTGTTTGTATGTATTTTCCTGTATTTTTGAGAGGTTTATTTTCCTACTTTAAAGCTTCTATCATTTTCATCACCTCAGATTTAAAATCTTTTTCTTGTACTTAGTGGGTGTTAGTATCTCAAGGGCTTGTTGTGGTTGCACCACTGATTTATGGTCATATGATATGGCTCTGAGTTTTGTGGCCTGTCTTCTTGTGCTGGTCTATAGCCATCTTGCTGTCTCTGGTGTTATCAGGCTTGGAGATCCCTCCAATGGGGTCTCTTTCTGAGTCCCAGGTAGGCCAGGCAGGCCAGAAACAGTCAAAGAGAGCTCTAAGCTGAAGGTTACTTGCTATGGCTCCCTAAATGCCTACTTGGGATGGCATATAATGGGTCTTGAAGCCTGTGCCCAGATCAGCTATGCTGGCTTCACTGTATATGGTCCACTTTGGTCAGTAAGAAGATGGGCAGGCTAATAGACCTTGAAACCAAAAGCTGCTTGGGTTTCACTCAGGCCTTTGGGGTATGGTGGACAATGTGGCTTGTGGCCAGCCTCTGACTCACCTCTTCTTGTTTGCTGTCTATGACCCATTGAGACCAATCCAGCAAGAGACAAATAGAGAGAAATCCAATCCCAAAGCTGCTCAAGTGTCCTAACAGGCCTCTTGAGGATGGCAGATCATATGTGTTGTGGCCCTGCCCAATTAACCTCTGTAGGTTCACATTCTGTGTCCAAGATGGGCCAGGCAGGTAAGGAACAGATAGAGAGACATACAAGTCCAAAGCTGCTTGAGTGTCCAACAGTCCTCCTTGGGATGACAGCTAATATGATTTGTGGCCATGTCCAAATTACCTCTGCTAGTTAACTCTCTGTGTCACAGATGGGTCAGGCCAGAGAGTAACTGGAGAGTGATCCAAGCCTAGAGTTACTCAGATATAAGGGCCTCCTCTGCTATTTTCCTGGATGCATCCCAGGTGGGCCAGGCTAATGGGGAGTAGGAGGAGAGAGAGCCAAGGGCACAGCTGATCAGGTTTCCAACAGTCTTTCTCAGTATTGCAACTATTGTGGATTGTGACCCACACCCAACTCACCTAGATGGGCCACATCATAGAGGAGTAGGCAGGGAGAGATCCAAGCACAAAGTGACTTGGGTGCTCAAATGGCCTCCTTTGCTGCCTCTTTGGCTGTTTGAGTTGCTCACTTCTTAAAGAGTCATGTAATGTTTATCCATTGAATACTTGAAAATTTAAATGACTCACATTGTTAACTTATATAAAGGGAGGTAGTGAACAAATAATTTTCCTTGCTAATATTAAAAAAAAATACTGGGAAAAGTGAAATATTCATTCTAATGCTCTTTGTCTAGTATTTGCCTAATTGTAAGTTTTACATACATACACATATATATGCATATATGTATACATAGTGATATGTGTACTATCCTATGCATTTAAGATTTTAAACTTCATAACAAATGTGAGAGAGAGAAAGAGAGAGAGAGAGAGACAGACAGACAGACAGAGACAGAGAGAGACAGAGAGACAGAGACAGAGACAGAGACAGAGAGAGACAGAGAGAGAGACTACATAGTTGTACAATGGCTCAATCCTAAGAGCTCTGCCTGACTACCCTTTTTCCTTGGTAGACTTTGATGAATATAACCCTCCAGGGCATCTCTTTCCATTTTATAGTTGTACACATCCAAGTAGTTGAGAAAGCCTTTATGCAGCTGTCAGGAATAAATTTTGTCACTTTTCATTCCTCTCAATGTAGAGTTACTCTTGTTTCTTAGGTATCAGCAAGGATTTTAGATGAAGCAAACCTTTAATCATGTCTAGGATACCCTTAACACACCTGTGAATTCAAAAGGATTTGATCTTCATTTTAACTGGGGAGTAAATGGACTAGTTTTAGTTTCCCATGGTCTTTGACACTTTCTGAATAGTGATCTTTAAATTATAGCTTCATGTAGGCTGCTGTGAGCACAGAACATGCCCTCAAATTACAAGTCTATTTGTGCTGGTTGGCAAGTACATTTATTAGCATTAATGTATCAATTATTTTTAATTAGTTCTTGGAACTTCACTTTCACAAATAGCAAAATCATTAGCTGCAATTTGCAAATGAAAACGATCACACTGCTTCCTATGCCCCCATATAATAGTGACTTTCATTACGTACCTCAGAAAAGCACTTATTATTTCCTCCTAATTTTGTACTTCTTGACTCTTTACCTGCTTTTCACACAACCTGTGAAAATCTTAACAGTATGTTAATTATTAGCATTAATCCGCCAATGACCTCAGGTTGAATTCTGACATTCTCCTTCTTTTTTTGTAGTTCACAAACATGCAAACAGAAGCTTGTGTGAGGTTACACACACACACACACACACACACACATGCACATGTATACACACACACACACATACACACACACTCACACACTGAGCCCCAAATAGCCTTTGTTACACACAGTAGTTTTAAAGTTGAAGTTAAACTCTAACCCCAGAGCATTTCAAGCTAGATGTGAGTATAATTTTTCCATTTAAGGAAATCTGAATACTTATAAATTATTCTCTTTTGTCTTTACAAATCCTATAAACTATCTTAAGCAAATGAACACACACCTTTGACACAGAAGATATCATCCCTGATTTCTGCAGGAAGAACTAAACTATAAATAAAATATTGATTTGCTCTCTGTGCAAGTTTCAGATGAATTTTAAATAATTTTTAAGCTGATGAGATAAAGGGTATTCTAAACATTAAATTAATTATAAACCTTACAAGGACTTATTTTTAATGTTTATCTATTTTTATGCTTATAAAATATTTTCCTGCTTGTATGCTTGTATGTGTGTTGATCTCAGCTGTGCTTGGTATGTACAAAGCACAGAGGTGGACATTGTATTCACTGGAACTGGAGTTACATATAGTTGTGCATTTCTATGTGAGTTCTCAGAATCAAACCTTGGTCCTCTGCAAAAGCAGCACATGCTCTTAACTACTAAGCATATTGCCAATCCTAAGACATTCTTTCAACATAGTAATTTTTTTTATTTATTCTTTGGTAATTTCACATACACCCTGATCAAACTTAAGTAAGTACTCTAATCCTTTTGACCTCTGCCCATAGGATTAAAATATAATAATAATAATAATAATAATAATAATAATAATAATAATAATAATAATAATAATACAGAGAAGGAGAAGAAGGAAGAGAATAAGAAGAGGAGGAGGAGAAGAGGAAGAAGAAGAAGAAGAAGAAGAAGAAGAAGAAGAAGAAGAAGAAGA
>OU015745.1:65632762-65645976 GCA_907169655.1 Acomys percivali | reverse complement strand
GAAGAAGAAGAAGAAGAAGAAGAAGAAGAAGAAGAAGAAGAAGAAGAAGAAGAAGAAGGAGAAACAGGAAACATTTGGGAGTTTGAGAGCCCAGTCACACTTCAGTGCCCTTCACCTATAAAAGTGTAGATGTTCCTCTCTCACATCCTCACCAGAATCCATCAGTTGTGGAAGACTAACTTCAGCACCCTTATCACACTTCTTAAGAGTTATTTTCATTTACTTCCTTGATTAAGCTGATACTTTTTGGAGTGTTGGATGTTGGGTTGGGTTACGGGTCTACTATGTTTCTTTTTCTCAACTCTGTCTTTGCAATTGTCTATATCATGTCAAAAATACCTTCCTTGCACTATAAGTCAGTTGGAAGACATATCATGAGCTTTCATGTTGATTTGATGACATGACAGACCACCGATAGGACCTATAGCTACAGTAGGACTATGAACTCAGAAAAGGCTCTCAGAGTGAGCTCATACCATGGACATGACCATGGCGTCAAGTGACAGTGCAAGCCACAGACATCACCTTGTTCTTTATCTCTATATTATTTCCAGTTCCTCCTCTCTCCACAGCACATGTATGGCTTTGTTTTTCCCTTTCCCATCTCTCTTTCACATATTTGGTCGCTATTATGGTAGCTGATGCCCACACATTGAAGGAAGGCAGCCTCTAGGGCTTATTTTTTAAGATTTATTAAAAGTAGTTTAAATTAAGCACCAAAAAAATAGTGTTTAATTGAACTGTTTGGACCCTTAAACTGAAATGTGAACTGAATTATACTATTTATTGAAGTTCAGAGACAATAAAAATTATTTATTATAGTACAAATTATCTCTTTTTATTAATTGTGAAATAAAATATAAAAAGCAAAATAAAATAAGACAAAATGAAAACTGTGACAGTGTAGTTGGAAAACAACAAACAGAAGGAAAAGAGCCAAAGTCAAAGCACAACAGAGACACACTTGTTCAAACTCTCAGGAATCTCATAAAAACATTAAACTGGAAGCCATAATATATTAGTGAAAGATCTAGGGTAGACTGTAATAGTTCTGTCCTTCCTTCCTCACTCTATGAGTTCATATAAGCTTTGATCATATTGATTAAATGCCTTGTTTTCTCAGTGTCCTCCATCACTTTTAGTATTTATACTGTTTCTGACTGCAATTCGCTGAGCTTCCCTAAGGCATGATGTGTGGAATTTGATGAACATATCATCTTTAGACCTGACAGTACCAAGCACTCTCATTCTCTGTAGAATGTCTGGCTGTGGGTCTATATTTGTTCTCTTTTGTCACAAAATAATGCTTCTCAGATGATGGAAGTGTAAGGCACAGATCTATGGGTCATCTAACGACCCATACATAGACTAGAATGATGTCATTAAGAATAATTTTATTGGTAGAAGTTTTTTAGTTTTACCCTATATCTTTTTACTACCTGGTCCCTGGTTCTTCATCACGCAAGCAGCGTCAGGTATACATTTTATGTTATCAAGTGGTTCTTAAATAAAATCAGGTATTGGTTGGTTACTCACACAAAATTTGTGCCACAATTGTACTATCATATCTTATGGGCATGGCATATCAAAATTTGTTGTCGGGGTTGATGATTACATTTCTCTTTTGGTAGCAAACAGAGTACTTTTCTGCACTTAAGATACTAGAACATAGTGGTGAAGGCTTTGTGTAGTAACTACCTTAACTTCTCCTTGTTAAATGGATTGTGTAGCTGTTGTCTTCAGCAGTGTAGCCTTGCCAGCAGTCTGTGAAGACTGATTTATAGTCTTCGCAATGGCCTGGATTGTTTAAATATTTCCATGGAACCTATTTGACCAACAACTCAATTCGATGTAACCCAATCTCAATTCTGGAAGTTTCATTTGGTGACAAATGGAAGCCACATGTGTTCTTTTCAAATTGAACCATAGTTTGTTGAAAAATGTGTTATACCTAGATTCTCAGAAAGCATTTTAAACACATATTATAAATGCAATCAGGTTTATTTTAATTAAATGAAAAAAGAAAATGCGTATGTAACATCAAGTACTTTATACCTTTTGCCATCATTTGGCATTTCATAATATATATATATATATATATTTATAATATATAATAAATATATATATATATTTATAAATGGAGTGAAATGGAATACCCTTCAATTTCAGTGTCTCATGACAAAATGATGTTAAAATATTACCATTAAATGTTTAAGAAGCTTACTCAATGTCAAAAGTTAGTTAATTGAAGATACATGATTACCATCAATCTCTTCTGATTCTTGATTTGGTTTTAATTCAAACATCTATGTTTCTGTTGAAATCAGGCGCCATTTGAATCAAGTGAGATGCCACCACTGATTTAATCTTTGAATATATGAAATGGCTACTTGTAAACTAACTTAGGGAAGAGGTATGTGACAGTGAGAAAACTCTGCCATTTGTTAAATACAGAAAGCAGCAGCAATTGTGGAAAATCAGGAAAGTAAGTCAGGACTCATTTAATATCTGAAAATATTTGGTTCTATCTTAAAGTACAGTATATGTCACCACCAGAAAAAGGCTATCCATAAGGATGAATAATCTCTTATATTTGGCAGGTAATATACCGATCCTAGTATTACTTATTTGTATGATCTATTGTTATATGTGGTGTGTTATATATTTATGAACAGTCAGATAAAAATGGGAAAAATTAAGTGTTCTTCTTTTGTTGTTTGTTTGTTTGCTTGCTTTGTTTTGTTTTAACAAGACACAGTTTCTCTGTATAACATTGGCTGTCCTGGAGCTCTTCTGTAGACAAGGATGGCCTCTAACTCACAGGGAAACTGTGGATTTTCTAACACCAAGATGCAGTATGACATTCTCATAATGATATTAATATATACTAACTATATTGAAACCTTTAATATGTTTCACACTCCATAGTATACAAATTTACTTGGTTTTAATATAAACACCTCAAATTATATCAATTACTTTTTCCTTCATACATATGAGAAAAAGAGATACAAGGATCTTACATGGGGAAGCCAGTTCCAAAAATCTTAGAAATATGGTCCCCTAAGTAACAGCTACACAATGAAACCCATTGACATGTTAATGAAGAAGATAAGGGAATCTGTCAGTCACCATCTTTGGATGCAGAAAATTAGTATATATGTGTACACATAAAATTTTAAATTAAAGAAGAGATTATAAATTAGAGATAAGTTGGAAGAGAGACTGCAATTGGTAGAAATAATATTAATAGAGTAGGCTTGTAGGAAATGTTGTAAAATGTTATAAATGATGAAAGTATCAATAGAAAAAAATGGGAGAAAATTTATACAAATTGTCTGAAACATAAAAACATGAATCATTCCAAATCTATTATGATGCAAAGATTGTGGTTTTAAGCATGTACGAAATTTTTTTAAAAATATTTTTAAAATATATTCATGTTACATCTCAATTGTTATCCCATCCCTTGTATCCTCTCATTCCTCCTTCCCTCTCATTTTCCCCTTATTCCCCTCCCGTATGACTGTGACTTAAGGGGACTTCCTCCCCCTGTATATGCTCATAGGGTATCAAGTCTCTTCTTGGTAGCCTGCTATCCTTCCTCTGAGTGACACCAGGCCTCCCCATCAAGGGGACGTGGTCAAATATGGGGCACCAGAGTTAGTGTGAAAGTTAGTCCCCACTCTCCACCCAACTATGGAGAATGCATGGACTAAATTTTTGTTATTGTTTTTATTTTTTACATATACATTTCTATTATTACACATATATACAATAAACTACCTACAGCAAAAAGAACCATGACACAATCAGGAGTTATATAAGTGTTACATTCTTAGTGTTTTGGCTTTTTGTATTTGACAGCCTTTCCTGTCTTGGTGCATCTAAAATTCTGAATATAAATCAATCTCCATAAAATCTTGTCATTATCAATTTAAAACCTCTATCTAGACCTAAAAACGTCGTAACCCCTAAACAACTGAACTTCATTGTAAAACTCAACTACCTTCTCTTCAACTCAATCCAAGACTTAATTCACTGGTATAGAATTTTGTATTAAGATGAAAAATTAGTTTAGTTCTAGATATAGTGGTATGAAGTTCAAATGTAAGTTTATTCTTCACATATATATTTATATCTATCTATCTATCTATATCTATCTATCTATCTTTCTATCTATCTATCTATCCTAATCTAATATGAAGTATTATACCAATAAAACTTAATTATAATACAAGGTTTACTTCGAATACTTTGGATATTCTAATGCAGGCTGCTTTAGATAAATAAATTATACAAGTTAATTGTTAGCGGATCAAATCATGGTCATGTTAATCACTAGTATAATTTTATCACAAGAATATACATCTTAGGTGTGGCAGATAGATATGATTCTATATAAAGTTAAGGTACGATAGTTAGATAAGGTCTTCAAAAGCCTCAGAGACATTCAGGATATGGCATTTAAAAATATTTTTAATACTTTAAAGATTCACTGACAATGGGACTGGTTAACCCTTGGCAATACCCAGCCTACCTCAAAGATGATGATGAGTATCAAAGAACCTCCTTATGGAGATGGCTTCAAATGTGGCAAGCAAGCCACTGGACAAAATGTCCTCCTTTCTATCACAGTCCTAAAAGAGGGCTAAATTATTTAACTGATGCTAAGAAATCTTTGTTGAGAAATTAATACACAAATTGTATATAAAAGTAAAAAATGATCATTTGTAATTATCTTCTAATCATACAAAAGAACAAATAAATATTAAATAGATAATAGTTCTGTAATTATACTTCAGGTCAAACTGTAATACAGAAAAAATCTATCCAATGTGGCTCAATTTATAATATTATATATTTTAGATGAGATATTATCAGTTAAATTCCACTTCTAACAAATAAAAATGAATAATTAGTTTAATCATTTAGTTTAAACACATGCACATGCATTTTATACTTGGCCAACTAGAGATTAGAAATATATATATATTCCTCTTTTATTTTATCTTTTGTAGATCATATACTAATGAAAATTACAGGGTTGATATTTGTAAGTATCAACACAATGTTTCTTTATCATATGCTTCCTTGAATTAGGAATGGTAGCAAATATGCAGTATATTTTATCTTATTTTTTTTACATAATAAAATGATAATAATTTTCTTATTTTTAAAGTTGTGAAGACAGAATAAAATTTTTGCAGGGATACCACACAGTGAACAAGTGTCAAAATAGACTCATTAGCTTTGCTCCTTTAAGCCCAGTATTTTTGCATATTTAGAGAGCACATTAGACTCAATACACTATTAGTATTACATTCCAGCTTTCCATCCAAACCTGTTATCCTTTGAGGTGCATTGTCACTATCCCGTAAACTCGGGTTATTTTTTATCAGTGGGACTGTTAATAACTAGTAGTCATCAGAAATCATCTATCACAGAAGTTTAAAGTAGGAAAAAAAAGATGAGGACTAAAGAGTGGAATAAAGGAGCTCTGTCCACTAAACCCTTCCAACACATATGAAAGAGTGTGTTATTTCACTCTATGCAGTCGTTATTTCTTAGGATAATAATTTCCATGAATTGACTTTCAGGGTACAGTGAAGCCTGTTTTATTGGCCTTGAAATAGTCTCTTTAAACTTTTTAGAGGAAAAGATGCTATAGTTTCATTGCTTTGGCATCTATGGGAAATACACATTGTCCCCAAGATCCTGATTCTTTTCTGATTTATATAGACTCTGGTTACAACTTTTTCCTTTTCCTATTTCTTGAGTGGAAGAAGAAATGTTATTATGTGGCTACTTATTTATCTATATTAAATTTATTGGGCATATCTGGCCAGGGTATTCCTGCAGGAGTCTTACCCATGTCAAGTTTGTGATGTAATCAAGGTTTCAAATACTTACTAATTACTTATGTGGAACACTGAGTCATGTTAGAACTTGAGTACTCTTGTTTATGTGATGCTCCTGCAAACAAGTACATTTAGAATGTCTGTCCCTTTCTGGTCAGTGGCTTAGCTATATTCCAAGAAGAAAGGAACTTTTTTTTTCACTTTGCCTTGAATTGCAAAAGTTACTCTTTTTACAGGTCATTCAAAACAATGAGTCGCATTGTGACATTTCACACTTATAAATAACTATACCTCATAATATGGCTTGTTGGGCAACCCAATAGAAGAGTCACACAGGCAGGCAAAAAGTCAAAGTCACACCTGCTCCCACTATTAAGAGTTCATAAAAAACACCAAGCTAACAGCCAAAACTTATACTTGGAGGAACTTGCAAAGGCCTCAAGCTTGCAACTTCAATCTTTGTAAGCGCAGATGAGACCTTCTTAGTTGATACAGTGTAACATGTTTTTTTCATGTTCTTCAGCCCTCTAACTCCTAAATATTTTCCCTGTCTGCTTTGAGTGTTACTGATCTCTGAGAAAAAAACTCAAACTGTGACACTTTTTCTACACAATGTCTGCCTGTGGGTCTCTGTGTTTGCTCACATTGACTGCTAAATTCTCTGATGCCTACTGGACACAGATCATTGAGTACAGCAGAGTATCATTAGGAAGCATTTGATTGCTTTTTTTGTTTTCAATTCGTTTTTTGTTTCACCATTAGTCCTTGAGTTATACAGTTTCTAATCCCTGGCCATCCTGAAACTGCTGGGCATGGGCTTTCTCTTGTGGGTGGGCCTCACCTTAAAGAAAACATTGGTTGGCCACTCCCACTAGGTCTGGTCCACTACTTCCTGAGATTATCTTGCAGGTAGGACTAGTTGCTGGTTGAAGCTTTTAGGGTGAGTTTAGTGTCCACATTTCTCTTTCTGCAACCTGCAAAGTATCTTCTTGCATAAAAGAGATTAGGCCATAGGGGCAAGAGCTCCATGCAGGCACCAATTTGCCCTCTCTATGTTCATATAACACATGAACTGTGTAAATGCTATCCCCAGAAACAGGGCCTAAGGTCTCAGTTTTGGGAAATCAACTCTCTCAACGGCAGCTTTCTTAGGGACTTAAACCCAACAGCAGATACTGAAGTATTTCCATGTTATAAATTTCTAAGAAAGGCACCGGTAGTCTATAATTTTTTCAGAAAAATTATTGTTTCCATATATTCCTTAGAATATGTATGCTATCCCTCCCCCTCTCTCTTTCTCTCTCTTTCTGTCTCTCTCTTTCTGTCACTCTCTCTCTCTCTCTCTCTCTCTCTCTCTCTCTCTCTCTCTCTCTCTCTCTCACACACACACACACACACACACACAAACACCCACACACACACACTCTCTTATGTTCAAAAATAGGAAGAATTAATAATGGTATTTAAGCCACAGCATTTGAATTTGTGTATTGGAATTCCTACTCTACTACTTCAGAGTGTTTACGTCCTTGCAGCCTAGATTGTTTTTCAAAAAAATCTCTTTTTTCTTCATTCTTCCCCTCAGAAAAGTCCCTTAGAATGCACTTTTATACAAAGGCTTTTGAGGAAGGTGATGACAGACCAATGCAGGTCCTAATTAGTATGGTATTCTCAACCTTCTAGGGTTCACAAAATCAACTTCCAACACTCTTCCTGAAAACTAGTTAGCTACTACATGGATGAAGTCTTGAAAAATACTCACTGTATAAGTATTCTCAACACCTGTAGTTTCTTTAATATTTCAAACTCTTAATGTGATATCCTTGGAAACCTATTAACTGCAGTTTGTGGTATGAATAGAATATACCCAACTGTCAGTTGTCCTTTCTATCATGACTGCTGTTATCTCCCCCTTTTTCATTTTGTCATCTTCAGACAATGAATCTGCATATATGAGTTTATTGTCAAGTTCTTTACAGGGAGATTTAATGTATAGGTCACAGGTTTAGGATAAAAATCTAATATGTTAATACTTGTAAAGTTACACATGGTAAACTAATATATAAATATTGAGTTAATAAACTATTTACATAGTATTTATATTTAAATTGCTCTTTACTCCTTTAACTAATCTTGGTAAAGAACAAGTCTGTACAATGAGGGAGAACTTAGGTATGGGTTCCATTGAGAACCTTAGAAACATTATACTTTCTTTCAAAAAATTTGCATATATTTTATTTTCCTTATGATTACAGATGCACCTATATGCTCTTATTTTTTCTCTTGCTATGATAAAAACTTACCAAAAATAATTGAGCAGAAATGGGGTTTCACTTTGGCTTATAGTTCATTACCATAAGAATCCAAGGCAGAAACTAAAACAGAGACAACAAATATTCCTGCATAGATTCCTACATATGGCTTATTCATCTTTAAAAAAATACAACCATTGGTCACCTATCAATGGGTGTACAATACTTCATAACACCACTCATTAATCAAGAAATGTAGCACAGATTTGTTTACAGGCAAATTTGTAGGAAGAATTTACTCATTGAGGTTCCTTCTTCACAGATTATCCTAGATTTATGATGTCAACAACAACAACAAATAATAATAGTAGTAGTAGATGTCTTTCTGCAAGGTTGTAACAGTTACTTATCTAGACAACTTTGAAGAAAATTACTTTCTAAGAAAGACAATTCTGCTCATCTGTAAATTTTTTTAAAATATTATGTACCTGCATTTCACCATGAGTTTGTACTTGTTTGTTAATACATACATATTTTATATACAATATATAATATGACTAGGACTGTAGGATTCATACTCAAAAATATAATAAATCCTAGATGTCACAAAATTTTTTATAAAATACACTTGAACCAAATAAGAATTTAGAAGAATTTAGAAGTTACAATTACATTTTAATAATAAGAATGCTTTCAATGAAAGTAAATGATTACATATCTACTATCTGTATGCTGTCATTTTCATTACTTACTTTTAGTTTAGGACTACTCAAAATAATAAAAGAGAAAAAATAAATTCTACTAAATATAGCTATGAATTTTTAACAGCTACCTAAAAATTCTTTACTATATTATATGTCCTGTCTTTAGCTATAACCTTTGTTGATTCAAAATATTGCTGAATTATTCCCCATTAAAGGTTTTTGGTTGAAGTTTTGTTTTCCTTTTTGTTTTTTCCTCTATCTGTGGAAATCAAATAAGTGTAGACCATGGAATCAGCATTGACTCAAAGACCAAAGTTGTTTAGAGAATGTCTTGATTGCTTAATTGTTGCTTCAAATACTTTGACATATACCTCAGCTTCCCTGATTTTAGTTTCTTCCATAGTATATGGGGCAAACGCCTCCTTATAGGAAATGCCATGGCTTTTAAGGGGATACTTGATTTTCACAAAGATTTCCTACTTTAGAGTCTCATTAAAAATAAAGATCTCATTGTTTATTGCTTATATTTAGAAATTCAGTGTTAAGACATAAAATTCCTTACAATTTGACCGCATTTATGAAAAAATCTTACATCTCACCAGGTATGGTGTTGCATGCCCTTAAAATTCAGTAATCAAGGAGGAAAAAGCAGGTAAATATTTGTGAGTTCAAGGCCAGCCTGGTCTACAGAGGGAGTCCAGGACAGCAAAGCCTACATGTAGAAACCATGTCTTGATAAAAACAAAACAAAACAAAACAAAACAAAACAAAAATAAGAAAAATTTTATGTCTCTTAAAAAGGATGGTAAGGATACATATATAATCTCCCAGTTTTACTTTATTGTCAGAAAAATATATGTGTGTGTCCTACAATTAGCATGAGGAATGAGGCTAACTCAAGAAATTTGCAGTGTTGCACAATACAGCACAACTGTTCCTCCCTCCTCCAGACCAGGCATCAAAACCACACAGTAAGGGAAAACTTACAGTTAAGATCAAGTATAGTCTAAATGATCTGAAAATGCAATATTTTATTCTTCAGGCGAAATAAAAAGTGACACTTCAAACTAACACATCATTTGCCAAATCTATCTCCTACTTTTAGGATTGCCTTTAATTGTCAACTTCTTTCAATCTAGAATCACCAGGAAATGAATCTCTATGAAGAATTGTGTTTGCAGGCTTTGCCTATAGATATGCTTGGAGGGATTTTCTTAGTGAAAATGGAGGGGAAGAAAAACCACACTGGTATAGGCAACACCATGTTATGGGTTGGGATGTGGACTAGATGAAAATGAGAGACTGTATTACTTAATTATTCTAGTAATATAAGTTAATTGTTTGTTGTTCAAATCATGATCATGTCAATTACTTGTCTATTTTTATCATGAGAATATACATTCTAGGTTTAAGAGATCGATATGATCCTATAGATAGATAACTTAATATAATTAGATAAGGTCTTCAAAAGTCTCAGAGACATGCAGAATATGGCATTTAAAGACACTTTTTAATATTTTAAAGACTCTTTGACAACAAGACAGGTTAACTCCTGGCAACACCCAGCCTTACCTCAAAGATGATCAGCATCAAAGAATCTCTTTATGGAGATAGCTTCAAATTCAGCAAACAAGCCACTGAGCAAAATGTCCTTGTTTCTGCCACAGACAGAATTCTGCCTGAAAATGGGCAGGCTTGGATACAGGCAGAGTTTACAGCCAAACTCTGCCAAGACAAGGTAAGCAAGTCCTCAATAGTTCCTGCCTCACAAATATGTCTGCCAGATATATTGGTCCAGAAGGCTGAAGATGATGCTCCAACATTATAGAGAATTTTGGATGACTGTTCAGACAGAAACTGTCTTATTCTTCACATTTGTGAAGTTGTTAACCTGCACTTCCTGTTCACTCAGTTAATTAAGTTTTATTCTTTCTCATCTCTCATGTGGTGAAGACTACATAGATTAGGCTTACAATTAAGCTTGGTTGTTTAGGGGCTAAGATGTTTCTAGGTCTAGATAGGTGTTTTAAGTTGATAGAGATGAGAAGTGATAGATAATTGATTTTCAGTCAGATTTTTAGACTTACCAAGATAGGAAAGATGCTTTCTCCAAGGTTGCTAAATAGAATTAGCCAAAACACCATGAATATAACATGTATATAATTCCTGAATGTTTCATGGTTCTTCTTGCTGTATATATGTGGGCTTTTTATGTGTAATAATATAAATATGTATGTCAAAAATAAAAAAATAATATTTAAAAAAAGAAAGAAAGAAAATGAGAGACTGCCTGAGTACCAGTCTGCAGTCTGCACACATGGACCCATCACATTATGTTCTGAACTGTGGATATAATGATATTGGCTACCTCAAGTTCATGCAGAGATATACTGTTACCTAGGACTGTGAACCAAATGAATATTTTCTTCCTCAAGTTGCTTTTGCCATGGTATTTTATCAAGACAACTGGAAAATATATATAATTCTTACCAATTAAGCACTTAGTTTATTGATTTAAAATCTCTTATAGCTGTAGAAGGTTTTAAACACATTTGTGGGTTTTTTCCTGTGACAGTTTTCTGTTTTGTTTATTAATTAATTAATTTTACATCTTGATCATAGCCATATTCTTCCTCTCCATACCCCAGTCACACCCTCTCTTCCCTCTCTTCCATTTCTCCCTTAGTTCCTCAGAGAAGGGGCACCTCTCTCCTCAATCCAATGCAGCTCATCAAGTTGCATCAGGACTGAGCATGTCCTCTTCCCCTGTGGTTTGGCAAGACATCCCCACCAGAAGGAAGTGATCAAAAAGCAGGCAATGGAATCCATGTCAAATACACTCACTGCCTCCTTTACTAGGGGATCCATATGAAACTTGAGATGCTACATCTGTGTAGGGGCCTAAGTCCAGTCTATGCATGGTCCCTGGTTGGTGCTTCAGTCTCTGCAAGCACCCCTGGTTATTAGGCTCTCTTAGTCTTCTTGTGGGGCTCCTGTAACCTTCAGGCCCTTCTACCCTTCCTCTACTTTTCTACAAGATTCCCTACTCTTCATCCAATGTTTGGCTGTGCGCTTTAGCATCTGTTTTGATGAACTTCTGGATAGAGCCTCTCAGGGGACAGCTATTCTAGGCTCTTGTCTGCAAGCATAGCAGAAAATCATTAATAGCATCAGGTGTTGGCTCTCTCCTGTTGTAATGGAGTGGGTCTAAGGATTGCCCAGGCATTGGTTGGCCATTCGTTCAATCTCTGCTCTATCTTTATCCTTGCTTATGTTGTAGGCAGGGTAAATTTTGGGTTGAAGTTCTTGTGGGTGGGTTGGTGTTCTCCTCCCTTAACCTGATACTATTTTATTGCTTAGCATTATTAAAGTGTACAATCTCTTTTCTCATTCATATTAAGTGAAGTTACCTTAAAACATTTATTTACCAGAGTCCCACACAATACAATCTAAGGTGTGTCTTGTGGTTTCTGTTAGTGAATGTAAACATGCAGTTTGGGGAGAGGACCTAACCTGCAAACATAATATGATATCTAGCTTGGTTTGACAACCAACCAGCTAACTTACTGGACATGTGTAATTTCTCATTCTCAATTGTCCTTTCTTTATTCTTGTTAAAAGTTGCTAAATGAACTAAAAGAATGGAGCTTTCTTCAGTGCCTTTAAAATGGACACTGAAGAAACTTTGTATATAAAATGATGTGCACATATAGTTTCCTTTTTGATATAAACAATTTCCAGTATAAATCTAGGTATATCATCCCAGCTAAGACTGAAAAATTTCTCTGTGGCTGTACATGTTTCATGGGCTTTTTAATTTTTTCTTTTAAAAAATATTTCTTACTTAAAAAAAGAGACAAAGAAGGAATAAAGTTGGTTAAGTTGCAAACTGAGAAGAATGTGAGAATTATTGCAGCAGAGAAAACTATGATCAAAATAATATGAAAAAAATTAATAATAATAAGAAAACCTGAAGAATATATTCTTTTACAGATAACTAAGAATTGGATTTTCACTATAAAGGCTGTTATATAACAGATACATTATATTCTATGTGTACAAATTAAATGTTATGTCACTTTACTTTATTATTTCATTGCATTTTTCATAAGAGGATGCAAAATCCATTATAATAAGATTCATGTAAAATGACCACTTGTAGATAAACTTCATGTGACCAAAGTAATTGAAATTCAAGTTAATAATAATAATTTTGTATGCAAAATACGCAAAATCAGATTTCTCTAGTTGTAATATGGCAAGTATTTTTCTTTAAAATTTAAGATTAAATAGTTCAGACCAGTTTTAGAAAATTATTTTGCTTTCCTATGTGGAACAGAGATCTCACACACACACACACACACACACACACACACACACACACACACACACACACA
>OU015745.1:65576700-65632752 GCA_907169655.1 Acomys percivali | reverse complement strand
ACACACACACACACACACACACACACACACACACACACACACACACATTTTAAAATTATGCTTTAAATGTCAAGAAAGAGTAAAAAACTGGATACCTTAGAAGTAAAAAAAAAAATTTTTTTAATTTACTTTGTGTTATGAAGTCTTGAAGGTATCACTGGCTCTAAACCTTTTCAGGCCATTGATTTGTGAGCCACAATAAGCAATTTGCTTCATACAAACAGGAGACTGAAAAATACTGAGATCTAATATTCTCTCTCTCTGTTTCTTTTACTTATATTTAACCTGATTCAAGAACATAAACTACTATGAGATGCAAAAAAGAAGAAGCTAAAGTTAACAAGGTGTTGATAGCAGCATCTGGCCAGATTTTGGGCATAATCCTTGAAAGTCATGAGAGAAGTAAGCACATGATGCCCATTTCCATTTTAAGTGACCTTAGAATTTGCCCCTGCAAACCTTCAGATTAGACCCTGTCCCCGGAGATAAGTTGATTTCATACTTGTAACAGACCATGCATCAGTGAAAACAAATGAATCCTGCCACCATCCCTGACCTGAAACAGCTGTAGGATTGCTGATGTTTTGGTAAGTTCAATATATTTGGAAGTCATATGTACCCTGTGTGTCCCTCCCATGACATCACTTGTTAGTGGTAAGGTGAGACTACACTACTGTTTCGTACGTTACACTGTGAATATACTTGCCTATTTTGAAGAATCAATCAGAAAACTATTTGACACTGGCCATATTTGAAGTTACATTTCTACACATGCCTTTATCTCTTGAACCTTTCTCACACATTCCCTGAAATATCTACTGAATCAATCTGTAAATGTGTATTTTAATTTGAAGTTCCAAGTGCCTATGAAATGTTCTTTATACTGCCAGTGCAACAAAGCAAATTATAGTCCTGAAGGAGAATGAAATCCAGAACCACTATTCAGTTAGCATTTATGAACATTGCTCAAGTGTTCCTGTCAAATGGAAAGAATAGTTTTCAGATTTAGTATTACACTATTCAGAATACTTACTCAGGTAAGGCTATCCCCAGATTCTTCAGTCTCAGTCTTCTAAGTGTTTTTGCCTTTTTACTTTTTTTAGCTGTTTATTTTTATTGCATCTGAAAGTAGCAAGTGTCTGAAGGTCTTATAATTGAATTATCCATTAAAAACTGCTGGAAATAATTACCATTGATTAGGGAAGAAGCCTGATAGCGTTTAAATGCTTCAGACCAAGTGATGAATGTGATAAGATGTGAGGATCGGACTAAGTGGAAGTGACTTCACAGTGTGCTTGATGTTGGCAAATGTTCCTGTAGATAGTTCATAGATGCTAAATATAAGGTCCCTGGGAAGGATGGCAATGCTTTCCCATTAGGCAATTTTGAAAAGGTCATCTCTGAAACTTGGAGTCATCATCTTTGTCTTTTAAGCCTAATGACAGTTAGTAGAATGTCACACTGTAATTGTAGCCTTTGCTAATGTACTAAACAAACAGTTGCCACAGGGTGTAATTTTGATTGGTGAAATTACAGCTGGAGTTCACTTCCTGTCAAAGGGTCAAAACTCTTCCAAAAAATAGACCGAGAAAAACAAACATGAACAAAGAAACCCTGAGCTCCATAGCTTGAAGGAATGGTGATGTTAATTCATGATTGAGATGTCTGTTCATTTGTAAAGAGCTTGACTTACTAAACATTGTAGACAAAGCTTTCTCTATGCAGGCAGCTAGTGTGGGAGAATGTTAGTAATGCCAAACTGTCAGTATATTTCTTAAGAGCCCATGACTCCATTCAACATGTTAAGACCTCCAAGTAAAATCAAAAGGAATGGAGAGCAGCAGTATATTATTGACAACTGTTGAATTAGGAGCATGCTCATTAAGCAAATTAATGGTATGAAGTAATAAGCACTGGAAGGGTTTTCTAAATAAACAGCAGTGCAGAATGTTTCATATAGAATCCTAAGTGATTTATGTGTATTTCAAAATATGGGCAATAACAATACAAGGGAAAGGAAGTAAGAGAAGACATAAATGTAAACTTATGTAAATAGGAAAGGACAGGGGTTATAGTCATTGTTAAGAGCACTAACTGATTTTCCAAGTTCCAAGCTCCAAGTTCCAAGATCTAAGTTCTAAGTTCCCACATTTAGTATCCCACAACTACTGCAATTTCACCTCTAGAAGAGTGGACCCTCCACAAAGTTATTAAAGTACTTTCACACATGAGCATATTATTGTGTATGCCCACAAAATCACAAACAGAAATAAGAAATTTAAAAGAGCGGAAACATCAAATATGTTATAAGACTCAGACACAGAAAACAAACAAATAAACAAAAAGCATTAACTTTTATAAACCTGTTATCCAAATCGAATTTTATCTTCTGTAATTTAAATTTTATTTTAATTGATTATGTTTTATCTTTTACTTTTCTTTTTTGAATTATAAATTTTTATTAATTCATTCATATTACATCTCAATTGTGATCTCATTTCTTGTATCCTCCCATTCCTCTCTCCCTCCCACGTTCACCCTATTTCCCTTCACTCTGATTGTGATTGAAGGTGGCCTCCACTCCCTAAATATAATCCTAGGGTATCAAGTCTCTTCTTGGTAGTTGGCTATCCATTCTCTGAGAGCTACCAGCCCTACCCATCAAGGGGACGTAGTCAATATGGGGCACCAGAGTTCATGTGAAAGTCAGCCCCCCACTCTCCTCTTACCTGTAGAAAATGTCCTGTCCATTGGCTAGATCTGGGTAGAGGTTTGATGCTCACTGCATGTTTTGTCCTTGGTTGGTGCCATGCTTTGAGCAGAACCCCTGGGCACAGATATGCCCATCATAGTGTTCTTCTAGTAGGTTTCTTGGACCCTCTGGATCTTTCTTTTTCCATATTCTCCTATACTTCTATCACCTAGAGCCCAAATAGGATGTCCTCACCTCTATCCCACTTTCCTAGTAAGTGAAGACTTTCATGGCACATGCCTCTTGCACTAGTGTCCAGTTATAAGTGAGTATATACCATTTGACTCTTTCTGCTTCTGGGTTAACTCATTCATTATGATCATATCTAGTTCAATCCATTTATCCACAAGTTCAGGAATTCCTTGATTTTAATAGCTGAGTAGTATTCTATAGTATAAGTGTACCACAGTTTCTTTATCCATTCTTCTACTGAGGGACACTTAGGCTGTTTCCATGTTCTGGCTATTATGAATAAGGCTGCTATGAACATGGTTGAGCATTTGTCCTTGTAGTGTGCTGGCTCATCTTCTGGGTATATTCCAAGTAGTGGAATAGCTGGGTCTTAAGAAAGCCCTGCTCCCGGTTTTCTGAGATAGTGCCAATGAGATTTCCAAAGTGGTTGTACTAGTTTGCACTGACACCAGCAACGAAAGAGTGTTCCTCTTTCTCCACATCCCTGCCAGCATGTGGTGTCACTTGAATTTTTTATCTTAGCCATTCTGAAGGGCATTTCTTTAAGTGTTTCTCAGCCATTTGATATTCTTCTGTTGAAAATTCTATTTAATGATGAGGCCCATTTCTCAATTGGGTTATCTGGTTTGGTGGTGTTTAATTTCTTGAGTTCTTTAATATTTTGGATATTAGACCTTTGTCAGATGTAGAGTTTGTGAATATCTTTTCCCAGTCTGTAGGCTGTTGCTTTTTTCTCTTGACAGTATCTCCTGCCTTACAGAAGCTCCTCAGCCTCATGGGGTCCCATTTATTAATTGTTGACCTTAAGGCCTGTGCTCTTGGTGTTCTGTTCAGGAAGTTCTCTCCTGTGCCAATGTATTCCAGGATCTTCCCCATTTTTCCTTTTAACTGATTTAGTGTCTCTGGTTTTATGTTGAGGTCTTTAATCCACATGGACTTGAGTTTTGTGCATGGTGACAAATATGGGTCCAATTGTATTTTTCAACATGTAGAATCCAGTTAGACCAGCACCATTTGTTGAAGATGCTATCCTTTTTCCATTGAATAGATTTGGCTTTTTTTTTTTTTTTTTTGTCAAAAATCAAGTGACCATCTATGTATGGATTCACTTGTGGGTCATCTATTTGATTACAGTAGTCAACCAGACTATTGCTGTGCCAGTACTATGCTGTTTTAATTACTGTTTCTCTATAGTACAGCTTGAGATCATGTATGGACATTCCTCCACAGGATTATTTATTGTATAGGATTGTTTTCATTATTATGGGTTTTTTGTTTTTCCATATGAAGTTGAGAACTGATCTTTCTATGTCTTTAAAAAATTGTGTACGCATTTTAATAGGGATTGCATTGAATCTGTAAATTGCTTTTGGTAAGATGGGCATTTTTAATATGTTAATTCTCCCAATCCACAAGCAAGGGAGATCCTTCCATCTTCTGATATTATTTTCAATCTCCTTCTTCAGAGATTTTTTTTCAAACAAGTCTTCCACTTGCTTGGTTAGAGTTACTCCTAGATATTTTATATTATTTGTGGTTAACATGAAGAGTGTAGTTTTCCTAATTTCTTCCTCTGCATGTTTGTCATTTGTATATATGAAGGCACTGGCTTTTTTGAGTTAATTTTGTATCCAGCCAATTTGCTCAAGGTGTGTTTTAGTGGTAGGAGTTCTTTGGTGGAATTTTGGGGGTCACTTATGTACATTATTATATCTTGACCAAATAGGGATAATTTGACTTCCTCCTTTCCCATTTGGAGCCACTTGATCTTTTGTTGTTGTTTTATTGCTTGGGATAGAACTTCAAGAACTATATTGAAGAGATATGGAGAAAGTAAGCAGCCTTGTCTTGTCCCCGATTTTAGAGAGATTTTCTTGAGTATCTCTCCATTTAATTTGATGTTGGCTATTGGCTTGTTGTATATAGTCTTATTATGTTTAAGTATGTGCCTTGTAATCCCAATATTTCCAAAACTTTAAAAATGAATTTTATCAAATGTCTTTTCTACATCTAAGGGGATAATCATGTGGATTTTTTCTTTCAGTTTGTTTATATGGTGGGTTAAATTGATGGATTTCCATACCTTGATTCATCTCTGCATGCCTGGAATTAAGCCTACTGGTGAATTATATCTTTCTTATGTTCTTGTATTTGTTTTGCGAGTATTTTATTATTTTTGAGTCATTGTTCATAAGAGAAATTGGTCTGAACTTCTCTTTTTTGTTTGGGTCTTTGTGGGGCTTAGGGATCAACGTGAGTATGACCTCATAGAATGAATTTGGTAGAGTTCCATCCATTTCTATCTTCTGGAGTAGTGTGAAGAGTATTGTATTAGCTCTCCTTTGAAAGTCTGGTAGAATTCTGCACTGAAATCATCTGGCCCTGGACTTTTTTTGGTTGGGAGACTTTCAATGATTGCTTCTATTTCTATAGGAGAAATAGGACTATTTAATTTGTTTATATGATCTTGATTCAACTTTCACAAGTGGGATCGATCAAGAAAATTGTCCATTTCCCTTAGATATTCAAATATTGTTGTATATATGCATTTAAAACAGGATCTTATGATTCTCTGTATTTCTTCAATGTCCATTTTTTAATGCTCCCTTTTCAATTCTGATTTTGTTGATTTGGATACTGTCTCTATGCCTTTTAGTTAGTTTGGATAATGATTTGTCTATCTTGTTGATTTTCTCAAAGATCCAGCTCCTGGTTTTGTTTATTCCTTGAATTGTTCTTGTTGTTTCTAATTTATTGATTTCAGCCTTGAGTTTGATTATTTCCAAATGTCTACTCCTCTTGGGTGCTTCTGCTTCTTTTTTTCCTAAACATCTAGCTGTGTCATTAAGTTTCTTATGTGGTATGTTTCAAATTTCTTCTTAAAGGCACTTATAGCTATGAATTTTCCTCATAGCACTGCTTTCAATGTGTCCCACAATTTGGGTATGTTGTTCCTTCACTTTCACTGAATTGTAGGAAGTCTTCTATTTCTTCTCTTTATTTCTTCCCTGACCCAGGTCTCATCAAGTAGAGGGTTTTTATGTTTCCATATGTGTGTAGTCTTTTTACTATTTTCATAGCTGTTGAAGTCAAACCTTAGACTATGATGATCTGATAGGATATGTGGCATTATTTCAATCTTCTTGAATACTTTGAGGCTTGCTTTGTGATCTACTATGTGAATAATTTGGGTGAAGGTTCCATGGGTGCTGAGAAGAAGGTATACGCCTTTGTGTTTGGGTGAAATTTTCTGTAGATATCTGTTAGACCCTTTTGATTCATGGCATTAGTCAATGTCATTATTTCTCAATTTAGTTTCTGTTTCAATGACCTATTCTTCAGTGAAAGTGGGGTGTTGAATTCTCCACTATTAGTGTGTGGGGATTGATGTGTGGTTTAAGCTTTCCTACAAGGTGTTTTACAAATGGGAGTGCCCTTGTATTGGGAGCATAGATATTCAGAATTGTGATCTGATTTTCCTTAACTTTACCTTTGATGAGCATAAAATGTCCTTCCTCATCTCTCTTGATTAGTTTTGGTGTAAAGTCTAATTTATTAGATATTAAAATGGTTACTCCAGACTGCTTTCTGTGTCCATTGTTTGGAATAATTTTTTCCCAGCCTTTTACCCTGAGGTAATGTCTATCCTTTTTGCTGAGATGTGCTTCTTGGATACAGAAGAATGTTGGGTCTTGTTTATGCATCCTTTTGGTTAGTCTGTGTCTTTTTATTGGAGAATTGACACGATTAATGTTGAGAGATATTATTGACCAGTGACAATTAAATCCCTGGAGTTTGATGTTGGTTGCAGTAGAGTGCTTTTGTGGTTATATTTTTGTGATGGTGTAGTTAGGTAATTCCTGTGTAGTTTTAATTGTAGTTTGTCACTTTGGTTTGGAGTTTTCCGTCTATTAACTTCGATAAAGCCAGATTAGTGGTAAGGTACTACTTGAATTTGTTTTATCATGGAATATCTTGTTTCTCCATCAATAGTTATTGACTGTTTCACCTGATAGGGTTGTCTTGCCTGGCATCTATGGCCTCTTAGGGCTTTCAGGACCTCTGTCGAGGCCCTTCTGGCTTTTCTGGTATCTGCTGAGAAGTTGTATGTAATTCTGATAGGTTTTCCATTAAATGTTAATTGGCCCTTTTCCCTTGCCACTTTTAATATTTTTTTATTTATTCTGTATATTTTGTGTCTTGATTATTATTTGGCAGGAGGATTGTCTTTTCTGGTCACTTCTATTTGATGTTCTATAGGCCTCTTGTATGTTTATCTCAATCTCTTTCCTTAGATTGGGAAAAATTTCTTCTATGATTTTGTTGAAGATATTTTCTGATCCTTGGAACCGGGCATCTTCTTTCCTTAATTCCTATTATCCTCAGATTTCATGTTTCCATGGCATCCTTTATTCCTTGGATGTTTTGGGTCAGTAATTTTTCAGATTTATCAATTTCTTTATTGGTTGTTTCCAGCTCTTCCATAGTATCGTCTATTGTCAAGATTCGTTCCTCCATCCCTTGAATTCTCTTGGAAAAGCTTAGGTCTGTATTATTTGCATACTTCTCTGAGTTCACTTGTTCCTGTCATTCCTCTGTCTGTGTTTTATCATTCCTCCCATTTTTATCTTCAGATCTTGAACTGTTTTATTGATTTCCTTCATTTGGTTGTTTGTGTTTTCCTGAGTTTCTTCCAGTGACTTCCTATGAGCTTTCAGATCTTGAACTGTTATATTGATTTACTTCATCTGGTTGTTTCTATTTTCTTGGATTTTCTCCAGTGCCTCTCTACAGGCCTCTTTAACGTCTTCAATCTGTTTGGCTGCACCTTCCTGCATTTGTTTTCGGATCTTATTTGTTTCCTCTATTATAACCTTCATTACTATGGATTGGAGATCATTTTCTTGTATTTCAATTGTGTTTGAATTCTCAAGGTTGATTTCATTGGGGTAGTTAGGATCTGGAAATGTCATATTTTTTGTTTGTTTGTTTTTGTTGTTTATGGTTTTGAGTTGACCATTAGGCATCTTGCTGTCTCTGACATTGGGACCCTGATCAATGCTGTCTGTTCTGCCTGGGTCAATGGGCCCACAGAGCGTCCAGAGTGGGTAACAATGAGTGGGTAGATGTGATATGCCCACAGGCATGCCTGTTCAGTGGTGGGAAGCTTTAAAGCTGTGGCTGGAGATGTGACTGCAGCTGCCTGAGACCTTGTGTGGGCCCTAGGTCTCTCCAAGGGCTGGCGGGCCTGATATAAGCTCTCTGGTTCCCCTGAGCCAGCAGGCCCACAGGTGATCAGAGAGGAAGACAGGGGGGCATAGTTGATACAAACACCTTTGGTTCTGAGTTGTGGTTTCATGATCATTCTCTAGTGGTTTGCAGCCCCTGAGGCTTTCTCAGGACTTGCAGGTCATTCCAAGATCAGTACCATCTGTTTTCCTGTATTTTTCATGATCTAGCAGCCCCAGTCTGAAGTTACACTGCCCACAGTTAAGTCTCAGATACCAAGCTCCTGGCTCTCACTTGTGGGAATCTGTCCAGCTGTTGGAAAGTGTGCACCATTCCTCCCTGTTCTTACTTTAGATCACCTGGGTGTGCTGTTTTAGCACTGTACCTATCAGATATGTCTCCAGCTGCCTGTTCCCCTGTAAGGGCTCTGGCTTTCTCTATGGACTGGTAGGCTCAGATCCTTGCTCTCTGTTCCCCCTGGGGCAATGGCCCCACACATTGTCTGAGAGGAAGAGAGGGGCACAGGTGAGGCCAACTCCCTCAGCTCTGGTTTTGGTTTGTATTCATGCTCACCTGGAGAGAAGCCTCTAGGACTTTTTCTGAACAAGGGGCTTGGTCTGGGGTCAGAGCTAACCATTGTCCTTTGTTTTTCCTGGGCCAGTAGCTCCAGCCTGGAGATACACTGCCAAGGTTTAGTCTCAGACACAAAGCTCCTGATTATCAATGGCTATCACCTGTTGCGCTGCTGGGACGACTGCACCCTTCCTCTAAATTCTTAGAAGAGACCAGACAAGCTGAGAGCTCAGCTTTAGCACTACAGCTTGAGGGTGTATCCACAGCTGCCTGTTCTCCTGTGCAGATTCTGGGTCTCTGTCCCCCTGGACCTAGTGTGTTTCAGAACTTCTGGACACCTTGCCAATCACCCCTGCAGGCAGGACCTTACCTTCATTTCCCAATACACCCCTGAGTGGCTGCTGGAGTGGCAGCTGCTCTCCAGGAAGGTCCAATGCTTTCTGTGTGGGTTCTGCTTATCTGTGGACCTGTGGGCCCAGGAACATGCTCTCTGTTCCCCCTGGACCTACTATTGTCAGATCTTCTAGACACTATTCCAATCATCTCTGTAGGCAGAACCTGGCCTCTGTTCCTTCCTGCCTGCTTGAGTGGCTGCGGCCCTGGCAGATGTTCTCCAGGGGTCCCTGCTCTCTGTGAATGTTCTGTGTCTCTCTGTGGACCCCCAGAAATATGTTTTCTGTTCACCCTGGACCTAGTATAGACCAGATCATCCAGGCACCAGGGCAATCACCTGAGCAGGTATGACCTTGCATGCATTCCCAGCTACCTGCTTGAGTGGCTGCAGCTGTGGCAGCTGCTTATCGGGGGGGGGGGTGTCTGTGCTTTCACTTAGGTTCTCGGTCTCCCTGTCAACCCCCAGAAACATGCTTTCTGTTCCCTCTGTACCTAGTAGTGTCCAAATCTTATAGAAACTGCAACAATCACCTCAGCAGGTGGGGTCTTGCCTGGATTCCTAGCTACCTGCTTAAGTGGCTGAAGCTTTGGGTGATGCTCTTTGGGGGCGTTATGTGATCTCCTTGCAGGCTCTGGGTCTCTCTGTGGACCCCCAGAAGCACGTTCTCTGTTCCCCCTGGACCTAGCAGATTCCAGATCTTCCATACACTGCTCCAATCCCCTCTGCAGGTAGGATCTTGCCTGCATTCCCAGCTACCTGTTTGAGCTTCTGCCACCATGGTGGCTGCTTTCCTGGGGGTCCATGCTCTCCATGAGTTCAGGGATGTGCAGGTTTTCTATAGTTTATTTCTGTTGAACAGTGGAATTCTCCAACTGTGGTGGAGTGGGAAACTTGATGTTCCTGGTTGAGAAAATAGCCCAATCCATCACTCAATTACTCCGGTTTCCAAACGAGGGCCACCCTGCTCACTACCATCTTGAATCCCCCCTTATATTTTACTTTTCATATAGCAGTTTGAGATAATTTTTCTAGGAAAGTATTTATTTCTCTTATAGATCCTCATAAGGGATGTAATGACTGTTGTTCATGTTAATATAGCTTACATAAGAATATGTAAGAATCAGGAGTCCTACTCAAACTATGGCACTAGCCATGGATTATACATACAGTAAACATTGAACCCCGACCCAGATCTAACTAATGGACAGGACATTTTCCACAGCTGAGTGGAGAGTGGGGACTGACTTTCACATGAACTCTGGTGCCCCATATTTGACCATTTCTCCTTGATGGGGAGGCCTAGTGGCACTCAGAGGAAGGATAGCAGGCTACCAAGAAGAGACTTGATACCCTATGAGCATATACAGGGGGAGGAGGTCCCCCTCAGTCACAGCCATAGGGGAGGGGAGTAGGGGGAAAGCAAAAGGGAGGGAGGAATAGGAGGATACAAGGGATGGGATAACTATTGAGATATAATAAGAATGAATTAATAAAAAGAGAAAAGAAAAAAGAATATGTAACAATAAAAAAAACCTGTGGTACATCTACACAATGAAATACTATTTAGCTATTACAAACAATGAAATCTTGAAATTTGCAAGCAAATGGATGGAATTGGAAAAGATCATCCTGAGTGAGGTAACCCAGACTCAGAAAGACATTCATGGTATATACTAACTCATAATTAGACATTAGTCACATAAAACATGATAACTACAATATAAAACAGAGTCAGAAACATCAACCAAGGAGTATGTATGTTGTGGACCCATGCCCACTGCTTGGATGTAGTAGTACAGTCTCCTTGTGGCTCCCACATCTGGAGAGTAGGGGCAACTTCAAGCATGCACTCTGGCCACCCTAATAAATTCATTTGAGTAAGATTTATGATGTCAGTGATTAGAAAAGTATGACTCTTTTGCTACTGCACATGTCATGTAAGTGTGGGAACTTGGTTTTGATCCCACAAACCCATGTATAACAGGGGACACAGACAGTGACCCCCCTAAAGATCATTGTCTATTCAGTCTAGTTTAAGAAAAATGAGGATGAGCTACAAGTTTAATGAGAGATACAGTCTCAAAAAATAAAGTGGAGTAAAACTGAGGGAAATATTCTGTGTTAGTCCACATTATCTATTGAGTCATACACATGAATCAGTACATACATGTGTACATATCCATATACAAATCCCTCTATTAACTAAACACACACATATACATGCACAAACACACATACAAACACACACACACACACATACACACACACACACACACACACACACACACACACACACTGAAACATATTTGGAAATTCAGATACTTTTAAAAATTACATGTATGTTTAAATAGGGGGCACAGAGGCTAGCAATAAAGCTTGGTGAATAAAGGTGACAAGCTGAAAAATGAGTTGAGTTCCCAGAAATTGCAATATAGAAGGATAAAGACGAATCTCTAATCTTATCCTTTGATGTCCACATACCACACACAACTAATTAATTAATATTTTAAATATCAATACATTAGCCTTATGAGAAAAATAGTTAAAAAAAAGGAACAAACTACCATATGAACATCCTGCAAAAACACCAGTCCCATTGGCAATTGTAAAGGCAGTTGATTTTTTCCTCCACAAGTTGCAATTTGCATGTTGTTAATCACAATAGAAAGCAAGCTAAAACACGCAGCTAGTTTATGCATGTTGTCCAGTGAAATTTTCTATAACACAGTGTAGGATATAGTGTGGGATATGATATGAATTTATAAACAGGTAAATGAAGATACTGGCCCAAGTGAACCTCAATTCCTATAAAAAACATATTATAAAATGCATGCAGAAAGATATACATATCTGTTATTTCTAAAGAGCCAAAATATAGTAATGTCTCTACCCACATTATATATATGCATGAGTGGAGATACATTCATAAACATTCTCCACACAAAAGTTAGCTCTTAGGCAATCAGCCTGGAGTCATTCCTGTGCTCAAAATGATCTTCTTGGCTCTTTGGGATTATTTTTGCAAAATTATCCAATATCAGTCACCTTGACTTTTTTCTTTTTTGTTAATTAAGTTATTACTGAAATTTCTGAGTCATGGGCAATAGTTTTTTCATAAGGTTTCACCAAGAGTATGGAAGAGGGTATGTGCACATGACTTTGAAGTAGCCTGCCAATTTTTATCCATTTAAGGGAGAATTTGATACATGAGCTCACAGGACATTTTTAAAAACAAATCCATGTCCATGGCATCCTCCTTTATAAGAGTGGAAATGTTTTAGGATCTTATTTGGAGAACTCTTCAAATTTCAACTAAATTAGGGTGGTTCTCATGACCCTTTAGGAAAACATGTATCGCTGGATGTTTCATTTCTTAGAATTACATTCTACTTTGCCAACCCCATGAAGTATTATCAAATAATAATTATTTCAAGAAAACTGAAGGCATTTTAAGAACTCTATTTTGTCTGATAAATTCATCAACAATAAATCAAAATTATGTAGCATTATATCTATCTGCACGTATAAGTCTTATGCAAGCCTGGCTAAGAGGGTAAAGGATCTTGCCTGATCAACTGAGTTTAACTTCTGGAGTCTGTGTGATGGCACAGAAGGCAAAAAAAGGTGCTGTTTGTTGTGTCTGGCCTTCACACATGTACTGTGACACATACAATGTCTTATATGCAGACAAATACATACACACACAAACAGCACAAATGAAAAATTTGAAAGCTTACAAAGTATTGACAACTTTACAGGCTATAAAGTTGATAGAGGACAAAACCACACTGTAACCTGAGTTCAGTTCACTATTCACTATGAGTTCCTTAAAGACTCATGTTTCTTTCTACAGTACATTTTGAATTCTAAATAGAAGAATATGGGTTGTGATAACTTCTTTATTTCAACTATCTTGATGAACTTTAGACTATTTAAAGACAAAGAGGCTAATTTGATGATAAGACACAACTTAGACAGGTATTTTAAAGCCTATGATGAAGAAATAAGTGGAAATTTTTGAGTGATGGGTATTTTAATGCACTTTTTGAAGCCTCAGTGGATGGTTTTATGGTGTTTGAATTATCCAGGAAATCTATATGCAAAATAGTGATTCACAGTGGATAGAAATAACCTATATCTGAAAAAATTTACTTAAAATTGTCCTGAGATAAAAATCGAGCTGTCTTTTTCACTGAAGCATATAGATATCCTTCTGTGTGCCTCACCCATCCTGAAAATAATCTGTTTTTCTTTTCATCACTTCTACCATAGAGGAAGGGAATCAGAATGTTTCTTTAATAGAAGATAAAAGATATGTCTCTCTGACAAGAACCCCTCTTTACATTACTGCAGGTGAATGCTAACAATCACTCCGCTTAGAAATAGCAAATATGTGCCTCTGTGTGATCTCAACAGCATTATGCCAGTTCATCTGAAGGAAAAAGGAAAGGTCTGGTAGCCACAAGACTGATGCTGAGCTAAACAAGTTATTAGATAGCTGTGTTATATTTTGAAAGATAAATGTTGCATCCTTTCCTCACTTTAACATGCATGTCAAGGTACCAAATTTTATAACAAAGTCATTTTAAAAGACATAGTGTTCACATACATATTTTATTGAAAGAAAAGATAATTCTGTAATCATATAATGATATTGTTTTACTGCATTATTGATAAATATTTTATGTATAGTATTGTAAATAATTGTTATAAACATTGTGTGTGTTTAAAATAGAGCTTGACCACAGAAAAAGTCTTTACATTAAATTTATTTAGTTAATATTTAATATTTATTTAATATTTATTAAAACATTGTGCCTCATATTCCCTGGATGGCATAAATATTTTTCTCAAGTTAAAAGCATCATTATGGAAACACAAACAGGGTAATGAAAGAGAATTACTGTGTAGTATTAATAAAGCCCACAAGGGGCTACATGTTAAGCATGAAAATGAAGGTAGGCTTAGTTGTATCCTAAACACTGCTTCATGAAAAGAAACAACCATTCTCTCTCTTGGATAAGCTATAGAGAGACATGATGTGAGGCAAAAGAAACAGAAATAGCAGGTAAGAAAAAAAGAAATAATTTAGATAATCTATCTAATGGTGATATGTTAGAAGTAAAAGAAAACTTGGAGTTGTTATTTCCCTTAATTCATAGTCAGTGGAGCACAGGAACCAAAAAGTAATGTAGCTTCACAGATACTTAGGATTTTGGCAGGCAATGCTCAATACTAATTATATTTCTCACAATGTCAGGGTCATAGTGCTAGAAACACCTTGCTTTTTAAAGAACATGAATAAGGAATAGGCATTTCCTCTTAAACTTTCAGAGACTGATTTTCTAAAAATGTGTACCTTTGTCAAGTACATGAGTATGAGATGAATCTTGGCTCTGTGGCTTCTTTTCTGTCCCTAATGACTGCTTACTCTTAACATTCTAATTGTGAACTTAAGTGTTGAGACGTTAATGGATTTTAATTGTATTTTAATAATTTAATAATTTATAATTTAATATAATAATATTATTATTATACTCAATCCTAAATTTCCTAGTGTTTTTCATGGATGTTTTCTTGAGATTACCTAGTTTGAAGACAATTTAAGAACAGAGGGCTGCAGACAGTTTCTTCAGCCAATCAATATGAATTTTGAAAACAAATCTAACCTTAATTTCTTCTTGCTATAACCAGGTTATCAAAGAAAGTATAGGGAAAGATTCCAAGATGGCAGCACTTATCACACACTGTATCTGATGTACCACATGGAGACAAGGGACCTGACTGGAAGCCATAGACTTCGAGACCTAGAGAAACTAGGTGAGTGGGGTCCTGCACAGTGCAGACCCCAGGTGGGCCTTGCCCCGGGGCATGGAGGACAGGAGCCCAGTCCCAAGACTCTGGACTGGAACCTCCCTGCAAACTGCAGCTGGCTCTATAACAAGAAGACGGTATATGGAACTAAACTTTGGGCAGTGAAGAACCAGAGCTCCTGGCCTGGGAAAATCTCATGGAAATGGGTGTAACTGTACTCATACCCTCTACCTGCCCAGCGTCAGTCCACAGAAAGCCCCAGGTGCCACATAGATGACCAGGTGACTATGAACATGTTACCGAGCCACAACGGCTAGGTGTGAACAGGTTGGGCAGGAACCTAGTTATTTCCCACAGTAGTCCATGACTGCACAATTAGGCAGATATAACCTGGCCTAGCCAGGCTCCACAGCCCAGCAGGATCTCCTAAGCACTTGGTAGAGGTTGGGAAGACCTGAGGGGACAGGACAGGAAATTAACCAGTAACACCAATGCAGCAGGACTGACGTGAAGAGGCCTATAGAGAGATACTCGAAGAAATTCAGGAACATACAAGCAATCATATGAAGGAAGTCAATAAAAAATTCAAGATCTAAAGGCCTATAATGAAGCAATAGAAGAAAATCAGGAATATACAAATAATCAGTGGAAGGATATCAATAAAACAGTTCACGATATGAAGATGAAAATGGAAACAATGATAATTGCACAGGCAGAAGAAAAATGGGAAAAAGAGACCTTAGAGAAGAAAGCAAGGAACACAGGGGTGACCTTCTTTAACAGAATCCAAGAAATGGAGGAATGAATTTCGAGACCAGAACACACAATCATAGAACTTAAAGCAATCATCAAAGTAAATGCGAAATCTAAAAAATACCTGACACAAAGCATGCAAGAAATCTAGGACACCATGAAAAGATGAAACCTGAGAATAATAGGCACTGAAGAAAGAGAAGACACCTGACTCCAAGTTTCAGAAAATATTTTAAACGAAATCATAAAAGAAAATGTCCCTAAAGAAGGAGATTCATTTAAACATACAAGTGGCATACAGAACACCAAATAGAATAGACCAGAAAGAAAATTTCATTGCATAATAATCAAAACACAAAATATACAGAACAAAGAAAAAAATATTAAAAGCAACAAGGGAAATGATCCAAGTTACATATAATGGCAAGCTTATCAGAATTACACTGACTTCACTGCAGAGACCATAAAAGCCAGAAGGGCCTGGACAGAAGTCCTGCAAACCTTAAGAGACCAGAGATGTCAGACCAGATTACTATACCCAGTGAAACTATCAATAACCATTCATGGAGAAAACAAGATATTCCATGACAAACACACATTCAAACAGTACTTATCCACAAATTTGGAATTTACCAAAGTTACTAGAAGGAGTCCTCCAAACCAAAGTGACAAGCTCTAACCAAAATTACATGGGAAATAAATAACTACACAATCGCCAAAATATAACTATACAAACACTCTACTTCAACCAACATCAAAATTAAGGGACTTAACAGTCACTGATCACTAATATCTCTCAACATCAATGTTCTCAATTGTTCAATAAGAAGGCACAGACTAAATGAATAGATGCATAAGCAAGACTCAACATTCTTCATTCAAGAAACACATCTCACCCATAAGGATAGACATTACATTAGAGTAAAAGGCTGGAAAAAATATTCCAAGCAAATGGACACAAGAAGCAAGCTGATGTAGCCATTTTAATATCTAATAAAATAGACTTCCAGCCAAAATTTATCAAAAGAGATGAAAAAGATTACTTCATACTCATCACAGGTAAAGTCATCCAAGATGACATCACAATTCTAAACTCTGCTACCAATACAAGGTCATCCACATTTGTAAAAGAACTATTAACAAAACTTAAACTACACATCTATCCATGCACATTTTTAGTAGGAGACTTTAACATGCCACTTTCACCAAAGGGTCAGTCATTGAAACAGAAACTAAGCCAAGAAACAATTGATACATTGTATTCTATCAGATCACCATGCTTTAAGGCTGGACTTCAACAACAACAGAAATAACAAAAAGCCTACACACACACATGGAAACTAAACGACCCTCTACTTAATGACAACTTGGTCAGGGAAGAAATAAAGAAATTAGGGACTTCATTAAAATCAATGTAAATGAATGAACAACTTACCCAAATGTGTGGTACACATTGGAAGCAGTGCTTAGAGGAAAATTCATAGCACTACATAAGTTTATAAAGAAATTAGAGCTAGTCATGGTGGTGCATGCCTTTAATCCCAGCACTCAGGAGCCAGAGGCCAGCGTATTGTTGTCAGTTCAAGGCCAGCCTTATCAACAAAGCAAATCCAGGACAACCAAGGCTACGCAGAAAAACCCTGTTTCAAAAACAAATAAACAAGTAAAAAGAAATTGGAAATATCCCATATAAGCAACTTAAAAACACATCTGGAAGTCCTAAAAAAAGAAGCAGAAACACACAAGAGGGGTACAGGGATGTAAATAGTCAAACTCAGGACTGAAATCAATAAATTAGAAACAAAGAGAACAATTTACACAACCAACAAATTTAGGATCTGATTTTTAGAGAAAATCAACAAGATAGACAAGCCATTAGTAAAACTAACTAAAAGTCAGGGAGACACTAGGCAAATCATCAAAATCAGAAATGAAAATGGAGACATAACAACAGGCACTGAAGAAATACAAAGGACCATATGATCCTACTTCAAAGACATATATGTCACAAAGTTAGAAAATCTAAGTGAAAATCTAATGGAAATGGACAATTTGCTTGTTGGATTCCACTTGACAAAATTGAATCAAGATCAGATGAACAAATTAAATACTCTTATATCCCCTACAGAAATAGAAGCAGCCATTAATCATCTCCCAACCAAAAAAAAAAAAAAAAAAAAAAAAAAAAAAAAAAAGCCCAGGTCCAGATGGCTTCAGCGCAGAATCCTACTAGAACTTCAAAGTGGCGCTAATATCAATACTCTTCAAGATACTCCAAAAGATAGAAATGGGCGGAACATTACCAAATTCATTCTATGAGGCCACAGTCACTCTGACACCTAAACTTCATAAAGACCCAATGAAGAGAATTTCAGACTAATTTCTCTTATGAACACTGAAGCAAAATACTAAATAAAATATTCACAAACTGAATAATGGAACATATTAAAGATATAATTCACCACGATCAGGTAGGCTTCATTGAAGGAATTCACAGATGGTTTACTATATGGCAATCCATCAATGTAATCCATCATATAAACAAAATGAGGGACAAAAAAACACCTGATCATCTCTTCAGATGCAGGAAAAGCATTTGACAAAATCCAACACCCATTCTTAATTAAAGTTTTGGAGAGATCAGGGATACAAGGCACATACCTAAACATAATAAAGTCTGTATAAAGCAAGCCAATAGCCACCATCAAATTAAATGAAGAAATATTCAAGTAAATTCCTCCAAATTTGGGGAGCAGACAAGACTCCCCACTTCCTCCATATCTCTTTAATATAGTTCTTGAAATTCTAGATAGAGAAATTAGACAACAAAAGGAGATCAAGGGAATCCAAATGGGGAAAAGAACTTATCTCTATTTGCAGATGATATGATAGTGTAGATAAGTGACCTCCAAAATTCCATCAGAGAACTCCTAAGCCTGAGAAACATCTTCAGGAAATTGGCTGGAGACAAAATTAACTTTAAAAGTCAGTAATCTTCCTATTACAAATGATAATAGTGCAGAGGAAGAAATTAGGGAAACTACACCCTTCATGATAGCCACATGAAATATAAAATATCTGGGAGTAACTCTAACCAAGTAAGTGAAAGTCTTGTTTGAAAAAACTTCCAATATCTGAAGAAGGAGATTGAAGATGGTATCAGAAGATGAAAAGATCTCCTGTGGGGGTGGATCAGGAGACTTAACATAATAAAAATGGCCATCTTATAAAAAGCAATTTACATATTCAATGCAATCCCTATCAAATTACCTACACATTTAAAAGACATTGAAAGATCAATTCTCAACTTCATATGAAAAAACAAAAAACTCAGAATAACTAAAACAATCCTGTACAATGAAAGATCCTCCAGAGGAATCACCATTCCTGATCTCAAACTGTACTATAGAGCAACAGTAATTAAAACAGCATGGTACTGGCATAGCAATAGGCTGGTTGATCAATGGAAACCAATCAAAGACCCAGAAATGAATCCATGTACCTATGGACACTTGATTTTTGACAAAGAAGCCAAATATATTCAATAGAAAAAGAGTAGCAACTTCAACAAATGGTGCTTATCTAACTGATGTCTACCTGTAGAAAATTGCAAGTAGACCCATATTTATCACCATGCACAAAACTCAAGTCCAAGGGGATTAAAGACCTCAACATAAAACCAGAGACACTAAATCTGTTAGAAGAAAAATTGAGGGAGACTGGAACTCATTGGCACTCTAGAAAACTTCCAGAACAGAACTCCAACAACTCAGGCTTTAAGGTGAACAATTAATAAATGGGTCTTGATGTGCTCAGAATCATAAGTAAAGCAAAAGACACTATCAGCAGAACAAAGCAAGAGCCTACACACTGGGAAAAGATATTCACCAACTCTACATTTGAGAAATTTCTAATATCCAAAATTTATAAAGAGCTGAAGAAATTAAACACCACCAGACATATTGAACAGCTGAGAAACACTTAAATGCTCAGTGTTGTCAGTCATCAGAGAAATGCAAATCAAAATGACTCTGAGATCCCATCTTATACCAATCAGAATGGCTAAGATCAAAACTCAAGTGACAGTACATTCTGGCAAGGATGTAGAGAAAAGGGAACATTCCTTCGCTTCTGGTGGGAATGCAAACTTGTACAACCACTTTTGAAAATAGTATGGGACTTTCGCAGAAAACTTGGAATAGGTATACTTTAAGACTGAGCTATTCCACTCTTTGGAATATACCCAGAAAATGCTCCCCTACACAACAAGGACATATGCTCAACCATGTTCACAGCAGCCTTATTCATAATAGCCAGAACCTGAAAACAACCTAAATATTCCTCAGTAGAAAAATGGATAAAGAAACTGTGACACATTTACACTATATAATACTTCTCAGCTATTAAAAACAAGGAAATCCTGAAATTTTTGGACAAATGGATGGAACTAGAAATGATCATACTGAGTGAGTTAACCCAGAAGCAGAGACTCACATGGTATATACTAACATATAATTGGACAGTAGGCCAAAAGGGATGTCCCAGGAAAGTCTTCACTAACCAGGAGATTGGGATAGATGCGAGGACTTCCTATCAGGACTCTAGGCAAGAGAAGTATGGGAGGATGAGGAAAAAGAAAGATCCAAAGGGTTCTAGAATTCTATAAGAAGAATATCATGATGCACAGATCTGGAACAAGTGGGGTCTGCTCAAACTACTGCACTAAACAAGGACAATACATGCAGTACACATTGAAACCCTACTTAGATCTAGCCAATGGACAGGACATTCTCCACAGTTGCATAGAGTGGTGACTGACTCTGACATGAACTCTGGTGCCCCATATTTGATACCTTCCCTTGGTGGGGAGGTCTGGGGTCACTCAGAGAAAGGATAAGCAGACTACCAGGATGAGATTTGATAGGCTGTAACAATATTGTAGGAGAAGAGGTTGCCTTCAGTCACAACATGGGGGAGGAATAAGGTAAAAGATGGAGGGAAGGAGGTAGGAAAGGGATGATGTAGTGGGGGACAAGGATCTTTTTAGTCACAGACCTAGATGGGGGGAGGTGAAAGAGGGAGGGAGGGAGGAACTGGAGGATACAAATGAGGGGAACACAATTGAGTTTTAATCTGAGTAAATTAATTAATTAAAGAAAAATAAGAGTAAAAAATTAAAAAAAAAGAAAATATAGGGAGAGAGACATTGGCTATGGAAAACTTCTCTGTGTTCAAGAGAAAGTCATATCAATGAGTAATCATGATGTTCATATTGTGTGTCAAGTTGACAGAATCTAGAATCAACCAGATGACAAACTTCTGCAAACTTCAATATAGGAGTTTCTATACTAAGTTAATTATAATGGTAAGAAACACTCTAACAGCAGGTGGAATCATTCCATGGGGAGAATCTTGAATTGAATAAAAATGGGAATACCATTTTATTATCAGAAATCACAGCTATCCAGTTTCTGACTGCAAGCCCAATGTGAGGAGCTGTCTCATGCTCCATCTACCTACTTTCCTTTTCTTTCCTCTCTAGACCTCTAAGCCAAAATGAATTGTTCCTTCCTTAAGTTGTTTGCAACTTTTTACATAGCAACTAGAAAAATAATGCTGAAATTATCATTTAGAATAAAATTTTCTGATGCTTAGAATAGTCTTTTTAATATAAGGTTTATGAACACAAAGGGTGTTTAAAACTGAAACAATGCTGCTACTAGATCTAAATTTTCATTATAAATCTTGATTTAATATCCAAATTAAGTCTTGTTTTAAAAAAAACTGTGGATATTTAGGTTGCTAAATTCATCCATTTTAATCCATTTACATGCTGGCTAGCTACCTATGCTAATCAGATTTAATAGAAAGTTATTGAGATTCTAGAAAATGCAAAAGCAGTACAAAGAAACAAGTATTAATAAACTGTTGGATTTTAATGTTTGCTACAAATGATCATAATATGTCAAGGATTAGAGCATAATACCTTATATCAAAAGTATTGGATGAAATGCAAAGGAGGCAGAGAATCATCAGCACAAATTTTCCCTGTGTTTCCTTCATTTTATCTTCATTAGTTATAATTTCCAATCTTTCTGAAGCGTTGGCACATAATAAAAACTTCAGTTACTGTAGCCTTGTTTTATAAACTTCCTCCAAAACCTCCCAAATATGAAAATGTAAATGGATATTGTTTTTCTCTTTATTTATTACCCATATATCCTTTATCATTTAGTAGTTCTTCATCTGTAAATTCCAAATATGTAAGTTCAATAAAACACAATCATGATATACTCTCCAATGTTCAAATGCCCATATACATTTCTTTAGAGATAAAATAGTTAATCTCATTTTAAAAAGCAATATATTTCTTATATTCCTGGGTACATCAGCTTGTATCTGTAGAACCCAAAAGATAGACATGTCATTAGGGTACAAATTAATATCCTTTTCCCTTTATCTTTAAACTGTTAATGACCAAATTCTAGAACTGTCTAAAGTGCAATCCTTCCAAATACCAGAAATCAGATGGTGGAAGATACGGTTCCTCATGATTTTCCTTTATTATTGAGATTTTTTTCATAAAAATGCATACACTTTTCCTCTGTTATTCTTGCCATCTTTTGATGTATATAGATACAATGTATGTGTGTGTGTGTTTGTATACATATAAGAAATTTAGTCTTTATAACACCATATATGTGTTTTAGTGCTGTCCTTTGGCACTGGACATGTAAATGATGTGATTTTCCTAGAGGAGGGCCACCTCTCTCATTATAAGCTTTCCTCAGGTGTATGTAGTTTATTGTGAAGGATTATGACTTCATAGATTTAGTTCCACCCAGTTTGGCATATTCAGTGGTAATGTCTTTGTTAAAATTTGATGAGAATTTACGGGTGTAGCTTCTGAGCATAGTAGGAGAAAACAAGGTTATTAGGGTGGCAGAGCCAGGAAATTGCATAAGACTTAAAACCTTACCCCCAGAGGTTCAAATCCTCTTCCTAATAGTGCCCTTCATTAACATCTTGATACTCCTAATTCCTGTTCTCATTGCCATAGCCTTTCTAACCCTAATCGAACGAAAAATTTTAGGTTACATGCAACTACGAAAAGGCCCCAACATCGTAGGACCCTATGGCATTCTTCAACCATTCGCAGATGCAATAAAACTTTTCATTAAAGAACCACTTCGACCACTCACAACCTCAGTAATACTATTCATTATTGCCCCAACACTCTCACTAACTCTGGCCTTCAGCCTATGAATCCCTATACCCATACCCCACCCCCTAGTCAACATAAATCTAAGCACACTATTCATCCTAGCACTTTCAAGCCTCTCTGTGTACTCTATCTTATGGTCAGGATGAGCATCAAACTCCAAATATTCTCTATTTGGAGCTATTCGAGCAGTAGCACAAACTATCTCCTACGAAGTCACAATAGCTATTATCCTATTATCAATCCTACTAATAAATGGGTCCTTCTCCCTACAAACCCTAATCACAACTCAAGAGCACACATGACTAATTATCCCTACTTGACCCCTAGCCATAATATGATATATTTCCACATTAGCAGAAACAAACCGAGCCCCCTTTGACCTAACCGAGGGGGAATCCGAACTGGTCTCCGGATTTAACGTAGAATACTCTGCAGGCCCCTTCGCCCTATTTTTTATAGCAGAATATACCAACATCATCCTAATAAATGCCTTATCCTCCATCCTATTTATAGCCCCCATATTCAACAACTTCTATCCAGAAATATTCACCATAGAATTCATAACAAAAACCCTAATTCTAACCTCCCTGTTCTTATGGGTACGAGCTTCATACCCCCGATTCCGATATGATCACCTAATGCATCTCCTATGAAAAAATTTTCTACCCCTGACACTAGCACTATGTATATGATACATTTCACTACCAATCTTCCTTTCAAGCATCCCCCCTTATACTTAGAAATATGTCTGATAAAAGAGTTACTTTGATAGAGTAAATAATAAAGGCCCCAATCCTTTTATTTCTAGGACAACAGGAATTGAACCTGTACTTAAGAAATCAAAATTCTACGTGCTACCTATACACCCCATCCTAACTAAGTAAGGTCAGCTAATAAAGCTATCGGGCCCATACCCCGAAAATGTTGGTTTAAACCCCTCCCATACTAATTAATCCCACAACACTTTTAATTGTTTCAATTACTATTCTATTAGGACCAATCGTAACTATATTAAGCTCAAACCTATTAATAATATGAGTCGGACTAGAAATAAGCCTACTAGCAATAATTCCTATTCTCACACACAAAAAACTCCCACGATCAACAGAAGCAGCCACAAAATATTTCATAACACAAGCCACAGCCTCAATAATTATACTACTAGCCATTACCCTGAATTTTATTCAACTAGGATCATGAAACTTCCTCCCACAAACTAACAAACTCACTATTATACTAATCTTTATCGCACTAATAATAAAACTAGGCCTGGCACCCTTCCACACATGACTCCCAGAAGTAACTCAAGGACTCCCAGAAGTAACAGCAAACTTCCTGATCTTCTGGCTCTTAAAATTTTGCTGTTTTCTCTTCCTCAGTATTCCCTGAACCTTGGGTATGGGAGTATATGCTAAAATGTTTTCTGGAAATTTGGAAGATATTTTCAGAAAGCAGAGAAGAAGAAATTATTTCAGCAAGCATAGGGCATTTGAAACCAAAATAGTGATTTAGATTGCAACCATAAGATGTCATACAATGTACTTAGTGTGTTTGCAAGCCTTTAATCCCAGCAATCAGGCAGGCAGAGATAGGCAGATCACTGTAATTTTGAAGTTAGACTGGCCTACAAATCTAGTCCAGGACAGGTATGCTTTCAGAGAAACCCTTTACCAGAAAGGAAAAAACAAAAACAAAAAAGATGTTATAGAAACTTACTGCTCATCGTTGGGACTCTCGGTACCTGCAGAAATGTTGCAGACCACAGCTGAATAAAATACTTGGATGCCATTCACTCTGCATACTTGGAAAATTACAAGCCTGCTTCTATTTATTCCTCATTGAACATTGTCTCCTTACATGCCTATGTCAGTAGCATTAAAATCTGCTCATCCATTTGGAAGACCCAGTTTAATACACTAACTTTCACTTGTTCAGTTATTCATAAGTACTCATATCTCTGTACAACTACAGGGAAAACTACATCAAGACTAAGAGGTGTATATGTTAGTACATGTTAGCAGGGAAACATGGGAAGCCCTTTATCACCCAGACTTCTTTTTTAAAAGGCAGAACATGAGCAGTAATAGGCCATTGTGTACAAATATACAAACCTGGAAAAGTGAGATGTCATATATATGCAGCTGAAGGATTGTTTTGTTTTGTATCGAGATAGCATTTCACTGTGTAGCCTTAGCTGTCTTAGATTCACTTCATAGAACAGTCTGGCCTTGAAATCAAGGAGATGTGCCTGCCTCTGCCTTCAGAGGGCTGGGATTAAAGGAATGTGCCACCAAGATGGCCTTTGTTTTGCTTTCTTTGAGTAAACTCTCTAGCCATTTCCTGTTTTAGGATTACTTTATTGTCTTAATAAGCTACCTAGACTATAGTAGCACTGAACTCAGAACCCAATACAAAACATATTTTCATTTTTCTACACTTTATCAGTTTTTTTTCACTAGCCAAAATGATAAGAACTTTTCACTTGTCAGGCACTTACTTCCCTATTATCTAATCCCTACCCCTAATGTAAATGATAGTCCCCATACATACACACGCCTCCTACCGCTGACAGCTGGTAGAACATTCCTCCTGCCTGCCCTGCTGTTATACCTTGAACTGAAATAAAATGATGCTAGGCTTATTTCTGAATTCATTTTTCATTTATTTTATTTAACAAGATTAAAACTCCACAAAATAGATCTGAACTTCTCATTAACAACTAATTTACTATCCACAAAATATAGGCTATTTCACATAAAGTTGTACTCTAAGTGTCTCCAACAAGTATTATATAAAATTTTAAGTACTCTCATACATTTTGTATTAAATTATGTGATAAATATTATTTGGTACATCAGTATAGATTTTAATCAGTCCTATCATGTTACCCCCTTCTCATTGTGGTTTTGATTAATATGTATTCATTCTACATATTAAAGGGATTCCATGTAACATTTCAATGCATACACACACACACACACACACACACACACACACACACACACACTTATAATATATGCTGATCACATTAATACAACCAATACGTCCAGGTCTATCTTCCCCTTTACATCTATGATGGGTAGTTATCCCACTTCATAATGCAATACAAGACCACACCCTACACTTGTTATTAAACCTAACCTCTCTTCATTATCCATTTCTTGTCTCACTTACCACCCACTGAATGTATAGATCACTATTCTATACCATCTAAGAATGGTCTGTCATCCTGTTCATTTGGAAAAGTGTCTAGTTGTCATTATAAAAGCAAGTGGCTCCATTTCTTCAGGGAAAATGAACCTCAATTAAAATGTAGAACAAATTTCTCACAATTTTTATACAGTTATTTTTTGAGAGAGACTGACATAAGTCTGTGCTTCTCTGTTAAAAAGTATGATTTTAAAGTTTCTTAGGACGGAACAACTAATCATAAAATCTGAGGTGACTCATTGATTGGATGTATGATAGACTTTGAAAAATGTTTCATACCATGGCCTTATATATAAACCCCTCCCCTGTTTGCCTGATTATTCAGGAGCAACTGCTTCTTCTGTGGTTAGCACTCCTCACATACCCTAACAATGGGAATAGAATAGAAAGCAATTTCCACAAAGAAAGAGAACCATGTGCCTTAAGTGTGCATAACTAGAGTGCTGTGAGATAGATCTGGGAAGAGTTTAGTGCCAGGAGCATCTAGGGAAAAATGTAAATGTTACTCATTCTGCAGGACACATTCTGAGTTGTACCCTGTATCCCAAATGTCTCTGAAAGACCCATGTGTTAAGATTTGTTTTCTAAGACAACAATAATGTTTAGTGGAGAAACCTGTCAGAGGTGGTGAAACAGATCTTTAGGTCGCTGACTAAAGAAGCCAATGTTTTTTTTCCTTATTTTCTCTTTTGCTTTCTGGATTGTGTTGTATGTGATTTGACGATCAAGTAACTTTTGCACAAAAAGATGACTTGCTGTGGGATAATGCATTACAGGCCAGAAATTCCAAAATATTGAGTCAAAATAAAACATTTCTCATTTCTCTTAGATGTATATCATCCCAGGTATATTGTGGCAGTGAAGGAATATATAACTCACATGAACTGTTATTGTATGAGTTAGAGAAAAATTTCTTGTATTTAGTAAGGACTATAAAGTTATATAATCAGACTAGCTAAAAAAGTCAGAATTATTCAGTGTGAAAATGTAGAACTCAAATCTCCTTATTTTCTAAGTATATTGACCTAAAAGCAAGTCTCTAGAGAACCCTGTAACATTAAGTATATTACATTATGTAATCCACCAGTTCATTTCATGTTATAAAATTTAGACATGATGATGTACACATGTCATTCCACTATTCAAGATGTAGAGGCAGGAATTAATTTGAACCCAGCCTGCTGCATGAGAAGGGCCTGAGTCAATAACAAAATTGGGTTTTCTATGAATAATGTTCTTGTTAACAAAAGAACAACATCAAAACAACAAAGCAGAAAATATATTCAGACATTCACTCACAGTAGAAAAGACAAGTCTATTGTACATTGACATACATGGCTATATACTTCAGAGAAATAAAAATGACTATACTAGACCACTTATAAAAACATAGGTTAATTCAATGTATACATTTAAGTAAAAGTAGCAAAACACAGGAAACTCTACAACTTATTCTTAATTTACAGAGACAGGGCTGCAACTAAGCAGTTACAAACTGTAATGATGCCTATTCTTTCAGGAGCAGTCTTCTCTGGGTGAAGTAAGTATTTTCTGTGTTTATAAGCTTGTGTTTGGTTTTGCTGTACAGCCCTCTTTAAACGTCTAATATCTATTCAGTGTGAAAATTATTTTGAAATAGCATATAAATAATTTCATAAATTTTCTGTATAAATGCATACATTTCTTTTCTATTCCTGTGATCCAAATCATGATCAAAAGCAAGGTAAGGAAGTGAGGGTTCATTTTGACTTACATTTCTGGAGCGTCAGAATCTATAACAGCAAGAATGGTAGAGCATGATCTGATATGATAGATTTTATGAGATGGGAATAGGGAAAGGCTATGGACACTCAAAGCCTCTTGCCATTACCATTGACATATTTTTCATTCAGGGCTCCATCTCCTAAAAGATTCACTACCTATAGAACATCACCACAATCAATACCTAAGTTTATGGAACACATTTTTGTGCAAATCGTTATAATATATTCAATTAGTCAAACATATTCAAATCAAAGAAATTCCTGTAATAAATATAATTCTCAATATAATAAATTAACCTTGTAAACATTTTCATATTCATCTACACATGTGACTGGATTAGAATTGTTATACAGTTTATTTTGAAAATTTTTATTTCCTTGGATTTTTTCTCCACCAGTTTTAGTATTAATCATGGTGATCTATTGAACTGAACTTTGATTTTCCTTTTTTAATATATTCACATTACATCTAGATTGTTATCCCCTCACTCGTATCTTCCCATTACCACCCTCCCTCCCACTCCTGCACTATTTCCCTCCAAAAGACCTCTGATTATGGTGCCCTCTTCCCCCACCTTCTCCCTAAGCATATTCATCAGGATAGCCTGCATTCCCTACCTCTGTGTGCCCACAAGGCCAGCCCACCAAGGGGAAGTGACCAAATCACTGGCACCAGAGTTCCTGTCAGAGGCAGTCTGTGCTCTCTTCCCCTAAGTCTAAATAGGGGAACATCTGTTAGCAATGTCCTTGGTTGGTGCATCAGTCTATGGAGGCCTCCCCTGAATCCAGATCTGCTGGGCTTGATGACGTCCTTGTGGAGCTCCTGACTTCTCCAGATCCTTCCATCCACCAACTCTTCCATACAACTCTCAGCACTTCACTCAGAGTCCCAATCTCTTGCTGAGTTGAGTCTTTCAGAGGACATCTATGTTGGCTTAACATCCGCTTATCAGTGAGTATATACCATGCTTATCTTTCTGGGTCTGGGTTACCTTACTCAGGATGATCGCTCCTAGTTCCATCCATTTCCCTGAAAATTTCTAGATTTCCTTGTTTTTAATAGCTGAATAGTAAGCATTTCATTGTGTAAATGCACCACAATTTCTTTATCCATTCTTTGGTTGAGAGACATATACATTGTTTCCAGATTCTGGCTATTACAAATAAAGATGTTATGAACATAGTTGAGCAAATGTCCATGTTGTATGGTGGAGCATCTTCTAGGTATATGTCCAGGAGTGGTATAGTTGGTTCTTGATGTAGCAGTGTTCCTAGTTTTCTGAGAAAGCACCAGATTGATTTCCAAAATAGTTGTGTAAGTTTGCACTCCCACCAGCAATGGAGGAGTGTTCCCCTTTCTCCATGTCTTTGCCAGCAAGTGTTGTCATTTGAGTTTTTTATCTTAGCCATTCTGATGGGTGTGAGATTTAATCTCAGAGTAATTTATATTTGAATTTCCCAGATGAATTTGAAAGTTGAGAATTTAAGTGTTTCTTGGCCATTCTATATTCCTATGTTGAGAATTATCTGCTTTGTTTAGTACCCAACTTTTTAACTGGGTTATTTGGTTTGGTGGTGTTTACTTTCTAGAGGTCTTTATATATTTTGAATATTAGTCCTTTTCAGATGTAGGGTTGGTGAAGATATTTTCCCAGTCTGTAGGCTGCCACTTTGTTCTATTGACAGTGTCCAAGGTAGATATTTTGGTAAGGATTGCATTGAGTCTATAGATTGCTTTTGGTAAGATGGCCATTTTTACTATGTTGATCCTCTTGATCCACAGTCATGAGACATCTTTCAATATTCTGGTATCTTTTTCTATTTCTTTCTCAGACACTTGAAGTTTTTCTCATAAAAGACATTTTAGAACATTTATACAGTCATGGAAATTTGACCTTACAATTTTAATGACTTTTTTCTATTTAATACTTCTTTAAATTCAGTCTCATTTAATAATAAATAATGTCAATTGAGTAATATAGTACTATCAACTTGCTACTTGTGTGTGTTTGTGGATGTATGTGTGTGCATAAATAAAGATGGAAGTGTTCCATTAATGCATAGAGAGTAGCAAAAAATGTTGTATTCCATTTTATTATTTCTTTTTATATGCACATGAAAAAGGGTCTTGGAAACAGCAGCTAGGTTGTTATGATGACCAGAAAGCCCCATGACCCTCCAGTCTTTGCCGTCTGTCTATCATGAAGCTGTGCTTATAGGTACAAGCAACCACAGGCAGATTTCTATGAGTGCTGGGAATTTAAACCTAAGAATGCCCACCTGTGCAGCAATCCCCTTAACACAATGAGTCAGCTGCCCAGCCTCACGCAGTATTTTTTATTTATATCTTTAAACAATACTTACAAAATTCAGATGGTAAATCAATTTAAGTAAATTCTTATACTTAAAAATATATTACAATTTTTATATATTATGCATTACTTATTTTTATTTTTGTACTAGAACCCTAAACTTAAGGTTTAGACAGTTGCCATAAATTTAATTATCTATATATTTGCCTTTTCTTTTTATACACAGATTTTTTTACACACTTAAAATTTTCTCCATTTTAAATCAGCCTGTTGTGTGGCATATTCTCTCTTTATATCACTTTGATTTTGGGTGATGCCTCTGCTGGTTACAGTGAACCCAGCTGACAGTCATTGTTTCATATCTTATTGTCCTTGTCATTCTTATGTTTTCCTTCAAGCTATACTTTTATTTCTGGCAGCTCATAACATCTGTGCTTTATCTTTGGTGTTCTTTATTATCCCTCTGATGTAGATTAGATCTTTTATTCTGCTTGTTATTCTTGTGCATATTCGAGATTTCTAAAACATCTCATGTTCTTTTCTTACATCTTAGGTTGTCTCAGAAGTTGCCTTGTGATAGATTCTTTGGTTACATTATTCTATTTCCAAGGACTTCAATCAGTGAAGTGCACTGATCCAAGAAAGTACCCCAAGGTCTTAGAGAAAATATAGCCTTCTTACTTATTAAACAATCCCAGTTTGTTCTTGATTTAGTACTTAAGAAAGCCATTAGAATCTGAGTAAATTAACAAGCAAGAATCCTTTAGCTTTATTACCTTCGTAGCCCAGAGAATGCATTAGGTGATTATTTACAAAAATCTATAACTAAAGGTTAAAGATTATGCATTAAGTGTGTTTTGGGGTAGTTTTTTTTATGTCTTTCATATCCAAGAGTCAACTTCCTAATAAAGGTAATATTTTTCCAAAATGCCAAAGCTAGTTTGTTTAAAAGCATATGAAAATGGAATTATGATCAAACTGTAACGTAAGTGTTGGATGTTGAGAAGAGTCATCCAGTGTCTTGGCAGCATATATGATACATGTTCCTCATTTGACCACAAGTTCCACAAACAGATATATAAATTCAAATCAAAACTACCAGAGTAATATGAATAGTAAGAAAGGTTTTTCAACAGCACAATAATAATAGAAACTAGTATCAAAATGAAACAACCCTGTAAAACCAACAGACATTTCATTGACACAGAGATTGGACCACACTATAGCTTTTGTATTTTTAATATGTATTCAGTAAGACATTCAATAATGGTCATAGTTTTGAGATACTATGGTCTGGAGACACAGGAAGGCTAAAAGATATATAAAGATCATCCCCTTGTTTGTTGATGAACAAAGGGAGAATTGAGACAGTTTCCTGAGGTAAATGTCTCCTCTAAAGAATAACGTAACTCTTGTAAATATTTAAAACACACTGTAAAAGCAAACTAAAAAAGGCAAATAATCTTTTGAGGTAGAAAATAACAGGTATAAATTTGATGTGCATTTACCATCTAGAAAATATTTTCCTTGTGAATCCATATCAGTTAAAAAGTCACTTTTTCATACTTGTTTTGAGAAGATAAATTATTATTTTTTATATCCTTCGGGAGATTCAAAATAGGATTTCTCTGGGTAACAGGTATGGCTGTCCTTCCTCTGCTTCCCAAGTCCTGGGCAATCACCCTTCTCTAGGAAATATTTCTTTATTACTTATACTCTATCTGTGTAAAATGTTCCCTAGGTATTCTAGTAACAAAATTTATTAAGTTGTTTTCCTCTTTGTATAAAAAATTTCTTTTATTATCATTATTATTATTAAATATATTTAATTTTTACATATACATTTATATTATTACACACATAAAATAAACTACCTACAACAAGAAGAACCAAGAAACAATCAAGATTATATAAATGTTATATTTATAGTGTTTGGTTATTTGTATTTGGCAGCCTTAAATAAAACACCTTTCCTATCTTGGTGTGTCTAAAATTCTGAAAGTATATCAATATCTATTATATCTCATCATTAGAAACTTAAAACATGTATCTAGATAAAAAAAAACAACTTAACACCTAAATAGCTAAGTTTTTTAAAATAGATATTTTTTAAATGTCTTCATATTACATCTCAGTTGTTATCCCATCCCTTGTATCCTCCCATCCCTCCCTCCCATTTTCCCCTTACTTCTCAATGGAGATCATAAAAGCCAGAAGGGTCTGTGTAGATGTGCTACCAGCTCTAGAAGACCATGAGTACTAGCCCAGGTTACTATACCCAAGAAAATTTTCAATCACCATAGTTGGGAAAAATAAGACATTCCAAAATAATAATTAAAAAAACAAAGTTTAAACAATATCTGTACAAAACAACCCATACAGAAAATGCTACAAGAAAAACTGCAATTTAAATAGTTTAATGATACCAAAAAATTCACAAGACAATAACCAATAATCATTGGCCCAATAAAAGGGCCACTCAAAATCAGTGGCCCAATAAAAGGACACATATTAAAAGAACTGTTGTGAAAACAAGATCCATTTTTCTTATACATCCATGAAGCATAACATAACATTAAAAACAACAAAACCTTGGGTAAAGATTTGAAAAAAAAGATATTCCAAGCAAATGTACCAAAGAAACAAGCTGGTGTACCATCTTCATACCTGACAAAAATAGACTTTGAACAAAACTAAGCAGAAGAAATAGGAAAGGACACTGCATACTCATCATTTCAATTCTTGGCAGAAATCATTTAAGAGTAAGCACCCAATAACTGAGTAAAATTAAGGCCCATTCCATGACATGGAATTCATACCTGACACTGCTTGGATAACTAAGAACCTGAGATTAGATAGCCTAGGTACCTAAAGCACCTAGGATAAAACCATGTAATACTGGCCCAAAACATTGAGAAGAAAGAAAGAAAATGACTAAAGAGGATGAGATCAGTAATAATGTGATTTGATGAGCTGGGGTGGATGGGTATGGGGGCTCCCCTTTACAAAGGAATAGGGCAGGAGAAGGGTGGAGCTGAGAGGAGAGGAGGGAGGGCTTACAATTGGGATATAAAGTATATAAACAAATTAATTAGTAAAAAAAAAAAAAAAGAAAAGGAAAAATGACTCCTACTGGTAGTCTGCTATACTCATAGATCAGTGCTTTTTTCAGTCATCATTAGAGAGGCTTGCTCTTGTTGCTGGAAAAAGTTTGGAGACTCACAGCCAGATAATGCATGAACAGAAGAAGAAACTTAGGAATATTCACCCCTAAATGAGATGTTTTCATCAAAACCCTGTTGGAGGATGATCTTGTTCACTCTGTATTCTGATGCTGATTTATGTTCCCTGATAGCTGGTAGCAGTCTGGATGTGGGCATTGTCATTTCTGTAAAGACACTCCACTCTCAATGTTCTGTAAAACTTGTTCTCCATCATCTCTGATTGGATAATAAAAAATTCTGATCAGTCTATAGCTGAACAGAGAGTACAGGAGGCATGAAATCTGATCCAATGGAGGGTATCCCAGGTTCAGCAAAGAGAAGGGAAAAAGATAATGTGTAGATGAGTTTCTATGAGAGAGGTCATCATGAGAGATGCCACGAGGACACAGATGAAGAAGGAACAACCAAAGCAAGATTAAGATGGCAGGCAATAGGCCATATGTCTGGGAAGTAGGCCAGCATAGTTGGATTAGGATAGCTCAGTATCTCCCCACATATAGTGCCTTAAGCTTTTAGTATAGGTCATGTATTTGGGAGACTGTGTGGTCATAGAAAAGCTCATACTTCTACAAAATCCTCTCTTTAGAACTCAAGAAATTTTCTTCTGAAGAAGAGAAAGAATATGTAAGATCTAACTGTGATGAAGTACATCAAGAAAGCAAGGCCCTCTAAATCAACCTACCTCATATGAACACACAGAGCCTCAGGAAGCATCACAGGCTTATGTCTACACCAGATGGTATATAAATATATTGGCTTCCAATTTTGTAGAGGAATTTTAATTCAGCAGTGTGGCTCCTCTGGCAAGAGATCACACCCAAAGACATAGGTCTTTGTGATGCAGCTGGAATATAGATATACCCTTAATATATACCTTTAATCCCTCTAGCTGGAATAGAGACATGCCTTTAGTGTGTACACTCTTATCCCAAACAATGATGTCTAGTTGAGGGACAGACAAAGTGATGAATCAGAGAAAGATTTGACAGAATGAGTCAGAGATAGAATATGGTCAACTCTCACAAGAACAGACAGGAAAAAGAACATGCTTAAGAGGAGCACAGAGAGAGTAGAAAGAAGGAGAGAACTGTAAAGGAATATAGTAGAGTTAATGCAGTCAGTAAAGTACTGTTTGGTTGTTTTCAGTTCATGGAGTTCAGAGGCAGTTTTCACAAGCAGATTATTTAGTTAGAAGAAAAGAGAAGCAAATTTGAATTAGTAAGCTTGGAGAGGAGTTTTGAGGTAGAACAGCTGAATTGAGCCACCTAGTCAGAGTTTAGAAAGAACAGGAAAGGGTGAGTCTCAGAGGTTGAAAACATGCCTGGCCTAGGCTAGCAGGTGGAAGCTGGAAGCTAATGCTTTCAAGGTCTGGTCTTGCAGAAGATTGGATTGTATGGAGGCTCGAAGAATCCAGGTGGAGGTCTAAGGGTATTAGGTAGAAATTCTCTGTTCTCAGCTCAAGCCAGTATTAGTAAAGCTTGCTTATGATTGTCATCTCACACTCTCATCTGAGAAAAAAAAAAAACATTTACACAGCTTAGTTCCTGTTTAGTGTTTTTATTATTTTCTCTAAATGTTAAAACAAGCATGTCTATGGTTCTTTTGATCTCTATTAAGCATTTTTCTTCAGTTCCTCACTCAAGCCTGACTTTGATGTGATAGTTTTTGTTTAGTCTTATATTTAATTTGCTGTATTTTTAGAAAATAAATTAATATGAGTAAATGAAAACCTAGCACAAAAATAAATCATAATTAGAAAATGTCTGTTATCCCTGCTGAAAAAGGAAAAATAGGTTTTTTCAAAGGAATGACACTCGACATGTCAAAACCCTGTCATGGAAGATCTCATATTCAGAATTATTTGACCAAAATAATATACTCGTAAAGGGTGTGTGTGTGCTTTTATTTGGTTTTGGGGAGTATTGATGTTGTACTTTGTTTTCTAGGTTTGTGGTGTTTTGCAGTTATATTGGGCTTTGGATTCTCTTTTGAGAAAATCTTAAGGTTGCATGGGTAGAAAAAAGAGTGGATCTGCATTAACATGTTGATGAATATGGTCAAAAATATTTAAATATAAAGTATTTTAAATAATAAAAATAAGGACTATATATCTTTATATTCTTTAATGATTTTTGTGACTATTAAAAAAGTCCTCAGATTTGATATACTGAAATTCTGATACTATTTATAGTATTTCAATGATACAAGTCACCCCTTATTATCTATTTACAAAATGAAAAATATTATGAATCTTTTATAAGTTCTACAGAGTAAATTCATTAATATCGTGAAAACATTCCACAATGACTTTATCTTCAATACTATATAAAAACAAATCTTTCAATGATTGATGCATTTTATATGGAATTATATTAAATGAAATTATATTCAAATTGCCTTTTCTAGACAAGAATCACTTTTTTAATGTATGATATATTTTCCATATGAATAATTACAAATCCATTTTAAAATATACAACAAGTTTGTCATTTATGCAGCATTGACCTGATATATAATTTAATTTTCTAAGCTTTGCTTTATACAGAAGTTAAAAACAATGTTTAGTGATTATGATATTTTATCCTTTGGCTATGTTTAAAAATAATTCTTTTTCCAATTGTTTGTTAAAATTTTTAATCAGAAACCCCATGTCTCAGAAAAAAGAGTATGTTATGCTGCATTGTTTCTTTGGTATGAAGCTCTAGCCAAGAAGTGGTACAATTTTAATAAGGAACAGTTACAATGAATAGATGTTCCCAAAATAAGAACCAATTTTGCACATATGATCATCTCTGCTTTCAATTTAACTCAAAACTCCTTCTCAAGTGTTCTCCTAGTTATTTGTCATTCAGTAATTTTAAAAACTTATGTAACTCTGTCATTGAGGTTTGGAAGAAGTTCAAATACCTGTTTTGTTGTTAATATTTTTTCTATCTACTACTTATGTCTATATGCAAATTTTTTGTAAAATCAAACTACATATTACAACTAAATGGATGACCCACTTTACAAACCCTTGAAGGATGTATATTCATCTAAAAATGTTCATCCAGAAATAACTCATTAAAGATTCACATTAAATCATAGAAGAAAACTTCCCTAACTTAAAGAAATAAATATCCATAAGTATACAAGAAGCCTACCTAACTCCAAATACATAGGATGAGAAAAGAATACAGTATATGAAGTCCTAGTTAGAGTAATGAGACAACAAAAGGAGATCAAAGGAAAAAAGTAGAAAGGAAGAAGTAAAAGTCAAAGAATCACTATTTTCAGGTGATATGATAGTATAAGTGACACCAGAAATTTTTCCTAGGAACTCCTACAGCTAATAAACTCCTTCATCAAAGTGGCTGGATACAAAACCAAATAAAAAAATTAGTAGCACTCCTTTATACAAAAGACTAACGTGCTGAGAAAGAAATTAGGAAAAACTCCCTTAAACATAGCCACAAAAATCACAATGTGTCTTGGTAACTCTAACCAAGAAAGTTAAAGACTTGTATGTAAAAAATTTCAACTCTCTCAAGAAAGAAATTAAATAAGATAGAAAGATCTCCTATGTTCATGTATTGGAAGGGTAGTGGAAGGATTAACATAGTAAAAATTGCCATCATACCAAAAGAAATCTAAAGATTCAAATCAACTCTCATCAAAATGACAACACAATTCTTTACAGACATTGAAAGAACAATTCTCAACTTCATTTGGAATAATAAAAAACTTTAAACAGTTAGGACAATCTTATTCAATAAAACATCTTCTGGAAGTATCTCCATCTCTGAACTCAAGCTGTACTATAGATCAACATTAATAAGCATGGCATGGTACTGCATAGAAACAGAGAGGTAGATCAATAGAATGGACTCAAAGACACAGAAATAAACCCACACACCTAAGGCCACTTAATTTTTTACAAAGAAGCCAAAACTATACAATGAAAAAAAAAAAAGAAGAAAGAAAGAAAGAAAGAAGAGAAAAGAAAGCTTCTCCAACAAATGGTGCTGGTCTAACTGGATATCTATTGTAAAAGAAAAACAAAAACAAAAACAAAAAAACATAAAACTGGACACACTAAATCTGTTAGAAGAAAAAGTGAGGAAGAGCCTTTAATTCACTGGCGCAGGAAACAACTTTCAGAACAGAAAGCCAGTAGCTCAGGCTTTAAGATCAACAATTAATAAATGGGACCTCATGAAACTGAAAAGCTTTTGTAAGGCAAAGGATATTGTCAAGAGGACAGAATGACATCTTACAGACTGGAAAAAGATCACCAATTCATTCATCTCACCATGGGCAAATATCCAAAATATATAAATAAATCAAGAAATAAAACTACAATAAACCAACTAATACAATTAAAATGGTGTTCAGAACTAAACGAAGAGTTCTCAACAGAGGAATATCAAATGGCCAAGAAATAGTTAAAGAAATGCTCAACATCCCTAGTCATCAGGGAAATGCAAATCTAAATGACTCTGAGTTTCCATCTTACACCTATCAGAATGGCTAATATAAAAAAAAAAAACTCAAATAACAGCTCATGCTAGTGAGGATGTGGGCAAAGAGGAAGACGTCTCCATTGCTGGTGGGAGTACAAAGCTGTACAATCACTTTAGAAATCAATCTGTCACTTTCTCAGAGAGATGAGAACAGTTCTAACTCAAGACCCAGTCGTGCCACGCCTTGCCATATATCTGAAATATGTTCTACCACACAACAAGGACATTTGGTAAAATACCTTCATAGCAGATTTATTTGTAATATCTAGAAGCTGGAAACAACCTAGATGTCCCTCAACCGAAGAATAGATAAATAAACTGTGGTACATTTACATAATGGGATACTACTCAGCTATTCAAGGAAATCTTGAAGTTTTCAGGCAAATGGTTGGAACTAGGAAAGATATTCTGAGTGAGGTTACCCAGACCCAGAAAGGCAAGCATGGTATATACTCACTTATAAGGATATATTAACCAAATAACACAGGATAACCACACTACAGTACACAGACCTAGAAAAAACTAAATAACAAGAAGGACCTTAGGGAGAATGCTTAATTCTCACTTAGAAGGACAATAGAATAAACTCTGGAACAGTTGGAGAGAAGGCACAGAAAATGAGCCTGTCAAAGAAATCCTTTTAAAGACCCCACCCAGCAGGAAATTGAAGCAGATGCTGAGACACACAGTCAAAATCCTGGTTGGAGTACAAAGAGTCTTATGGGAGAATTGGTGAATAGAGGGATCTGGAGTTGGTCAGGATCTCTACAAGGATATCAATGGAGTCACCAAAACCAGTCAGATGAGGGAGGTTCTGCAGAGACTGATGCACTAACCATGGACCTTGCAAGGTGTAGACCTAGACCCTCTGCTCAGATTTAGTAGACAGACAGCATAGTTTCCTTATGCATCCCATAATAGCAGGAATAGGGACGACTTCTGACATGGACTCTGTGGTCCACACGTTGATAACTTCTAAATGATGGGGCAATCTTTCCAGGCCACAGAGGACGAGGATGCAGGCAGTCAGATATGAATTGATAGGCTGAGATCAGATGTTACGGGAGGAAGACTATAGTATAACATACTACACTAGAATATTAAATATTATATATATATATATATATATATATATATATATATATATATACACTCTAGTGATCATATCCCCCATCTTTTATGTGATTCTCTCATTAAAATTATATAGGCAATTAAGTGTGTGACACCTGTGTAGACATAAAGTTATTGTATAATTCAATTGACGATTTCCGTACTTTCTTTATCTCGTTGCTATACTTGCTCTGACATTCTCCTGTCTCAATGTTGTTTAAACACTGTTCCATAAATGTTCCTTGACATGTCAATAAAACATCTTACAGTCAGTCTCTAAGCAGGGCAAAGAGTAGGGCAGGGCTTTCTGCTGGCCAGAGAGGAGGAGTTAGAAGAGAAAGTAGGGAATTTAGGAGATTCAGCCAGTGGCAGAGGTCTAGAAGAGATCAGGTGAGGAGTTGAATGAGAAAATCAGTAAGGGTAAGTATGTCTAGGATTTTGGCTGGAAGGAAGCCTGACTAGCGTAAAAGGAAAAGAATAGAGTAATAACTGCTCAGTTATTGTTTTGGGACACTTGTTAAAACAATATAGTAAACTCAGTTATATTAATGCTAGTCTGGGTAAGAGAAAACCAAGGAAACAAACAGTTATATAAAAACAACGTTAACACACTTGTGTATTTTCTTATATCAATATTATAGTATGGTTTTATGAATACATATTTTGTAAATGAAGATCAAGGTAATGTGTAAAAACACCTTTTTATGCTATAATATCCAACAATCTACTCAGGTTGAATGTTTAAATTGAAGCAAATTTAAAAATCCAGCAATTTCTAAATAATTATTAGAGTGATATGTGTAATTAGGGGAGTAGAATCAAATCCAAGAAGTGTGGATAGACCATAATAAAAGCAAAGGTGTTTCTGATGTCATACATTTTTGTACTATAATCATAATTAATGGCATTCTTAGGTTTGAGAATGCAATTGAAGATTAAATGAGGTACTGTGTTAATGAACCATAATAATTTAATGTATTCTTTTAGACTATAGAATTCAAGATACTTTTTCTTTCTGATTTTTTCAAAATCTAAAATAGTATAAACCAAAAAGAGTTATAAGGCAGCCAAATGATACAGGAAGGCGGCAAACTTGACTCAGTACTTAAGTAGTCTTGCCACCATTTGAAAGAATTAGCACATTTATTTCAGGGTGTATGAAAATTCTGTCTGAGATACTAGATTTTCCTGGTTTTATATTATTTACTTCAAAGCCATTCTGTTACATGAATGAGAAAAAATGTAAACACATTAAAATAGTTTAATGAGAGAATATCCTGTTTATATTTCTATTTTAATAAGCAGCTGAAATGGCAACCCTTGAAACACTTTTTGTGTTTTAAAGAGGAGAAATTCATGTGGCAAAACAGGGTGGATATGCAGCACATTCAGGTTTTTAATAAGAGACATCAGATGAAGTCAAACACAGCTGTGCATTCTTCCACCAACTGAATATGACTTTTCTTCTCTAAACAGTCAACAGCTCCTCACAATAGCAACCCACTGATTATAACATCGTATCTTAGGGAAACAGTGTTTTCATGCACAGAATTTTTAAATGAAAAGGCACCCTCTAGTTCATGTACAAGCTAAAATACAAGGATGAAAATACTGCTTTCGTATAATTTAATATCTAAAAAACATATTAACTACTATTGCAAAAAGGAAATCTATGAATAAAACATGAGCTTTGCCAAATAGATAAAAGGGCACAAAACAACTTGGTTGACATTGCAACTGTTAAAATTATCAATGAGTGTTTTTATCCCATTTAAAACTGATATTGATAAAGGCTTAAAAAATACACAAGATACCAAGAAGGCAGCCAGCATTTGGGCATGCCATACCTGAGTGGCAGTCAGAGAATATCGATCCAGTGAGTAATCTGGTACCAAAATACCAATGTCAGTGTTTCCTGGATGAGAGGGGACATCCCCTGAGCTGAGAAGACACAATTCCAGGCCATCTGAGGCCATGTCCTGGGTAGAATTGTCACACAAGTTTCATAGTGCCTGCCTGACACTTCCAACCTAATCAGCCCTTTCCACATGCCCACGGCTAGAGGCTGCCTCTCCAGCATCATCGCTTCCAACAAGATTGGCACTGGCTTCAGAAGAACAAGTCCACAGTTCCAGGGTGGCTCCTCCTCAACAACCAGACCTCTGATTCCTCTCGTTTCCCTGAGGGCAGAGTCCAACACAAGAGGCAGCAGCCCATCCTCCACTGCATGGTCCCACTGGTCCCCCATGGGATACCAATGGAACAGTAGGAGCATGCAGGGTCTCAGGGTCCAAGACTGCCTAATAGAATCTGACTGCCAGGACCACAGCTTCAGCACAGCTAGAAACCTTGTCCTCCATTAACTACAAAATACCTCCTTCCTGTTTGTGTTCCTCCAATCTTTCCCCACCACCCTGATCCATTAGCTCTCTTGAGGAGAGCCGTACCTCACTGAATCACAAAGGCCCAGAAACTCAGTAGGTTCTGTGAACAAACAGTCAATTCCATGTACAACCAAATGACTAAAGCAGCATAAAAACACAATCAACAACAACAAAAAAAAAAAACCAGGACAATGTGGTTCTACCAGAACCCCTCCCCAAAACATTGTTTATACCAATGCAACAGAAACAGAGAAAAATGACTTTAAATATATGCTTATGAAGTTCTTAGAGGTGTTTAAAGAGGAGATCGAGGAAAGAATCTCAGGCACAGAAGATACAATAGAAAAAAAAAAAAAAGAAGAAGATATATCTAACAAAGAAAATATTACGTAGAAAAAATTCCTAACACAAAACATCCAAGAAATCAAGAACACCATGAAAAAATGAAACCTGTGAATATTAGGAATAGGAGGAACAGAAGAGTCCAGGCTTCAAGGATCAGAAAATATTTTCAAGAAAATCTCCACAACCTAAATAAAAAGAAGCATTTAAACACAAAAGAGGGCTATGGAACATCAAATAAACTAGACTGAAAAATAAATTCCTCTTACCACATAATATTCAAAACACTAAATCTACAGAACAAATAAAAAATATTAAAAGCTACAAGGGAAAAATGTCAAGTAACTTATAAAGGCAGACCTATCAGAATTACACCTGACTTCACAGCATAGATTATAAAAGCCAGAAGAGCCTGGATAGATGTCATGCAGACATTAAGAGGCCACAGAGGCCTGCCCAGACTACTATACCTTGCAAATGTTTCAATTACCATAAGGGAGAACAAAATGATAACTCATACAAAATCAAACTTAAAGAATATCTATGCACCAACCCAGCCTTCCAGAAGATACTAGAAGGAAAACTCCAACTCACCAAGGTCAACTAAGCACACAAACACACATTCACCAACAACACCACAATTAAAGGAACGAACAGTCATTGGTCACTAATATCTCACAAAATCAATGGACTATTCTTCAATAAAAAGACATGTTAACAGAATGGATGCATAAACAGGATTCAACATTCTGCTGCAGACAAGAAACACAACTCATTAAAAAGATAGATATTACTACAAAGTAAAAGCTGGAAAAAATTTTCCAAGTAAATGACACTAAGAAACAAGCTGAAGTTGCCATCCTAATATCTAATAAAATGCACTTTAAACCAAAAGAGATGGAGAAAGACAATTATCATCAAAGGAAAAATCCACAAAGAGGACATGTCAATCCTGAACATCAATGCCCCAAATACAAGGTGCCCTCATTTGTTAAAGAAATAATATTAAAGCTTAAATTACACATTGATTCCCACACATTAATAGCGGGAGACTTTAACACTGCACTCTCAGCAATGGACAGAGCATCAGAAAGGAAACCAAATAGAGTAATAATAAAACTGAAAGTTAATGAATTAAATGGACCTAATAGATGTCTATAGAACTTTTCACTTGAATGCAAAAGAGTATACTTTTTCTCATTACTGCATAAAATCTTCTGAAAATTCATGACATAGTGAGGCACAAAGGAAACCTCAACAAATACAAGAAAATTTAATTTACCAATTTTTCTTTATTAGACCACCACAGATTAAATATAGACCTCAAAAAACAACACACACACACACACACACACACGCGCGCGCACACACACACACACACACGCACACACACACAAACACACACACACACAAACACACACACACACGCGCACACACACATACACACACACGCGCGCACACACACACACACGCGCGCGCGCGCACACACACACACACGCACACACACACACACACACGCACACACACACAAACACACACACACACACAAACACACACACACACACGCACACACACATACACACACACACACGCACACACACACACACACACACACAGAAATAACAAAAAGCCTATTCAAGCATGCAGACAAACCCTGACCACTGGGTCAGGGAAGTGTTAAACAACAAAATTAAGTCTTCCTAACATTCAGTGAAAATGAAGTCACAACATACCCAAACATATGGGACAATAAGAAAACAGTGCTAAGAGAAAAGTTTGTAGTACTAAGTGTCTTCATACATAAATTGAAGAGGTCCCATATTAGCAACATAACAGCCCACGTGAAATCTTTAGGGGAAACAAGAAAACACACTGAGAAGACATAGAAGGCAAGGAAAAATCAAACACAAGGCAGAAATCAATAAATTAGAAGCAAAGAAAACAATGCAAAGAATCAATACAACCAAGAGCTGCTTCTTTGAGAAAATCAAGACTGACAAACCACAAGCTAAACTAACTAAAAGGCAGACAGACAGCATAAAAATTAATAAAATTAGAAATGAAAATGGGACATAACAACAGACACAGAGGAAACCCAAAGAATCTTTAGGTCTTACTTCAAAAGCTGTATTTCACAAAATTGGAAAATCTAAAGGAAATGGACATGTTTCTGTATAGATTTCACTTACCAAAGCTAACAAAAGATTAGGTAAATAGTTTAAACAATTCTGTAACCTTAAAAGAAATAGAAGTAGCCATTAAATCTTTCCCAACCTCCAAAAAAGTACAGAGTCAGATGGTTTTAGGCAAGCATTCTACCAGACTTCCAAAGAAGAGCTAGTAGCAATAATTCTTATACTATTCTACAAAGTAGAAACAGAAGGAACATTGCAAAACACATTTTATGAGGCCACAGTCACCCTGAGAACTAAATCACATGAATACTCAATGAAGATACAATATTTCAGACCAATTTCACTCATGAACATTGATGCAAAAATAATAAAATACTTGCAAACTGAATCCAAGAACACATCAAATGCATGATCCACATCATCTACCATGACTTAGTAGGCTTCATCCCAAGGACTGAGGATGATTCAGCATAGAAAAATCCATTAATTTAATGCAACATATAAACAAGCTGGAAGAATAGCAATCACATAATCATCTCATTAGAAGCTGAATATGTCTTTGAAAAAAATCTAACACACCTTCATGAAAAAAATCTTAGAGAGATCAGCCATACAACGCCCATACCTAAACATATTAAAGACTATATACAGTAAACCACTAGCCAACATCATATTAAATGGATAGAAAATTGCAGTAGTTCCACTACATTCAGGGACATGACTGCACACTCTCTCCATACCTCTTCAATACAGTAGTAGAAATTTCTAGCTAGAAGAGTAAAAACAACTAAAAGAGATTAAGGAGATACAAATTAGAAAAAAAGAAGTCAAACTATTTCTGTATTATAGATGGTATGATAGTATATGTAAGCAACACCAAAAATTCTACCATAGAACTCCCACGGTTCATAAACCTCTTGAGTAAAGTGGCTGGTTACAAGAATAATTCTAAAATATCGGTAGCCTTCCTGTATACAAAAGACAAGCAGACTGAGAAATAAATCAAGGAAACCATACCCTTCACTATAGCCACAAATAATATAAAGTATCTTCAGGTTTTCTAACCAAACAAGTCAAAGACCTGTATGACAAGAACTTCAAGTGTCTGAAGATAGAAATCAGAAGATAAAAAGATTGCCCATGTTCATGAATTGGTAAGATTAACATGATAAAAATGGCCATCTTATCAAAAACAATTAGCATATTCAATGAACTCTAATATCAAAGTACCAATATATTTTTACAGACCTTGAATGAACAATTCTCAACTTCATATAGAAAAACAACAGCAACAACAAACAAGAATAGCTAAAAATAATCCTAAAATAAAAGAACTTCTGGAGGCATCTCTATTTCTTATTTTAAGCTCTATGACAGAGCAATAGTAATAAAAACTGCATGGTAATGGCATAGACATAGACTGGTTGATCAATGGAGCCAAATTTAAGACTCAGAGAAAAACCCCACACACCCATGGACACTTGATTTTTGACAATGAAGCCAATACCTTACAATGGAAAAAAAAAAAAGCATTTTCAACAAATGGTGCTTGTCTGACTGGATGCCCGCATGTAGAAAAATGCAAATATATCAGTGTTCATTAACCTGCACAAAGCTCAAATGCAAGTGGATCAAATATATCACCATAATACCAGATACACTAAATTTATTAGAAAGGAAATTGGAGAAGAATGTTGAGTTCATTGGCACAGAAGACAACTTCTTGAACAGAGCCCCAACAGCTCAGGCTATAAGATCAAAAATTATTGAAAAAGGGCTAATAGTCAATGTACATAAAGAACTCAAAAAATAAAAAATAAACACTAACCAACAAAATAACACAATTTAAAAAAATAGTGCACAGAGCTAAACAGAGAATTCTCAATAAAGAAATCATGAATGATCAAGAAACACTTATGAAATGCTCAGTATCTTTAGTCTTCAGGGAAATGCAAATCAAATCAACTCTGAGATCCCTTTTACACTGGCCAGTGTGGCCAAGAACAAAAACTTAAGTCACAGTACATGCTAGTGAGGATGTGGAGAAAGGAGAATACTCCTCCATTGCTGGTGGTAGTGCAAACTTCTACATCCACTTTGGAAATGAATATGGCACTTTCTTAGAACATTGGGAATAGCTCTACCTCAAGAACCAGCAATACCAGTCATGGGTACATACCCAAAAATGCTCCACCATACCACAAGGACACTTGCTCAACTATGTTCATAGGAGCTTTATTTGTAATTGTCAGAAACTGGAAACAAGTTAAATATCCATCCATGAAAGAATAGATAAAGAAACTATGGTATATTTACACAAAGAATAGTACCCAGCTCTTAAAATCAAAGAAATCATGAAATTTTCAAACAAATATATGAAATAGAAAAGGTCATCCTGAGTAAGTAATCAAGTCCTAGAAAGACACACATGGTATATACTAAGTTATAAGTGATTCACATTTTCTGAGGAATAGGAGAGGGAAAATGGAGTGAAAGAAGGAAGGTGGAACTGGGAGGAGAGGAGGGATGGGGCTGCAAGTAGGATGTAAAGCAAATAAAGTTTTTTTAAAGGAAAAAATTCACAGAATAGAGGAAAGTCATGAGATACATACTTCAGGAGAAAAATCTAAATCTAAAGGAAGAAATAAAGATTAAAATAAAAGTGAAATTTAAAACCGCATTAGACATCATCAGAGGAAAATGTCTCTAAAACATAGTTTGTAAACACATCAAACCAAAAACAAATGATAGAAATAATAACACTATGAAAAATTCAAACTCTTCACAACAGCCAAGTCTAACTTCAGTAACTTTGAAATCTAGGAATGATATATTTTACACCCTGGAAATAAATACTTGCCAACAGGATCTCTGTCTCAAAAAACAAAAACAAAAACAAAAACAAAAAGTATCTTTTAAAGATTATTATTTTAAGTGTGTGTTTGTGTGTGTGTGTGTATGTGTGTGTGTGTGTGTTTCCCCAAAAGAGTCCATCAAAACCCCTAGAGTCCAGAATGAAATAAGGACATTTGAAGAGCAGAAAAAACATGTATTTCATTATAATAAAGCCAGCATTGTACATTGTCAGGAGTCACTCATGCAGGACTACACTTGAGGCAAGGAAGTTATCTAAATGGAGATGGCCCACCATGGCAATCTGTGTGATGCATGTGGCCTAGTAGGCAGATTTCCTAGGTAGTTCATCTCTAGATTGCTTCTTGCTGCCGATTTCCTTTCCAGGCTTGTATTTCCTGTACCATTCATATATTTTTTTCTTCACTGTCTATGATCTGATATAACTACTTTTATCTGCCAGACAGATTCTTGCAGAGTCATTATTGGGAATGATTTTTTTTTATAATTTCTGATAATTACTCCTAAATTGATTTAAGTAGCTTTTTCAGCCTCTCCTGCAGAATAAGTAAATTGGCTAGGAATTCACTAGTCACTGACACATATACTTCACTACAATAGAAACAGTTCAGTTCAATTTTCCTTGTTAGCTGCAGTACAGCTAGTCCAGAATCCCTAGATATAGAATCCTGGCCTCCCTCCCCTCTCTTTTCTCAAGTTGGGTGAGGAAGTTTCTCAATCTCTGCTCCATCTTTCTTTCTGAACACTTTTTAGGCAGAGTAACTTTTTTTTAATTAATTAATTTATTTATTAATTTATTCATATTACATCTCAATTGTTAGCCCATCCCTTGTATCCTCCCCTTCCTTCCTCCCTCCCGTTTCCCCCTCTACTCCCTTCCCCTATGTCTGTGACTGAGGGGGACCTCCTCCCCCTGTATATGCTCCTAGGGTATCAAGTCTCTTCTTGGTGACTTATTATCTTTCCTCTGAGTGCCACCAGGCCTCCCCATCCAAGGGACATGGTCCGATATGGGGCACCAGAGTTTGTGTGAAAGTCAGATCCCCTTCTCCACTTAACGGTGGAGAATGTCCTGTCCATCGGCTAGGCAGAGTAACTTTTAAGTCAAAGACTTTGTGGGTGGGTTGTTGTCCCTTCTGCATGACTATATAAGGTAGCCACTTCAGTCTCCATATCCCAAGGTGCTGGGTGCCTCACCTAGAATCAAACCCATATCCTCTCAGAAACCTACTGCCTAGAAGGAGCTCAGCTTGTCCCAGAGATGCCTCCCATCAGCTTCCTCTCTCTCTCTTCAAGCCCTTTCATCTTCCACCCCTGATTTTCCTCCAACTTTGTGGGAGGCTGGGACTGAGAGGAGAGGAGGTACAGCATCTCAGTATGTAAAGTAAGTAAGCAAATTAATGAAAAAAAATGTTAAAAGATGAGCAAAAATGCATTTTAGCGTGGGACAAATGTTATAATATCTGTAATAGCTTTCTGTTTTTCAAGGTACAGTAGCTACTACATCTAGAGGTTTATGGAACAAATTTTTAAAATAAATTAATATGATATTAAGTATACATGTTAAAAAGTTGGAACAAGAAGGATGAGGAGAGGGCTTCTTCAGCAATGTACTTTTTTTTTGCAAGCTTGACATTAGTTCAGACCTCAGAACCCACCTCAAACGCCAGAGTTGTGTCTTAGCTACTTTTACTGGAAAGATGTAAAAATAACACTGGAGTTTTCTGGATAGCCAACCCAGCCACTCAGTAAGCTCCAATATAAGTAGGGGAAACATGTTTTATAAAATAAGGCAAGACTCAATGAATGAAAATACCTGAACTCAGTTTCTGTAATTTACATCCACATGTCTATATATTTGTACGCAGAGAATCAAATGTAACACACAGATACACACAGAGAGATAGATAGACATAAAAATAGAGAGACAGAGAGACACAGAAGGACACACAGACACACACACACACACACACACACACACACAGAGAGAGAGAGAGAGAGAGAGAGAGACAGAGAGACAGAGAGACAGAGAGAGACAGAGACAGAGAGAGAGAGAGGGAGAGAGAGAGTTGGAATGATATCTTCTCACCTAGAAGACTACCTTGTATCAGATACCTAAGTAAGGTTATATTTACTTCTCTCTAAAGATCTATATTTTGAGGGAATTTCATTTTATAATCACTTATTTGAAAGCCAGGGTACATAATTTTGAATAAATCCTATTAATTTTCTTTACCAAGTTCACTGTATTTAGTGGCAATCTTTGACATACCTAATAGCTTTCTGTTCTGAATGATGAAATAGGACCAGACAAAGAATGTGTCCTAAGGACACATGGCAGGGAGTCGGTCAAACACATTAATTGAAAAATATTTGTGTGTGACAATCTATTCAGATGGAAAATTGTCTTTGGTTTTTACTGTGTTAATGCATTCTGAAGAGCATGGTTAAATCAAAGAATAAATTTAATTACAAAAGCAAATTCCTTAGGACCATTGAAATTTTGAGCATTATATCATTCAAAATAATACATCAATATCTATGAAAGTGATTAAGCAGAGGGCAAGTCATGTTGTATAAGAATAGGGACACAGATCAAATTCCCATAACTCAAATAAAGGCTTAGATGTTTTACAGGCACCGAGATCATCCTCCCAACGGTTAAGGAGGAGTGAGACTAGAAAATCTCGGGGCTTTCTGGCCACCAACTTAGCTTCTGGTGAAATGATAGCCCCTATTTCATGGGAATACAGAGAAGTGTGATGGAGTAAGAAACCAGATGTCATCCTCTCACCACACAGATAACAAGCATGCTGCCATGCACATCAGTACAGACACATGTTCATACTCCAAATATGGACTGCATACACACACACAAGAGAAAAGATTAAGTATTTTCTGCCACCATTAAAACAAATATGACATATTTAGTAGTAGAGGACCTATATGGACAACAGCTACAACAAATTTTAATAATTTATTTGTCACTTTGACCTTGAAGGTGTGTATGTGCTCAAAGGTAATATTTCTCAAATGAAAGATGACACAAAAGAGGCAGTACCCTAAAATGTGCAATAACATAAGCTTCTCAGAACACAGTGACAAATATATTTTTAGAGTTTATTGCAGCAGTTATGCTGTCCATACAGGTCTTTAATTAGTTGCAGAGTACAGTATGCATAAAAATATGTTTACATATACCTACAAATTTGTTTCCTGTGTTGGAAATCATTGTTTCAAGTCAAGGATAGACATAATATCATATCACTCCAACATATAACATCATTGAAAAGACAAAACCATGAGAACAGTGAAAAATCTCATGTTCACTGTGGGGGGAAAAAAGAAGCATAAAGTACTTTCTGGTCAGTGACACGGTGTGAATGGTACTGACACCATCAATAAATACCAGGACACCTTGATTTCCAACATTTAATTTGCACCACAGCAATAACAAATGATGATTCAAAGCTGTAAGGTTTGGTAATGAGATTTATCAGTGTCAGTTTATCTGCTGTAGCAAACTGATGGCAGTGGTGGACTGTAAATGCCTGATTCTGGAGAGATATAAAAAATCCCCAACCATTGTCTTGGTTTTTTAAACTAAAACTGCTTGTAAAAAATAGTGTTTTTCATATTGTATTTGTATGCTCATATGTATCTGAGTATACACATACAAACACATATACATTTAATAAAAGTAATAATAACATTCTTTGCATTTTTTGTCAAGTAACACTCTAAGGAGATCTTGTGTCCCCTCTTCATTATCTCTGCCAACAGAAAGATTTGGAAGAGCATGTCATTAATCTTGGGAAACAGACTACAACCAATATTGACAACTTAATTTTTCCATGGTCAAAATTCGTAATTCCTTCAGGGGACAATATTGAAACACAAAATCAGATCACATGGTTTCTTCTGTGGTTCTCCAGGAAGACAATTGAAAAGGACTTTCATGTGTTCCCTTGCATATTGCAGTTCAGAACACTTGTTGTTCATTGTTAGGTTTTAAACAGAGGCTCCAAATCTGTAACCTTGAAATGCAATGACCACATTAAATTATTAAAGAATTTTATTCAGAGTGGTGCAAATATACAGCTGGGCCAATCTCAGAGCTGAGATGTGATGATAGAAGCATCCAAATACATTAAATTATCCTCAGCAGAACCAAAGAGATGAGACCTTATTATATTTCAATAAGTGGTTAGTCCAAGCCCATATGTTTCCCCCAACTCGAAATTGAATTAGAAATTCTACTACTTTATAGAGAAAATAAAAGTACAGTACTACCTTTGTTGTGATTTATGAAGAACAAATGGCATTATAAACTTCTCAGGTGATTTTTTTTTTAGACTTTAGTAGCCCCATAATATTAAGTAAAAATACAGAGTTACTTATCTACCATTAAGTGTGCATTACTCTTAGCCTTTTAAATTTCAGGCCAATATTTTTCTACAAAATCAATACATTTTGAAGCATGACTTTTCAGAAATTAAAATCACCTTAAAGCTTTGAAAAACAACAAATCCATGTAAACAGGGATGTCTAGTTCTTAAGGATGAGACATTTAACAAAATATATATGTAGCCTATTTATACCTAGAAAAAAATCTACTTGAAGAGAACTCAACTTTTGATGGAGATTTTCTTCATCCTTTTATTTTGTTGATGCTGGTATCTTTATATGAATACTTTGTTATTCTAAAATGAATTTGTGTCTCAGGAATTCTTTTATTCCTTCATTTCTTTCTTTCTTTTCTTTCTTTTCTTTTATGGAGAAGCATCAAATCTACAATTTTGGTATTATTATGACTGAAATTTTAGTGAGTAGCCTGTGATTATTGAATTGTCCTGAGATCTTCAAAGCAGCTATGTCCCAGCAGCTCCTGTAAATTTAAATTTATTAAAGCAGAATTTGCTAATTTTGCTAAGTGCTTGCCAGACATGAAAAGCGTTTAAAATGCCTAAAAAGAATCTGAGGTTAGTTCTGGAAATTTTGAGTAAGTTCTTGATGAGCTGGTAATTGACTCTCTGTGGGTGAAATTTCAACTATCAAAATATGCATGCAATAACAATTACTGAAAAAGAGAAACCACAAATTTGATGAGTGGAGAGAGGTATATGGGAGAGTTTGAAGCAAGAAAGGAGAAGGAGAAATGTTAATATTGTCTCAATAGTAAAAGTATATATTATATAGTGTCAAAATATAATCACAATAATGAAACAAAATAAAGAATAATAAATGACAACAGAGTAAACAAAGATAAGTGATTCTTCAAACACCAGGTGAAGTTTCATAATTTCCTGAGAACACTTCCTTCCCAGCAATTCCATTCTTCTTTTTTATGGTGATCTCTATAACCTCTTAATGAACATCCCAAGATGTACTTTTGCTTTCCAAGATTCCCTCTTATCTTGGTAGATTAACCTAGCATTAAGAAACAATTCCTGTGGACATAAGAACTTTGTGATTGTTGTTGTATATGCCATGGATGAACAGAGACTCAGCTCATATCTGCAAGAAACAATAAAATAGGAAAATACCACGAACTCCCTGTACTAGCTTGTGGAGTAATGAACATTTTACAATATTGATGTACATAAAAATAGGGTTTCCTACAATTCAAACTCGTTGTTAAATAAGAATCAGCCATTATGGAAAGTACACAAATAAATATTTATAAAGTTGAAAACTAAGTCAAACTTTTTGCGTCTCCAAGCATTTTTAGCATACAGCAATTTTTAACATAGAGCAATAGCAATAAAATGCTCAGGAACAGTGGTCAAGCTAACTTTGATTTCTCAATATTAGGAAGATCCAGGCAATAATCATCTTATGTACGTGTATGTATGGTTTGCAGTCCTATGATAAGATACCATTACTCCAGAAAATAACCTTGCCCAGGCTCTGACAAGGAACTCAACAGGAAATGAACAGGATGAAGGGATTGGAGATAAAGATGACTAAGATTAATTGCATAAATGTGTGAAACTATCAAACCACTAAATTTATATGGCGTGTAAATCAATCTTTTGTACTCATTTTGATATTTCAACAAAAGTAGAATGAGTTCAACAGTTAATTTAAAGAGACTTCAATGGCTTATTTTTTATTTTTGTCATGAATGAGTACACACTCATAGAAAAGCTGTCACATTTCTCTGTTCCTGCCTTTCTTTCTTTGTATGTGTGTACAACTTATAATTCTATTAATTATATTCTCCATCTCTGTCTCTGTCTCTCTGTCTCTCTGTCTCTTTGTCTCTCTCTGTCTCTGTCTCTCTGTCTCTTTGTCTCTCTCTTTCTGTCTCTCTCTGTCTCTCTGTCTCTGTCTCTCTCTGTCTCTCTCTCTCTTTTGTGTATGTGTGTGTGAACCTTAAAATTCCACACATTAGACTCTTTTTTTTTTTGCTGTTTAATATCTATAAATTACCTATTCTGAATCTCCAATCCCAGCTTTTGAAGAACACAGTACAGTTATTTTGCAAAATTCCATGTTTCAATACTTGTTGATTTTTCATAGATGAGTTTATCACACCCATATTCTGTAAGAATAATACAGGCACTATAAAAAGGATTTTTTTTGTCTTTTGTGTTATGTAACTGTTTCCTTTGAAAAAGAATTTTGGATAACAAGGATGTGTCAGGTACATGAAACTAACAACAATTTTAATGGTCTGAGGAGACCCTTCCTCTGAAGTTACATAAGTGAAAACCTCTGCTTGGATGTAGCTACCCAGTCTTTATGCAGGAGATCACAATGATTCAGATTCGTAAGTCATCATCCCTGATGGAGTGGACTTTTCAGTGATACAGTTGCCCTAGATACTCATGCTCCTATAAGAAACACCAATAAACTCATTGTTCAACAAGCAGGACTTGCATATAATATTTCTTTTTCTTTCTTATTTATCTGTTTGTGCCATTTTACATTGGGTAGCACTTAATTCCTAAAGTGCGCAGGAATTGATAAGCAATATTCATCAATATCCATTATATGTATACTATGTGGAGTCACAGGATACAAACATTGCCTTATTGGAGATTTTAATTGTAATCATAAAGTTAGGACCATATTTTTCATGATAATCCACTGTAAAACTATTGCTCTCTTTTGTAATTAGTGAATGCTGAAGAGATATTTTGAGGTGCTGTAGTAGCCTTACTTGTCATGTGTCTAACACTTATGCCAGTACGCTTCAGTGTCTCCTCTCTCTACTGTTGCTATGATGGCTGCAATGGGTTAGTGTTTTACCTAACATCATTTCCAAAAATAAAGTTTTATGTATAAAGTGACCAGGGTTTTAAACATACATGCTTACGACAATTGGATCTGCTATTAATTACTTAATACCTACATATAAAGAAAACACATATATCTTAATACTCCTTACTTTCTGACAGAAAATTCCAGTCCATCATATTAGGATACTTTCTTTTCACCATACTTTGAATAAACAATTTTTCCAATACACTTCTGTTATTTTAATATACAAGAACATTTAAAAATAAAAGTATGGGGACAGTCAGATATCAACAAGCCTTTTCCAGATTTTATATTAAGTCTAACAAGCTGAGTTTGTTTTCTGTGTCTCAAATGGTACAAGATAAACACCTGTAACTGATCTTCTGTCTTGTATACATACATCATGGCACATTCATAACAATATGCATACACACATAAATATTAAAAAATGAAAAAGAAAACAAAATCTTGAAAATAATTGTTGGTAGTATAATTTTTAATTAAATTCAAAGCATAACTAATTTGATTTTCTTATTCAGTGACTACTAGAAATATGAAGGTAAAAACAAGACTAGAGTCTTAGACTTAACCAGATGTATTTCAGGGAAAATATATAGAATAATACTCTGAAAAAAATTAAAAGAGCATTAAAAACATGAACAAAAAATTATATATGTGTTCCATGGGTGTCATTACAAATATTTTCTACATAAGCATGTGATAATCATATGCAATTTAAAGAACTTGTCTCTAACATCTACTTTAATACCTTGTTTTAAGTGAATCACAAAGTTGTTTCAGTTATTTACACTGGGAAATAACACAGACTTCTATTATATCTGAATCCTGGTTTATATCTATTTTATAGATTCAGATATGTATTATAACTAAAATCTTATTCCTAATCCTGGGTGTAGAGTAAAGGTGATTTTCCTTAGTTGCCCTCACTGTTTGTTTTCTGAAAAGGTAAGTTTTTATTGAGCACTCACATCCTTCACATATCCTGAGTCAGAGCTCACCAAGTCAGCAACAGGCTTTGGACCATTCTCCCTTAGTGAGTACTGTCCTAAATATATTGTACAAAAAAGAGACGTTGTTAGATTGTGGTATTATATAATAAGCTTAACATACTAAACATGATTGCATGCATGATTATTTATAGATTATTTAACAATAACAGTGAATATATCCTGAGTTTATTTATTAAACCATTTAAGTAACCTGTGAATCTTATTTAAAGAAAGCTTCATGTGCTCTGATGGGTTTGCATTTCTGGATTTGCCACTTGAATCCTCAGTTCTATCTAAAGTTGAATGTGATCCTTCAACCATCCATAGTATTTTGTCATTTTCTGCAATAAATGAGTATTAATTTACTGCTTTATAGTAATATTATTAACAAAACATGGAATGGTAAGATATTATAAATAAATTTTATTTAAAAAGATTCTGGACCTTTATGAATGTATAATACACATACATGTATGCATGTGAGTGTGTATACTGAGACAGAATGTCTCTAAACTTACAATCTCATGAATCTTTGATATGATTGCTATTGTTAAGGATATAGGAACGTTCAACAAATTGTTGTTTAGAATTTTTCATTATCCCAGACATTCATAGCCTGAAATTAATTTTGTTTTGTTACAAATTGAATGGATAAATGTACACATGAGAGAGAGAGGGAGGGAGGGAGAGAGAGAGAGAGAGAGAGAGAGAGAGAGAGAGAGAGAGAGAGAGTTGATATTTTGAAGAAGTCTAACCTGTTGGTCTTAAAATAATGACATTCACAAGGTAGATCTAACATCTACTAGACATTTTAAAAGTAAAGAATGCTCTTTGATTTATAATAGAATACTAATTTTGACAGACACAAAGTATCAAACAAGTTAAATGAAAAGAAAAAAAATCCAGCTACCATCCTGTAGCGAGAATTTTGGTTTCTTTAAAATTCAGTTATGTTATGTTATGTTATGTTATGTTATGTTATGTTATGTTATGTTATGTTATGTTA
>OU015745.1:65561708-65576690 GCA_907169655.1 Acomys percivali | reverse complement strand
TATGTTATGTTATGTTATGTTATGTTATGTTATGTTATGTTATGTTACGTGAATGAGGTTTTCTTTTAATCCCAGGTGTGAAATATGTCTGCTTCAGACTGTCCATACCAGCTACCTATAATGGGTCTCCCACTATGGCAGAGGGATGATTTTGCCATTCAAGGATAGTGACATTTGGAAGTCTGTGAACTTCTAGGAAGTATCTCAGGTAGATCTTATCCCTGTGACTGAATTATGAGCTAAGAGATATCCAACAACCTGAGTGTACCTGAAAGCACGTTGTTGCTCATGTCACCAGAAAGCAGTCAATTGCCACATGTGAATAGAATAACTGAAAACAGAATATCAGGCTTGGATTTACTATCTTATTTTTCTGTGTGTGGGTATTCAAATGTGGTCCGAGTATTTAAAAGGATGGATTTATATATTTGAATATCTATGCTGATTTTCAGAATAAGCTTTATATTATCTTCTGCAAATTTTTTCTTTCAGCTAGTTTCAGACCATATTGAAATGGTCAGATGGGAGAAAAGATCTTTCAGACATTGAGTTACAATTGACTTTCTTAAATGTCATCTGTTTCCTATTCTCTCATGCACATTTATAACTAGTAATCTTCTGTTTCTGATATCATGAATGGTATTGTTTTTAGATTTCAATATATGATACACATAAATGCTAATTAAGAATTAATACAAATTTGTATAGGGAGATGGCTGAGTAGGTAAAAGAGCTTTTATTACAAGCATGAAGACATGGTTTCAGATCCCCAGATTTCCTATAAATCAGGAATCTACATGTCCACCTATTATTTCACCACTGTGGAGGACATGATGGGAGGAATATGGAGCTTGCTGATAACTAGTTGCTTCCAAGTTGGATGAGAAATGGTTCTTTAAGATGGTAAAACATGAGTGATAGAGGAGGCCAGACAACATCCAGCCTCTAGGTGTGCTCTATGTATACCATATCCAGACATACGAGAGAGAGAGAGAGAGAGAGAGAGAGAGAGAGAGAGAGAGAGAGAGAGAGAGAGAGAGAGAGAGAGAGAGAGAGAGAGAGAGAGAGAGTCGGGAGTAGAGCTAAAGCATGAATTTGGCTTGGGGAACAACCCCTTCCAAAACGGTGTTTAATTGGGTCCTTATCATGTCTGTATAATCTCTCTCCAGAGTTACAGAAATGTATGCATCTACATGTCATTAAGTATCCTTTTAATTGAGCTCCACAGTCATTCCTGAGCATCTTCTTACTGCAGGAATCAGGATAATGGACATAATTCTGAGAAAATGAATCAACAAATCTTTGTTCCTACATTAATATATGAAGAGTTAACTGATATCTTGCAGAAAAAGTCAGCTTGGCAAATCATATCTACATATTGCTGCCCTTCATTTAAAATGTTGAGCTAGTAAAGCATAATATTAAATCTCCAATTTCATTTATAGCTTAGAATTAATCATTTAATATTGTAATATGTGCATAAATTATTAACTAAAATTTGAAATGACTTTATATTTGAACTTGGAACAAAGAGGATAAAAGCCATGCTTAATTCAAATGTTGAAGTCTGGCTTTATGAATGAAGAGAAAAATTCCAGGTAAAATTATAAATTCACATTTTAGAAAGTGCCAGATAGATTTCTAAAGTTGTTGTACAGGTTTCCATTCCCAGTAGTAATTAAGGAGGTTTCCTCTTTATCCACATCCTTGCCAGCATGTGGTGTTGCTTGAGTTTTGGATCTTAGCCATTCAGATGGGTGTAAGATGGAATCGCAGAGTTATTTTGATTTGCATTTCCATGATGACTAAGGACATTGAGCACTTCTTTAAGTGTTTCTCAGCAATTCGATATTCCTCTGTTAAGAACAGTCATAGGGGAAGGGAGTAAGGGGAAAATGGGAGAGAGGGAAGAATGGGAGGATACAAGGTATGGGATAACAATTGAGACATAATATGAATAAACTAATAAAATATATTTTTAAAAAAGTATTCTCTGTTTAGTTCTGAGCCCCATTTCTCAATTGAGTTATTTGTTTTGGTGGTGTTTAATTTCTTGAGTTCTTTATACATTTTGGATATTAGACCTTTGTCAGATATAGGGTTGGAGAAGATCTTTAACCAGTCTGTAGGCTGTAGATTTGTTCTGTTGACAGTGTCTCCTGCCTTACAGAAGCTTCTCAGCCTCATGAAGTCCCATTTATTAATTGTTGACCATAGGCCTGGGTTGTTGGTGTTCTGTTCAGGAAGCTGTCTCCTGTGCCAATATGTTCCAGGTTCTTCCCCACTTTTTCTTCTAAGTGACTTAGTGTCTCTGGTTTTATGTTGAGGTCTTTAATCCACTTGGATTTGAGTTTTGTGCAAGGTGACAAATATGGGTCCAGTTGCATTTTTTTACATGTAGACATCCAGTTAAACCAGCACCATTTTTTGAATATGCTATCCTTTTTCCAGAGACCCAGCTATTCCAATTTTTGGATATACCCAGAAAATGCTCTACCACACAACAAGGACATATGCTCAACCACGTTCATAGCAGCCTTATTCATAATAGCCAGAACATGGAAATAGCCTAAATGCCCCTTAGTTGAAGAATGCATATAGAAACTGTGGTACATATACACTATGGAATACATTAAAAACAAGGAAATCCCAAAATTTGTGGACAAATGGATGGGACTAGAAATGATCATAATGAGTGAGTTAACCCAGAAGCATAAAGACTCACATGGTATATACTCACTTATAATTGGGTACTAGCCCAAAAGGCATGTCTCACAAAAGTCTTCACTTACCAGGAGTTTGGAATAGATATGAGGACATCCTACTGATTCTCTAGGTAAGAGAAATATAGGAGATGGGAAAATAAAAAGACCCAGAGGGTCCTAGAAACCTACAAGAAGAACATCATGATGTATGGATTGGGGCCCAGGGTGGTCAGCTCAAACTATTGCACTAACTAGGGACAATACAATAGTAAACATCAAACCCCTACTCTGATCTACCGAATGGACAGGACATTCTCCACAGTTATGTGGAGTTCAGGGACTGAGTTTGACATGAACTCTGGTGCTCCATATTTGACCACTTCCCCTTAGTGGGGAGGCCTAGGGGCACTCAAAGAAAGAATAAGCAGGCTACCAAAATGAGAGTTGATAGCCTATGACCATATAGTGAGAGAGGAGGTTCCCCTCAGTCATAGACCTAAAGGAGGGGAATAGAGAGATAGGGGGAGGGAGGGAGGGAGGAATGGGAAGATGCAGGTGATGGGATAACAATTGAGTTGTAATCTGAATAAATTAATGAAATGAAAATTAAAAATAAAAAATTCACACTTTTTTCTTTGCTATTTTTGTCCTCAACTTAATAAAGCATGGCTTTTAATCAAATTTTCAATAGGAAAGTAACTTCTTTAGTGTAATGGTTCTTAAGTTTCATTGGGTTTATTCTGTATTTTTAAATGTATGGACTTTTAAATAAAGGAAGTATTTTCCTTTAATTTTCCTTAGTTTCTAATTTGTTCCCTTTACATCCCTATTATAGCCTCCTCCCTTGTTGCCTACCAGTCCCACCCTCCATCCCTTATAGTCTCTCCCTCCCCTAGTCCTCAGGAAGGGGAGCCTGAACATCTGATCCAGCCTAGCAAGACTCCTCTGTAGTTCTTATATCCTCTACCTCTGTGGCCTGGCAAGGCCACTCCTCCAGGGAAAAGAGATCAATGTGTGGGGGCAGAATCTGTGTCAGAAGCAGTCCCTATTCCCAGTATTATGGGGCCCACAGTGAGAACATGCTGTCTAACAAGTGCATTTGAGCAGAAGGTCTACATCCACACCGTGCGTGGTCCTTGAATGGTGCAACAATATCTGCAGCATCCCCCTCCTATGTTGAGATTTGTTGGCTCCATTATTTATAGAATTTGAAAGAACAATCCTCAACTTCATTTGGAAAAATAAAGAACTCCAAATAGCTAAAACAATCTTATAAAATAAAAGATCTTTTGGACATACTACCATCCCTGATGTTAAACTGTACTATAAAGCAACAGTAATAAAAATGGCATTGTTCTGACATAGTAACTGACTGGTGGATCAATGGAATGGAATAAAAGACCCAGAAATATACCCACACAACTAAGGACACTTGATTTTTGACAAAGAAGCCAAAACCATAAAATGAAAATAAATAAGATAACGTCTTCAACAAATGGAGCTGGTCTAACTGGATGTTTACTCATAGAAAAAATGCAAAAATACCCTTATTTATCACCCTGCCCAAAACTAAAGTCAAAACAGATTAAATATGTCAACATAAATCCAGACACACAAAATCTGTTAGAAAAAAAATTGGGGAAATAACTTGAGCTCATTGACACAGAAGACAACTTCCTGAACAGAACACTTATACTTCAGGATCTAAGATCATCAATAAATAAATTAAAGTTGGAAAGCTTCTGTAAGGGGGAGGACACTGTCATCAGAACAAAATGACAGCTGTCAGATTGTGAAAAGAAATAAAAATAGCCAAATGACTAAGCATGTAACATTTATATAATTCCATATTGTGTCATGGTTCTTGTTGCTATATGTAGTTTATTATATTTATGTATAATATAATTGTATATGTAAAAAATGTTTAATAAAAAAAGATCTTCATAAACCCTACATCTGACTTATGGGTAATATCCAAAATATAAGATGCTCGAAACATTAAACACTAACAAACAAACTAATGCAATTAAAAATGGGGTACAGGACCAAACAAATAATTTTCAATAGAGGAATATTGAATGGCCTTTTTGGCCATGCTCAAAGTCCCTAGTCATCAGGGAAATGCAAATCGAACTACTCTGAGATTCCACTTTACACCTATCTGAATGACTAAGATCAACATTTCAGTGACAGCACATGCTGGTGAGCATATGGGGAAGGAGAACCTTCATTGCTTGTGCGAGTGCAAAACTGCACAATCATTTTGGAAATTAACCTGGTGCTTTCTCAGAAAATTGGGAATAGTTCTACCTCAAGTCCCAGCTATACTACTCCTGGTCATATACATGAAAGATGCTCCACCATACAACAATGACATTTGCTCAACTATGTTCATAGTGGCTTTATTAGTAACAGCCATAATGTGGAAACAACCTACATATCCCTCATCCAAAGAATGGATAAAGAAACTGTGGTACATTTACACAATAGAACACTACTCAGCTATTAAAAACAAGGAAATCTTTTGCAGGCAAATTGATGGAAGTAGAAAGATCATCCTGAATGAGGTAACTCAGATCAAGAAAGACAGGCAAGGTATATACTCACTTATAAGCGGATATTCAACAAATAATACAATATAACCACACTACAATATACAGACCTAAGGAAACTAAATAACAACAACAACAAAAAAAAACCCTTTGGAAAGTTCTTAATTCTCATTGAGAAGGGATAATAGAACAGACCCTGGAAGCAGTTGGAGAGAAGGCACAGGTAGAGTAACTACTATAGAGGTCCTATGAAAGACTATACCCAGCAGGAGATCCAAGTAGATGCTGAGACACATTGCCAAACTTATGGGTGAAACACAGGGAGTTTTATGAAGAGTTGGAAATTACAGGGACCTGGAGGAGGTCAGGAGATCTGCAAGAAGACTAATGGAATCTACAACATTGTTTTATTATACTTTATTCACATTATATTCTCCTGGTTCTCCCCTCACTCCTATTTTCCTGTTCCCACCCTCCCTCCCTCTTCTGCCCTACTCTCCTCCTCTAGACATCTTACATACCTTGACCTACCCTTAGCCAAACTTATAAATATTTCTTAAGGCAGACTTCCCTAAATTAGATATGATTTGACCCTATATTAGAACATTTTAGGCAATAGAAATAACTTATAATCTCTAGAGAACTAGTTAACCAATAATATTACATAAATGTAATAATATTATAATTTATTGTCAACCTAATTCAATATTTATCACAAATAAAATATGCCTCAATAATATCAAATCACTTTAGATCAAATACGGTACCAAAAAAAAAAAAAGCTTGAATTGAAGAATCAAGTGGAAATACAGGAAAACAGAAATAGAAAAATGAAATAAAATATTTTAAAGATAGCTTTAAGGTGTCAGTGCTGTACAGTCATACTAATTTTCATGTGGAGTTGGAGATCCATCTCTGTGGTTAAGAATGCAATGCTTTTTGCTGTTACAGAGGACCAGATTTTAGCTCCCAACAGCCACAGTAGGTGTGTCACAGCTACCGATACGTAATTCCCTCAAACGTGTGAGCTAACATTTTCATTCTCTGCTGTAACCTGCTCATGTGGAAACCATACTTATAATGACACATATACATAAGGAAGAATAAAACTCTTTAGAAAAAAGTTTAATGTATACAGAATGCACTGCAAGGTTCTTCTTTCTTATTTGGATCTATGCCTGGTTCTTTTATGAAGGATTTATAGATTGATGAGTTAGTTATTCACACCTTGTCAGAAAAAGAATTTTGTGATCATGTCAGAATGCTTAACCCTTGGTAAATTCAAGATTCAAATATTTCTAGTTGCTATAAATTGGGATTCAAAGAAAAGTTATTAGTCTCTGTTGTTAAGACTGAAAGTCATTTTAAGTAAGAATTTTAGTGAGCATTAGATGGCTGGTGAAATCTTAGAAACTAACCCTGAGAAAAAGCATTGAAGATCTGATAGAGATACAAGAAGCAGAAGAATTTATAGGATTTTATAAATAACCTATTTTGAATTACATGTATGTATATGGGCCTGCATGTTGAGTTTGGATGTTCAGTGGAGTGTCTGTAATAGCAGGTGAGTTCTTAGCTAAGTCATCCTTCCATCCCCTGATTTTCTAGGCTTTTTTTCTTTTGATGCTTTCAATTCTGTAATTGTCTCCTTGATTATTTTTCTATACTTTCATCTTGCGTTTCTTTCACCTCATCAATGAAATCAATCTTAGTTTACTATGTAGCTTATTGTATTAATCCAGTGTCAGCACAAATCAAATATAATGAAGTAAAATCAAAATACAGCAATACAGAACTTTAAGGTAAAATGAATTCTTAAATTCATTTTGACTGAAAATACCAATAGCAATGAATAATTCAATCCCCTGTATTAATGACAGCTTGTATACAAACTATCTGATGTGGTTTTTAAATTTTTAAATAATTTTCAATGTGATGTTTCTCAGTTTGGTATTATCTAACCAGCACAATTTTATTATGAAACTAGGCAAAAATTGCTTATGATTGACAAATAAAAACTTTCATTGCCTTCTGTTTTTCATCATTCAATAAAGATCATAAAAACAAACCTACACAATTTCAAGTACTGGCATTTTAAAGAATTGATGCTATTATATCATTGGTTATAGTATCGTATGCCAATAGTAAATAGGAGGCTGAAATTCAAGATGGCTAATTTAAGAAAATGTTACGTCATTTTTGAAGAGGGTGTGGATGAGGTATTTCCCCCTGGTTTTAATTACTGCCAAATGTTGGGAATGTAGAGGGGCTCCTCAATCTCTAAGCTGAAGAGAACTATTGAAAACAGAAAAGAGCTGAGAAAAACCACTCCTTTCGTCATCCTTCTGTGCTTATGGCAATACGATTTGACTGTGGCATATAACTAGGATTGTCAAAAACCCTACAGTTTATGCAGGCTCACAGTAACCACAGAGGAGGAGAAAAGAACGCACTTATAAAAACTGTGTTGCTTTGTGAATGCCAGGGAAATATGTGCCACGTGTGTGCGAGCTACCCTAGAGAACCTGGCAGACAGCTATACGAGGGCCAAGGAGGAGTCACGTGGGAGGAGGATGACTGACAGGGAAAGGAGAACAGCAAGATTCCAAGCCAAAAATAAAAATCTTCAAACTCAGTATTAAATATCAGCAGAAGCAAGCTTACAATCAATCAGTGCTGGCAGCAGAAGCCTTCACTAAAATTCATATTGATCATGTTTCCAATGTGTTTTTTAACGTAATTTAAGCTTCTATAATCCTCAGGCAAAGAAAATACTGCTTTACAAATTAAAAATGATTGAACCACACAGGCATGCTAGAATATAGATAATTTTGTTTTTCAACTCACTATTAAGTCCATCTCTTTATCTCATTTTCTAGAAATTTCATTCATACAATAGTTTACTTTCCCCTAATTAATATCTATTTAATGGGTTTTATGAAGCATGGGGTCAGAAATTTCATTCATTTTTTTAATGTTTTGAAACAAATTATTTCTCTGATATGAGCAAAAGTTAGCCATTTGATGAAGGAAACTATTTACACAAATAGTAATTTTTATGGAGTTCCATCTCTTTAAATATTCATCTTAACTTACGAAAATTTTAGAATAGATTTCTAAATAATGTATGGTTTTAGATCCAGTGAAAATACAAACTTCTTCTAAGTGAGATTTTGGTTTGTTTTTTGTTTTTTGTTTTTTGTTTTGTTTTGTTTTGTTTTTTGGTTTTTTTGTGTGTTTCTTTTTTTTTTTTTTTTTTAATTTATTCTTGTTACATCTCTATGGCTATCCCATCCCTTGTATCCTCCCATTCTCCCCTCCCTCCCATTTTCCCCTTATTCCCCTCCCCTATGACTGTTCCTCAGAGGAATTACTTCCCTCTGTACATGCTCATAGGGTATCAAGTCTCTTCTCGGTGACCTGCTGTCCTTCCTCTGAGTGCCACTAGGTGTTTTCCATTGTAATATCAACACATTTTGAAAAGAAAAAAATGATAATTCAGAAATTGTTTTTTGGTTCAAAATTTATTTGTCAAAGTTTCCATAGGAGAAGGTCCCTCTTTTGGCACAAGACTAAAAGACATCAACAGATTCTCATGGGGACTATGAAACTAATCAACAAGACAGAACATATATGAACATACAGCATTTGACAAAATGTATAGAAAATAGTGCTAAGAAGTTTAATAACATAGCTTACATTTTAAGCTTCAATTAGTAACAAGGATGTCATTTGGTTTTATAAGGAGTTTTTGTTGGTTTTTCTTATTTATTTAGAGCATTTTTATATTCTCATAAACATGGAAAAATTAATAGAAAATATAATCCTGGTATATCTCACCTCTTGTTCATTGCCTGAACACACTCCAGGATGATAGCTATAGATGCATCAAATACAAACCTACTCAAACAGCATGGATTTTGTCTCCCTTATTGTTTGCTTATGTTTGAATCAATTATCTAGTTCTTGAACATGAACTATGTATGTGCCAACCTAGCTCACAATATCAAATAGATGTCATGAACTGAAAATGATCAGTAGCATTCTCAGTCCAAAGAGAAACTACACAATTAAAATAGATTTATGGCTACCCAAACTTATATATCTTGTCAGAATTTGCAGGCAGCATTGAATGAAGCATGAATCTAGATATATCTTTTACTTCAGGGAATCAAATTCTGAGAATAGCAGGAAGTGCAAGACACAGTAGACAGAACAGTGAGCTAGAAAGAGAGACAGTTGCATATGGAATGCCACTCAAGTTCTAAAAAGAAGCTTCTCCAGTCTTCAGCTCAATTCTGTTTAAAGAATAACCTTGGGAAAAATCTACTTAAGGATTGGGGAAATCAAATAAAAATAAGGAAAAAAAGTGAGAAAAAACAATAACCATGTCAAAAATGAGAAATTGGCTATGCTAACTTTCTGTTGCTATAATGGATATTTGAGATATAACAATGCATAATGAGAAAATTATTTACATTCTCTCATGGCTTTATTTCACAAGATATTGTGTCTATTTCTCTGGGTCTGCAGGAAAGAGTCTCCTCTTGCCAGATGTGATGGAGTAATCCATTCATTTCACAGGTAAGGATGAAATAGAGATAGGAAGAAATCAAAATCATACTCCCACTTGAAAACACATCCACCGTCACTTAAATTTTCCCCTAAGTCTCACTGTTTCCCTATTTCACATATTCCTAGTAACATCAAGAAGAGCTGCAACCAAGCCTCTGAAATATAAACTTTTGGAGAGCACTCAAATTTCACTAATTCTTTGACCATGCTATGTATACTTTATACCTTATATATTAGGTACATTATGTTATATATAATTTTTATATATTATATATGTATACATGCAACAAAATAAGCCCAAAACCATATTTTAAAGTTTAAATATATACAACAAAAATGAACAAACAAAATAATTTGAAATCAAACACAGATACAATTAATTTCAGTTTCTACAATAAAAGAGACTTGCTTTTGACCAAATATTAGACATTTAAGGTTTCTATAGGTGTTGTTATAATGTTGAAAATCCAAAACATTTGATTTTACCAATGAACACTCAGGAGCCAGATGATGGAATGAAACCTGCTAGTTCACAGAGGTAGAGAAAGAACCCAGATGATCTTCTTATTTAGTTATGTCTCATGAGGAAAAAGTAAAAAAATAATAAAGTTAAAAAGATTGCTAACTCAATTGACAGCCCAGGAGAAAAAGGCTGGCTAGGTCACCCTAGAGCCCAGAAAGAAAAAGCCCACAACTAAAAACTAAACTAAAGAGCTCATTTTTCTTCTCCACACTGTCTTAAATACACTTTGGTATTATCAAGTAATTTCAGTTATTTAGCTTTTCATTTTCTGCTTCTTTTTTCAGTCATTTAGAGTAGTACAAAGCAGGATCCTAAAGCCTTCTATTATGGTAATTCTCATCTTTAACTCTCTCCTTGAGGACTTCCCAGGTAATTTACATAATCTGATGGCTTTGCAGTTTGTGCAAAGACATAGAGGTTGTGCCCAATGTTGGGCACCAAAATGTTATTATAATAAATGAATGAAAAGCCCCAAACATTCAATTTCACCAGGAGCCAGAATCAGGAGCCAGATGTTGGGGTGAAAAACCTTAAAGCTCAGAGAGGTGGACAAAATACCCAGCTGACTTTCCTACTCAGCTCACAACCAAGGAGGGAACAACCAAAACAAACAAACAAACAAACAAACAAACAAAAACAGAAAACAAAACAAAACAAAACAAAACAAAAACCCTACAGTGCTCCTTCTTCTCTGCTGTGTTAAATCCCCTTCACTTAGAGTCCTCCCTTCCATCAACATCCCTGCCAGATGGTCTGGTCTCATGCTCCTCCTCTTGACTTAAGATTAACTTAATTAAATTCTGTATTCAGAAACTTCTTGGATTAAAGCTGGGTGCTAGGGTTGAGCCACACCATAATCACCTGTTTACAATAAACAGAAAGTCCTTGGGATAAAGGTGTGTGTTAAGGTTTAACCACACAGAACAAGAAAAAGGGTTTTACAGTTAAGAATCTCGGGGTTCACAATGGGGCCAAATATCCTGCAACTTACAGGAGTTTGCTACTATTGTATGAAAAATAATATCATAAGACTAACAGAAGTTTGAAGGTCAGAAGAGAAGTGTGAACCAGAGATGTCAAACTGTTTCAAATGGTTTATTTATTCCCCTAAACCAAGTTCAGGAATCTTTGTATAGCATAGAAATTAGTGGCAAAATGTTGAAATTTCTATTAATGTGGCTTCTGGTCAGAACTGCAATGCAGAAGTAGAAAGAAATCATGTTTGATTTTAACAAGAAAATCACAAGTCCAGAGATAACGAGTTCAGAGATGTTTAAGTCAGTAAACAAATACAATAAAAAACAAACCCTACTGAAAACTGATCACATCTATTCATATGTGTGTTAAAGAAGAAATAAATCTTAAGGCTCACATTAAACATACGAAAGGATAAAAGAAAATTAACTGAAATATAAAATACCCTGGATGAAAACAATATTTAGAGAGGTACTATAAAAGTAGAGTTAAAATCATAACAATAGAAACTGTCCAAATTACAATATATTAAGAAAGAAAGAAGGAAAGAAAGACTGATAATGATAAAGAAAAAAGTAGGAAAGAAAAACAGCAGAGAAGATAGTGGGGTAGGAAGAAGAAAAGAAAAGAAGAAAAAGCAACAGTTTAATCCATTATGAATGGAAGTCCACTACCTCAAACTGCATGTGAACCTCCCAGGACCACATAGGAAAAGAAGAGCCAGGGAGTGGAGCCTGAAACTGCTCTCAAATTGTATCCGATTTTCTGGAGAATATATTATCAGAGTAAAGAATGGACAGACACTGCTTAAAAACAAACCAAGTGAGAAAAACAAGCTTAAATCACATCATAACCAAATTGCTCAAAGTCACTGAATCAGAGAAACACAAGCAGCCATAAGGGGCATGTTATGTACTAAAGAATAAAGGTAATAACTGTAAACTACTAATATCAAAAAATGCAAGTGAAAGGACAGGAAAGGAAATGCTTTTGAGTGTCTATGAAAAGGGTGCAACTATCAAGCTACTAACTACTGAGGACATAAGTAAAAGTAATGTGTCATTTTATATATACATACATCTAGATATATGTATGTATATACATATATGTATGTGAGAGAGACTTTATACATGTTTGTGTGTGTTTCTATATGTATGATTCTGTGTTTTAATATGTGTATGTTTGTATATGTGAGTGTGTATGTGTGTGTACTTGTGTGTGTGAGTGTATAGGTGTATTTGTCTCTTTCTGTGTGTATGTAGGTCTATGTGTATATGTATGTGTTTGTTGTTTGTCTCTGCACTGGCACATTCATGAAATGCAAGATCTGGAGTAGCTTATTATTCACAAACTTGCACTCAAAAAAAATGTTCAGGATCTCGACACTACTAGGGCTAAAACTTTCAAATGACAGTGATAGAAATAATTAATATAATATAATATAATATAATATAATAATTAGTCAATAATAAAAGGGGTAAACAGTAGCTTTAGGGATAACATGTATGTCTTGAAAAAAAAGAGTGTGGTGTTTGGATCGTTTTAACCCACATAAAAGCTTGGCATGATTATAGGCTCCTGTAATCCCTGCTGGCCATAGGTAGAGACAGGTATTCCACTGAGCAAGCTTTCTAGACAGAGTAGACAACTGATGTACTCTGGAATTCATTAAACCATTGTGCTTCTGTAACTAAAGTGAAAACAGATGTAGGAAGATACACAGTGTTCTCAGTGTCAAATTCAGGCACACACACACACACACACACACACACACACACACACACAGAGTACACAAACTCCACTACACAAGTAGCTACCACACTTTTGTGTAAATACGCATGAGTACCTGTACCTGTATACAATACAAGCATGCAACCACATACATGTTAATATATAACATACATATAATATATATATATACATGTTATGCATAATCATGTATAAAATGTAATTAGGTGTTTTACATATAAATATGGATAAAATATAATTAAGTTACAGCTTTCTGAGTTTTCTTAACACTATACTTTAGGAGATTAGGTAAATAGTATTTTTATTTCACAAAACTAAGAGTAATGAAAATGATTGTTTAAATTATGCTTCAGAATATATTTGATTGTTAAAAATATTTTGTTATAATTTATTATTGTGAGTATTATAAGTTCTGAGTTATTTGTTTTCTGGCTGTAGTTTATTTCTATTAACTTCACATGACTATAACAATCTGTATCCATCATTTTTAACCCCAGCATCATCATTACATTCAGAATAAAAGAATAGGCATGTAGTTCAGCACACTACCCTATATTACATGCTAAGTTCTTAAAATATGTACTTTTCAGAGTAATCTAATTGTTATTTTTTTAGTATTCCCATTTGATTTGCCCTAAAAATAAGTTGAAATCTGATATTGACTTTTAGGTAATATTTTTTTCTCTGATTGATGTCATGCTGTGTACAGTTCACATTTAAATGAAATCTTAAAGTGCATAATCAGCTTAAAACACTATTAAGACCTACAAACATCTTAACTCCTTAACAACTAAGCTTAGTTGATCTTCAGCCCCATCAAAGACTTGAGAAGGAATAAACTTCATTACCTGAGTATGCCAGGAGTGCAGGTTAGTACCCTTCCAAATGAGAAAATAACAGAGACCCTTTGCTACCTGAATAGTCACCCAAAACTCTATAATTTTGGAACATCATCTTCAGCCTTCTGGCCCATTATATCGGACAGACATGTTTGTGAGGCAGGGCTATTGAGGATTTGCTTACCCTGTCTTGGCAGAGTTTGGCCATCAGCACTGCCTGGATACAAGTTTGCCCTTTTTTAGGCAGAATTCAGTCTGTGGTAGAAACGAGGACATTTTACCCAGAAGCTTGTTTTAAGTTGACAGTTTGAAATCTGATAGATATTGATTTATATTCAGAATTTTAGATGCACCAAGATAGGAAAGATGTTTTCATCAATGTTACCAAATACAAATAGCCAAAACACTATGAATGTAACATTTATATAATTCCCGATTGTGTTGTGATTCTTCTTTATATAGTTTATTTATATGTGTAATAATATAAATGTATATGTAAAAAATAAAAACGTGTATTATAAGTGAAGTAGCAATACAGAAAGACTTTAACCTTGTTTTAAACATTAAATTTTGCATGAGACACTGGATGTAGTTACACATTTTCTTGAGTGACTAAAATAAAAGACAAGCTAAACAACCAAACAGAAACCTTTGAAAAGAAATGTTAACACCTTGTTTGTCAAACTGTGAAGACTATTTAGTTTGTTTTGTTGTAGCTATATTTAACACTGCACAGATTATGTTAAGCCATTCTAATGGGATTCCTAAAATCTTATTCCATAAATTTTATGCAATGAAAGCAGATATTCATGAGATTGCGTTTTAAAGATCTTAACCAAATTATTCGATTAGTTTTATACAAATATATATTGTCCATTTGTAATTTTAAAAGTACATAGAGATTGTAAACACTTTGTGAGGCCTGTACATAATTTGAATTTAAAAATATTATATTTATATATTGTATGTATTTGGGCTGTGTATGTGTTTCCTATAGTGTGTGCATGTGCATGACTCTGTGTGTGTGTGTGTGTGTGTGTGTGTGTGTGTGTGTGTGTGTGTGT
>OU015745.1:65549708-65561698 GCA_907169655.1 Acomys percivali | reverse complement strand
TGTGTGTGTGTGTGTGTGTGTGTGTGTGTGTGTGTGTGTGTGTGTGTAAATTTTAGGGGAAATTTTGCAGGAAGTGGTTCTTTTATTCCACTCTGTAGGAAATCAAATTCAAACTCTTTTTGTCAGGCTTAGCAGCAAGCTCCATGAAGGAGCTGAGCTATATCACTGGCCTTTAAATTATATATATGGTTGTGTGTGTGTGTGTGTGTGTGTGTGTGTGTGTGTGTGTGTGTATGTGTGTGTGTATATATATATATATATATATATATATATATATATATATATTTAATTCTGCCCTAAACTTTTTAACACAAGAATAAACTTAGACGAAACTGTCAGCTGAACTGTCTCACAACTGTCAGACACACTGCTATTCTGGAGTTTCAGCAAAAGCATTCCTTTCCTGTATTCAGCATATTGGCATACCCTTCAAATCAGAGTGTGACAATTCATGTGCTGACTTGGCAGATATATAAGTTATTAATTAGTATCAGCCGGATATACTAAATTTGTAATCTCTAAAACTGGAAATTTGCTCATTTAAAACTACTTTTTCTGATGATTACCCTCACCTTCCACTTTGATCCCATTTTCCTTCCTAAGTGACTCTGAATATTCTATATACTTCAGCAAACAATGTTTAGAAAACTGTATACCCATATGCAAAAGAATGAAAGTATATCTGTATCTATCACTTTGTTTAAAAAAAACTAACTCTGAATGAATTAAAGACTTAGATAATCCTGAAACTGCTAGAAGAAAACATACACAGTGTTCAACATTGTATAGCCATGGGAAAGAACTTCCTAAGAAACTATTTGATCTATGGTATTTAATGCCCTTATTATATTTTGGCTGTGATTGTGTTGAATCATCGGCATCAAATCATAGCCTTTATGTAATATCACAACACTTTTACCTTGACCAATTCTATACATAATGGAAAGAGCCCTGGGATAGGGTTTTAGTATGTTTCAAAACCACGCATCCCTGTGCTATATCTTTTGAATCATATATTTTTAAAATCTCTCTCTCTCTCTATATATATATATATATATATATATATATATATATATATATATATATCATACACACACACACACACACACACACACACAGAAACACTCACACACACACATCATTCTTAAATAATATCTTTAAACCTTGTTACCTCACCTTTAATGTCAGCCTCTGCAGGTAGTCACAGGCCGATTTCTGTGAGTTTCAGGCTAGCCCACTCTATACAGCAAGTTCCAGCTCAGCCAGGTATGTGTGCAGAGACTATGTCTCAAATAAATAATAAATAGAAATAGAACTAAATCTTTTCACTTTAGTGAATTGATAAATTTCAGCCTAAGAAAGCTCCTGAATTTGTCATTTTTAGTAGCAAACCATATGCTATCCACAGTGCACCAAGGACTTAACCACTGACTATTTATTTGGGGCCAATATATGTCAGTTTGTATTCTCCCACACACTGTCCTACTACACTCATGTAGGATTTAACAAAGAAGAGATCTTAAGACGCATAACCTCTCTGAGTTAAAAATATTTTTATTTTACGTGGATCCCCTTTATCTTATGAACATCTTTTCAAGAATGTTTCTTGGAAGAACAAAAACAAACAAGCTATGTGAAGTAAGTAAAGTTGAAAAAAAGAAAGAACAATGGTATGAGTTCTACCTAAGCAAGCATTCCTGAGTTAGGAATCTAATACCCATGACCAGTCATGTGTGAACACGCTGAAACCCTGCTGGTGTGGGAAATGGAAACAGGAGGATTTCTGTTACCAACTAGTCTCAATCCTCCTCTTGCACTGAGTGAGATACCCTGTCTCTAAAAAATTAGGCTGGGAAAGAGATAGTAAGGCAGCCAGTGTCTAGCTTCTGTTCTTGTGTAAAGATACACAAACATACAAATGTAGACTCATATGCCACATGGACGTAAACCATATGCACGCAAACATCCAAACACATTTATCTGAAAAAAAAAATCTACAATTAGATATCTTTGTGTATTAATGGTGGATAACAGTGGTCTATCCCAGCATATATGCAGATTACATTTATATCCAAAGAGAAAAAGACTATCACATGAAAACAATCAGTTGCTTGTTGTCCTCTGCTTTTTATGGTCATATTTTTGGGCAGCTTTTAGTCTCTGGTTCCTAGAAATTCAGTTAATATTACTGGTTGAGATAGATATACTTGTATACTATGGTGTACTATAGGGTTAGTTGTAATTCATTTACTTGTCATCATTACTTACAGTTCAATAGGGACAATATCTGCCTTAGTTCAGACTTTATCTTCAGTTAATGAAAAAGCTGGATTTATATGCTTAACACTTACAGATGTGTCAATGGAGAACTTGTTTTACTTTCAGTAGTGAGTAGTGATTTCAACTTGTCTTTCACTGTAGTAATTGTAGGATCTACATGTAACTGTATGTACATGTGAAGAAAAAGAAAGCATATCTCCAAATACTGACCCAAATTTATATTCACACACAACCAACATTGGAAAATGCCTGAAAATTTGGTGAGGTGCTGTTAAGGGGAGCCTGATCTAATATTATTTATGAATCACAAAGTAGCTACCTAAATTTTAAAGAAATTAATTTATCTTCCATATTTGCCCTAGAAATGTCATAGAGAAACCTGTAATTAGAGCAAGAAGAGGAAAGGAATAGCCTGGCTCAGTGATTCATACATTATAATTATTGAAACTGTTATAATGCCAATAGAATTAAGACAATTAATGAATTGTTGTTTATTCATGAAAATTTCACGAGAAAGCTATATGATAATTATAGCTGCATGATGTATAGCAGCTGAAGTAGCGCTTCATATCTTCACAGTTCAGTCTGAGAAGTGAATGTTTTAACATATCCACCCCATTTACTCAGCATCATGTTCAACCCCAGCCAGAGTAGATGCACATCACCTGGTGACACAGGAAACTAAATGATGTGATTAGTGCAACAGACATAATTCTGTAAATGCATTTGATGCAAGTTTTAAATTTCACAGTGGCCAGGCATTAGTATCACTCATTTTGTAATCTGACTTTGATAAAAACCTCTTGTTCTGACTCAGCCCTATTCCCCAAGTGTTGTTGCATTAGGCATAATAAAAACCCTTTTGTTAGGGACCTGGTTTTTAATGTTGTTTTTGATCTCTGTCTTTCACAGAGCAAGATGAGCTGGACACATACAGAAGGATATGGCAGTGGCTACAGTAGTGAGAACCAAGGCACAAGAATAACAACAGTGACAGAAATAGCAATGGTCACAGTTGGCACCTTGTATGTCCTCCTGAAAATGTTATGTAACACATTTTTCAAATTATTGATGAACTTTGCCTAAAATTGCTGGTCTACTTTCATCACAAGAATATCTATCTTAAGTGCACCAGATAGATATGATTCTACAGAAAGATAAGGTAGGATAGTCAGATAAGTTCTTCAAAAACCTCAAAGACATGCAGAATGACGTTTTAAAATGTTTTTATTATTTTAAAGATTCACTGACAATGAGACAGGTTAACTCCTGACAACACCCAACCTACCTCAAAGAGGATGATGAGCATCAAAGGACCTCTTTATGGAGATGGCTTCGGTGTGGCAAACAAGCCACTAGGCAAATGGCCTCATTTCTACCACAGACAGAATTCTGCCTAGAAAAGGGCAAGCATGGATGCGGACAGAGTTGATGGCCAAACTCTGCCAAGACAGGGTAAGCAAGTCCTCAAAAGCTCCTCCATCACAAATATGTCTGTCAGATAAATTGGGCCAGAAGGTTGAAGACGATGCTCCAACATTATAGAGTTTTGGGTGACAAATCAGGTAGTGAACTGTTTGTCATCTTCTCATTTGGGAAGCTACTAACCTGCACTCCTGGCATATTCAGGTAATCAAGTTTATTCCTTCTCAAATCTCTAATGGAGTTGAAGACCAGATAGCTTAGTTTTACAATGAAACTTAGGTGTTTAAGGGTTAAGATGCTTTTAGGTCTAGATATATGTTTTAATTTCATAATGACAAGATGTGATGGAAATTGATTTACATTCAGTATTTTAGAGGCACCAAGATAAGAAAGAGGTTTTCTTCAAGGCAGTAAAATACAAATAGCTAAAACACTAAGAATGTAACATTTATATAATTCCTGATTGTGTCATGGTTCTTCTTGCTATATGCAGTTTTTGTACATATGTGTAATAAAAAATTTTAAAAATGTTTGAAATATAAATAAATAAATAAAAGTACACTGATAGTAAAAAAAAAGACTCTGGTGTCATAATATATTTCAGATATATGCATTTGTGGGATCTAACCAGAGTCTTGTATCTTTTACATAAATTTGTTCTACAGAAGGAACTTCATGGTCAGCTGTGGTCACCAGTCACCTAGTACTTGTAAAGAGCAGTAGTTGTGAATTACAGGACAAGAAAGGCCATGAGGTTAGAAATACCATCATACAACTTGCAGAAATCATTGAATGAGAGAAACAGCAAGCTTCAAACAAAGGCTCTCTTCAATTAGTGATGCTGGTAAGCAACTAATGAGATTCCCACAATAAATACACACACACTTGGAGAGAGAGAGAGAGAGAGAGAGAGAGAGAGAGAGAGAGAGAGAGAGAATAAAAAAATTTCCACAGCTAGTGCTTTTGTTCGACAGTGTGCTAGGAAGCTGGTATTCTGATAAAATGGATAATATGTTTTAAAGAAAGCTACAATATAAAGCAATTTACTAGAATTGTAATTCAATAAAATTCCCTGAATATTAAAGCCTTGCTGAATATAATTTCATCTCCTCTATTTCAGAAAGCAATTTAAAAATCTTACAGGGCATTAGAAATGTTTCTTATATTTGTAGCCTATTAAATTTTATTAGGTACTTCCATGTACATTGTCATTTGATTCTCACAGCGACCTCATGAAAGGCACAGCATTATTATGCCCCATTAGCACAACTCATGGCATATAATAGGCAATTATTAATAAATATTTATTGTTAGAATGGATGAATGGGTTCCTGGGTCAGTTATGAGGAAGGTTCACTTAATAGTTTTGTTGAAGGAGACAAGCCTCTGCAAGGACTTCAGCTTTCTCAGAAAAACTTCCTTTTTGGCAAGTACATGACCTTCCTTTAATGGTGAAATCACCTTGAGTAACTGGGGTACGAAAATAGAGTAATGTAAATAATTCATTAAAGTGTAAATTGGCCACAGTAGAATCTCAAAGGATTGTTTTTAAATAAAACCAAAGTTTCCCTAAAGTAGGTAATTTGCCTCAGTATTTATTATAGATACATCCATTAATGCAAACAAAGAACATATTTAAAATTGCATACCGATTTGCTGCTACAAATTAGTAGGACTGTAGGTCTCAGACGTAGATGCCCATTTCTCATGCATAGATGCTTGAACATTTAAAAGTTAATCCATTTGCTTGGAGTTACACTAAGACACTTTGTTATTTGTGACTATTGTGGAGGGCGTGGTGTCTGTGATTTCTTTTTCAGTCTGACTTGCATTTGCATACAAGAGGGCTACTCACTTTTTTGAGTTAATTTTTTTATCCAGGCACTTTGCAGAAGATGTTTATCAGCTGTAGGATGTCCTTGGTAGAATTTTTGAAGCCATTTATGTATACTATCATATCATCTGTGAATAGTGATACTTTGACTTCTGATTTTCTTATTTGTACCCCCTTGATCTCCTTTAGTTGTCTTATTGTTCTAGATAGGACTTCAAATACTATAGTGAAGGGAAATGGAGAGAGTGGATGGCCTTGTTGTGTCCCTGATTTCAGAGGAATTTGTTTTAGTTTGATGTTAGCTATAGGTGTGCTGTATATTGTTTTATTATGTTTAGGTATGTGCCTTGTATCCCCTATCTCTCTGAGACTTAAAATGAATGGGTTTTGCATTTTGCCAAATGTTTTTTTTTTTCAGGGTCTAAATATATGATCATGTATTGTTTATATGGTTGAGTACATTGATGGATTTCCATATTTTGAACCAACCATGCATGCCTGGCATGAAACCTAATGTGGTCTTGGTGAATGATATTTTAATATGTTCTTGGATTTGGTTTGCAAGTGTTTTATTGAGTACTTTTTTGCATCAATGTTCATGAGGGAAAATGGTTTGAAATTTTCTTTCCTTTGGTGGTCTTTGGTAGCGATCCTTCTGTTTCTATTTTGTGGAATAGTTTGAGGAGTATTGGTATTAGTTCTTTTTTGAAGGTTTGGTAGAATCCTAAGCTGAATACATCTGGCTCTGGGCTTCCCCTTGCACATCAGGAGATTTTTGATGACTGCTTCTATTTCCTTAGGGGTATAGGACTATTTAGTTTGTATGCATGATCTTGATTAAATTTTGGTAAGTGGAATTTATTAAGAAAACTGTTCATATCATTTAGATTTTTAAATTTTGTGGCATATAGGCTCAAAAAAGTCAGCAGTTCTCCTGTATACAAATGACAAATGGGCTAAGAAGGAATTCAAGGGAACCACATTCTTCAAAATACCCCAAACTAGTATAAACTGTCTTGATGTAACTCTAGCCAACCAAATGAAATATGAAAAAACCTTCACGTTTCTGAAGAAGAAAATTGAAGAAGATATTATAAAATGGAAATATCTCCCATGCTCATAGATTGGGAAAATCAACATAGTAAAAATGGCCATCTGACAAAAAGCAATCTACAGATTCAATGCATTCCCTATAAAATCCCTAAAAATTTTTTTACAGACTTTGAAAGATCAATTCTCAACTTCATATGGAAAAACAAAAAACCCAGAATAACTAAAATAATCCTCTACAATAAAAGATCTTCCAAAGGAATCTTCATCCCTGATCCCAAGTTTTACAATATATCAAGAGTAATTAAAATTACAAAGTACTGGCATAGAAATAAGCCAGTTGATCAATGGATTCAAATAGAAAACCTTTAAATAAACTCATATACCTATGGACACTTGATTTTTGACGAAGAAGTCAAAGCCTTACCAAAAAAAAAAAAAAAAAGACAGCCTCTTCAACAAATGGTGCTGGTCCAACTAGATGTCTACATGTAGAAAAATGCAAATTCATCCATATATCTCACCATGCACAAAATTGAAGTCGAAATGGATTGAAAACCTCAACATAAAACCAGACACAATAAATTTGTTAGAAGAAAAATTGAGAAAGAGCCTAGACAACTTTCTGAACAGAACACCAATAGCTCAGGCTCTAAGATTAACAATTAACAAATGGGACTTCATGAAACTGAAAAACTTTTGTAAGGGAAAGGACACTGTAAACAGAACAAAATGACAGACTACATATTGGAAAGGGCTAATATCTAAAATATATAAAGAAACCAAGAAATTAAACACTACCAAACAAAATAATCCAATGAAAAAATGGGCTGCAGAGATAAACCAAAACCACCCTGATATTCCATCTTATACCTATCAGAATGGCTAAGATCAAAATCTCAAGTAACAGCACATACTCGCATGGATGTAGAGAAAGGCTTGTGGGAGTGCCAACTTGCACAACCACTCTGCGAATCAGTCTGGCACTATCTTCGAAAACTGGAAATAGTGCTACCTCAAGACCCAGCCATACCACTCCTGGGCATGTCCACACAAATGCTCCATCATCTAACAAGAACATTTGCTCAACTATGTTCACAGCAATTTTATTTGTAATAGCTAGAATCTGGAAACAACCTAGATATCTCTCAACTGAAGAATAGATAAAAGACACTGGCACATTTACACAATGGAATACCATTCAGCTATTACAAACAAGGAAATCTTGAAATTTTCAGGCAAATTGATGGAAATAGAAATGATCATCCTGAGGTAACTCAGACCCAGAAAGACACGCATGGTATATACTCTCTTATAAGTGGGTAATAGCACAACATAGGTGTCCTCTGAGAGACTCCATCCAGTGGAGGATTAGGACAGATACTGGGATTTGATGTTGGATTCTGGGCTGAGTACTGAGGGCTGTATGGAAGAATGGGGGGATGCAAAGTTCAGGAGGGAGCAGGAACTCCACAGGGGACCATCAAGTCTTATAGATCTGAACACAAGGGGGCAGGGGGGTGGCACACACTTATACACCAGACCAGAACAATTCATGCAAAGAACCAAGATCCTCTGTTGAGATGTAAAGATGCTATACCAATTCCCATGTTGGGGGCAGGTGCTGCTAACCTCTGACTAGAACTCTGGTGCCCAGATTTGTTCACTGGCCCTTGGCAAGATAGGCTAGTGTTCACACAGATGAAAGGGATACAGGCTATCCTGATGAGACCTAATAGGCTAGCACCAGACTGTTGGGGTAGGAGGCCCCCCCAATTAGAGGTCTAAGTAAGAGGAATAGGCAGAAGAGGCATAGGGGGTGGGAAGGGGAAGGTAAGAAAGAGAGGATAACAATCAGGACATAATGTGAATAAATTATAATATTAATATAATAAATAAAATATTCATAATAAAAGAACGTTAGTCCATACTGCCAACTTCAACACAGAACAATATTATTAAAGGGAAACATTCACATGGACATGCATGTGGAAGCACACAAACATACAGAAACAGATAGATGATATATAGATAATAGATAGATAGATAGATAGATAGATAGATAGATAGATAGATAGATACATAGATACATAGATACATAGATACATAGATACAGAGAATAAGTGTAGGACTTCAAAGGAAAGTAACAATTGTGTTTCATGATAGTTTTGTCTTGGTTGAATATTTTTAAATTTATAGTGAAATTACAATGACCATCATTGTAACTATTAATCATCATTTGTCTCATTTCAGTATCAAATGCCATATTAGAAGAAAAATAGTTACCTTCCATTACGTAACAAAATATATTTCATTCAAAGAGAAAAAGAGGCCGTTTAATTTTTCATTTGAGTAGTAACACATAATATTTAATATTGTTACCTCAAAATTCTTGGCATATATCTTAGTTACTTTTAGTTTGCTGTAAATGGACACTATGACCAGAAAACATATCAAATAAATTATTTAATTGGGAATTTTTTCGTTGGTTTTTTTTTTTCTTTTTACAGTTTCAAAGTGTTAGTCTCTGATCATCTGAACACAAAGCATGACATAAAGGCAGGCAGGCATAGTGCTGGAACCGTAGCTGAAAGATGACATATTTCACAATCAAGAAGCAGGGAGCAATATTGGGTGTGGTAGGAGCTTTTGAAACATTAGAGCCCATCTGCATGATACACCTCCTCCAAACAAGGCTCATATCCTAGTCTTCCATAAAGAGGCCACATGTTTCATAATCCTTTCAGCAACTGGAAATCAAATATATGAACTTTTTGGGCCAATATTCATTGAAACCAGTTCATATTGTAATATCAACAAGCCTTATTCCAAAAATGCTCTGAATTGTGCCTGTGGTAAATTTGAATATACTTTTGAAACCCATCAGATAAAATAGTCTTTCAGTGACTTGTCATGAAGGGGAAATGAACTAACTCATGATACATAATTTTAAAATATATGTAATTCATAAAATGTAAGGCACAGTATTAAGAGTAAGCAATAAATATGAAAAGCCTCAGTTAAAGTCTGCACTGTGAAGTTTGGTACTAAAATCTAAAAAGTGAAAAGCTTCCACTAAAGAACTTAAGAAGTACCTTAATGTAACCATGGTGTGATTAAGGTTCAAATGTGAACAACTAGTTATTGCAAATATAAGACGTTAAGGAAATGCGAATTTGAAAGAAACTGTCCTGAGAAAAGACAGGGAAGGAAGAAAGAAAAAGAAACCATTCATCATTTTTGTTTCTTTTAAAAATATGAGCTTACGAAGAATGATGACATAAAGTTTGTAGGAGTAACCAACATCTGGTTTTAGTGAACCCATACCAATATTCCTTAGCTTACTAAGAACTAAGATTTAATAGCACAGGGACCTAGGGTAAAATCACGTACTACTGCTCAAAATAAGTGAATAAATGGATACTGAATGAATGAGTGAATAAATAATCAATTGACTTTCCCAAAATTTTATACTCATAGATCCATGCGTTGCTCATCCATCCTCAGGAAAGCCTACTTCTGCAGAAGATGATAACAAATGCAGAGACCCAGCCACACATTATGAAGACAATGAGAGACCTTGTTTTTAATTTTTTTATTTTTAATTAATTTATTCAGACTAGAACTCAATTGTTATCCCATCACTTATATCCTCCCATTCTTCCCTCCCTCCCACTTTCACCCTATTCCTCTCCCTTAGGTCTATGACCAAGGGGGATCTCCTCCCCTACTTTATGGTCATAGCCTATCAAGTCTCATCTTGTAACATTAAGCCCTAAACAGAAGGTCTCCATCAATTCCCTTCCTGTAAGATTAAGGGACATCTCCAAAAGAGGATGTAGAAAGAGTCCAAGAGCCATATGGTATGGATGATATCAAGAAAACAATACTCTTTAAATCAGCATGATTGATGTGCATATATACAAAATCAAAGAGACTGAGGCAGCATGCACAGGACACACAAAGGTTTGTAACAGTTTGGGTCCTAGAGCTGAAAGATGAGTGGACACATACTCCTAACTCTAACCTAGAAGCAGTCTACACTTGAAAACCATCTGCAAATGAAAATTTAGTTTCCTCCAAGGGAGCTTCACTTGTGAAGCCAAATACTCTTTTTGTTTGTTTTTTATTGAACTTTTCCATATACATTTATATTATTACACATATATACAATAAACTACCTATAGCAAGAAGAACCATGACACAATCAGTAATTATAAAGATGTTACATTCTTAGTGTTTTCACTATTTGTATTTGGCAGCCTTGAAGAAAACATCTTTCTTATATTGGTGTGTCTAAATTCTGAATGTAGACCAATCTCCATCACATCTTGTCAGTATCAGCTTAAAACATCTATCTAGACCTAAAAGCATCGTAACCTTTAAACACCTAAATTTCATTGTAAAACTAAGCTATCTGGTTTTCAACTGCATCAGAGACTTGAGAAGGAATAAACTTGATTACCTGAGTATGCCAGGAGTGCAGGTTAGTAGCTTTCCAAATGAGAAGATGACAAACAATTCACTACCTGAAATGTCACCCAAATCTCTATAATGTTGGAGCATCTTCTTCAGCCTTCTGGCCCAATTTATCTGACAGACATATTTGTGAGGCACTTTTTAGAAACATAAAGCTAATTATTGTTTATGTCATCAGGTAACAGGTGTTTGCCTCTATCTAATCTTATTTCACTCATATTTTCATCCTATAAATTTGTTTCCTTTGTATGGGTCACTCTGAAATTATCCTTACAGGAGTGCTAGATCAATGGAAATATTTTTCCTGTTTCAGTTGCAAAGCAAACTGTTCTAAGGGTGTTATTCAAATCAACTATCAAGGTCACTAAATATAAAAGCATAAAACATCAGAATGATTCATTGAATGACAATATGCAGTTAATTAATTTGGGGAGCATCAAGATAAGCCTTATGGAGAATTATAGTGAATGGTAAGGTGAGAGATCAGTAGTTCCTAGAAGGATCCTGATCCAATGCACACAGTGGTGACCTACAAGGAACTCCTAGCACACTAGTGAAGTCTCCAAATAGATCTACAGTCAGGGCAGCGACTGCTTCCTTCCCCTTTAGGGAAGTCTCCTGAAATGACCTTGCTCCCCACATTTCCTTAAAGTTATACCAACATGATTGCTTGCTATTGTTCTTGATGCTTGCATGGGATGGTCTTATTGACCCTTCAGTCATAAGTATAAAGGCTTATAAACTGCACAATAAAGTTAAATCTACATCTTGATTCTGGTGTCCGGAGTCTAATGTTCAGGTTTCTTCGTGGGCTCCATTGCCAGTCATCCCATTCTCCAAATTCCTGATTCCCATATATCATTGCATAACAATTCATCATCATCATCATCATCATCATCATCATCATCATCATCATCATCAT
>OU015745.1:65536194-65548448 GCA_907169655.1 Acomys percivali | reverse complement strand
ACACACACACACACACACACACACACACACACACACACACACACACACACTTTCTACTGAGTTTCTTGTTTCATGCATTACATACTGAGGCCATAAACTGGAAATAGACAGAAAGCCTCTTGTTTGTATTGTTTGTACACATACTTTCTATTACTGACTTTAATGGAATTTTACATACAGACACATGCACATACACACATATTAACAAATGCAAAGGACAGAGCACAGAATGGTTCCTTTGTTCCACTTGTTCTTATATTCCAGTGGGGGAATCGTTCTCTCTTTCCAGATAGATTACTGTTGGTTTTCAGCATATTTCTGGTCTGAGTCAGTAGGGTTGTGTGGAACGATAGCTTAATTCCTTCCATTGTATTCAGAGGCAGTGATTTTCTAAACCATTAGAAGCCTCTACCATTTGAATGATAAAACAGGAGATTAAATGAAGATGCACAGAAATATTCATTGAATTGTCCTCACTAGAATGAGGAAGTAAAAAGAAATTTTGGCATTTGGAAATTAAATAGCTATTTTTTTTCTACTGCAAAGAATGTTGTTAGCAAAACAGAAGCCATTGAATTATTCTTGGGATATTTGCTTTTCAATAGTGTGCCTGCATCTTACTAGGTAAGACAAATGGCATTTCATTACATGGAAGTTTGAGTAAGCACTAGTGAGAAATGGCCTGACAGTAGGATATTCAAGACGGCAGGGCAGAGCTGTCTGAACATAATATAATACATTTTCCAAAAAACAAATATTAACATCACATGAGGCATCGCCACTGCTGATAGCTGTATTTCTTCTAAGCTATTAAAAGTGTTGTAGAATGTGCATTTCATTATATTAAAGCATGCTGGGTGTCATCAGGTTAGAACTTCAGATCTTCACTGTGTACTAGTGAGAAACAGCAAGCCAGACAAACAGACCGTATTACAGTAGAACAAAGAAAGGGGAACTGTTGTTTACACAGAATTCTCATCCATCCCTGCTAACTTGGTAAAATAAATGTAAAAATGGGGAATATGTGAGAAAAGGTTAATCTCAAAATATACACTTCTGGTTATGTAGTATACATTTTAAAATAAGGGAAAATTTCACCTAAGAGATTCTGAGCTTGGCATGTATTAGTAAACTTCAGGTACAGCTTGAGTGCCATTGGATTCTTATTTAGGGAAAAAAAAGCATAAAACTTGATTGAAAACACATAAATAACTGATGATTTGTTGAGATTTTATATCCTGTGTGGCTTGTATCATAGCTGTATTTTCTTATCTCATTATAATTTCTCATGACTTTATTATTCTTTGATTTTCTGGGTTTTTGTTGTTGTTATTGGTGGCTGGGGGGTATTTTTTTGTCTTTTATCACTCTCCTCTGTTAATATGTAAGACACGTTACTTTCTGAAAAATTTCCAAATATTTCTCATTACCTTCCCTCATGCCCCCGTCTCTCCTCTCTCTCTTCTTTCTTTTTTTCAGAACCCTTTAGAGCCCAGATTTGCTTAAAACTCACTGTATTTAAGTGTGTGTGTGAGTGTGTGTGTGTGTGTGTGTGTGTTTGTGTGTGTGTGTGTCTGTGGTAGGGTCATTTATTTGGTATAGCATGTCAGTATGACCTATATCACTGCTTAGTGATTACCATCAATTTTAAGTGGATGTGCTCAAGAGAGTGATCTTTATTTCAAACTGGAAGAAAAATGAGTTGAACTAATCTTAGAGAAAATTTAATACATAATTTCTTATGCCTTTATTGTTTTTAGTTCTTATTCTGTGAGTCTATATTAAGTTCACTCAGAAAAATGTTTGCATTTTGTTTGTTTGGTTGGTTTGTTTGTTCTGTTTAGGTCAGGAGGGCTGTGAGTTGCCCTGTTCTAACTCTCTCTAGGTATCTGACATAAAGCAACATTATGACTTGGATAATACTTTTCAATGCAACAGATATTCTCTTCTTCAACAATAATGATCTAAGATTAATTTAAAATGTTTAAAAAATAACTTAGTTGTGCTGGAAAAATATCTGAATGGAAAAAAGTGGATATGATTCTTCTTGAGGACCTGACTTCCATTTGTATTATCCAGGGAGATCTGATGCTTATGTGAGGATGTGCATCCACAGGCATGTACTCAACATGTAACTACAGACATAAAAAGTCCTTTATTAAGCTGAATCCAAAAGTTTAAACACTTCTTTAATGGATTTGTCATTTACTTTTGTTCTCTGTACACCTATATGCCACACAAGTTTATTACAGATATGCTTTCAATTTTTTTAATTTCCATTTGTTTAATTCTGATAATTGAATCTAGTATCTCATGCATATAAGGCCAGTTCTCTACTACAAGAATAAATATATGCCAATCACACACACACAAGCAGCCAAACACACATACATGTGTGTTAATAACTTATACAATCATAATTAATATTAAATTTGATATATCTAATGATTGATTTAAAGTGCATGGAGTTGAGCTTATCCAAAAGCACAGAAGTGATTCCACCAACTTTGCTAAACTCATGCATGTAAACAAAAATAAGTGTATCTTTATATATTTGTTCAAGCCTATTTTTCTTTCCTTATTTAGACTTTAAGGAGATTCTATAAGTTATTTTGGATCAACTATTGTTAAAGCAGAGACCATGTGATGCATTGAAGAGTATTATTTATGCTATAATTTTCCTTTCTATCAGATACCTAGAGAGAGTAAGACTAGGGCAACGATCCAGCCTTCCTTATGTAAACAGAACAAACCAAACAACCAAACAACCAACCAAAACAAACAAAACCCCTGCATTTTTTCTAAGTGAATAAGATAATATGCCTTGTATACGCATTAGATCCATTACTTTTCCATTGAATCAGTATTTTGAAAGAAAATATGGCTTGAGATACTTAATTTATATTTAAAATCAGGATTAATAATAAAAATGGTTGCACAGATTTTACAGATTATAACATACATATTTTTCTCTCCTCTTGATAGATAGATATTTAACCTTGGATGTGAAGAGACAAGAGATATCTATATTATGTTTATCTCTAACATGCAGTGGCTCATTAGAAAACAGCAAGTTTTATAACTATTACTGAAACAATTAATTTTTTGATCTAGTATAGAACATTTGTGAGATAAGGGAAAAAAATCAGATAGAGTTACAAATTAAGCCAGAATTACTACAGAGATGTAGATATATTACTACTCAGATGTTGCTTCTCCCTTTGGAAAAATATTTTAGAAATAATTAAGCCTATCTTAGGTAACATCACTGCAGGAATACAAATTTCATGTGAGCAATGTAAACACATCACGATCACAGCTTTCTCATTTCTACTTTTATGATTAGAAATTCACACTTAAAAGCATGGTCCAGACTTTTTAAATAGCCCAGGGTAGTTTGTTGCCTGAACTGATTTTGGTTTCTTTGGCATTCCAACAGGGACTGGGAATCTTATGAATAACAAATTTATTTTCCAGTGTTGTGAAGAAATGATGTAGATCAAGATACCTGTGCTTTGAATTCTGATGAGGGTACACTTCCTAACAACCACTCTTTACCAAGTTAACCACATACATATAACTGCCCTGGGGTAAAAATTAACATTGTACATGGTTTTAGTTTTACAATGAGGCTTATTGTTTACAGGTTAAGATGCTTTTAGATCTAAATAGATGTTTTAAGTTGATAATGACAAGATGTGATAGAGAATAATTTACATTCAGAATTTTAGAGGCACCAAGATAGGAAAGATGTTTTATTCAAGGCCGTAAAATAGAAATAGACAAAACACTAATGTAACATTTATATAATTCCTGATTGTGTCATGGTTCTTCTTCCTATATGTAGTTTAATCTATATATACATATACATATATATATGGAATAATATAAATGTATATGTAAAAAGAAAGACCAGATAATTTAGTTTTACAATTAATCTTGTTTGTTTATGGTTTAAGATATGTTTAGGACTAGATATATGTTTTAGGTTAATGGAGAAGGATATAATAGATATTGATTTTCATTTAGAATTTTAGATACTCCACCACAGGAAAGATGTTCTCTCCAAAAGTTTCCAAATACAAATAGCCAAAATACTATGAATGTAACATTAATATACTTCCTGATTGTTCTGTGGTTCTTCTTGCTGTATATAGTTTATTTTATATATGTGTAATAAATGTAAATATATTCAAAAAATGAAAAGGAAAGTATAAATATCCTTTTTATTTAGTTTTATCATTTTTAGTCTGTTATTAGTATATAGTAATTATATATAATAATCAATTATCCTGTAGCACTTTCTTATCCCTCTAATATTCACTGTTTTTTCTCTTACAATGAGTTTCCTATCCTTTGCCATATATTTTTATTACTTATTTATTTACTTATCTATTTTAGGAAAAGGTGAATTTACGTAGTTTAGTTACAGGAGCATGAAATCATGTTCCTGCCTACACCTCTCAAAATGCTAGACTGACGTGAAGTGAAGTCCTCTGAAGAAGATGCACTGGAGTTGGAGATAGTGAAGACTTACTAGAGAAAGGAACATGTCATTATTGTAGAAAAATGTAATGGTGCGTACCTAGCCCAAAGTTTCTCAGAATAGCTTTATCCCTCCTACTGCTATTTTACTTCCAAACTTTGTGTTTGAGCTAACATCCTGTGGCCATGAATTGAAACTTCAGATAAAGATTGTACTGTTAATCTTAGTGGAGGCTTAGCAGCTTTCACCAAGTCTATAACTATTAATGAAATAAATCTGCAATCTGTTCAAGGAATTCCTTTCACTGTGATAGCTCACCTAATGTCCTCCAGGATATCTAATAGATGCATTGATTATTACTTCTTATCTTCAATATGTTGAACATGTCATGCAAGGTAACAAAAATTTGGATTCTCAGAAGTTGGCCACTCACATTTCCTGAGGAATAAATGGTGTTTTACTCTCTTCATTCCAAGGTCTATCATCTATATTGACAGGAGTAAATAAATATTTAATTTTTGTCATAGTTCTGTAATTGAAGACATATATAAATACAGTCCATTGGAAGAGTAATAAAGTAATGCTGCCAAAAACAGTGAAAATATTATATAAGTTGTAAATGAACTGAACAGTAATCCTCTGAAGTAAGGCAAGGATGTTTTAGTAAAAAACATGTGTGAGGGCACATATATTGATAAAAGTCTGTGACATATACAACTTTCTCTAAATAATTAAGAAAATACATCATGGACAGAATAGTAAAGTGTTTTAGAAGCTGGACCACAAATGCTATTCCTGGCTTGATTAACCAGAATAGTAAAGTGAGAAACAATAAAGCAAATGAGGAAAGTGCTAAGAGCAGTTTATACTAGGTATGATATGTGTAATAACTTAAATTTGTAATAAGAACTGAAAATAGATAAAGAATATCTTTGTTACTGATGATTAAAGTTTTAAAATAAGCTTATACTACATTACTGAAATTTAAAGAAAATTCATAAAGTAAAAGGCCAGTGTTGGTCCTTACTTGTATTTCCCACACTTGAGAAGCAGAAACAGGAATGTTAGGATGTCAAGGTAAGTCTTGGTTAAGTAGAAAATTCAAGGTAAACCTGGTCTACATAAGAAATTTCAACCACAATGATAATTAATAATAATAATAACAATAACAATAAGAAAATAATTCTTTGAGTTGTAAAAATAGAATGACAGAAAATAAAAGAACACATTGGCAGTGGGGAATATAACAGAGTCACAAGGATTTTTCCATGGAATTTTCATGGATTGTAAGTAGAATTCAAGCAATGCTCCCAATCAATGCACATGGTGGACAATTTATCACAGAGCATAGTGTCAGTGAATGACAGTTGACATTGATCAAAGGAACTCACTCTATAATCTACATTTTAAGCAAGTATTTTACTATTTCTTCTTTATTATTTTTTCTTTTTAAAACATATACATTTATCTATTACATATAAATACAATAAACTACATACAAAGAGAAGAACCATGAAACAAGCAAGAATTAAAAAAAATTGTTACAATCATGTTTGGCTATTTGAATTTGGTAACCTTGAAGAAAACATTTTTCCTATCTTGGTGAGTCTAAAAATCTGAATACAAATCAATATCTACAGTATCTCATCATTATCAAGTTAAAACATCTATCTACACCTAAAAACATCTTAACCCCTGAACAACTGCGATTAATTGAACTATCAGGTTATAAAATCCCATTGGAGACTTGAGAAGGAATAAAATTAATTACCTGAGTAAACAGGGAGTGCAGGTTAGCAGATTCCAAAATAAAAAATGACAGAGACAGCTGCTGCCTGAACAGTCACCCAAAACTCTCGGTAACATTGGAGCATCATCTTCAGCTTTCTGGCCCAATGTATCTGACAGACATATTTGTGAGGTAGGAACTATTGAGGACTTGCATACCCTACCCTATCTTGGCAAGGTTTGGCTGTTGACTCATGCTGCATCCAAGCCTCCCCTTTTTAAGGCAGAATTCTGTTCGTAGCCAAAACAAGGACATTTTGCACCGTGGCTGGATTGCCACATTTGAAGCTATCCCCATAAAATGTTCATTGATGCTCATCATCTTCTTTGAGGTAGGCTGAGTGTTGAAAGGAGTTAGCCTGCCTTGTTGTCAAAGTATTTTGCTATTCCTAAGGTCTCTAGTACAAATGGCTGTTTCTGAACAGGACAGGTCAATTTGCATTGACTCTTTGCAGAGGAAAAACAGTATGTCTAGATTCTATATCAGAAAGACTCCTGTTAGGTAGTAATCTTATAAAGATTAGAGCTCCTGAACTAGGTTTGGATAATCATTTATTAATTGTCTTTCAGATATACCAGGATTCTTTCTATTGACAATGATATGACTTGTGCCACTTTATATTAAACAACATTTGTAATTTGTTATTCTAGACCTTGGTTTCACAGGCTGTTTACTGTGAGTGGGCAGACAAACCAGAATGTCCTCCAGTTCTACTGATAATCTAACAAGCTATGCAACATCAGCACAGTTGGAAAGGGTATTTACATTATAAATGTGAAACCATTGAAAAAGTGTGACAAATGCATTAAGTGGGTGGCTTTGGAGGAGAGCAGATGGGAAACAAGAGAATGAATTGTAACTGAAGCTTTGCTTCAATCTAGTCTTTCCTTAATTCTTTTATTTTATTTTATTTACTCCATTCCCAGTCCCTTCCTTATTCTTTTAACATTTTTTTGGTGACAAAATCCCACTAGGTAGACTTGTCTGGCCTGGAACTTACATTGATGAAGCTCACCTGAAATTCATAGAAATCCACCTGGTTTTGCCTCACATGTTCTGGAATTTTACAGCTGTGCACTCACAGTCTGAGCTATATTCTTGATTGTCTAGCATTCCTGCTTTTCCGGTCATATTGTCTGTTATATGTGTTCCAATATTCTTGATCATATGAGCTGGTTTATTTAAAAGTAATATGCAGATACTGAAACAGGAAACCAAGAGACAGAAGACTTTTATCAATGGAAGCAACAAAACGTATCAGGATAAAGATTTTACCCAACCTAAAAATTTCTTATCAAATATCTCTCTTTGACCTCTTACATCTGTTAACCCTGGGAATACAACTAAGAGATTGTGAAGCCATCTCCATTTCCCTCAGGATATGTATGAATTAATCTGTTTCCTTCCTTCTTTCAAGAGACAATTAGACAGAGAGACTCACAGAAACACAGAGAAAGAGGCATGGAGACATAAAAACATAGACACAGAGATAGAAACAAGAATAATAAAATAGGAAGTTCAGAATTATCGCTGGTCACTGACATATGGTAGTGCAGTGATAATATATTCAACACATGCACACACACACACACAAACACACACACACACACACACACACACACTAATGTGAATAGCTACTATTCAAGATGCAGATTAAACATGAGGAATTAACCAAAATTAGAGTGCAAGTATGTAAGTTTTAAGTGCTGATGAGAATGAAAAAAATACTGTTTATTTATTAATTTGCCCCCGTTAGTCCACTTGCTAGAGCTAACTTGTTCAGACAAATTTTATAAAAGAATTCTGGGATCTTAAAATAAGGAGGTGATCACAAATGTCACTGGTGGGCAATGTTATGTCTAGTCAACTTATCAATAATGGTTGGAATAGTAATGTAAAATAACTTTATGCAAATTATTTAATTCTACATAATAGCTAGAGCAAGCTGATGTACTTACAACAAGAAATTTGATAAAATTGTTAGGCTAAATGTCATTAAACACCTTCTGCCCTTTTGAAGAATTAGAAGCACTGGATTTATACATTTAACAAAGGGTTTACTTTATTAAAACCATAGAGTACATAGGAAAAAAATCAACAAATCATTACTAGAAAACTTAGTTTTCATATAATAAAATCTGTTACCACATTCCAGACTAAACAGTAGAGCAGAGAATAGAAAAATGCTGAAACTGCATCAATAAAAGCCATTAAGAGAAAATTATTTCCTTCTGATCAAAGAATGGAAGCAAATTAGCATAGTGAATAACTAATATTCCAGTTAGACTGGTAAAAATGTTAGGTATAGTACCATCCCCAGGAAAACAGGGCCACCTCTAAGCATATCTTGCATATCTCATTAAAGGAATAACTATCTCTTTAATGAATTTCCACCACTTCCAATTCCTCCTCCCCACAAGGTTGATACAAAGCTACCGTAAGGTTTAGTTGTTTCACTTCCCCTTTTTGACCAACACAAAATGAACTCAATGATTTGTTTTGTTGGGTTTTTTTGTTTGTTTGTTTTTGTTTGTTTTATTCATTTATTTTTTAAAGATGAACATTTTGTTTTGTTTTTGCATTTTTTCTTATTGGTTTCTGTCTCTGTCTCTGCCTCTCTGTCTCTGTCTCTCTGTCTCTATGTGTGTGTATGTATATGTATGTATGTGTGTTCTGCCTATTATTTACTTATTTTTGTTTTGTTTTTGGTTTTAGGCATTTCTTGGTGGGGAGGGAGAAAGGGTGGGAGGAAGAAGAAAGTTGGATGGATAAGAATTGAGAGAAGTTAGGGAATGGGAAAATCATGATTGAAATAAATTTTATGAAAAACTTTACATACTAAAAGAAAGATATATTTTTTTTCCTTTGTCTTCTCACATCTGTTTTGGATGCTGATCAAAGATTAGATGCTTTTCCCATACTTAGCCTTTCATATTTTCTCCTAAACCCTTCTCCCTACCAAGTGTCCATTTGAGTATACTTTTACAGAGTACCTGATTACATTTTTGTTCACTTTTTTTTTTACTATTTCTCCTACTGTTTTTTATTGACATTTTATGATGCATATTAATGAGCTGTGCATGGCTTAGCTCCAGTTCATGTGCTTACCCATTTCTGCTCTACTTAAGAAACCTGTGTCAACTTATAAGCTTGTGAAACGTTCTCACATATTTATTTTTCTTCCAGGATCACTATTGTTTTATCTTTATGTCAAAGAGATACATGGAAATAATTTAGGGAGATGGTATGTAGAAGAAACTGTTTTTAGACTTGGTAGATTTACTTCAGGACAACCAAATGTTTCCTATTAATTGATCTGACCACTTATTTTATTTCTTGTCCTGCCTTGATGAGAGAACAATAGTACTCCAGCTTATTAATGAAGATATGGACTTTAAGGGTAGTGTTTCTCTGAATATATTTGGTATCACTTCCTGATTATATATAAAGAACTACATCAGCATAACTTAGTTGAGATAATCACTCTGGAAAATCCAAACTTTCTGAAATTACTTTGTGCCAAGAAATATGAATAGCCACTGAGTTGTATAGCAAGTCTATCATATGAATAATGAGGTTTGAAGGAGTTGTGCACCAATAATGTGAACATATGTTCAAGAAGTACAGACTTTCAGAAGGGAGTACTTCAGACCTTCTCTGGGTTCTGCATAGAGTTTAATTTCACATCATTATATTTTATTCAAGCATGGTGTTACTTTCATATGGTTTGTTAGGCTTATAATCAGACAAATTCTAGTGCTAAAATGGACAGTTATTATTCCTTCCTTTATTGAAAAATGTTCATCTGTTCATCTGTTACCAGCATGCCTTCAACAAAATCTTAATAGTTTCATTCTAAATTTATCCCTTTTAATAGAATTAACAATACATTCACAGCCTACAATTCAGATATGCAAGTCTTTTCAGCATGAGCAGAACATCTATTTATTTTCACGAATGTCACCCCTCTGGAACTTTAAATGAGGGTAATGACATGGACATATGTAATGTAAACTGCCCTTCTTGGCCTGGTTATGGCAATTCAAGATTTCTCTTTTCCTCCATAACTTTTCAGTCATATTCTTGTAGGGAGTCTGTCCATGGAAGGTTTTAGGCCTTTGAAACCATTTCATGTCTGAATCACATGTTTGTTTTGGTGTATCATTAATTACCCATAAATCTTTGGGTTTTGAGGCACAATATGTTTTAAATATGAATTTATACTGGGAATATTGAAATTCTAAATTATAATACAGGAACTAGAGATAACACCAACGCTCAGATGTAGAAGGCTTTGCACTTCAAGCTAGGTCTAAGTTGTGAAACAATTTCTGTCCTTGGACTTCTGAATCATTCCTAGTCAATCAGATATATGTGAGGTTCTCATTAAGACATTTTAAGAAATCATTTAAATTTTACCGCAATGGTCAGAACACTCTCCACACTTGAGTGGAGAGTGGGGTATGACTTTCTCACGTTCTCTGATGCCTCACATTTGACCATGTCCCCTGGAGGGGGAGACCTGGTTGCACTCAGAGGAAGGACAGCAGGTTACCGAGAAGAGACGTGATACCATATGAGCATATACAGGGGGAGGTAATCCCCCTAAGGAACAGTCATAGGGGAGGGGAATAAGGGGAAAATGGGAGGGACGGAAGAATGGGAGGATACAAGGGATGGTATAACCATTGAATAAATTAATTTAAATAATCATTTACTTTTTTTTTTTTTTTTTTTTTTTTTTTTGGTTTTCGAGACAGGGTGTCTCTGTGTAGCCTTGGCTGTCCTGGACTCACTTTGTAGACCAGGCTGGCCTTGAACTCACAGCGATCCACCTGCCTCTGCCTCCTGAGTGCTGGGACCAAAGGCGTGCGCCACCATGCCCGGCCTTAAGTTGTATTCTTAAAACACCTAAGAGGTAGCTATTTTTTTATGAGTTCACATCTTTAAAACAAGAAAATCTGCAATAAGTAGCTCATTTGTTATGTCACTAGTGGAAAGTTATATAGGCCTGTAAAATAATGAAACTGAGTTCAGAAACCAGAGAGTTTCCTGCCCTTCTGCATGCCTTTAAACTAGATGCTGAGGCCATCCTTAAAAGGTTTGGGTACTTTTATTCATATGTTGTTTTGCACAATATATGTTGGTTGAGTCTCATTCTACTAGTCTTTCTGAAGGTTCATCATACTATAGTCTGGTTGTCATGATCTTCTGTTTTATTCAGCTTCAAATTCAACACAATTGGCACATATTTTAGGATGGATCAGCTATGCACTGGCCTTGTATTGTTACATCATCTCATTGAATTGTACTTGATCAAATGGCAAACTTGAATATATTATTATATTCTAGAGTTGTATCTCCACCTACACAGCTCAGCTACCTGGTGATAACAATATTAATTGTTTTCATTTTATTTCAAGAATGAACCCCTAGGCAATGTTTTAATGTTACTCAGCATTAATAAGGTGTGTATCTAATCCATTTATCTTCACCTGTATGTATATATATTCCTATGTGTATATATATATGCATATGTATTTATACATATATATAATTCTCCATAGATAAAAAGTCTTGATACAAAGTAAGACTGAAAAAAAGTTTGTGAAGAGCATAATCCATTAAATCATGTGCCATATTTTGATATACATACATTCATTTGGTGTTTTGATTTTATGTACAAAAAGTGTGAAAAGTTGTATAATTAGGGGTGTTTTCTATTACCTGTGCCAGCCCCCAAATGACAGAGATGATTAATAAGTTAAAGCAATGATGTTTATTCTTCTTCTCTCATGGTGGCCTAGGCAGTGTGGTAATAGATTACTGTGGTGCTGATGAAATGCTGCATTTTAGCCTCCTGGCTCCTCTCCATCATTCCTGTCCTCTACATCTTCACTTCCCATCCCTCTCCTCCTCTCCTCTCCTCTCTTCTCTCTCTCTCTCTCTCTCTCTCTCTCTCTCTCTCTCTCTCTCTCT
>OU015745.1:65501662-65536184 GCA_907169655.1 Acomys percivali | reverse complement strand
TCTCTCTCTCTCTCTCTCTCTCTCTCTCTCTCTCTCTCTCTCTCTCTTTCCATTCTGATAGCATTATCTTCACAGATAATGACGGTAGTCCTGTCTCCAGTAATGAATCTGTTATCAGATCTTTGCTGGGTCCCAAGCAGGATTGCCACATTCTACAAGGAAGGAGTGAGATTCCCTTCTTGAGAATCTTAATTTTCTTAGAAAAACAATGTAGGAGCAGAGTGAAAAGGAAACTCCTGGGAGAAATGGAATTTAAAAGAGTATCCCAAGAGAACCAGATTTAAACAATTACTTATAGAATTAAAAAGAGAGTTATTGAACTCCTGTTTTAATGGATTTTACCTTAACCTCATTAGTGTTCAGAAATCTACAAACTCTTAAAATCATAAACCACACATTATTTTGAATAAAGCTCATCATTAGAGTCATTTAAATTTATAAATAATGTCTTATTGTACTTCTTTTAATGTCATTAATCTTGGTTTTGGATTTATAATTTAATTGCAACATTTCTCTCTTATCTTTCCAAGCCCTACTGTACTCTCCTTCAAATTCATAGCTTCTTTTTCACTATTACTGCCTGCATAGATGTATATACATATGGGTTCCTAAATATAATCTTTTCAATCTATTTCTTTTCAGAGCTGAGAAAAACCCATGACACCTCAATCCAACCCAAAGAACTATAGCTAGCTGAGGAGAGGTGGGAGTGGTTTATTTTCTTCTATTACATGAGATTTTTATCAGAGTCATTACCTGAAATACAAATACTCCTCCTTCTAAATTCATCATCTCCTATTGAATTATTCTACTAGCTGTATATACACATTAGAAGTAGCATAAATACAACCTACTGAGTCCTTTTAGCATTTCTCATATGTACACATATTTAGGGATGGCCACTGGGATTGGATATCCATCTAGGGGTAGGACTTCATGAAACTTCCCCCGTCCCCTGTTGGTGCCATTATACAATCTAGATCAAGCACTAATACTAATATTTCATGGGTGTATTGTCTCTCTCATGTCTAGGAGACTAGAAGGAGGAACTCTTCCCTTACATTCTTTCTACCTTCCCTTCGGTCACTCTTCTTGAAGCTCAAGCATAAGGATTGAGTTTTTGATGAGTCACCTGGACTTTAGCACCACACAGACACTTATGGTGCTAGTTCTTTTTAACTCAAAACATGATGTAGCTAATTTGAAAATTTTTTTAAAGTAAAAGCCCATCCATAGAAATACAATACCATACCCACTTTGTGAGATGAAATTTTTGAAATCCTTTGTAATAGCACCTTGTAGCAATCCTTCAGCTCCTAACATGAGATTATGGGTCATGAAAAATTACATTCAGTGTCTGCAATTCAACTGAGTCCTATGTTTCACTTTTTAAAAACAATTTACTTTTGGCTTTGAGATATTTTCCTATGACAGAGCTCCTTATTGTGCACTTAGAATGCACTCTTAGGCAATTTAGCCCAGAGCACTCTTTCAATAATTTATAATTCTTTAAATGTGTAAATCCCTTGGCTGTATTTAGAAGGGTCATTTCTAGCTGTGACTATATTAAAATCACATAGTTGATGACAATATAATGTCAGCTCTTGAGCCACTAACTTCTCCCATTGCTAATTATTCAAATTTTAAACTGGGAATAATCATTTCAGATGAGCAGTTGCTTAGTTTAATTTTTCAGTAAGGTATTTTTCTAATTCTATTACACATAGAAAGTGAGAACCGTTACTTTGATTTAAGTATATCATGTCTTCAAATGTTCAGGAATGAATGACTGCTAAACAGGAATTAATGAATCATTTTATAACTCAGTTATACAGAAAATAATGAAGAAACCCGTCCATGAAATGACAAATGAGGCTTCCACCTGCATATCCTTTACTTTTTCAATGTGCCCATAGAAACTTGGTAGCTTCATTGTTTTAAGTCTTAAGACTTATATTTTTTCACCATGAGTAGTGGCTCATACCTTTCATCCCAACACTTAGGGAAGCATGGGTAGGTGGGTTTCTGTAAGCTTGAGATCAGCCTGGTCTACAAAGTAAGTCCAGGACAGCTGAGGTAACACAGGAAAACTGTGTCTTGAAAAGCAAAACAACAACAACAAAAGTTTATTGTTTTCATTTTTATGTATATGTGTGTGTGTTTGTGTGTGTGTTTGTACTTGTGTTTGTATGTGTGTGTTTGTTCATATGTGTGTGTTTGCTTGTATGTGTTTGGGTGTGTGTGTATGTGTGTGTGTGTGTGTGTGTGTGTGTGTGTGTGTGTATTTGTGTGTTGGGGGAGGCAGTCTGTGTGTTTGTAGGTCAAAAGAGGTCATAAGATCTTTTGGAGCTAGGGTGATAGGTAGTTGGTAGCTGGTATGGATGCTAGAAACTAAACAGTGATCCTTTGAAAAGCAGCAAATATTCTTTACCACTGACCAATCTCTTCAGCCTTTCTCAAGTTTTAAGTTAGATTTTTGTATACCACGTGTATCATGTTGGAATTTCATATTCACTATGATCTTTATAGTCCTTCAAATTTAGATCTCCATTAACTTGAAATGCAAATAGTTTTCATCAAGGGAATTATTATTTGACTCTTTCCTAACTTTCATCTATGATTTGGTTTCCAGTTCTGTCTGAACTTTGTAGTTGCTTTTATTCCTTTTTTTATGTGTTCAGAACACTGTGCTTTCTCAGTATCAGAATGATGTTCTTCAGTTCTCTTATTAGTCAATTTCCAGTTTTAGATAATTGCACATCTTCACTGAGCTAATGATGTTTTGCTACTGATATGTACACATTTTATTTCATTTGCATTGAAATATGTTTATTTTATTTAATATATAAAGTCTTTTGGTTACACACACACACACACACACACACACACACACACACACACACTCACACACCATTTGTGCCTGATAACTGTAAAGGTCAGAAAAGGGCATTTGATCCACTGAAACTGAAATAATAGGCTTTTGTAAACTATAATGTGAGTTCTAGAAACTAAACCAGCATCTTTTGTAAGAGTAGCAAGTGCTTTTAACTGTTAACCCATCCTTCCCTTTGGCGTTTTTATTTATTTTAATTTTTTGAGATTGTAATATAATTTTTCCTTCCTTTTCTTCCCATTAATACCTCCCATATTTCACTTCTTGCTATATATCAAAATCATGACCTTTTTAAAATTATATATATATATATATATATATATATATATATTCCTAAATGCAAGAATACACACTTCTCAGTTTGCATATTATTATATACATGCTTTCAGGGTTGGTCATTTGGTATGAGATAATCAATATGTGTGCCCTTTTTTTGAGAATGACAGTTTCCTTCATCCCAGCCTTCCTTATTTGGCTGTAGTTTTTTGTGTAGGGTTGGTGCTTCATAGCCTCCCCCAACCCCTGTTCACATAAGCACATCTACTGTTGTTTGTTAAAACATTATATGTACATAATCTGTCAATCTGAAACAACAAAGAGAGATTATACCGTACAAAAAGGGTTTATGGTTCATAAGACCAACAATGAAAGAATATCTATAAATTTAACATAGATTCTTGAGAAACTAGGAAAAAGGAAAACACACAAACACAAATACACACATGCGCACGCACGCGCGCACACACACATGGAGAAAAGATATGAATAAGAAGTCGCAGATGTGAGTAGAGAATCATCACTGGAAAACCAACTTTTCTTGAATTGAGAAAAATTAAATTTAAACCAGCAATTACATTCTAATTATTACTGTCAAATGATTGGTAGATAACCAGGTGGATACATCTGTTTGGAGTTTATTCATAGTGCCTTCTGGACTGCTGAAGATACTTCATCTGTCTTTGGTTTCATATCATCTGGACTAACAGGAAAAACTTCACCTTATGCAAGTGGGTAACATAGAAATAAGGATAAGGGAGGATATATGGCAGTATTGTTTTATGGTGTAAGAATCCATAAGGAATCTGAATATTAATGTGTAATAAAGGAACTATTCTGAAAACTGTAGTATAGTCAATCACCAATCAATCTAGATCTGTAAAAAAACTAGGGAACATAGAATTTTGCCAGTCAGTTTAAAATGTGCCAACCTGTTGTAAAGCAAGAAAAGAAGATATGCATATTATGTTACATATTAAAATAAATTATGATGTGTTTCCCATGTAGTGTGATGCTTTAACCATGGATATGTGAAGTTTTAAGGTATGAAGGTTCTAGAGATAGAAAAGAAAGAAGCATAAAAGCAAAACCCAATATCATAAAATGAAACTGTGTTTGAAGTAAAAACACTGTGAAAATATAACACTTGTTCATTTAAAGTTGCATACTTGCTGTGGTGATCCATGCCCTGCCTCTGCATGCTCCATCTACAGGTCCTCACCCCTATGTACATTCCCATGGACCACAATCCACAGCCTGTGCCATATTCCTAGCAAACTTAGCAGCAGAGAATTCCACCCACTACCCTATGCACCCAATTCTCAGTCCACATGGCATCCCACATTCCTGGAAGCCTGCAGTCGCCACCAAGGATAGAGATGTGAGACCTTTACATGGTCAGCCCACAACCTGCACAAGGTCCCTGGGCAATCATAACAGCAATGAGCTTTGGCTTCCCCACTGCCTGCTTTACTTGCCAATCATAACCATGCCTGCATTCCCAGAGGCCTAGGGCCATCCAGAACTACCAGGTATAACTTGCCTACCTCCATTCCCAGCTAGCATGTTCTCCAAAAGCACTTCAAACAGAGTAAATCAAATGTCTTCCTTATCTGCCATCATCTTCTGACCTGCAATTTGCATTGCCTGCCAATATCAGACAAAACCAGATGGCTAAAGGCAAGTATAAATTCATAAATAACAAGATCCTTGCAATATGGCAATTCCAGTACCAACTTATACTACAGCAAACTCAGGATATCTTAAAACAGCTGAGGAATAAGAAAATGACCTTAAATCAAATCTCATGGAGATGATAGAGGTCTTTAACAAAGAAATGAATAAATCCCGTGAAGAAATACAGGAAAATACAATAAAACAGGTAGAGGCCTTTAAAGAGGATATGAATAAATGCCTTGAAGAAATACAGGAAAACACATTTAAACAGGTGAAGGAAATGAATAAAACTTACCAAGACCTGAAAATTTAACTGAAATCACTAAAGAAAGCAGAATCTGAAGGAATTCTAAAACATGAAAAGCCTAGGGAAGAGAACAAGAACTACAGACACAGCATTACCAACAAAATCCTAGAGATGGAAGACAGAATCTCAGGCATAAAGGATACAATAGAAGAAACTAGTACATCAATCAAATAAAATGCTAAATTTAAAAAGTCCCTGACACAAAATTCCAAGGAAATCTGGAATATTAAAAAAAGACTTAACCTATGAGTAATAGGAACAAAAGTAGGTGAAGAGTTCCTTCCCCAAGAATGAGAAAATATTTTCCACAACATCATAGAAGAAAAGCTTTCCCCAACCTAAAGAAAGAGATGCCTATAAACACACAAGAAGCATACAGAACACCAAGTAGGTGTTCTCCCACAAAAAATAATCAAAACACCAAATCTACAGAACAAAAAAAGAATATTAAAAGCTGCAAGTGGAAAGGGCCATGTAATGTATAAAGGTAAACCTATCAGAATTACATCTTGGTTCTCAACAGAGACTCTTCAAGCCGCAAGGACCTGGACATATGCCTTGCAAACCATTAAAAGTCACAGATGTCAGTCCAGACAATTATATCCAGAAAAACTCTCAATCACCATAGATTAAGAAAGCCAGATATTTCGAGACAAAACCAAATTTAAATAATATCTATCTACAAATCCAGTCCTACAGAAAAAAAATAAAAGGAAAACTCCCTTCCAAGTAGGGTAACTATATTTAAGAAAATACAAGAAATTAATATTTCCACATTAGCCTAAACAAAAGAAGGTAAGCAGACAAATATTCATGAGCTAACATCACCAACATTAAAATAATAGGAATTAAAAATCTTTGGTCATTAAAATCTCTCAAGATAAATGGTCTCAATTCACTAATAAAAAGACACTGTCTAACAGGATGGTTGTGAAAATAAGATCTATCATTCTACTGCATTCAAGAAAAATATATCAACAGCAAAGATGAACAGTACCTTAGAAAAAAAGGCTGAAAAAAGTTTTTCTAATAAATGGAGACCAGTAGCAAGCTGGAGTGGATACTGTAATGTCTAATAAAACAGACTGTCAAGCAAAATGAATCAAAAGAGATTGGGAGGGGCACTTCATACTCATCAAATGAAAAATCCACCAAGTTTATATATACATCAAATTCAAGGGCACCCACATTTGTAAAAGAAACATTACTAAAGCTTAAATCACACATCAAAACCCACATTTTAACAATATAAGACTTAAACCGCCTTCTCTCACTAATGCATAGGTCATCTAAACAGAAAAATAATGAAAATACAGATGTTATTAGTCAATTGGATCTAATGGATATCTACAGAACATTCCAACCAAACACAAAAGAATATACCTTCCTCTCAGCACTTCACAGAACCTACTTTAAAGTTGACAACATCCTTAGTCACAAAACAAGTCTTACCAGATACATGAAAATTGTAATAACATCTTGTGTTCTCTCAGACAACCATGAATTAAAGCTGGACTTCAATAATAACAGGAATGACAGAAAGCCTACAAACTCATAGAAACTGAACAACTCTTTACTGAGTGACATCTGGGTCAGGGAGAAAAGAAAGAAAGAAATTAAAAGCTTCCTACAGTTCAATAAAAATGAAGGAAGAACATAGTCAAACTTATGGGACATAGGAAAATCAGTTCTAAGAGGAAAGTATATTGCACTAAGAACCTTCATAATGAAATTGGGAAAATCTCATATTAGAAATCTAAAAGCACAACTGAAAACTTTAGAAGAAAAAGAGGCAAACATACCTAAAATAAGTGTATGTCAGAAAATAATCAAACTCAGAGCTAAAGTCAATAAACTAGAAACAAAAAGCACGATCAACAAAACCAAGAGCTGATGCTTTAAGAAAATCACCAACATATACAAACCCTTAGCCAAACTAACGAAAACTTAGAGAGACAGTATTCAAATTAATAAAAACAGAAATAAAGGGGGGTTATAGCTACAGATACTGAGGAAATTCAAAGAATCATTAGATCTTACTTCAAGGAACTCTACTCCACAAAATTGGAAAATCTAAGTGATATGTGCCAAGAGCCACCCTCTTAAGGTAGCTCACTAGGCACGTGGGCTGTCTAGGAGGTGATCTGGTGTTCGCAAAGTCTTATAACAGTATGCATCCCCAAACTGCTTTCAGCTTCTGACATGTCAAGAACCATTGATCTGGGGAAGTCCAGTAGGTATGAGAGGTCTCTAGAGGTGATCCGATAATTGCAAGGTCTGTATCGTGATGTGTCCCAGAATTGCTTCCAAGCTCTGACTACCTTGTCAATTGTGCTTTGCTGCATATCTCTAAAATCTAGCATTAGAGCCAGGCATGGTAGCACACACCTTTAATCTTAAGACCCAGGGAGGCAGAGGCAGGCAGATCACTGTGAATCTAAGGCCAGCTTGGTCTACAAAGCAAGTCCAGGACAGCCAGGAGTACATTCATGGCCAGTCTGGTCTATAATAAATCAAGTCCAGGACAGCCAAGATTACACAAGAAACCAGCCAAGGACAATACAGGTGGTAAACTTTAAATCCCTACCCAGATCTAGCCAATGGACAGGACATTCTCCACAGTTGAGTGGAGAGTGGGGTATGACTTTCACACGTACTCTGGTGTCTCATATTGGACCACGTCCCCTGGAGAAGGAGACCTGGTGGCACTCAGAGGAAGGATTGAAGGCTACCAAGAAGAGACTTGATACCCTATGAGCATATAAAAGGGGAGGAAGTCCCCTCAGTCACAGTCATAGGGAAGGGGAGTAAGGGGAAAATGGGAGGGAGGGAGGAATGGAAGGGTACAAGGGATGGGATAACCATTGAGATGTAACAAGAATAAATTAATTTAAAAATTTTAAAAATTAAGAAAAAACATGTAATCTGTTGGATTTTAGAATTCATCTGTTTTCATGATTAATTGTATTCTTTTGACTATGTGGTAATTCCTTTTTCTCAGAAGTATAAGTATGGCCATCTACAATAAACAGTGCTGAAAATTGGGAAGCTTAACTTCAGTTGAAGTTAAGATGCCTGACTTCATCCACCTCTTCTCTTGAACCTTTTCTGTTGAATATATGTGCTGAAATTGGGAAACCTGACTTCAGTTGAAGTTGAGATGCTGAATTTTATCCACCCTTTCTCTTGAATGCATGGGTGTTGGGTGTAAGTGGTTTTGTTTTCTATCTCTCTCTTACTTCTTATTTCTCTGTAGATTTGCAAATAATTTGGCAGACTCAGGGCCATCATCCTTCTACAGCTAATAAGCCTATGTTTACACCAACTTATTGGAGATCTCTGCAAAGAGGCCTATCTACAGATCAAAAAGCCTCCTTTTATGACCCCCCATGTAGTTTCTAGCAAGAAGACACTGCTATAGCCTCAGCCATAGGAAAATTGTGGTCGGTTTAAGTTCTCTACACTGCTGCAGTATACCCAGTGCTTAGAGAAGAAACCTTCAGCTCTTTTTTCCCCTTCGCTTTTTTCTCTTTCAATCCTGATAGGTTGCCTGAGCTGTCAGCTCTGGCCATCTAAGATGTAGAGCGAACTGGAAGGGCATCAGCATCCAGCCCCAGAGACCCTATCCTGGACCTCTTCAACGTTTTAGCCAGGTATTAACAGAAATGGACAGTTTTCTTGATAGATAACACATAACAACTTTAAATCTAGATCAGGCAAATAACTTAAATAGACCTATAACCCCTACATAAACAGAAGTAGTCATTAAAATCTCACAACAACAAAAGGCTCATTGCCAGACACTTTCAGGGCAGAATTCTACCACACATTCAAAGAAGAGGTAATAAAATATTCTTGAAATTATTCTACAAAATTGAAGAAGAAGTAACATTGCCAAACTCATTCTATGAAGCTACCTTTAAACTTAAACTACACAAAGACCCCCCGAAAAGAACTCCATACCAATCTCCCTTGTTAATATTGATACAAAAAACTTGCAAACCAAATCCAGGAACACATCAAAAATATCATCCACCATTATCAAATATCATTTGTCCCAAAGATGCAGGGATGGTTCAACATATGAACATCCATCAACATAATCACCATATAGACAAACTGAAACAAAAAATGCAACATGATTATCTCATCAGATGCTTTTAAAAGCCATTGACAAAAACCAACCCTTCATCTTTAAAGTCTTGGAGAGATCATGGATACAAAGTGCATAACTAAACAATAAAGTCAATATACAACAAACCTATAGCCAACATCAAATTAAATTGAATCTTAAAGCAATATCACTACAATTACAGACAAGACTTTATCTTGTTTTATCTATACAATTTAGGGCTTGAAGTTGTAGTTATAGCTACGACTACAGGAGATAATGGGGATACAAATGAGAAAGGAACAAGTTAAAGTGTCACTGTTCAAATATTATATTATAGTGTACATAAGTGACCCCAAAATTCTACCAAGGAACTCCTACATCCTATAAACACCTTCACTAAAGTGGTTGGAAAATATTAATTCAAAAAACCAGTAGACCTCCTTTATACAAGTGATAAACTGGCTGTGAGAAGGTAGGGAAACAACAACCTTCACAACAGAAACAAATAAAACGTTTGTTCTAACTAGCCAAGAAAGAGAAAAAAATCCATGTGACAAGAATTTTAAGGTTTTGAAGAAAAATTTTGAAGAAGATTTTAGAAGATGAAAACCTCTACCATATTCATGAATTGGTAGGATTAACATAATAAAAATGGCCAACTTACCAAAAGCCATCTACAAATTCAGCGCAATTCCCATCAAAATTCCAACACAATTCTTTACAGACCGTGAAAGAGTAACCATCAACTTGGTATGGAAAAACTGAAGACTCAGGATAGGTCAAATATTTTTGTGAAATAGAAGAATTTATCAAGGTATGTATCACCATCCCTGGTTTCAAACTTTACTACAAAGAAATAATAAAATCTGATAGAAATAGAAACGTTGGTAAATAGAATTTAATTGAAGACCCAGAAATAAACCCACACATCTACTGACACTTGATTTTTTACAAAGATGCCAAAACCATACAATGAAAAATTGAAGCATCATTACCAAGTGGTGCTGGTCTAACTTGATATATGCATGTAGAAAAATGGAAATAGATGCAAACTTATTATCCTGAATAAAACTCAAGACCAAGTGGTCAAAGACCTCAACATAAAACCATAAAACTAAGTCTATTAGAAAAGAAAGTGGGAAAAAGCCTGGAAATCATTGGCATTGGAGACAACTTCCTGAGCAGAACCTTAACAACTCAGTTTCTAAGGTAAACATTTAATAAATGGGACCTCATGAAACTGAAAAGTTTCTGTAAGATAAAGGACACTGTCAATTGAACAAAAGGACAGCCTAAATGTTGGGAAAAGTCCTCATCAACCTTAATCAGACAGAGGCCTAATATACAAAATATACAAAGAATTTAAGAAATTAAACAGAACAAACCAAATAACCGAATTAAAAATTGAGCTACCGAGCTAAACAGAGAATCCTTAATATAGGAATCCATACTTCTGAGAAGCACTTAAAGACAAAATAGCCAAAGCCATACAATGGAAAAAAGAAAATATTTTCGACAAATGATGGTGCTCTAATGGGATGTCTACATGTAGCAAAATGCAAGTAGATCCATATTTATTATCTGGCACAAAACTCAAATCTGTGTTGACCAAAGACCTCAACATAAAACCAGACACACTAAATCTGTTTGAAAATAAACTGGGCAAGACCCTTAAGCTCATCGGCATAGGAGACAACTTACTGGAAAAAACACCAACAGCTCAGGTTGTAAGATCAATAATTAGTAAATGGGATCTCTTGAAACTGAAAATGGACATCTACAGATTGGGAAAATATCTTCACCAATCCTACATTTGACAAAGGACTAATATGCAAAATATTAAAAAAAAAAAAAAAAAAAAAGGAAATCATCCAATTTGCAGGCAAATGGATGGAGCAAGAAAAGATTGTCCTGAGTGAGTTAACCCAGACTCAGAAAAACACATATGATATGTTTGAACTCTTTTAAAAATACTTTATTTTGGGTGCTTTAATTTTTTTTTGTTTTAATATTTATACCTCCCTTCCAATCCACCAACCCTATAAAGGAGAGAAAAGATGTTAATGAGAAGAGGAGAGGTAGATGGTTTTTCAATTCAGTTTTTTGAAATGATTCTTCTACCCTTCATTGACTGCATTTCAGCAGATCCGGTAAATAGCAAACCAGCAATTCAGAAAAGGTGATTGCAACTGCAGCTGCATTCTCTGAAGTAGTTCTTTCTAGAAGCATCTTGAAGTGATGAATAGCCAAACAGTAGGAAGCAATGTCAGAACCCAGAAAGCCAAAAAAGTCATAGTCAGTAATAGGATGTTTATCAGTTGGCAAAGACCATGCCCCCAGAAGAGGCAGTTCCTCTTCTAGTGAACATACATCCTCTGTTCTCTCACAAGTCTTTTTCCAGCAGAAAAAGACCACACGCCTTCACAAAAGTTGTTTCACAACCCACACTTAGGATCAAAACAAAAACATGTTTACACTCACTACAGGTATGTACCCAGTTATAAGTGGATTTTAACAATTTAGTACAGGATAAACATATTACAGTGCACAAACCCAAAGAAGATAAGAAACTAGGAGGACACAATGGAGGATTCTTAATTCTCACTCATAAGGGCAAATATAATAGACAGAGGTAGTGGTTGAAGATAGGGAAGAAGGTACGAGAGAGAGCACAGAGAAATATAGGGGTAAAGATCAGACCTGGGGAGGGCAAGGACAGCAGGACAGAAGACTTGCCCAGAGAAGAGAAACTGGGTGGGGGCATCGCTGCAACAAGTTTGTATAGACTCAATTTTCTTAACTAAAATATTTTATTAACAACTTATTGACCAAGCCGACATCAATTATAACCCGATTAACCAAAACAGTAGGAAATGAGGATTAATGAACACAATAACAAAACCTCAAGGATATCAGTACCAAGGAATGATTCTCCAGTCAGGATCTGCAGGATTTCTTCCACTGGAACCTGTCGTATCCAGACCCCAGAGCCTCTGCAGGAGCCAGGTCTCTGAAGCCTTCCCTCGAGCAGTTTTCTTTAGGAGCATCTTGAAGGGCAGCAATGAACAGCCAAATCTATCCCAAGTCTCCAATCCGTGCCACTGCCAGTTCTGGGCTCATTTATATATCTCCTCACAGAGTCTGTTTACGGGATCTTTTCAGCCAGCAGAAATTAAGCTCCTGAATGAGGTGGTTGCTCTTCTAGTGAATTAACATCACCTGTTCTCTCAAGAAACCATTCCAATCCCACACTTGGGATCCTAAAGAACAGGTTTCTCTCCTTCAAGTTGGAGACATACATCAGAAAATACTCCTGGTAGGATAAGAAGTGGACTATTGATGAAACTCTTAGTAGCAGGGACAATGGGAACTGAAGAGGACACTCTCTAATTAGACAAGAGTCCTAATGAATGGAGGAGAATGCCAACCCACCTACAATAACTATGATTCAAAACTTACCCTGCCTACATGAAGTACAGGGATAAAGTAATCAGAGCAGAGATTAAGACAATGTCCAACCAATGCCTGGCCCAACCCAAGCCCCACGCAATGGGAGAGAGCCAATTCATGACACTAATAATGATACTCTACTATGTTTGCAGATAGGAGCATAGCTGAGTTGTTCTCTGAGAGGCTCCTGCCGGAAGCAGAATTGAAACAGATGCTCAAATTCATAGCCAAACAAGGGGAAAGTGATAGGGAAAAGTGAAAGGAAAGAAAAAGGACCTGGAGGTAACAAAAACTCCACAAGAAGACCAACAGAGCTAACTCACCAGGGCCCAGAGCTGTCTGTGGATTCTTAAGTACCAATCAAGGACCACACATACACTGGACCCAAGTCCTTTACATATATGTAGGTAATGGGCAGCTCAGGATTCTTATAGGTCCACTAGTAAAGAAAGTGGGAGCTGTCCCTGACATGAACTTTGTTGCCTGCTTTTTGATCACTTATTCCTGAAGTGACTGCCTTTCTAGTGCACAGGGGAGGGGTTCTAAATTAGACATGAAGCAAATTGATGGGCTGGAGTGGGTAGGCAGGGGGAGCTCCCTTTTTCCAAGGAATAGGGAAAGGGGCTGAGGGAAGGAGTGTGGTACTGGGGGGAGAGGAGGAAGGTTGCTGTGACCAGGATATAAAGTGAATAAATAAATGAAATAAAAACAAAACAAATAGGAATTTTTAATGTCCTTTACAATCAGGGTAATGCAAATCAAAGCAACTCTGAGATTCTATCTTACATCTGTCATAAGACCTAAGACCAAAAAGAGAAGTGACAGAACATGCTGGTGAGAATGTGGAGAAAAGGTAACATGACACCATTGCTGATGGGAGTGAAACTTGTACAACAACTTGGTGGGGGAGACCTAGTGGCACTCAGAGGAAGGACAGTAGGTCACTGAGAAGAGACTTGATACCCTATGAGCATATACAGAGGGAGGTAATCCCTCTGAGGAACAGTCATAGGAGAGGGGAATAAGGGGAAAATGAGAGGGAGGGGAGAATGGGAGGATACAAGGGATGGGATAACCATAGGGATGTAACAAGAATAAATTAATTAAAAATAAAAAAATTAAAAACAAATAAAATAAAATAAAAAATAAATCTGGTGCTTTCTCAGGAAATTGGGACTTATTCTACCTCACCTAAAAATAGAATTATTCTACTTGACCTAGCCATACCTCTCCTGGTCATACACCCAAAAGATGACCCGCCTTACCACAAGGACATTTCTTTAGCAATGTTAATTGCAGCTTTAGTCCTAATCGTCAGAAACTGGAAACAACATAGATTTTCCTCCACTAAAAAATGGGTAAAATAATATGATACATTTACGCAGTGGGATACTATTCAGCTCTTAAAAAGAGGAAAATCATTCAATTTGCTGGCAAATGGATAGAACTAAAAATATTATCCTGAGTTAGGTAAGCTAGACCCAGAAAGGCACACAAGGTATGTATGCACTTTTATACAGTGCAGGATAACTATACTACAATCCATAGATGCAAAGGGAGGGCTCAAAGGAGGTTTCTTTAATATTACCCAGAAGGTAAAATAGAATACACAGTAGAAGTGGATGTAGAAGGTGAACTGGATAGGAGATGGTGTGGAGAGGGACATAGCAGCTGGCTTCAGATGTAGGGAGAACAGGGAAGGGAGGTAAGAGGATTGGGAGAGAGAAGGGAACCTGAGGGGGGGAATCTCTGAGGCAAGCTGGATACCTGTAACAAGATAGGCCTCTGGGAGGATATGGGGGTGACCTAGATGATCCTCCTAGTGGTGTGCTACATGGAGACTAAAGTGGCCACCATTAGCCTGCAGGATTCCTACTGGAGGGAGAGAAACATCAACCCACCAACAAAACCTTCAACCTAAAGTTTACCCCACCTACAAGAATTGTAAGGATAAAGAGGTAGCAGAGATTGAGGGAATGCCCAACCAATGACTCTTCCGATCTAAGATCCAGCCCATGTTAGAGCACCATCCAGACACCATTAATGATACTATGCTATGCTTTCAGGCTGGAACCTAGTATCACTGTCCTCTGAGAGGCTCCATGCAGTAGTGGATTGAAACAGATGCTGGGACTTGCAGCCAAACATGGGACAGAGCTTGGGGAGTCTGATGGAAGTGTGGAGGATAGGATATAAAGAGCTGGAGGGGGCAAGGACTCCAAAAGATGACCAACAAAGTCAGCTAACGTAGGCCCACGGGGGCTTACAGAGACTGAAGCTCCAAACAAAGAATATACATGGTCTGACCCTAGACCTCCTCACATATGTAACCCTTTAACAATTTGATCTAACATGGGTCCTTTAGCAAGTAGATCAGGGGCTATTTCTGACATGGACTCTGTTGCCTGCTTTTGGATCACTTCCTTCTAGCAAGGCTGCCTAGCCTGCACTCAGTGGAAGCGGATGTTCTCAGTCCTGATATGACTTGATATGCTGGGGTACATTGATACTGGTGGGCTCCCATTTTCTGAGAAGAGGAGGAGTCAAAGGCAGTAGAGGGTCGTTGGGTGGGACCAAGGCTGGAGAAGGGAAGGGGCTATTATTAAGGATGCAAAATGAATAAATAAATTAACTTAAGAAATGAAAAAGAATAAGGTTTAAGATACTCGTGGACAGTGACTCCTAAAATGTTGATATATTTTCTTCCAGTATAGTTATTTTTCTTCTTTAGGGTTTTTTTCCCTAGAAGTATAACTTTGTGTCATGTTCTTTAGTAAAATATTATAAAGTAGTTATTTCATGTGCAGAATCCAGAGGTAGGAAAATGGAGTGAATGGTATTTTGCCTGCTGAAGCATCCATAGCTGCAGTTGGATAGGTCCTGTCCTGATTAGTCTTTTGTCAACTTGAAACAAACCTCAGCTGAGGACATGCCTCCACAAGAGTGGCCTATGGAAGTGCATGGGGCATTTTCTTTAATAATAATTGACGTAAAATGCCCCATATCATTTCAGGAAGTGTCACTCCTTCACAGGTGGTCCTGAGTTATAGGAGAAAGCTGGGTGAGCAAGATATAATGAGCAAGTCAGTAGTGGTGTATCTCTTTGGCTTCTTCTTTACTTCTGGACGCCATGTTTCTATCTGGAGTTCCTGTCCTTCTTTCAGAGATGGAGTGTGAACTGAGAGTTGTAAGCTGAAATAAACCACGTCCACCTTCCACAAAAGAAGTGTTTATCAGAAATAAATATTATCTCTGAGTGAAGTGTTTCTTAAGTAAACTTTTATAATTCTCCTTTGTCATCTGAACTGCTTTGAATTTTTATAATGATTAAATTCTGTCATTTATATAATTGGGAAAATCAGCTCTTTTAAATTTATAAAATGTTGATTTCAAAGGCAATAAATTTTTAATCATTTCATGGCTCTGTTGGTGATATACTTGACTTAATATATTCAGAAATAGGGTACAAGAGCATAATTATAAAGATGTAGAAACTAGCTTTCAAAATATTGAGGCACAGATGTGTGATATCCTTTTTAGTTACTTTTTTGGTGTGTGTGGGAAGAAGCCATGCCAAATTCTGCCATGTCAGAAATCCTGTGCTTAGGTTGTATGCTGTGACCTTTGAGTTGCTGGCCTTTGCCTCATGAGGTCTTGTGTTCCAGGCTATCCTTGGACTATTTACCTTTGAAAGAAATAGGGAAGTCCCAACTTGGAACCACCCAGAGGATCAAGCAAGTTCTCACAGGGAACTACTCAGAGAACTAGGAAGTTCCACGGGGAGCAATTTAGGCTATTGTATTCTTGCCCAAGGGCAAGGGTGAGTGAAATTAGAATAGATCATATTGACCTTGCTCTATATATGTTCCTCCTAGTGTATTAAAGTGAATCTTGATCAGAAATTTCCTGACTTGATTTGTTATTTCTGGCGCTCTGTATCCTACTTTCAATCCCCACTCCCTCTTTCAGGTGAACCCTGATTCGATTTTTCCAGCAGTCCAGGACCTGACATTTTTTTTTTCTGCTAAGAGAATACACTGTTCTCTCCAAATGTTTCTTCCATTAAAAAATAGTGAAAGAAATTTTATCCTTTGTGATCTGAGGTCCTATATTAGGTATATTCCTATGCAGCTACTTTTAACAAACTACAATTTATGAACATGTGTCTTTGACCATTACCATGAAGACAACACTCAGTCAAATTTAACATAGGTGATTTAGATCATTCATCCAAAAGAAGATTCTCTCCCCAGCTCAGATATAAACTATTTTCAGGTAGATCTTTTAAAATGCTCCAGAAGTGTATTCTTTTAAACAAAACTAAGCAGCCTCAGCCGTCTGTTAACTGTGATAGAATGATAGCATGGCACCAAAGCAGTTATTAGGTGAGGGCACAGAAAGTAAACCTATCAGTGGTACTATTGTGGTTGTTCTAAATACACCATTCCACTTGGGGCTTAGAGAGAGGTTTCAGTGGTCAAGAACCCTTACATTATTTTTTTGTCTTTTTTGTTTGTTGTTATTTTTTTAAGAGGATTTGGGTTTTGTGGCCCATAGCTATCTATAACTCTAGTTCTAGAGGACCTGAAAGCTCTTTTTATCTCTGAAGGCTATTGCACATAAATGGTACACACACACACACACACACACACAGAGAGAGAGAGAGAGAGAGAGAGAGAGAGAGAGAGAGAGAGAGAGAGAAACATGAATAGAAAATAAATCTTTATACAGTTTTCCATTCCTAGTGGTCTGAAGTTATTTTCAAGTTCTTCAATAATTTGCTAACTGTTTTTTACTGTTAGTACCTGATAATAGGGCTAGTATTTATAGACATTAAACCCATATATAATGTATAGAACTGTCTTACATAAATGTTCTTTTATTTCTTTAGTATTTGTTATTTGCAACTGTTTGTTTGTGTTTGCAACTGTTTTGGCTAATGTCACTAATTTGCTATCATTCATTGTGGGTCAATATAGATGTACATCAAAGAAAAATGTAAGATAGGAAATGTGGGTTCTAAGATGGCACCGCCTATCACGCACTGTTTCTTATCTACTGCATGGAGACCAGGAACCGGACTCGGAGCTACAGACTGCAAGAACTGGATAACAGTAGATGAGAGGGGCCCAGTACAGTACAGACCACAGGCAGGTCTGACCCTGGGTCAAACAACAGCCCACAGAGGTCCTGAACCCACTCCCCAGGCTTTGGAATGGAACCCACTTGCAGACTGCAGCTGGCCTGTATAGCCCAAACTCGTTGTATGGGACAGTGGAACACCAGAGCTCCTGGCCTGGGGAAGTCTCAGGGAAACAAGGCAATCTGTCCTTGGAAACCCCCACCCACTCCACTCCAATTCATTGGAGAGCCTTGGAGGCTGCAGGAAAGCCCAGCGGCTGTGAACACTGTGATAAGCCACATATGTGTGGTCTGAATGGGTCTAGATTGGAGTGAGGCAGCCAGCCTCAGCAGACCGAGCCTGCAAAATTGGGACAGAACCACCACCATCCTGCTGTCTGCACAGGTCCAGGTGGGAACCTATCTACTTGCCACAGCAGTCCATGCCTGCACAATTGGGCAGATAAAACCTGGCCTGGCAAGTCCCCATGGCCAGCCGGAATCTCGCACTGGCTTGGGAGCAGCGGGACTGCCCTGAGGAGTCAGGACAGAAAATTAAACAGTGGACCCCAACACAGCTGGTCTGAATCCCCTCAGTAGCTTGAATGAGATCAGACAGAAGTCTACCTTTGCTGACCCAGTCAAGAGCTTAAGGTATACAGCAAAGTCTCCTGGAACAGAAATCAGGTCACCTGCTGATTCCAGGAAAGAACTCCCCTGATGCCCACAGGAAGGGAATATGACCTATAATCACTCACCAACTATCTATTCTCAATGAGCAGTAAAGGACACAGGAAGTAACCACTGAACATCAGAGATAACAAGATGACAACACGACAGAGTAAGAATGCAAACAAAACCCAAAACAACTTGGGATCTTCAGATCTCAGCTATCCCAAAGAAAGCAACCCTGAGAACTCAAATACAATAGAAATACAAGAAATTGACCTCAAATCCTTAGTAATGAAGATGATAATAGAAGAAATTAATAAAATCCATAAACAAATACAGGAAGATGCAACCAAACAGGCTGAAACATAAAAGAGGGCTATAGAGGTACATACTCACTTATAATTGGGCACTACCCAAAAAATCATGTCCCATGAAAGTGTTCACTTACCAGGAGATTGGGCTAGATGTGAGGACATCCCATTGGGACTTTAGGTAAGGGAAATATAGGAGAATGGAGAAATAGAAGGGTCCAGAGGGTCCTAGAAACCTACAAGGGGAACATCATGATGGGACCCAGAGGGGTCTGCTCAAACTACTGCACCAAGCAAGGCAATGCAAGCAGTAAACATCAAGCTCCTACTCAGATCTAGACAATGGACAACACATTCTTCATAGCTGAGTGGAGAGTGAGGACTAACTTGGAAATGAACTCTGGTGCCCCATATTTGACTACTTCCCATTGGTGGGGAGACCTGGTGGCATTGAAAGAAATAATAAGCAGGTGACCAAAATGAGACTTGATAGCCTAGGACCATATAATGGAGGAGGAAATGCCCCTCGGTCATAGACCTAGGGGAGGGGAATAGGGTGGAAGCAGGAGGGAGGGTGGAACGGGAGGATACAAGTGATAGGATAACAATTGAGATGTAATTGGAATAAATTTATAAAAATATAGGAAATGCATTTTAATATTTAAATAAAACAAAAAGAAAAGTGTAGCATTATCTCTTCATTATGAATGTAAATATATTTGCAATACTGGAATAATACAACATTGAATAACTTTTATTCTACTATAATTAACTCTGAAACATAAGTATAAAGTTGAAGGAAAAAAGGACAAACTTGTAATTAAACAAACCCTATTTCCTCAAGCAATCTTATAAAATATTCTTGTAAATTGAAAATAATATGCTGGTACTGCTAGTTTGGTGGAGAATAATAAAATCAACTCTCTATTGTTGATCAATTCACTTTTAATGAAGACGAGAAGTAACACCTGCATCCACGGAAAGCCTGGAAGCAGTGATGTGGCCTCATGTTCTTTGACATTTCATCATGGTGATTAGTTTCCTCACTGACCTCTCTACTTTACCTGTCACCTGACAAGCCCTTTCTCTCTCTTCAACAACATGCTTTATATCGAGCTCTTTCTAATTAACTTGTAGAGATGTGATTTCATGGAACATGTTTACTAAAGGTCACACGTATAAAGGCTCCAAAATTCCTTTCTCTGTTAATGTGAATTTCTATTAACATAACATGGTGGCTCCTGTCAGAAAACCAGGCAGGCTGCTTTTAGATATTCTCTTCTCTCTTTATTTCTGCAGATCAAGTACCCTAGTCTCATTCACAGCTCTACAGCAGAAGACCTGTGACATCTTTTTCTGTACCCTGTACCCATCTCCTGTAGATTACACAGATTTTCCATATCTAAACTCATGCACCCACTCATTGTTTTGTCCCAGCACACATGCCCATGAGACACCCTCTGCTCAGCCAAGCTCTATTCCTACCGTGAGAAAAAGAAGGCTGATTGTAGGTATACAACTCCCCCAGTGTTCATCCAGATCCAGCCCCAACCCCAAGCTCATTCCCAGTGCTGTAACAGAAAACCTGATTTGGTCTCTCCATCTTATTTGACCTCTTCCCCAACAGACCACAAACATCTCCCTCAACATTCCATTATTCCATCTTACAATACCAGTAGTAATATTCTAAGAATATTCCATCTGAGCAGGACAAGGAAAGAGGTCTACAAAATATTTCATACCAGGAAGAAAGCAGCCATCAAACTCATCTGAATTCAAGCAAGGATGCAAAATTCAAGAAACAAAACACTCATATAACAGAAAGAAAACCAAATATCATTGCCCAGAACTACAATTATCCTAATTCCAGTTGCCAAGACATCAGAATAAAATCACAATCAATAACAGCCAGGATAATATTTTTCCATTGGGGCCTAGCAACCCTACCACAGCAGGCACTGGATATTCCAAAATTATTGAAGATCCCATAAGAACTCAAAACAGCATTTATGAACATGATAGAGGACCTTAAAGAAGAAATTAATAAAATTTCCTCCTACTGGGTTGCTTTGTCCATCCTTGATATGATGGTATGTGACTGGTCTTACTGTAGGTTGTTATGTCTTGTTTGGTTGGTGTCCTTGGGAGGCTTTCTCTTCTGTGAGGGGAGGAAGGGTGGATGTGGGCGAAAGGAGGAATGGGGGAAGTTGAGACTGATGGGAGGAGAGGGACAGCAAAATTCAGTCAGGATGTAATGTATGAAAGAAGAATAAAATAATACTTAGAATAAAAATGATGATAATTATTATTTAGAAGGTGCTACCAGGCACTTAAGTCCATAAACCTACTCCCTTAGTTTCTTTGTACTCTAAAATAAATTAAAAAATAAAAGTTGGTAAAAAAAAAATGTTGTACTATTTTTATTTGATAATTATGCTAGTAAAATATTTCTAAAGTCAAAAGAGAACAAAGAACAAAAGAAAGAAAGAATGAAAATACAGGAATCCAAGAAAACAAAAGCAAATATGTGTGAAGAAATGACTAAATCTTTAAAGAAATACAGAAAAACACAAGCAGCATGATGAAATAAATAAGTCTCTTACAGACATCCAAAAGCACAGATACACAGTGCAAGAAAGTGAATTAAATGATTCAAGACCTCAAGTTAGAAATTAAATTAATGAAGATAACACAAACATAAAATTCTGAAAATAAACACTTTGGGAATTCAAATAAGAACTATGGACAATCATAAACAATAGATTATAAAGGATGGAAGAAAGAGTCTCTGATGTTGAAAAATGGCTTAAAAATGAATTCATCAGTGAAAGAAAATGTTACAACTTTCTAACACAAAGTATCCAGGAAATATAGGACACTATAAAAATACAAAATCTAAGAATAATAGGAAAATACAAAGTTTAATAAATCCAGCTCAAAGGCTTAGAAAATATTTTCAATAACATCATAGAAAAAAGTTCCTAACTTAAAGAAGGAGATGTACTTTTACCCATCCTCCCCCCGCCCTCCACTTTTCCACAAGATTCCATACTCTTAGCCCAGTGTTTGGCTATGAGTCTCCATATCTATTTGGATCTATCGACTTCTGACTCTGCTATGCCATCCAGCAGTTGATAGAAACAGATGCTGAGACTCACAAGCAACATTAGGCAGAGAGCAAGGAGTCTTTTGGAAGGGTGAGGAGAGGAATAGAAGGATCAGGAGAAGATAAAAGCTACATAAGAGGGTCAACAAAGTCCACTAACAAAGGCCCAGAAGGATTTTCAGAGACTGAAGAACAACAAAGTTCCATGCATGGACTTGACCTAGACCTTCTACACACACATAGTTATCTGCAGCTTATTCTTCATGTGGGTCCCCTAGAAAGGAGGTGACTGTCTCTGATATGAATTTTGTTGCCTGAGTTTCAATTACTTCCTCCCTATGTGGCTGCATCACCAGAACACAGTGGAAGAAGATGCACTCAGTCTTGATGTAACTTGATGTTCTGATGTGGGTTAGTAGACAGGCTCGCCTTATCTGTAGAACATGGGGTAGGGACAGGGAGAAGAGGGAGGGAAGGTGTTACTGAGAGGAGAGGAGGCAAGGGGCTATGATGTGGAAGTGAATGAAAATATAAATAAACCATAAAAAGGTATTGAAGGTATTCTGAGGAGTGGTATGGAAACCTAGCTCACTGGAAACATCCTATAATATATGATGCTGATACCAATGCTGTCTGTAAATAATGAAGGAGACAGAACCCCAATTTGACAACTTATCACCAAATGAAACTTCCAGTACATAGACTAGGTTGCATTGAATTTGTTTTTTTATTTTGTTAAAAGGGTTATATAGAAATCCCCCAAACATTCCAGGGCTGTTGCAAATACAATATGTTGCTTCTCAAAATCTGAAAGAAAGGTTCTTTTGCTGCAGATAAGACCCACACAACTCATGAAACATGGAGAGGTCAAGCTAGTACCTACATAGAACCTTCACCCCTGTACTCTCTTATGCAGAAAGGTATCCTACAGACTACCAAAAGGGAAATCTAAATACAAATCCAACCACAGGTATAGGCTATGTCCATTCTGCAAAATATGCTAGAGAAATGATGGCACAAAATTTGGAGTAATCAACAGAAGTCTGATTTGACTTGAAACCCATTCCAAGAGATGGAACTTGATACTGCTTGGGTAACCAACCACCAGAGACTAAAATGCCCAGAGACATGGAGTAAAGCCAAATACTACTTAATACTAAAATTGGGTCTTTAAATTAACAATAGTAATAATGATAATGATAATAATAATAATATTATTATTATTATTACAACAATAGTACTAAATTTGTGTCTTTAAAAAATTAATAAGTAAATGCCTCCTAATAATATTCCATTATACTTATGTATTGGTGCCTTATTCAACCGTTAACAGAGAAACTTATCCCTGCCTCAGATGGGAAACAATACTGAAACCCACAGCCAGGCACTGGAGAAAGGGAGAGAGAGAGAGACAGAGACAGAGACAGAGACAGCGAGAGAGACAGAGAGAGAGAATAGACAGAGTAGAGAGGAAGGAAGAGAGGGAGCAAATTCATCCCCTCAAGGTTCAGGGAACGCTGCTGAAGAGGAAGAAGTAGTGCCTGCAGTAGGCCAGAGAGGCCAGATGATGCCAGGAGAACAAAGACACTAAAACAACTGAACAAAGCTCATATGAATTCAGAGACTGAAACAACAATAACAGGGCCTAGCCTGATCTTCACTAGGTTTTCTCTGTCTCTGTCTCTGTCTCTGTCTCTGTCTCTGTCTCTGTCTCTCTCTGTCTCTGTCTCTGTCTCTGTCTCTGTCTCTGTCTCTCTCTCTCTCTCTCTCTCTCTCTCTCTCTCACACACACACACACACACACACACACACACACACACACACAATCTTTCTGTCTGGTACCTTGATGGAACTGCAGAATGTGTATATGAGTAGGTCTCTGATTCTTATGCCTTCTTTTGAGGCTTTTTTTTCCTGCTTGGTTGTCTTATTCAAAATGATATGAAAATATTCATTTTATCTGAGGTCTCCCCAATCACTATCTCTTTGTTATGTTTTGTTGTTATATCTTACAAGCCTGTTACTTTCTAATAACAATGCACCCAGGTGTGAGAGGAGGTGAGGAGAAACCAGGAAAAGTTAGGGAGGAAAAACTATAATCAGATTATAGCACATTTAGAATCTATGCTTAATAAAGGGGGGGCAACGTTAAAAAAAAGTGTTACCTAACCCAAAAAGTATTACCTAGCCCACTGTCAAAATATTTTTCAGGTAAGAGGCAAAAGGGTTTCTTATTAATGTAGAAAAAATACTGACTTACCATAAGGTGAACAAAAGAGTATAGACTTTATATTATACAATCTCTCTCAAAAATGCATATTTTGGGTGGAAATGTTTTCTACATTAAGATAACATTGCTGTTTTTGAAGATATGAATCTATTTATGCCCTAGAGGCTCAACACAGGAAATGATACCAAGCTTATCTCAAACATTTGATTTTATTTCTCAGAAAATATACAAAAAATTTTTAGATATTTTAAATATTGTCTTACTAAAGGTGGTTATCTTTTAAAAAATAACATGGTGACTTCTGCAGTGTACAGACCTTTTCTTCTCAGTTATCCATTTAATTAAGCTTTATTTTGCTTCCTATGCATTTTGCTTCTATGTATGTATTTGACATCATATAGATAAAATGCTGAATTCCTGACATGTCATATCTCATTTGTAAAAACTTGCTGCATATGTATTTCATCATTTCTTGTACTTATTATACATGTTCTTTTTCCCAAGTATGTTTAGAGTTTGCCTGTATCTCATCCCAGAAAATACATAATCCAAATTGAGTTCATGTATAATCAACAAATCTGTTAGCATAATCTGAATGCATAGCAATTTTTTAACATACTCAAATAATCTCAGAAAACTTCATCGTTGGCTACTATGATGTATTGAAGAGAAAGGCTGCTTTCTCCCTAAATGTTTGTATTGATGTTGTTTCTATATATGAATACTAATATTTATTTCTATAGACACGTAAGAATCATGGAAGAAAAAAGAAGACATCTAAAGGCCATTTTAAACACTGCATGTGTAATCTGTTTGTGATGTGCTTCATCCATGCAGGCATAAAAAACATGAAGCCAAGGGGAAGTGATCAAATAGGGGCACCAGAGTTCATGTCAGAGGCTTGGTGGATATACAAAGGAAGGGGAAGCAGTCTATCCAAATGAGACCTGATAGGCTGTGGTCATATGGTGGAGGAGCAGGTGCCCTGTTTTCAGAAGTCTAGGGGAGGAGAATGGGGTGGAAGAGAAAAGGAGGATGGGAATAGGAAGATACAAGTGAGGGGATAACAATCAGAATGTAATCTGAATACAGTCTAATAAATTAAAATTTTAAAAATGAAGACACAAAAAATTCTGTGTCTTTTCCCACAGGTAGAGTTAGCTATGAGAAGGCACGTTATAAATATTGTTGGACAATTATTGTTTACTCAACTTATTGTGGGCTTATAATCATCTACTTGCAAAATTTACATTACTGAATATCAACACTGAAGATCAAGGATTTTGAAAAAAAACTTCTGACATGCATATATGCTCTCTTCACTGTTGCTTAAAGCACAAATTGCTACACCTTTTTTAAAGGTTTTTTTTGCAACCATATTGTTTGCTTCTACAGTGATCAAATCTCTTATCCTTCAAAGGTCAGATGACATCTGAAATCTCTACAGTCTACTCTGTTTCGCCCCATCCTTCTTCATCAACATTTATTAATTATTCTTTCGATATTAATCATTTCATTTTTTTATTGGAAGGTGGTATTGGTTTCCCATTTAATGGATGCCCTTGTCTAATTATGACAGGGGTAGCCTCTATAATGAGAAGATTGCAGCCTTCCAGTCAGATGATACCAGTCAAATCCTGGGGCTGCCAATCCTAGTCAAAAGCACAGGACTGGAGAACGTTTTAAGTTTTTCTCTTCCTCACTGTCAAAATAAAGTTAATGATTGCAGTTTGTTATATAAAAAGCCCACCAGCTATCCCAGTTAAATATTAAGTAGTGCTTGGACCATAAAGGGGGTCTAAACATATCTCTTTTTATTAAACATGAAATTTCTTATAATAGTATGATTATAAGGAAAACGGCCACTAAAATTTGCATGTGCTATTTAAGAATCTATAATACTGAATACCAAGAATTTTGAAAAAGACATTCTGACACACACATTATGTGTTCTTTCATTTCTATAGAAATTTTCAATACGATGAAATTATCTTGAAAGCAAAGATCAGACAGAATCAGTCAATAGATCATCTCTGCCAATTATTTGTGTTCAGAAAATAATCCTAGGAAGAAATTGAAGGGTTTGAAAAAGTAAACAGTAGAATACAAATCTTATCTTTCAATATGAATGTCCAATGACCTTTTAGGAATGATATTCTATTAAATAACACCAAAGAGAGATGGAAAATGTCAGGTAATAATGCATTAAAATTGGAGAGCTACATTAATTTATATGAGTGCATCATTTTTGTTTATAGCGATAATGTAAAAAGAACATTTCAAAAATTAAATCCCATTAGTTAGAATGATTTAGCCTCCTCCATTTGCTTCTTCCAGAAAAAAAGTAGAGAAAAAAATAAATTGAATATGTTAATTTTCTTGTCTTACTGGGTAAAGGATCAGAGATAAGGAAGTAAAGAGTCATGCAGCAATTTCTGGCTTTAGGTTCCATTTTTATCCAGTTTAAGTTGACCTTGTGGTCTAGGTCTTTTCCTTAACCAATGAGAAAATCTAAGTGAATGAGTGACCTTGGAACCTGTAAACCTTCTGTGTGTGGGGGGAGGGGGTGTGGGTGTGTGGGTGTGTAAAATGAATTCAACAAATATGAAATGATTTTAGCAGTAACCTTGCAAACAAGATGTTTTATTTCACATATTTTGATAGCAAATTTTGATATCAATATTTTAATTGAAAAGAAACTAGGAGATGGCTCACTAAGTATTCACTTTCTACAAGTTCACTTTATACTAGGATCCAAATTGTTCCAGGCACAGTGCTAATTGTTTCTCGTCCTTGCATTGGGTAGGGTAGCCAAATAGCCTAGTATACTTGGTGTGCCATGGCTACTGAAAGGTCCTGTTTTTAAGATTTGTTTTACTTTTAAATTATTTGTGTGTCTTGTACTTTTGTACATGTCCCCATGGAAAACCAAAAAAAAAAAAAAAAAAAAAAATCAGAACTCACTGTTTCTGGAGTTACAGGCAGTTGTAAGCCACCTGACTAGGATCTGAACTAGGGTTTTCTGCAAAAGCAGTAATTGCTCTTAATGGTTAAGTGATCTCTCCAGCCCATAAAAGAAGAAAAAATAGAAAGAGGGAAAGGAAGGAAGGAAGGAAGGAAGGAAGGAAGGAAGGAAGGAAGGAAGGAATAGAGGAAGAAAGGAAGGAAGGAAGAATTGATAGTTGATAGCACTTAAGCAGTAACAATGACATAAGTGGTTGTTATAAATAAGGAAATACCATATTATCATACACATCAAATTTCAGAACCAGGAATGAAAATTACCCACATGGGTGTAAATGTGGTGACCTCTTTAATTTTTTTGTTGTTCTATGTCTACAAACTTGTATTCATTGCACAGAGTTATAAAAAATATTCTGTAAAATTATCTTCAAGCTATATACATATGAGGTCTATATGACATATTAATTTCACATTTTTATTTGCATCCTACACCTAAGATATTTATATATACATGTGTGTGTGTGTGTGTGTGTGTGTGTGTGTGTGTGTGTGTGTGTATTTGCTGAGTTGGTTTAAGCATATAATGCCAGCATATGGGAGGCTAAGACATCATACTCTATCTCCAAGGCCAGCCAGAGATACATAGTAAAAAGTTGTCTCAAAAAATAAATAAGCAGCTTTTTTTGGAGATCCAAGATAGCAGCACCAATTGCACATAGTATCAGCACGCTAGCTATTGCAGAGTTATCAACAGGCAATACTGTCGACCTCCAAACTGCAGTCTATGTGTTTTTCAGGAGAAAGGAGAGTCCACATTGAGAGAAATGAGTGGTCTAACCACAAGACAGGCAGTTAATTCCAGTAGAAGTCTGCAGGCTCAAGCTGGAGTGGGTCTTAGCCTCTGGCTGCCTGCAAATTAACATTGTCCCATCCCATGTGTGGATATATTCCAGATACCAGTGTGTGCAGCTTCAACCCTAAGCCTGTTGATGGCTGGGATCCAAAAAAACAGCTATAGCTGGAGTTCCAAACTCAATCTGTCTCCCTAAGTAAAACCGCCAAATCTCTTAGCTCACAGATTCTCCAAAATGGTTGTGCCCAATGAGCACAGTGTCTGAGAAAGGTGTCTAGGCATCTGAAGCTCATTAACCTTGGAACAAGAAAGCCAGCAGCAGGGCAGTTAACTCTGGGACTTCCCATTGCAAGAGGAGGACCTCTAGACTCCTAAGGAGCCTAAGGATCACAGATGAGGAGAGCCACAGGAAATTCCCTGAGAATCATCAGCCAGTCAGTGACCAATCTGAGGGGGTTCCTGCAAAAACATCCTCCTATCTTTTTTACTTCATACTTCACCCCCAAGAACTCCAGCAGGCACCAGGAATTATGCAACACCAGAGTCAACAACATGATTAAAGGTCAGTATAAAAACAAAATCAAGAAAAGCCAGAACAATATGGTATCTTAAGAACCCAGTTATCTAAAAGTAGGAAGCCCTAGGTACCATCACAAAACAGGAACACAAGAAAATGATGTTAAAGTGATGCTAATGAGAAGAATGACCTTTAAAGGGGAAAGGAATACAAAATATATAATCAAACAGATTGAGACCTTAAGAGAGAAAATTAATAAATCACTCAAATAAATACAGGAAAATCCAAACAGGTGAAGGAAATCAGTGAAAAAGTAACTACAGAGGTAAGCCTCATCAACAGAATAAAAGAGATGGAGGAAAGATTCTAAGGTTTAGAAAATAAAATCGATATACTGGGCCACAAGGCTGAAGATGATGCTCCAACATTACAGAGAAATCTGGGTGACTGTTCAGGCAACAAACTGTCTCTGTCGGTTGGCTTTTGTTTTGTTTGTTTGTTTGTGTTTTTTTTTTTTTTTGTCTTTTTTGTTTGTTTTCATTTTTGAAACTTCTAAACTGCACTATGGTTTAGTCAAGTACTTAACTTTTATTTCTTCTCAATTCTCTGATAGGGTTGAAGACCAGATAGTTTAATTTTACAATTAATCTTAATTGTTTAGGGGTTAAGATACTTTTAGTTCTAGATAGATGTTTTAAGTTGATACACATGAGATATGATAGATATTGATTTACATTCAGAATTTTACACTCATCAAGATAGGAAATATGGTTTCTAAAAGGTTGCCAAATATTAATAGCCAAACCACTAGGTATGTAACATTTATATAAGTGCTGATTGTTTCATGATTCTTTTTGCTGCATGTGCTACATGTATTTATGTGTAATAATATGAATGTATATGGATAAAAGAAAAATAATAGTAAAAGTTGTGGAAAAAAAGAAAATAAAATATAAGAAGTCAGTGCATCCATCAAAGAAAATGTCAAATTTCTGACACAAAACATCCAGGAAATCAAGGACACTATGAAAAGACAAAACCTATGAATAATATGAATAGAAGAATGTTAAGATTCCTGGCTTCATGTACCAGAGAATATTTTGTAAGATATTATAAAATGAAATGGAGAAAACAAGATGTTGCAGGATAGAATCAAATATACACAATATCTATGCACAAGCACAGCTATACGAAAGATACTAGAAGAAAAACTCCCACCCAAGGAAGCTAACTACACAACCCAAACAACAAAGGATATAAATAAATCCATTACAGCAAGACCAAAAGAAGAAATACACACAAACATAATACATCACCATCACCAAAATAAAAAAGAACGAACAGTCACTGCTAATTAATATCTCTCAACATCAATGGATTCAACTCTCCAATTAAAACACACATATGAACAGAATGGATACCTAACAAGACCCATCATTCAGCTGCATACAAGAAACTAATCTCAGTCACAAAGATAGATTACCTAAGAGTAAAGGGCTAGAAAAAAGTTTCCAAGCAAACAAACCCAAGAAGCAAAGTGGACTAACCATTCTAGTATCTGATAAAATACACTTTCAACCAAAATTAATCAAGAGAGATAAAGGATACTTCATACTCATCTAAAGAATAATCCACCACAATGACACCTCAATTCTGAACATCTATGCTCAAAATGCAAGGGCATCCACATTTGTAAAAGAATTATTGATAAAGCTTAAACCTCACATCCATCCCCATACATTAATAGTGGGTGACTTTAACACCCCACTGTTGCCAAAGGACAGGTCAACACAACAGGAGCTAAACCCAGAAATAATGACACTAACAGATTCATGAATCAGATGAACCAACACACATGTACATAACCTTTCACCCAAACATTTCTTCTGCTATGTTCATAGTGGCATTATTCTTAATCGCCCAAAATTGGAAACAATCCAGATGACTCTCAACCAAAAAAATGGGTAAAGAAAATTTTGTACATATACACAATGGAATACTATTATGCTATTAAAAACAAGGGCATCATGAAATATGTAGGCAAATGGATGGACATGGAAAAGATCAGCTGAGTGAGGTAGCAAAGACCCAGATGTACACTCATAGTATATATTCACTTATAAATGGATATTAGCCATATAATATAGGATAACCATACCATAATCCACAGATATTAAGAAGCTAAGTAACAAGGATGATCCTAGGATGGATAATTAATTCTTATTCAGAAGGACAAATGGAATAGACACAGGAAGTAATTGAAGAGAGAGAACAGTGTGGGGACCTACTATAGATGTCCTCTGAATGACTCCACCCAGTACAGGACAAAGCATATACTGAGTCTCACAGCCAAATTTTGGGCAGAGCTCGTGGAGTCTTATAGATGAGTTGGGGGACTGAAGGACCAAGAGGGGAGAGGACCTCCACAAGAATACCAACAGAGGCAACAAACCTCACATATAGCCAATAGGCAGTTCAGTCTTCATATGGGTGCCCTAGTAAGAAAAGCAGAGTCTGTCTCTGCGATGGACTCTGTTGCCTACACTTTGATCACTTCTCCCTGCTGGGGTGCCTTACCAGGCCACAATGGAAGAGAACGCAAGCAGCCCTGATGAGACTTTATTGTATGGGAGGAGGGCTCCCCTTCTCTGAAGACTAGGGGAGGGACATAAGGGGTAGAGGGAGGGAATGTGGGTTCACAAGGAGATGATGGAGGGGGCTAAACTCATGATGGAAAGTGAATACATTTTAAAAATAAATTTAAATAATAAAAAATAAATAAGTAAATGAATCTGAAAAATAATTGTTTTTTTATTTTTTATTTTTATGCTGATTTTTATTATTAATTTATTCACATTACATCTAGATTTTTATCCTCTTGCTTGTCTCCTCCCATTTCTCCCTCCTCCTTCTTTCACACTGTTACCACCCCCTAGGTCTGGGACAGAAGGGGACCTCCTCCCCAACCATATGGTCACAGCCTATCAAGTCTTATATTGGTAGCCTTCCTATTCTTTCTCTGATGCTATCAGACCTCCCCACCAAGGGGAAGTGGTCAAATATTGGGCACCAGAGTTCATGTCAGAGTCAGTCCCTGCTCTCTTCACAACTGTGGAGAATGTGCTGTCCCTTAGCTAGATCTGAGTAGGGGTTCAATATTTACTGCATGTGTTGTCCTTGGTTGGTACAGTAGCTTGAGCAGAACCCCCTGGGTCCAGATCTGCCCATCATGATGTTCTTCAAATATGTGGGCAAATGGATGAATCTAGAAATGATCATACTGAGTGAGTTAGCCCAGACTCAGAAAGATTCACATGATATATACTCACTTATAATTGGACAATATCCCAACAGGGATGTCCCCTGAAAGTCTTCACTTACCAGGAGATTGAGATAAATTTGGGAACCTCCTATTGGACTCTAGGTGAGAGAAGTACCTGAGAGTAGGAAAATAGAAGGATCCAGAGGGTCCTAGAAACCTACCTGAAAAATAATTGTAATCTGAAATATATTTGGTCACAAGTGCTTTGCATAATAAAAATTCAATGTGATTTTCTTAATTTTAATTAATTTACATTTAAAATGTGGTATTAGGTTTAATTATTGGAAAGCTTTTAAGAGTCTTAGAAATGAATTGAGAATCTAAATATATATTTGTGATTATACATTGAATGAAATCTAAATATTGACTCAAATGCTTTCAACTAAGGTTTAGTATCGGCATAAATATATGCTCCAAATTAAATATTACAAGATTAACAAGCATGCTTATTACATGATATACTGATAGTATTTTACATATATTATATTAAATATTAAATTATGTAGTCTGTGTCTTTTGGCTTTTTGGTATATTTCAACTAGTAAATTTAAACTTATTAATGTAGTTCACATAGTATTTCTAATGGAAAATTATACCCTGAGTACAGTCCAATTTAAAAGCAAACAAGCTATATGGCTAAATATGATTTTATTTTATTTCCCTTTCATTGTTTTGTTTCCTCACTAGAAGTTAAGATTAAACTTGTCATTAAAAAACATTTTTTTTTCCATCCAGGGGATGTTAGTGGAAGATTATCAGGCTACCAAGAAGAGACTTGATAACTTATGAACATATGCAGGGGCAGGAAGTCCTCCTCAGTCACAGTCCTAGGGGAGGGGAGTAAGAAGAAAATGGAAGGGAGGGAGGAATGGGAGGATGCAAGGGATGGGATAGCAATTTAGATGTAATATGAATAAATTAATAACATATATTAAAAACATTTTTTCATTAAAACTATGTTATGACTTTCAACGACTGGCTGAAGCTCTTAGATAATGACTTTTAACAAGGGAGATTATGAATACCTTCAGTTAAGTTACAACAGTGCATTATGAAGAACAGCTTTGTTGTTCGGTTGTAACCAGAAAGGTGGTGTTGAAATCACTTACGTTCCTTATTCATTAGTTCCCTCCCACAAGGATGCTGTCTCAGTTACTTTCCTATTGCTATGACAGGACACATTAACCAAAGCAACTTTTTAGAGAAAGTATAAAATTCGGGACTTGTTTACAGTTATTGAGGATAAGTGCATGACTAAAGATTTGGGAGACATGGCAGGCAAGCATGGTTTTGGAACAGAAACTAAGAAATTACATTTTCAGACACAATCGCAATGTAGAGGGGGCTAACAGGGTCAGGTCTAGGGTTTTGAAACCTCAAATCCTACTTCCAGTGAATACCTCTTCTTACAAGGCCACATCTACTTACACTTTCCCAAAAGTTCCACTGACTGAAAACCAAATATTCAAACAGATGAGTCAATCGGCTCATTCTCATTCAAACCACCACATTACTTCTGGGGATACCTACCATCTACATTACCTTTCTCAGTAAAGACAGGCATCAAGCAGCACCGTGATTTAGCAATAGCTTAAAGATCAGGGTATCAGATGTGGATTTCAGAGGTGAGTGCTGTGATTTAATAACAAGTCTATTTGTGTCTTACTATAAGTTTTTCCATTATCAGCAGCAGCTCATCCTGACCCTAATTCTTTTTCAATGGATTTTAAAATAGAAATAAAGTGCTTATGAAATAGATAAAAGATTACCTCTGACTTGGTTGCACAAAGAATGAAAAGTAAGGGTCACCTCTCAGGCAATATCTCCTTACATGTAATGAGGCCCCTAGGACACTCTTCATAAGTAAGCAAAACCCATTATGGAAATTTTCTATAGCTTATAATATAGGCATTTAAGAGATTTCCATATCTGTTGTAGTCACAGACCCCATGTAGTCTGTAATTTTGTTGTAGATTTTTATCTATGAAACAAAGTATAGTTACCTCAGACATTTAGTGAATAAAATATACTCCGTGTTTTCTGACTGCAATTAAGATACTAAATGAACTACATTCCACCTCACTACATCAAGGTCATAAGTTTTGCACGCTATGCTGATGAGCACTTCTTCCTGCCTCTGTGTTTCATCTCAAACAATTTCCTTCTTATATAACATCCTTGCATTTCCCAAGTATGTGCAACTGTATTATCAGGATGATGTAGAATAAATTGCACCCTAGAAATAATTTGTCTCCCAACAAATGAACAAAACAAACTAAGCTAATGTCAACTCACATTGATTTTAGATAAGGCTGAGTGATGTGCTAGAATCCCATAAACCAAGAGAAGACAGTATAAATGATGACACCCAACACACTGTATTTCATACTTCTTTTTATCTGCCTATAGACTGACATGTGTTTTAGCTTCTTTCAATTCCACATGGCCCATTAAGGTATCAACAATTCCTGATTCTTGGTATGACTTTTAGGCACAAGAACTATTAACTTTTGGCCTTTCTCTGTGTTCCAATTCCAAGGATCTAAGGGGGTAATTTACTTGGTTTGGCTGGGCTGACAGCATCAATACCTGGTATTTTGAAGAAAAAAAATATTCCCTATGTACAGAATGAAAAGAGAAAACACTGGTGTTCATAATAAATATGCCTTTTTACTACTAACTCGTAATTTCGGTGAGTGTGTGTGTGTG